>OX421386.1:9372785-10572785 GCA_949126905.1 Amorpha juglandis | reverse complement strand
GGAGTTATTTTTTTTGAATTCGTATTTTAAATTATGTTAAAACCTATTTTATTATATCTAGAATTTAAAACAGCAAATAAAATGTGAAATAAGCGAATAGTCTCATAGGAAAAATGTAAATACCTATTAAATAATTAATAGCAACCGTTCGGTTTATGGAAACCACAAACCACATTGCAACATTGAACACTGAGCCATTGTTTTTATACTCCAACAACAAGAGGTATGTTATATAAAGATTTCTTATGTTTACGCGAATATTACACATTGAAATAAAACTAATTTAAACGGATTTTATCGCGGTTTTTTTATGTTGGTTCCGACGTTTCGAAAGCTTTTCAGCCTTCGTGGTCACGGGGTGGATTCCGACTCCGGACTCCGGGGTGGACTGGTTGTGGGTGAAACGTCGGGATCAAAATTAATAAAAAAACCGCGATAAAATCCGTTTAAATTTGTTTTATTTTAAGGTATGTTATACGTTAAACCCCTTTATCTATTGCGAGTGTGATTATATTTGTCTGTAGCATCGTAGCGGATTAGCAAGCTGAAGTGGCAGTGGGTAGGCCACATAGCTCGTAGAACCGACAACCGATGGGACAGAAAGGTTCTGGAATGGAGGCCACGTACTGGGAAGCGCAGCGTTGGACGTTCGCCTGGTGGACGAACGACCTGATAAAGGTCGCAGGAAGTCGCTGGATGCAGGCCGCTTCAAAAAGGTCGGTCTGGAAATCTTTGGGGGAGGCCTATGTTCAGCAGTGAACGTCCTGTGGCTGATGATGATGATGTAGCATCGTAGCGTATAAAACAATGGACTGATTTTTGTTTGTCAGCTGGTTTTATCAACAAAAGTAGTAGGACCTCCACCTCGATCGACCCGGCCCATTCATGTTCCAAATTGAACTAGTTGAAATGATAATAATAAATTTATTGAAGTGAAACTTCTTTAGAATCGTTGTGATTTGAAACTCGATGAAACGAAAATGCGTCACACCAAAGACAAACATATTCATAAGTAGGATTTAGCCTGCTAGAGAATGAGACAGATTACAAGTATGCTATCACGTGTCTTTGCGACTGAGTACAACGAAGCCTTCGGAAAATGTGACATAAACAACGTGGTGTATTATTCACGTGTTTAATTTTTTACATTTGCGTATTAAAATTCGTTGGTTAATTAATTTATTTTAATAATACTGAAGTTTCACTTCTGCCGTGTGTGAATTGGAAACACACACTTTTTTTAGAAGTGGGGAGAAACGGCTATATAGATATGTTTAACGCTCAAAGTCACAAGCAAAATCTATTTTAATATTTAATAATCAACTTATGTAAATCGGTACGCAGGTTCGTCGAGTAGACAAGCGATTATCTGTATGACAAAGCTAGCAGCTTCAAGATAAAATGAGTGCGCGACAGAAGGCGATCTCGTATCGACGGGGCTAGGGTTACCAAGCATCTAGATAAGGGTTTCAATATGTGGTAGGTCCCTCGTATGCGGTCAGTCTATGGATGGGTGATCACATCTGAGCGCCTCCGTGCTTCGGAGGGTACTTCAGTAACTTTAAAAAGCCAGTCCCAGCTGTTATCAACTGATAGCAGTCGTTAAGCCAAGTCGGAGGCCTTTAGGCGGCTTAAAATGTTTGACACTAGGTTGGCTACTAACCATTCGATATAGATAAGGTGGTAGGTCCCTCGTATGTGAAAGGCCGTCTGGGTTGGACCACTGCTTTGTCTATTTCTGCCGCCGAGCAACAGTCTGTAATCACTGTTGTATTTCTGTTTGAAGGATATTAAAGCCAGTGAAATTACTAGGCATTATGAGACTTAACATATTATTCCTGAGGGTGACGAGCGCAATTCAGTGTCATGCAGTGCTTTGTAATTCCAAGTTATGTGTGGTGTTCGTATCGATTTTAAGATTTGACAACCCTACACGGGGTTATTACCCCGTCTCTCATTATGATAATATCAACATTCGTTTACAAGTATATTTCGCGTTTTATTTCATGTCGCAACTATTGATTAGTGAAATGTTGATAAAGTATATTTGAGAGCAAACAATTTATTGAAATGTTGTATTTATATCATGTAAATATAGGACACATTTTTAGTTTCAAAGTGTTTTTTTTTTCGCAGCGACAAACAAGAAACTCAATCACCTGATTGTAAGTGATCTCTACCGCTCACATACGCAAATAAAACCAGAAGAATCATAGGATGTCGCCGACCTTAAAGGAAAGGGATAATTAAGAAATTGGGTAAGGGAATTTAGGCCTCCGGATATCTCGCTCACCGTTTCAAGTAAGCTGCAAGCTGTTACTTTACGTCAGTCTTCTGTGAGACAGTTTGAGTTTCCGGTTAGAAAAATTACAGACGAATTTTTCGGGGTTTGAATTTCTACCTAGTATGGCAATGAGCTGGCTTCTATTACGTCATGGGACGGAAATAAGCTCGGCGAAAGGTGCACTAGTTGCATCTCTGTCTGCATCTTCAGTGATTTAAGCATGAGCTTATGTGAATACATAAAAAAACGAAAAACTATAGAAATATTAAATAAATACAACCAACAGTCACACACATAGTCCTGTCCCCACACTAGGTTAAACGTGTCGTGGGTATCAAGAACTACGAGGGCTTGCGGTCCCACAACACCCAGACCCAAAACCAACATTTGTGGATCGCACAAACATTTGTCTCAGTATGGGAATCGAACCCACGGCTACTCATTTCACAGCTGGCTACTCGCCTACTTGACTACTCGCCACCACGGACGAATTGAACGCATTAATAACTTTCATTTACAAGTATATCCATCCAAAGCCTATTATTAAAAAGACATAAAGCCACATTTATGTCATAAGAGAATAATATAAACAAACGACAATTCTCATTAAACCCGTACATTAACGTTGCACAATGCTAAAGAAATTTATAATACCGTGGAATATAATAAATTATGTAACAACAGGATCCCGTTTATTTGTCAGTTGTCCTACCGGTCGCGGTCGCACAATAATCGCCGCTTGCGTGTACATTGTAAACAATTTTGTAATCATATAGAGATGATACACACAACTCGAAACTTTTTGAAAATAATGCAATATCGGAGCGTAATCCTACTAATATTATGAACGTGAAAGTTTGTGAGTATGGATGGATGTTTGTTACTCTTTCACATAAAAACTACTTTGCAATAATATAGCTTATACAACAGAATAAGACATAGGCTACTTTTTATCCCGGAAAAGGCAGATCACGCGGGTGGAGCCGCGAAGAAAAGCTAGTATGGAATATTCAAAGAACGTTTCGTGTTGTGTATTACATCTCTATATGATTGTAACTGCCGACGATTAAAGGGTTTTATAATCCTCTCTGTATGTACATTGTACTTGTTTCACAACCACTGAGTAAGTGCTGCGTAACAAATAAAACATAATATGTCCAAATACATAATCAGTACACAAGAAGAAAGATGTCTATGTACTAGGTACTTCTTAAAATAGCTATCTTATACGTTATTTGGTGGTTAATTTTGTGATAAAAATATTCCTAATTCAAATTTTGTAACTCAAACGTATTTCTAATAAAGGACCATAACCAACGTTAAAAATAGCTCCATTCAAGTTTATAGAAAGTCAACACGGCCAGTATTAATTAAGAACAATTTTTTTTTTCAAACGGAAACACTTATTAACAACTCTATAAACATAATCGATTGCAATTAGATTGTCAATGGACAAGTGTTGTTGCGACTCGTTCCATTCCTACAGTGTGGTTAAGAAACTCAAGTTACACCGATAAACAACTGCAGGTAGGTTGTATGTACTCGATGTAATTATCGACAAGTTTTCTTATGCACTTTCTTTAAGATGGCGAATGTTGGTTGAGATTTTGAGATGGTTAGATAGTATATTTTTTTTTTGTACTCTCGTCCCTCTGATATTATTTTTCAGAGATGTTACCCAGCTAGAAAAATTCTCAACATCTTTTAATATAAAAACCCCGTAATAATGCAATGTAAAAAGGATATAATTATAGATAGTATATTTCAGGAAAAAGGAGAAAATGTTTAAAATAACTCAAAATATTTTAAGGAAAGTGTATTAGGATTAAATTAATAGTTGGTAATATATTAATGATTAATTTAATCATTTGTGTCCTTAGTAGGAAATATTTGACTAAGATTCGTGGTGTAGACAAAACTATCTATATATAATCAAAATTACAAGGTGGTAGGTCCCTCATATGCGAGAGGCCGTCTGGGTTGGTACCACCGCTTTATCTATTGCTGCCGCCAAGCAACAATGTATAAGCACTGTTGTGTTTCGGTTTGAAGGGCATTGAAGCAGTAATTTCTGGGCATTATGATACTTAACATCTTATGTCTCGGGATGACGAGCACAGTTCAGTGCCATGCAGTGCTTTGTAATTCAAAGTTCTGTGGGTGTTGCTTCTGTTTATGAGCAGGTGTGGCGCTTACCATCAGGTGAGCGCCTTGCTCATCTCGTCATTCAATGAAATATTTTTTTTTTACTAGCCCTGTATTATACATGTCCCACTGCTGGGCACGGGCCTCCTCTACTGAATGAGAGGGGTTAGGCCTTAGTCCACCACGCTGGCCTAATGCGGGTTGGCGGACTTCACATACCTTCGAAAAATCTTATCGAGTTCTCAGGTATGCAGGTTTCCTCACGATGTTTCCTTCACCGTTAAAAAAATAAAATATGATTAATAAAATTTACCAACAGTCCGCTATATGTAATTTTATTTAAGATCAACCGCTTAGCAAATTTATTCTTTCAACACACCTCAGGATGTATAATTTTTAAAATCCCAGGCCAAATCCCCTCCCCTTCCCTATCCCTAATTATCCCTTACCTTTAAGGTAGGCAACGCGCCCATGATTCTTTTGGTGGTGTGCGTACATGGGCGGTGGAGATCACTTACCATCAGGTGACACACTTGCTCGTTTTCCGGACTAAGCTATAAAACAAAAAAAAATCATACCATTCCAGACCACACAGCGGAGGGAATCGAAGCACAATCTCAATAATAAAGGCTAAGATTGAGGCACGTGACCGCGCCGGCGCAGCTATTGTCTCTCTCATGCACCTGCGTATTATTGTGCCCGGAGTACGCGACTGAATTACGCAGTACACGGTGTAGTGTAAGAATATCGAGGATTAAACATACTATTTTAATATATATATATTTTTTTTTTATTAATTTACAAGTGTATTTTTAGATTCTTTTTACAAAAAACAAAATTAAACTTTTTATATTATCTTGAATGATGAAAGGAGTAGTTCGCTCACCCGGTGATAAGCGCCACGCCTGCCCGTCAACAGATGCAACATCACAAAGTACTTTGAGTGAGTTGCCTAAACATACACTCTTCTAAAAAAAGTAATAAGAGATACATATAAAATCACTTTAAAAACCGTTTAAAGGACATTATAGCCAGTGAAATCACTGGGCATTATGAGACTTAACAACTTATGAAAACAGAGTCCATTACCGTGCAGTGCTTTTAACACAAATATTTGTGTAATGTCGCTCCTGTTTATAGGCGGGCGTAGCACTTACCATCAGCCGAGCTACCGACTCGTTCCATAATTTAATTGAATAAAAAAATCGCAAACCTCGTAAAAGGATATAACATAAAATGTAAATCCACCATAAGATATCATTCGGTAGCCGTTCCGTAGTTATTAGCCATCATTGATGCGCCAGCGGAGCTTCCGATACTGCTGTTACCTTTGAAAAGCTATCGTTTGTACAAGAAATTGATGCATTTCATTTAATACACTGTTATTTTGCAGCCGCCGGTTTTTACTCCAATCATTTGCTGCGCTATACAATATGTGAGCATTTGTTACTTCTGTTTGTTTTTATGTAGGGGAAAGGTGTACGAGATGATTCCCTTAACGGAAAACGCTCGTAATATCAAAGATATTTAACATAATTATGATCTGAAAGCGTTTACTACTAGCATATTTATCTGTCTTACTTTGGGCGTATGTTAAATCATTTAATTAATTAAAATTGAAATAAAAAAAAATCGTTTTTTAAAACCTTGCGAAAGGATCATCTTGTACACCCCGGTGTTCAAGATGATCCCTACGATATGGACAAGATGATCCTCGGACCATCATCAATAAACAACATACTTATTACATAATTTAAGTATTCTATAGTCATTTTTAAATCACATAATATAATTTGTGAAATCAAAAATCATACATTACATAGTTACAGGCTGATTCTTCAATCAAAATTCACGACAGTTATTCTTTTGATAGGCGATTGAAAAATCATTCCTAAGTAGAACAATTAGAATAGATTAGAATCTTCTTGACAATAATTAACACTGTTAGTCAAAATCAACAATATAAAAGCTTCGTAACGTGGTATACTTTTTTTGAGTGGTAGAGCCACGCTGTAGACAGTTTTGTCTACAGCATGAATGGCTGGCTCGACCGGATCGTTACCACTGTCTCACAGAAAGCCGACGTAAAGTAGCGGCTTGCTGCTGCGTTTCGTACGGTGAGTGAGATAACCGGAAGCCCAAATCCCCTCCCCTTCCCAATCCCTAAATATCCCTTTCCTTTAAGGTCGGCAACGCGCCCACGACTCTTCTGGTGGTGGGCGTACATGAGCGGTGGAGATCACTTACCATCAGGTGACCCACTTGCTCGTTTGCCGGCCTATGCTATAAAAAAAAAAAAAAAACGTACGAATTAAAAAAAGTCAATAAACTGACTTAATCTGTTTCTGAATTCTAAACGCTTTTTAGCCGGCGACATGATACACATATCACAAATAAATTCATCGGGATCATCACTACCTATCCCTGCACAAGCTTCATGTTCCCATTTTTGGCATTCAGAACATTTTATCCATCCTTCACCCATCTTATCTTTGGAAAATGTTTCCGTGCAGAAAAGGCATTCTGTATTATTGTCAGATGATTCGGACTCTGAGACGTACAAAGCTTTTTTCTTTTTATTTGATACTCCTTTTCCTACTCCCTTCCCTTTCTGTTTATTTTTAGTTATATATATTTTTTGACTGTGTGCTCTTTTCGTAACTTCCTATTTTCTTTTCCAGTTTTTTGCTTGTTTCTTCTTCTAAGTATTTTTTGTATGGTGTGCTGGTTAAAATTGACGTATCCACCTTTTTTCTCTTTATGTTGCTCCTTTTGCCTACAATTTTTGGGTAAGGTTTTATCTTGGCCGGTGAACCAAAAAATTACTTTTGTCAAGGAGTGACGGTGAATCATTTCGGTTCAACGCATAACTTGTAGATGGCAACGATGACAAAGGAATTCGAATAGAAAGCGATTCTTCTAGATGATCCCTAGGGACCATCATGTACACTTAAAAGGTGATCATCTTGCCCCAACCTTAAGTTTTTCATTTATTACTCTGTAACATAACCTCTAAGTATTCTACTGTTACCATACTATCAAAAAAACTAAATTGATCATATTAGGAAGCTACAAGCACAACAATGACTGTAACTGACAGTATACAATAAGACTTACTTGAGTTTAAAGTCAGCGTTACCTTAGATCAACAGCACACAATTTTAATATTTTCCCATCAAAACAAGTGCGTCGGTCGCTTCGCCATCACGAATTGACTAACGCGGGGGATGGCCGGGGGCCACACATTTTCGAAGAATATGACTAGATAGCATTTACACTTTAGTCGCAATTGAAAGTGATCATCTTACCTTAAGGGATCATCTTGTACACCTTTCCCCTAAGTAGAAAAAAGAAAGGTTAAAGTTTTTTTTTTGGTTTTTTAAATGGTTTTTAATTTTAAGAACAAGTAAAAAGATTTTTTTATTTGATTGAATGACGAGACGAGCAAGACGTTCGTCTGATGGTAAGCGCCACGCCTGCCTATAAACAGAAGCAACACCACACAGAACTTTGAATTACAAAGTACTGCATGGCACTGAACTGCACTCGTCACCCCGAGACATAAGGGGTTAAGTCTCATAATGCCCAGTAACATCACTGGCTTCAATGTTCATCAAACCGAAACGAAAAACACCTTTAAGAAATAATATAATAATTATAATTTATCTATCTTTATGTTTGGCATGTTATGTATAGATTCTTTTATTATTATCATTTATGTATACGTAGGACTACACCCTAAACAATATTTTTTTCCTTTACCATCAATTCACCCTTAGATTATCTGGAAGAGATCGCTATTAGCAATAAAACCAACAAATGTAAAACATAATAAATTGTAAATTTCCCATATTGTGCTTGTATGTGTGTGGTATACATCATCATCGTACATCTATCTATTATATAATAGATACCTACAAGGTGGACAGACGACCTGATAAAGATCGCAGAAAGTCGCTGGACGCAGGCCACTTCCAACAGGTCGGTCTGGAAATCTTTGGGGGAGGCCTATGTTCAGCAGTGGACGTCTTGTGGCTGATGATGATGATATATAGGTAATAGAGTTATAATTAGTTGTAATTTTTAGGGTTCCGGGCCCTAAGGGTGTTAATAGAACCCTATTACTAAGCTGGCTGTCTTTATACTAGCTCGGCAAAATGACTATGGTACACTTGATGGTAAGTGCAGCGCAATCCAAGAATAGTATGACGATTAACGGATTGGGAAGTACAGGGGAATTCGGGCCTCCGGATATCTTACTCACCATACGAAACGTAACAGCAAGCTACTTTTTAATTCAGAGGCCGACAAACAAACGACTGGGCCACCTAATGGTAAGTGATCTCCACCGCCCAATATCTGAAGAATTATGACGATTAAAGAAAGCAACAGCTATATAATAAATTGATAATTTTAAAATAGCTTACATAAAAAGCGAATAGAAAAGAATTAATTGAAAAAAAAAACAGATACATATCAATCTTAAAATCGTCACAACAGTCCAAAACATTTTGCACATCTTTCACAGCATAAAGAGAGTCATTTCGTTCCCCATACATATGCAAATGGGGGCCATTGCTCACGAAATCGATTCCATTCGGTCATCCATTCGTTCTTTAGATCATCAATCACCGGACAAGATTGAACGACTATCTCCTCAGTTAGGTATGTTTAGAATATTTTATCTGTGATTACGTTGTTGCTTGTATTTTGTGAGACATCTTACTTACTGATATAAAAGTAGTTTTAATTTAAATTTGCATGCCAATGTGCAATTGACGCGGCGAAGCGAAGCCAGTCATGAGATAATGGTAGGGGAGCCCAAGCGGGGATTTCGGGATTTACTAAAGCGCGACAGATTAATATACAGGGGGATACCTTGTACCCGGTTAAGTACCTCCACAAAACATGAGGCCCATATATAAGGCCGCCCGTGAAGGATACAGGATCAGATTAGTAAAAAAAAATTGACCATCAGAAATTCTCGAGCGCGTCAGATTAAGGTAGGGTGAGTTAATTACATCCTAAAAAGTGTATATTCCACTAATCTGACAATTTGAGAGTGACGAAAAAAAGCGGAGGGCAACAAAGTTGTAAAAAAAAAACGTCATCTCGACATTCTCGAGCGTAGCTAAATTTTTTTTTATTTTGAAGGAAATAATTCAAGAATAATGAAAAATATATAATCTGACGATTTCCGCAAGCCGAAATAACAAAAATTCGTCGATAAAGTTAAATGCGTGCAGTTGCGTGATGCCTACATTTCCTTCTCCGCGTTTCTATTCCTCTCTCACTCTTTCTCTATCTATTACTCTCTCACTCCGTCCCCACTCTGGTTTCTGTTGCCATGACGCCATCATTGATCATAAAGACTCGTGGCATACTGTTTACAACGTGTTTGCAATATAATTTTTGGAATAACTTTTAACCGGCTTAATCGATCAACTTCAAAAACTAATCCGCCTTTGAGCTTGAAAAACCACGTCGATCGCCACCAAGCTGGTCAAAAGCGGTTGATTCGTTCGAGAGATATCGTGAACGAAAGAAAACCGAAAAAGTGTTTTTTCGGGATTACTCCGAAATTTGTGGTTCGATCAATTAAAGTGAAAATCGGTTGATCCATTCAAAAGTTAATGCGGTTTGAAAATTCCAAAAATAGTGTTCTATGAAACTTCTATCAGACTTTCGAGCTGGGAGAGCTCAAATGCATAGAAATATTATTTCTTTGAACTCAGCGAGCTCAAAATATCACATAAATTATATTTTGAGCTCAAAAACGTCATAAGTACAATTTTAAGAGCCCAGGAATGGAATTAGCGGGAAGTTGCAGGGATGGCCTTTAAGGTGAACCGTTTTTCTAATTTTTTTGTCAGATCAGGCCAATCCCTCTAGATAATCGTCAGATTATGAGACAGTACGTTTAGAACATAAAGATGAACTATATATATCTTAATCTGACGCGCTTGAGTATTTCAAAATGGCGAATTTTTTTTGCACATTATGAAAATGGCCGCGAGTTTGCGACCCATCGAAATCATCAGATTAGTGAATGAGAGCTTTTTTTTGGTGCACTTAACACTCCCTTAGAAAATCTGACGCGCTCGATTAATTTTTTTTTTTTTTCATTTTCAACTCTTAAATACAACCACCCGCATCATGCAAACGATCAGATTAACATACGTACATTATTAAAAATACGTAGGGCATTGATGCTATCAATATCTGACGCGCTCGAGGATGTCCATGCAACAGTTTTTTTTTACATATTTAAAAATCTATAGCCGCTTCCCCCACCGATGTAAAGGTATATATCATATAACATTTTTTTCTTCATTTCTTCTAAGCTTTGCATCCCAATAGGTCTCTACGACGCTCGAGTAAATCCCCATTTAGCATCGTGGGCTCCCCTACTATAAAGGGCTTATGTATTTATGAAACGTATATAGTAGGGAGTTGATGGTTACCACGACAATAACAATTTAAAGATGGAGAAAAGTACTGTAAAATCAATAATATATTACTTCGTGTAAATGGCTGTAAAACCTGTTCCTAAATTGTAATTAAGTTTTTCAAAAATGATTTACATTCGCGTTAATCTGATAAATCCTAAAATATATTCGCACTGAATAATGTGTGTACCCGATTACTAAACTACTATTAAACGATGTATTCTCTATTATATCATACGTGAACATGATTCAAGAACAGTTTCATAACATTTACAAACCCTTTACACATGCTTAGTAATTTGAAAATCGATTCACAATAATCGATTCAACTTTACGATTGTGCACTCGATATTCAATCAAAAGTGGACAAAAGGTTTCTTCTGGTGCAACCGTCATGCGCATATTTTCCTTCATGGTTTATGAAGTAATGATTTATGGATTCTGAACCTTACCTAATCCGCGTAGAATCGATCATATATTTCATCGATTGTAAATCTAATACTGCCAGCGTTTATGACATGCATAAAGCGTCGCTTCAAACGAATCTAAACAGATCACAATGGATTTGCGAAGCCATTGACAACAATAATTTTCATAGGTTCATTTTGTGTAGAAATAAGGACATAATAAACCCTGAATAGATAGACACTTAAACCCTAATAGACGCGTTGTGGGAAATATTTTTACTATAAACCCTTTTAGAAATAAACATAATCGCATATTATGGGACTGAGGTCCACTCGCAAGACGATCTTTAAATCTTATTTAGTTAGCTAAATGAGTTTATGAAACGTTAAATCGTCTAATTTATGAGTTATAGAGCCAAGCTGTAGATAGTTTTGTCTACAGCATGAATGGGCCGGCGACCGGGTCGTTACCACTGCCTCACAGAAAACCGACGTAAAGTAGCGACTTGCTGCTGTGTTTCGTACCGTGAGTGAGATATGCGGAGACCCAAATCCCTCTCCCCTTCCCAATCTCTAATTATCCCTTTCTTTTAAGGTCGGCAACGCGCCCATGATTCTTCTGGTATTGTGGGCGTACATGGACGGTAGAGACCACATAACATTAGGCGTCCCACTTGCTCATTTGCCGGCCCATTCTATAAAAAAAATTGTATGAACATTTGGTATTAGTAAACATGTGTAGTGGTTCAATATGATTTTAGATTGTTGTGCAAGTCGGCCTGAATGTAGGAATGCTCGAAATTTTATTACTTCTGGATAATGATTCACAGATCTCATAACTCCCTAATCGTGAGAGGTGATCGAGGTATTTAGCGCGACCATTTGTTAATAATTCCCTATAACGCACGGTTCTTTCTTCACTCCGAGACATAAAATGTTATGTCTCATAATGCCCAGTAAATTCACTGGCTTCAATGTCCTTCAAACCGACACACAACAGTGCTTACACACTATTACTTGGTAGCAGAAATAGACAAAGCCGTGGTACCAACCCAAACGACCTCTCGGATACGAGGCACCTAAAACCTTGTCAAGCGAGAGCTTCTAGAAATGTTAGTCGAGGCTCTTTAGCATCTCCTCTCTATTTACTGTCGGGTCAATAAACATCGAACTGGTAGTAGAATAAAATACTGTGTGAACACATTGAGCAACTTTTATACATTCAATAAATTTAATTTTCAACAGTAGACACTGTATACATTTCTTTTTCACCCAATAATTGTTATTTATAAGCATACATTTCCTATACCAAGTTCCCATAAGATATCGAATATCCGAAATTAGCATAATATATCGATTGTTGACTCCGGAATGGACAGAGGGTAAAAAATAAACTACTTTAAAAATTACGCCTGTATGCTGTACGCGTAACGGAATTTGTTTATACCATTTTTATTTCGACACCTAAGAAAATAATTACTGAAACCCGATATCGTTAAAATTGACGTGTGATAATTATTTTGTTTACTTTAAACATGAAGTTACTAAAGACCCCGATAAAATAAATATTTTCACCGACGCAAAAAACAAAAAAGTTTTCAATTCGTATATATTTTTTATATATGGTTCAAAACTCAGCCAAATTACTTGGATTCTTTTTTGTATTAGATTAGGGTTTACTTCTGTGTTAGTCTAATTTTTAGAAGAAATTCCAGCCCTAAGGGGGTGAAATCGGAGATGAAAGATATAACTCCTTAATGTATCCACTGATTTTGATTTATCTTACTAAAAATTAAGGAATACAAATTAAAAAAAAATTAAAGTCTTAGAAGAATTAAAAGCTGAAACTAAAACTAAGCAATCTTGAGTCGGTGGTATCAATCACCAACTACTAAATTACAATACCACCGACTACAAAATTGGTTATTTAAAGCTTTTATTTTATCTAGTCTATTTTGCAATTCGGAGTTGCGAATAATAAATATATTGACATTACAATACATTGTAATTTTATTAAAAAACCAAAATATTCATTTTAAATGATGTTTTATGTATTTAAACGTAGTCAAGGAAGCAGTGGTAGGCTAGCGGAGGAATACCGCCTCATAGGGTACGGAAATCATAGGTTCAAACCCAGCCCCAAGGCACACATCTTTGACTTTAAAGTTACATGTGTTTTCATGGCATATGTCATTTCGAATCTATATCAAGTATACCAACCCGTATTAGGCCAGTGTGTTGGACTAAGGCCTATCTTCTATTATTATTAGACTAATGTAATTTATGAAAGCGCAGCAAGGTAAGAACCTTACAATAATGGACAGGGAGCCCTCGGGTAGCTGATCCACTTGACTACTATCAAGCTCATTTTCCGTGAATAGCTTCGTTTCGATGAGACGACCAACAATTCCCTATGCGAAAATTCTCTATTGTGGTAGCTAACAGAGGTAGCAAGGATAGAATATTTCGATATGATGATACTCAAAAAATTATTATTTTATTTGTAGGACAATATGACTGTTAAATTATATAAATATTAACTAAGTAAAAACAAAAAAATCAGCTGGTTAGTAATCATACCTATTGGAAGGAGGGGCTTCCAATAGGTATCGATAACGAGGTCATAAGAATGATTACTAACCAGCTGATTTTTTTGTTTTTACTTAGTTAATATTTATATAATTTAACTGTCATATTGTCCTACAAATAAAATAATAATTTTTTGAGTATCATCAAATCGAAATATTCTATCCTTGCTACCTCTGTTAGCTACCACAATAGAGAATTTTCGCATAGGGAATTGTTGGTCGTCTCATCGAAACGAAGCTACTCACGGAAAATGAGCTTGATAGTAGTCAAGTGGATCAGCTACCCGAGGGCTCCCTGTCCAATACTCTAAAACGATTAAAATTGCAAACAAACCATAGCCATAAATGGTATCTATTCTAAGTGAGTGTCTGCTTAAAATCACTATTCCATATCGCAAGGTGGAGGCATTTACAGTGTTATTGGTACAAATTATTCGACATAACATTCTTTCGTTCGAGATAATATATTCGATTCGAGAGCGAAACGATGGCATCGTTCACGCGAGCTTTGAATGTTAGCGGACGATATGGACCGTACTATCGAATCTCGAATGATTATCGACACAGTCAACCGAAACATTTAGTTTTCTACGCGATACAATATGATTACACAGATCATCATCAGATCTCAGATTATTGCGATATTGTAATGTATTCTTTTATTTGATTGCATGACGAGACGTACCATGCGCTCGTCTGATGGTAAGCCACGCCTGGCATTACAAAGCACTGCATGCTGCGCTCGTTACCCCGAGACATAAGATGTTCTCTCATAATGCTCAGTAATTTCAGTGGCTTCAATGTCCTTCAAACCGAAACACAACAGTGCTTACACACTTAAATTCAAGGCTCGTAGGGTTCGCTCGAGAAAGAAAGCTTTCAATGTTGCCGCCAAGTCCTGCAAACGGGTGATCCGAAAGGCACGTTTCGACCACATTAGCCGTATAGGGACCAGACTTTCCTCCTATCCATCGGGTAGTAAACAGTTCTGGTCCTTATCCAAATCCGTCGAAAATAACTTCTGCCGTCCCACTTTGCCTCCCATGCAGAAACCTGATGGTACACTGGCCCATTCTGCGATTGAGAAGGCCAATTTATTTGCCTCTCTATTTGCAAGTAATTCTCGTCTGGATGCTGGCTCGAAATTACCACCTTCCGTACCTCGTTGTGAGTCCGCAATGCCGGTGATCGCAGTGCACAATAAAGACGTACGCAGAGTACTGCTTAGACTAGACGTCAACAAGGCCAGTGGACCGGATGGTATACCTGCAAGAGTTCTTAGGCTTTGTGCTCCTGAGCTATCTCCTGTTTTGACAAGCCTGTACCGCCTCTCTCTTAAAACTGGTACGGTGCCTAAGTCCTGGAAGCTTGCAAACGTGCAACCAATACCCAAAAGGGGTAGTCGTGCCGACCCATGTAATTACCGACCCATCGCCATTACTTCCATACTCTGTAAAGTAATGGAAAGAGTATTAAACAGCAAGTTGCTGGCATACCTTGAAGGTAATGATCTCCTCAGTGACCGTCAATATGGCTTCCGCCGGGGACGCTCAACTGGGGACCTTCTTGCGTATGTTACGCACTGCTGGGGTGAGGCCATCGAGAAACATGGTGAAGCGCTTGCCGTGTCGCTGGACATCTCGAAGGCCTTCGATAGGGTATGGCATGCGAGTCTGCTTAATAAGCTTCCTGGATATGGCATTCCCGCCGGCTTTTGTAGTTGGGTGGCTGACTTCTTGAAGGAACGGTCAATTAAAGTAGTCATTGACAGCTGCTCATCCGACATCATGGCTATCAATGCCGGAGTCCCTCAAGGGTCTGTTCTCTCTGCGACTCTTTTTCTCCTGCACATCAACGATCTTCTTCAACCCGGTATTGTTGGGTATGCAGACGACAGTACTGTCATGGAGAGATACCTGTCTAATGCTAAAGCCGGCGGGGTCGACATTAGTTCTTTGAGAGAAGCCATGGTAGAGCGGACTAACCTGGCTCTAAGTTTTGTCTCGCAGTGGGGTGACGACAATTTAGTCAGGTTTAACGCCAGCAAAACACAAGCCTGTCTGTTCACCGCTAAAAAGAGTCAATTTTCTATGACTCCTACTTTCCGGGGTGCATCTATTCCAATCACCGACAACCTTAAACTTCTTGGCATAGAGCTGAAG
This sequence comes from Amorpha juglandis, assembly GCA_949126905.1. NCBI lineage: Eukaryota > Metazoa > Arthropoda > Insecta > Lepidoptera > Sphingidae > Amorpha > Amorpha juglandis. The sequence goes on along the minus strand of OX421386.1, from coordinate 10,556,750 downwards.
GCAAATATCAACTTCGGCTCTGACATCGAGTCCAAAGCACAAACAGCGGCCAAAAAACTGGGAATCCTAAATAAGGTAAAGCGATACTTCACGCCAGGACAGCTTCTGACACTGTATAAAACGCAAGTCCGCTCATGCATGGAGTATTGCAGCCATCTTTGGGATGGCTCAGCAAAATATCAGCTTGCCGTACTGGACTCGATTGAACGCCGAGCCAAGAGGATGATAGGCGATGAAAAGCTGGTGAAGACTAGGCTTCACAGCCTGGATCATCGCCGTAAGGTTGCCTGCTTGTCGGTGTTTTATAGGCTGTACTTCGGAGAGTGTGCACGAGAGCTACACGAGCTCATCCCGCCTTCTCCCTTCTACCATCGGAACACCAGACGCACAGCAGGATATCACCCCTACTTGGTTGATATTCCTCACATTCGTACCAAGCGCTATAAAACATCATTTATAATGCGCACAGCCAAGGAGTGGAATTCCCTGCCTGCGTCTGTCTTCCCGAGTGCGTACAACCCGAATGTCTTCAAGACTAGTGTGAATCGGCACCTTCTGGGTGCGCTCGCTCCATCGTCGACCTCATCTTTGTCCACGCGGCTAGATTGAGGTCAAGAGCAAACCCATCTTCAATAAAAAAAAAAAAAAAAAAGCGTCAGAAATAGACAAAGCGGTGGTACTAACCCAGGCGGCCTCTCGCATACAAGGGAGGAACCACCTTTGAAAATAAACAAGTTTCTTGTTTGGTTGTGATTGTAGGAAATATAAGAAGGCACTCGATTACATATCGGGTTATTGTAAAAAGTTTGTATATTATAGCGCATTGGTGAGCATTCCAAACAATTAGATCGTGTCTCACTTTAAATATACTCCAAATGCTTCGCAAAATGCTACGCTAAATTTGTGTTTCCTTGAATGGTCGTTTTAAAAAATTATAGCCTGTGTGGTATTGTTATACCTAGACTTCTGCAATTTATTCCTTATAATATCAAGATTTATCGCCATCTTACACAATTACACAGACTTTAACAAATTGCTATTGTGAAGCCAACATGAACATAGCCTTTGGCCCGTAATGCCCACTTTCATCACACAATGGTGTCAAGTACCTTCACTTTCACGTCAATATACTTGTAAAAGCAGATTTCATACTATAGTTAAATTTATTTACATCTTATAATATAGCTTTATCATATTTTAAAAATTGCATATTAATGTATCTACATATCAAGCTGATGATGCTATTATAAAGAAAATATTACGGCTTCATACTGGCTTAATTAAAATAATAACTTCAAACTTAGTGAGTCTTACTTAGTTATTCAAGCACTGACTAGTTAAACACCGTTTATCTCTTTCTAGCATTTTACAACTAGTATTGAAAGAGAAAGACAAAACAATGTTTAAATAACGTTTATAAGTAAGACCCATTGAAGTTATGCAAATGACTTAACATTATGTTAAACGTCATTACTTTTATTTAACTTTGTCTAAAATCTAAAATTCTGCGAACAATAAATAAAAATAGTCAGTCGTAGCTGAAAAAAAAACTATTAAAATAAATATTCAAATTTCGAGAACAGCTAGTAAGGTGCAACGATTTAAATTCGATATTCGGAATACTCGCGCGATTGTATCGATACACGACAGTGAATATTTTGTATTTTGAACGAAGCGCGTCATCTGCGAACAGCGACAAGATAAAATACCGATTTTGTATTTAGCCCCTCACATTCTTATAATATTTATTTAATTAGACCAAGGGTCTTATGTTTCATCACATTACGATAAGCCCGATTGAGTTTTGTCCTCACTTCGCCGAATTCTTTGGTGTGTTCATTTACATGCGTTCATGCTCCTTATTACTTGCATAAAAATGCCTTTATTTTCTGCTTCCTACTTTAGGTTCCTAATTAACAACTAAAACTAAATATAGAAAAGAAAAAGGCAATTTCATTGTCTTTGAATTTAATTATTACTCAGAAATGTTCCGATCTTTTTTTATCATCTATGATATCAGAAAAGTATGCATGCGTTGCCGATCTAAAGGAAGTGGGATGATAAAAATGAGGGATTTGCGTCTCCGGTAATGTCACTGATTGTACGAAAGGCAACATGAATTAGCGAGCCGCCACTTGCCACTCAGCCGGCCTATTCACGCTGTAGACAAAATTGACTACAGCATGGCTCCACGACCGATGGCCTGATATACATTAACAATATAAGAAAGACAGACATACCTCTATTATATCTAAACTCAGGGCAGTTTTGCTGCAAATAATTACCCTTTATATAATAATTCCATCCAAAGACCACGTAGTCTAACAAAGGCATCAGTAACGGGTTAAAGTCCAGGAAATGTACGGGTCAAATTAAAACAATTAACCCGTATGGTGGTACGGGAGGCCGCAAATAAAGGCTGATAGCGGTCCGACTAATGAGTTGTTAGCCGTGCCCGCTGAAAAACCACACGCGAATTAATGATGCGACATTATTTATCGATGTAATTAATAATCGATGTAAATTAACAGTTGTCGAGTGTTGCATCGGACTTTAATTTTATGTCTACAATTAAATGTGTAACGTAAGTGGTTTTTAAAAAAGTGTGCGTGTGCAATTCACACAAGACAGCAGTAAAACTTCAGAATAAATTTAATTTTAAATAATTTATATAAATAAAAATTATCGGTTAAATTAACACAGATGTAAATAATTAACATAAATTAATTAACCAACGAATTTTAATACGCAAATGCAAAAAAACACGTGAATAATACACCACGTTGTATACGACACATTTTCCGAAGGCTTCGTTGTACGCAGGTCACAGACACGTGATAGCATACTTGTAATCTACATACAATTTTCATGCGATTTGACCTTTTTTGAATACACTGAGTGGCTTATTAATGTCTAAGTATCATTAAGTTGACCTTATTAGAAAATGTCCTAAACTGTTTCGGATGCCAATTTCATTGCATCAAAAATCCACATCCTACTTGAAATCCTGATATTATTCTCAAAGCATATTATTTGAAAATCATTTCCTATATTAAAGCTCAGGCCTATCACGCACACACTTTCACATCTAATTCTAAAATCGATTAATTGAATTCGAATTATTAAAAGCATCGACAATTCGGTAGTGCAGCCCGATGGCGAGCGGTACCGCGCGTCGAGTGTTCGCCGCTCGGGCCGCGGTCGGATGCGTAGTACCACATCCCCATCACAGTAATTGGTTTGCCCAGCCGCCACGGCTGATTTTTATCTCCAATTATTGAGTTTTCACGCCAATTAAATATTATCTCGCTTCCGGTGGAAGCCGCCTTTATATCGATATGATCGTGCGGTCACTAGAAATGGACAAGAGCCGCCTAATGGCACCGCTAATACGTTTGTTGAATAAATACTAATATTCATCTGTGTTTATGCTAATGTTATCGATTATTCGGATTTTATTTGATGTCTGTTATTCGATTTAAGTTTCATTTCAAATTTTGCCATATATATGTACCACACATGAATTATTATTTAATGAATTTAATGTTACAATAGTTATATTTACCTATTCGCATATTTATTGGTTACATATACAAGTAGTAGCCATGCTCTAGACAGTTTTATCTACAACAAGAAAGGGCTGGCTCGACCGGGTGTTTACCGCTATGTCACAGAAAACAAACGTAAACTAGTAACTTACATTTAAGGTCGTCAACATCTTACCATAATGTGACCCACATGTACGTTTGCCAGCTTTTGCTTTTAAAACAAATTCCAATGGGTTAATCATCTAAAAAAACAACCTCATCTTGAAAACCAAAACGACGTTGAAAACATTGTAGTTATTAAAATGCTTCGAGCCTATCGTCATACCAGGCACAATTCTAAACTCCGAGCTGATACTGAGCATTTTAAAATAAATTAAATATTTAATTGTCGTCGGTCCTTGATAAGTTTTTATTTTTTTAAAGCATAGGCCGGCAAACGAGCACGTGGGTCATGGCTGATGGTAAGTGATCTCCACCACCCATGTCCGCCCACCACCATAAGAATCACGGGCGCGTTGCCGACCTTAAAGGAAAGGGATAATCAGGGATTGGGACGGGGAGGGGATTTGGGCTTCCGGATATCTCACTCACCGTACAAAAAGCAGCAGCAAGCTGCTACTTTACGTCGGTTTTCTGTGAGACAGTGGTAACGACCCGGTCGAGCCAGCCCATTCATGCCGTAGACAAAACTGCCTACAGCGTGGCTCTACGACTCAACAAGTATGCAAAGTATGCCAAATTTCTATTTGATCCGACGTTTTGAAGGTCAAAATCACGTTCAAAGTTTCCGTTACATACTAACATACTAAGTATCAGGCTAATAAAAGCGTATTAAAAAAATACCAACACCTTCCACTAAAATGGTCGGTTAGAGACAATCAGATATACCCAATCGCCTCAAAACACATATAACTACTTAAAGGGTTAACTTTCACGCTATTAACACATAGAGGCGACGCTTCCAATAAAATTATACGCCACATAACAATCTATCTGGTAAGCATTTAGATACGGTGGGAATGATACGGTTCTTACGGGTTACATGTTTATGACGTCACTATACAGTACTCTAATAGCCGAGTAAATTCACTTATTTAAGATAACTGTCCAGAAGTAGAAAGTTTTATTAAATGTGAATAAAAATTTATAAGCGAAGATGATACTTCGGGGCAAATGTCATAGAATTTTATTTTGTATGTTTATTATAACGGCCAAAAAGTATGCATCAGTGTTTTAATATGTTTTTTAATTTTTTGGAAATATCATGTTATACCATTATTACTATTGTTTATATGTTTTAAATGTTACAACATTAATATAAACTTATTAGGGATTGGGCATATGGAGGTTTGGGAATATCGTCCGTTGGTATTATTTATATGATTTGATATGTTATATGATTATAACATATCAAATCATATAAATAATACCAACGTTAATACCAACCGTTATATGATTTTCACGATTCGAACGATGGATAAACGTAATTCTTTTTTTGTTTTGTTCGTTATGGTTTTAGAAAGTTTTCAGGTAAAAAACCGGGGCTGTCACAATTCCACTAAAAATTATAACAACTGAATAAAAGTTTCGTCACTATAAAACTAATTGGAAGATTTTAAACGCCTACAACGAGTAAGGTCTTATTTACATCTAATATTTGTTCGAGACTTTGGTTCATAGCTATATAGTAAATAGCATTATACTTTGGTCCTTGGGAGCAGGGCAGTAGTATTCAAGTAAGTAAAACCACGAACATTTTGAAATAAATATAATAATGATTATAACAGTTATCTATAATGTCAAAAAACTCCTACACCATGTAAGTTTTCTATAAGACAATGACGCAGCCCTTTCTTCGGGTTGACACATTCATTAACAAATGCTGTACACAAAATTGTCTACAGCATGGCTCTGACACTCTGACTTTTACATTATTAATGAGAATGTCACATTTCTTCACAATTTTTACTTCACAATGGGAAATAATATTTGAGAACAAAATTATGGTATCAAACACTGTATTATACTGTCTGATTTTGCAAGTAGCGACATCTAGTGCCAACTGAAAGACTTAAAATCTCAATTCAAAGGCCTTATTGCAAAAAACATCATGGTCATGAAACATCTGGACCAAAAGTAAGAAACAACCGTTAAAAATCCCTTTAGTTTTATCTCATTACAGAATATTCGCGTAAACATAAATAATTATGGTACATTTTTATTCCTGAAACGAGTATAACGATTAGTCCTAAATCGATACCTTATCGTATACGAGTCTTTAACCATCCTCAGCGACGCAAAACGAGGTAAATAAAATCAACAACCCGGGCACATTGTTCTACGCGAAACGGGCCAGTGTACCAGTGTTCATAATAAATAAAGTATTATCTGCAATAATAACTTGGCTCGATTGAACCGAACAATACACTGAGCGGACGAGTGGGCGTCGGATACTATCGACCTGTCTACATTATACAGAGTCGATACTACCAAATCCTGAACATTTTCCTTAATTTTATATAGATAATAAATAAATAAATACACCCAACAGTCACAGACATACATCCTGACCCCACAGTAAGATACTAGTCACGTGTCGTGGGTGGTGGGTGGAACTACAAGAAATTTTCGGTCTCACAATACCCAGACCCCGAAACAAATAATTGTAGATCACACAAACATTTGTGTCGGTGCGGGGATCGAACCCTTGGCCTCTCGCTTCACAGGTGCAGTATTTCACTTCTTTAAAATATCTCTGAATCACGCTTCAAGACCAGCCAACATATATCCAGCTAGCAGCTGATAAACTCTTTTTTTTTGTCGCAGAAACACAACTTTAGAAAAAAACACAAAAATATTTTTTCTATCACAGAGTTGCTACTATCAACTCTATATAATCCATCTTGAACACTCTATAAAAGCGACTCTGTTTGATTTAATTGTGTGTAGCGTTAATTGGCCATTGTCCTGCAATATTGGTCTGGCCTTTGCTGCCCTACACTTAACTATAACTCTTATATAACCCTTCGATAATGGGATGTACACACAATCCCGCTTTATGTTTTGGATTGAGCTGTTTAGGCTATTTTATGGTGGGTATTAAATGGTAAATGAATCTGTAGTCTCTTATTAATCGTAAAAATGCTATATTATATTTTACTGACTCGATGGAGCAGTTGTATTGCATACTGGGTATGACTGCTAATGTTAGGTCTCGGGTTCAATCCCCGGATCGGCTAAAAGTGATATTTGTCTAACACGAAATGCTCAGTGTCGGTCCGGGATATGGAATTGTGCACGGTATGGTGATAGGCTCGCCCCCTATCACATCATGGGACGGAAATACGCTTGGCGAAATGTGGGTGTGCTGATTACATCTCTGCCTAATTACTGTCGTGCCCTGATGTCACAACCCAAGGCATAATGAAGTGTCAACGCTTCCACCAGACCAATGAAGTGATCTTATTGTCCCAATAAAAAAAAACAATTTAAATTGACTGGCTGCGACTCCAAAGTGACCTAGAGATTTTTTTATTTTTAACTTTTCAGGGATAATTTTTGGAGTCGGTTTTTAAGTTTTGTTAAAAATTATTATATTTTTCATTTTTCAATGTTAATACAGCTACGGTATGTAAATTCCACCTCAATAACACAATTTCGACTACTGAGCTATTGTCTGTTGAGGAGTTATATTTTTTTACTCCATACTCCATCATCATATCTTAACCAAATTTTTATGGGACCACATCGCAGCTAAACTCTATCATATGTTCTTTTTCCATAATAATCGGCCCACAATTAGCGAAGAAATAGATGTCATATAAAAAAAGCAAAAAGAACCTCCTCATTTGAAGTGGTTTACAAACTTACACGAACTTTAGGCCTCTTTTTTTATAATTAGTTGATGTAGTGCATTGATTCAGGTCGTCGATTTCAATGCAACATTGTTGCAAGTGAAAATAATTTTTAAATTGTTTTTAATGAGGTCACTAGATAACAGAGTGATTTATTTGGGTATTTTATTAATAAAGGCCCTCACAAGCTGTAATTGAAAACTGGATCCTTTTATTTTTAATAATGGCATAAGCAAATAATTGCTCTACTTTCTACAAAATATACCTTTGGTATAGTGCTACTGGTAGAGACACAACGGTAGATGTACATTGCATAATTTAATTATTTTACTTTATAACGTTTCTCATTGGCATAAATTGAGCTGCTCTAATTAAAATAAATAATACTTCAATGTATGTAGTGCTAATATGTATTGTTATAAGTTTAGAAAAGAGCAACGTTAGAGTTTCTTGCCCGTTCTTCTTTAACGAAATTGAATTCCGAACTAGCAGTAGAGTTAAAATTTGACTGAACCAAAACGATGTTTGACATTTTAATGATTCAAATTTGATTTGAGATTTATCATTAAGGTAGTGGCATAATTCCCTTTAGTTTAATTTGAGTTAAAAAAAACAATATCAGACGATGCAATGGCGAAGCTTGGTTCCTGTTGCGTTCTGGGGGTCAGACGGGTCACTGCCAACAGCAAATCCACCGCCAAACTATGATAGAGGAAGACAGGCTCTGGCATTAAGCTGGGATAATGTAACGCAGTAGACGAATTGATACACTATATACTTGATCCTCTGTATTTATTTTAGCAGGATAATTTATATTCCGTTTTAGCAAATGAGTGACTGCTGACAATAATTATTCCATCCTATTTATACCTTTCTACAAATGTTTCAAATGAGTAATTGTATAAATATTAAACATGTTGTAACACATGTGTTGATATATGTACATGTTAATCATATGTAGAAATACCAATCCAGGCAACTCAGGTCTGATTTTTCAAACCATAAACTTACATTGTGATTATCAACCTGAAGTTTTAACCCAGTTAACGGTTACTCAGTTAAGCAGCCATACCAATGGGAAGATCTATTTCAATTTCTAATCCAAAACATCTAGACAGCTTGCAACTTACTCAAACAACAAATATCACAAGAACAATGACTTCACAATTACGCTATCTTTTATGTGCATTTCCAACTGCATCCAACACATTAAAGTAGTGTTATGTTACCAGCACGACAATATAAGACCGGCTGTATTGCAACAGAAATGTTAACTTTATGCAAATTGTTATCTTTTGTTATCTTTTGCTGATCTTCAGTGTCGCACTATGCGCCGGAACGACGTATAACAAAAAAGACAGTTTCCAGTAAAACTGAAAACCTGACTACATATTCTTTGTATACATCATTATCATAACAATTTAATGTTGCCAGTGATGTCGAGATTGACAGAGAGCGTGCAATTTTAGAAGTAGGTGTAACTTAAAGATGTCTTATGTTTACGCGAATATTACTCATTGAAATAAGACTAATTTCCAATCCGTGACCACAAAGGCTGAGAAGTCTTCGGGATCAAAATTAATAAAAAAAACCCCATAAAATTCGTTTAAATTAATTTTATTTCAATAGGTGTAACTTATCTGCTAAAACGCCGACATTAACTAAAATGATTGAGAATTTATGAATGGCTGTAGCTACAAACTATTTCGAATAAATGAAATTTAAAATTTTCCTTGTGGTAGGATATTCATATCTGCCCGGATAGCGACCACTATATCTATAGTATGATTCTACCACTTATCATTTGTTTAGAATTGGCCAAGTTTTAAATACACTGACTCTTGCTACGCATTATGGTTGATGCAAAAAGCTTTTTTTATTTTATAACGCTGCCTTGAATGTCTCGCCTTTGAAATGTCCTATTGTCATTATCAATATTTTTTGGAACTGCAAAATACTAATACCATTATCTTTTCGTACTTCGTCTTTTAGCTATATCTATTACAATTTTTTTTACATTCTATTAGACACGTCCTCAGTCAATCGCGTTCAAATGTTATCAGCCGGACGCTTGGGTGATGCTACTGACCGGCACATCACTTTATTTACTTTAACACACAACTCCCTTTCCAAACACTTCATCCATTACCGCTTCACTAGGCTCACTCACTCTATGATACTTTACAAAACTCGCAATGGATACTAATACAAAAGATTTAGCCGAGAATTTATAAGTGACGTGGTAGAATAATGTGTCAGCCTAAGAACCAGTTAGGCAAATTATCTGCAAGGAATCAGTGAGTCCACCTGCCATCCAGCTCTTCATTTAATTATTTATGCATGCGTGTTGCGTGCTCGCGCGAATGATTAATCAGCGACATTGTTTTCTCGTTTAATATTTAAATATATATTTAGCTTTTGAACGTACGAGAAAAGGAGGTTTGCTAGTATAAGCGTTTTTTTTTTTATTGATTGACGAGACGAACAAGGCGCTCGCCTGATGGTAAGCGTCACGCCTGCCCATAAACAAGCAACACTACACAGAACTTTGAATTACAAAGCACTGCATGACACTGAACTGCGCTCGTCACTCCGAGACATAAGATGTTAAGTTATAATGCCGAGTAATTTCACTGACTTCAATGTCCTTCAAACCGAAACACAACAATGTACTTACATACTGTTGCTTGGCGGTAGAAATAGACAAAGCTGTGGTACCAACCCAGACGGCCTCTCGCATACGAGGAAATTACCACCTTGTATTATATAATTGTCAACTATAAGATGCTCAGTTGCATTAAAACGATTGGCGAGTTAAGCAACCATTGGTGCGGTCAGTCTATGGATGAGTGATTACTTACTGGCATTTCAACTGGGCGTCTCAGTGCGGACGCGGAAGGCATGTAAAAGTCCGTCCCGACTGTTATCAATTGACAGTTGTAAATCCAAGTCGGAGGCCTTCGGGCGGCTTGAAAACTTTAAGACTAGGTTGGCCACTTACTATATACAATATACATATACGTATATAATTATTTGTACTCATTTATACATACACAGGGTTATTTTTAAAACACTGACAACCTCGCAGGAGTAGATTCCTAAGGTCATTTGCTACTACTTTTGTTCTACGACTTTTCATAATTTGTTAGATTTTATTCTCATACAAAAATAATTATGAATTTAATTTCCGTCTTGAAAGTTACCTAAACTCTGCGCGTATCGCAGATTTCGTAATACACGCAGCGCGCGCGTCAGTTCAATGACCGGCCGCGCCGCGCCGTATCGATCGATAATACCTACATCCAGCCGTCAGCTGACGTACGAACACAAACACTACACAACAAAAACTTGTAAAATCCTTTTTTTTGTTATGTATTGAGTTATGTCCAAACTCGTAGAACAAAATTTGTTCCTTATAGGGTCAGCTATATGGCCCTGCGAGGTTGTCAGTGTTTTAAAAATAACCCTGTATAATTATTTTCGGAGAACCTAAACCGGGCTACAAACTTGAAATTTTGGCAGTAGACGCCTTTTATGTTGTAAGCATCCACTAAGGAAGGAGTTTTGTGAATTTACCCCTAAGGGGGTAAAATAAGGAATGAACGGTTGTGTAGAAGCATACAAAATTCACCCGAGCGGAGCCGCTAGCTTGATAAAGAATAGGATTTTTAATTTTCTACATATTTATACTCCGTAAATATAATAACGATATAACATAATCCAAACAACCAACTACTAATGATTACCCAAAAAAACTGACAACCATATAAATAAATAAAAAACATGAATTATTACAAGACAATAATATAACGCGGAACAATATTTCAGATATAAATTTAAATAAACTATACGAGGCTAGCAACACGCGCGATTCACGAGATTTTTCAATCAGCAACACAGCGTGATCCCTAATTAAAAGTATAATGATCTGAGCGCCCTCTGTCCGTAATAGAATGCGTAAAAAACAAATACGTACCATCGTGGGCAACACTGTGGGAACTTACTGTACTTAGTATCAAATTGGAAGAAAAGTATTCATTAGAAAATCATTGACAATTGAGTACCTACCTGTTTCACAATAATCGAGTAAGATTTAATTAATTACCCTAAAAGACAGCTATTTAAAGTACAAAGTTTATATATTTTGGTACGGACTGTCGAGACGAAAGTCGCAGGTTCGAAACCATCCCCAAGAGTATGCACCTCTGATCTTTCTAAATTACATTTGTAATCATTTGTTAATTATTATTATCGCCTGCTTTAATAGTGAAGGAAACATCGTGGGAAAAACTTTATACTTGAGAAGTTGTCCATAACAAATTCTAAGGTATTTGAAGGCCTTATTACCCCTCTTATTCAGTAGAGGACGCCCGTGCCCAGCATTGAGACGCATATAATACAAGGCTAGTATTATTATTTATTATCCTGAATTACCAGATGGGCAGATCCATTAGGAAGTATCACGCCTGCTTATAAAGAGTAGCAACACTAACCAGAGAATTACCAGAGGAGCAGATCCTGATGATGATGATGATGATGCCTGCTCATAAAGAGTAGCAATATTAACCCAAAATTCAGCTGAAATAAAGCATTATTACCAGTGGAATAAGCAGGTACCGTTAATCTGATCTTCTTGAAGGGCCCTTAAAATTGAATTTCTATTATCAATCAGTTACTGCCAAACAGGAAGTACACTTGCCTCTCCATAATTGATTACTGATTACTTTTACAAATTACGAGATCGGCAATTTCACCACAATCTTTAATATAGTTACTTTCCCTTACAAAATGTTTATCACATTTTAATTATTAATTACAATAATTATCTCCTCAGAAATCATTCACATATTTTTCAATTATCCATCTATTTTACAGATAAGTAATGAAGTCATTTGTGGGCACTGACCCCCCATTAAGTATCATATTTATTGGGTAACCATTATAGTGTTCAAACATCACAGATCACGAAAATAAACGACGATATGTATACAAACCAAGCGTGCCAATTTTAGCTACGTCGATTGATGTTTCCCAATAAACGAGCATACACTTTATAATGCTGGTTGGCGCGTTGCGTTAAATGTTGCATTTTTAAGGCACGCGAAGAGAGTATACATAAGAAGTTTATAATATATTATACTACCTGTCTTTCGCGGTTTCATCTGCATACTACCCTGCCCATGGGTCATAGCGTGATATACATATAAACCTTCCTCATGAATCACTCCATCTATTGCTGGAAACTACATTAAAATCCATTGAATACTTTAAAAGATCTAAGCGAACAGACAGCGGAAGCGACTTCATTTAGAACTATGTAAAGATGTTGTCCGTGGCTATTATCAGATATCAGTATTATTTTATGATTCTACAGCCAAATATACTTAAAACTAAATAAAGACTGCATAAATTGTCGAAGACACACAACCTCCTAAGACCAACTACGCCCTTAAGATTCCTGGATTATAAGTCTTTACTCTCAGTAATATTTCACTATCAGTCGACTTTTGTCTATTATAAAAATACATTTCAATGAAAAAGACCCCCAATAATTTCTAGATCCGTCCCACAGTTCATCTCGCGCGGCCTAACCCACTCGTATATCAAAATCAATTAAAACAGGCTCAGTCGACTGTGAATTGATTAACTCTAGAGATTAATGTACATTATTCCATATTATAATTAAGATGTTTGTTCATTTACATTGTGTAATTATCAGATTTATCTATAGATTACATGAGTTTGGTCTATGTAAAACCGTTTATACGAAAGTTATAAATTATTTTTAACATACCTATCTATTCTTGTATTTAACTACAGAGCTACGTAATAACTCGTAGGTGGTAGGTCCCCGAGCAGCCGTCTTGGTTGGCACCACCGCTTTGTCTATTTCCGCCGCTATGCAACAATGTGTAAGCATTGTTGTGTTTCGGTTTGAAGGACATTGAAGCCAGTGGAATGACTGGGCATTATGAGGCTTAACATCTTAGGGTGACGAGCGCAGTTCAGTGCCATGCAGTGCTTTGTAATACAAAGTGCTGTGTGATGCTGCATCTGTTTATGGCCAGGTGTGGCGCTTACCACCAGGCGAGCGCCTTGCACGTCTCGTCATTCAATGAAATAAAAAAAAATTGCCTTAATGTCAATGATGATCTAATACTAATCTGTTACAACATTTATATAAATATAAAATAATCTCTTGAGTAACTAACCGGAACCGGATGGTGTGACATTCATTGCATATTCGTGTCAATTCGTAAAAATCGAAAATTTCCTAAACGCATAATTTACGGTACACAAATTGGCTTTCTAAATAATTTACGGTCATTAACTTTTATTAAATTTTCTAATACTGACGTAATGTCTACATAATATTAACACCTCGTCATTAATATAAATTGAAATATAGCTGTGGGGCCTATATCTTCAATTATTTTTTATAATTTAAATATTTGATGTCACATAGTAACGTATATAATTAGGTTAACGGTATCATAAATATTGATGTGCATTATGAGATGTAAATGTGTTTATTTGAATTGCTATTTAAAATTAAAAGTAAATAATTTTAATATTTAATTCACTTTTACTGCTTTTGATTTCGACTACCTCAGTGGCGGAGCTGTATTGCATATGCGGTACGACTGCTGTGCTGAGGTTCAATCCCCGGGTTGGGTAAATGTGATATTGGATTTTTCTATCACGAAATGTTTAACTCGGAGTCTGAAATTTGTGCCAGGTATAGCAATAGGCTTACCGTTTATCACATCATGTGATGGAAATAAGGCGTGAACTTATGTATGGATATCAATTATATGTGATAGGGGACGAGCCTATCGGCCACAAAATCCATACTCTGCTTTGATACTGAACATTTCAAAGTAGAAAAACCCAATATCACTTTTACCCGACCCGGAGATCCAACCCGAGACAGCAAAGCAGTCATACCGCGTACATACATCTACGCCGCCGTTTTTTTTTTTTTTTTTTTTTTAAGCATGGGCCGGCAAACGGCCAAGTGGGTTACCTGATGGTAAGTACCTCCACCGCCCATGTACGACCCACCACCAGAAGAATCATGGGCGCGTTGCCGACCTTAAGGGAAAGGGATAATTAGGAATTGGGAAAGGGAGGGGATTTGGGCTTCCGGATATCTCACTCACCGTACGAAACGTAGCAGCAAGCCACTACTACTTTACGTCGGTTTTCTGTGAGACAGTGGTAACGACCCGGTCGAGCCAGCCCATTCATGCTGTAGACAAAACTGTCTACAGCGTGGCTCTACCACTCAAAAAAGAGGTAGTCGAAATCGAAAACAGTAAAAGTGAATTCAAGATAAAAATTATCCACAATAACAATACAAAAAATATGGAAAGAAACGTTTATTGCCAACATAAAAAAACATGCAATTTGAATATCATGTACAATTTCAATAATAAATATAAAGTTAGCCTAATAAGTTGCACGTCCTCACGACGGCAAAAGGTGGCATGCTCAGCATAATGCTGTGTTGTGGCGATCCATACATTTACATGTACTCCAAAAGTCCATAACCTCAGAAATCACAATAAAATTCCAAACCCTTATCGTACAATCTAAGTAGCTAACCTTTTTACATAAATAATTCGTACAATGTTGAAATTGTGCCGACAAATGAGCAGCGTGCGTTCCGAGGCGCGGCGAGGCAAAGGCGAGGCACATATTGCAACTAACTCCGGTGTTAATTCGCCGGGACCTGCCGTATGACAGCTCTGTGGATGCGAAACTACAAAAGATATAGTCGGTTGAGACGTTAGAATAGTGTGGATTGTCGTTTTTTTGAAGTGAAACTTCTTTAGGATCGTTGTGATTTGAAACTCGATAAAACGAAAATTCGTCACGACAAAGACAAACATATTCATAAATAGGATTTAGCCTGCCAGAGAATGGGATAGATTACAAGTATGCTATCACGTGTCTGCGCTTGCGTGCAACGAAGCCTTTGGAAAATGTGTCATAGACAACGTGATGTGTTCACGTGTTTTATTTTTTGCATTTGCGTATTTAAATTCGCTGGTGAATTAATTTATATTTATAATTCTAAAATTTCACTTCTGCCGTATTTCAATTGCACACACACACACTTTTCTTTTTATAACATAGACCGGCAAAGGACCGTGTGGGTCACCTGATGGTAAGTGATCTCCACCGCCCATGTACGCCTACAATACTAGAAGAATCATAGGCGCGTTACCGATCTTAAAGGAAAGGGATAAGGATTGGGAAGCGAAGTTGGATTTGGGCATCCAGATATCTCACTCATCGTACGAACCACAGCAGCAAGCCGCTACTTTACGTTCAGGCGATACGATCAGGCGAGCAGGTTGTTTTGTTTTTCATGCTAATAGCAAATAACCAAATAGTGTGATTTTAATTATATACTAACGTGCTGACGTACTGCAAGTGTTTCGCAGTGATTTGTTAATTGTTCCCTTCCCCTTATCTACGAATTTTGTTCGTTACTTTTTGTTCTTTCTTTCTATTACAACGTTGAGTCTACACAGAATAGTAAAAATTTGTTCCTATAAGTCCTAGGTCAGAAATCCGTCTACAGCATCAAATAAGCACCAAGCCATAACAAATATTAATTTTAAAAACGATTACGTACACAATTCATAAGAATGTATGGTATCAACACACCGGTGCCCTGAAATTAATTTGTTAAGAAAACCAATTCGTAAATTAAACTGACTCTTTTTGTATCAACATAAATTAGGTTTTAATTAATTTTATTAACCATATACGACAACGTTGACAAATTAAAAAGCCTTTTTCGGTTTGACGGCTGTATTGTATAAATTAATTCGATTTATCAACGTTTATTTTTTCGGTTATTTTTTTTTTATTTTATTTAATTGAATGACGAGACGAGCAAGGCGCTCGCCTGATGGTAACCGCCACGCCTGCCCATAAACAAAAGCAACACCACACATAACTTAGAATTACAAAGCACTGCATGGCACTGAACTGCCCTATTCACCCCGAGACATAAGCATAACATAAGGCTCATAATACCCAGTAATTTCAATGGCTTCAATATGCTTCGAATATAATATCAAATCGAAACACAACAAAAAATAGTCCAGATCCACACAAATCGTACACTAGAATGACGCGCAAGCGACGGCTTGTAATAGTCTTGATATTTTCTTTATCAGCAAGTCCTCAGTACCATAGAGTCGGATAGTATTACCTGTTCGTGGATAATCCGCAAATATTACGATACTCGACGTGTTCTCGACTCTAAGCGTGTGCTGGCCACACTGGCTCGCCGGCTTTTCCGCTAAATAATGGGGAAATCTTAAGATCTTTTGATATCATATTTAATGTTATGTTGGACATCACGTGTGACGTTTGTATGAAAAATGTAAGTTGTATGATGGTTTATAAACTTGTTTAGTTCACATTCTTGTGTAGAAATGTGCACTTAATAGTAGCCTTATTTGTGTAACAGTAAAGGAGGCCCGTGCCCAGCACTGGGACTATATAATACAAGGCTAGTAAAAAATATATATTTATGTAAAGATTTTCGCTAAACAAAACATGTCTTGTCAATTAAAGACAATACATTTTAACAATCGATAAATACTTTATTATCATCGTGTGTGTCCCAACCTTTAATACCCCATATTGCAATGCACAACAAAGATACGGTTAAGTGTGCGATTTCATTTTACCTTTTATTATCGTTTCAAACGGAACGCTGTTCTTTTTCTTTTATGCGTGGTTTTAAAATATCGAAGTTGTTTTGTTTTATTTGTAATTTAATATGTAAGATACTTTGTCGACAATAATAATAAATGTTTACATGTGTAAATAGGCTGGCGACTATGCTACATATTATCAAAGAAGTGGAATAATATTGGTTTGTATATTATTACCAAATTCAATCATATAAGTTTTACATGTCAGTAATTTTTTAAACTAGATTATATTTTCATCGGCATATTTCGTGGCTAGCCGTGAGAAGAAATGTCGACACAAACTCATGGGTTGTGGCCTCATTTAATGTCCAGGCATTGATTTTACAAAATTATGCGAGTGTAATGTACAGAAATTCCTGGATTGTCCTTTTGAGGAAATAGCCCTACCAACATGTATATGTGGCAGTCGCACTCACATATAAAAAAAGGAATTTAACAAAAAAAAAATTGGTGTGTGTCGTGGGACACCAGGTAGGAACGAAGTTCCTTCGGCTAATGTAGAATCGACACAAATTGCAAAAAATTCAAATTATCAACTAAAATAACAAAATATGTCTCTTTATTTTTGTTTGACAACATAAAATTACATAGAAATAGAATAGAAAAATAGATATAAAAAAGACGTGTGGCACTCGGAGACTGCCGCGGTAAAGCTATTTTATAGCATATTTTATCAACTTATGTAATTATAAAAAAATACGGGTTGCACTCTGGGAGTGCCGACAGAAGTGAAAACTTACCAAACAAGATGCGAGAATACAAAATTACGCCAACATGCCCACTGATGACATGATAAAAGTACATTCTACTCTCTTCGCGTTTATGCGAGCCTGGTACATTTTACGGCAACATGTTCTAAATAAGAAAAAACCTAAAAATTTTTAAAACGTGTTTATTAATTACGGCTACTCGCCATGAAAAGAAGACATTCTACTCTCTTTGCGTTTATGCGAACCTGGTACTTTTTTTACGGCACCATGTTCCAAATTATAAGTATTTCTTTATCGATCGTCATTTTTTTACGCTCGCGTTACGGAACGTTTCGGTTCACCCTCCCATAAGAAGTTATCACTTCAATAATAACGAGCTAGCGTAATCTTTTAAAAATCGAAGGAGTATTTTTATATACTTCAACTGGCTGGCAAATAACTGGCTGAATGAATTTCATTTTAAAAAAGGAACTAACGCTGGCTGGTTACGCGACTGTCGCGCCTGCTCACTTCTCATTTAACGCTTTTATTCCACGCATTTTTTCCACGCATTTTTCTTACGGTTTTACTATCACATTTTTTTCAGTTCGGTCACGCAGCGAAATCCCTATCCCCTCCAAGCCTGCCGTAAGGAACTTCGTTCCAATTAAAACTACAATTTTTTTTATGTATTAAAATGTCAACGTTGCCTTTAATTACTAATAATAACTATACAGGGTTATTTTTAAAACACTGACAACCTCGCAGGGCCATATAGCTGACCCCATACGGAGCAACTTTTGTTCCACGAGTTTGGATATAACTCAATATATTAAAATAAAATGATTTTACAAGTTTTTGTTGTGTCGTGTTTTTCTTCGTAGACTGCCGCGCGGCGCGGCGCGCGGTCAGCTGCTCGGGAGTTCAAGGTCACAGCGCTAGCCCGGTTCCCCACGCTTCGCGTGTTTGTTTACGTAATCTGCGATGCGCGTTGTAACATACAAGACGGAAATTAAATGAATACTTATTTTTGTATGAAAATAAAATCTAACAAATTATGAAAAGTCGTAGAACAAAAGTAGTAGCAAATGACCTTAGGAATCTACTCCTGCGCGGTTGTCAGTGTTTTAAAAATAACCCTGTATACACATAACGTGTATATATACATATGCACACATCAGCTGTACACTACAAACTAACTTGTTTGTTGTATAAAACCACCACAAAGATCGAATTTAATCTAGTATTAGACATCGCCTTATTAACCTAATTTATCGGCCATTAAAATTTGCCAAGTCATAAATTCAATATCAAACACCGTTATAATTTTAAATCAATTGAAGGTATATAAACAAATAATTTGCAATAAAAAAAATATTGCAATATTGAGATATAAATTATAAGACAAAAAGATAGGACAAAAACACACAGTTTGCAAAATTTGATTAAAATCGGTTCAGTAATTTAGGAGTTCATCGCGGACAAACAACGTGACACGAAGTTTTTATATATAAAGAAGATAAAATTAATGAATCGCCCATAAAACCTTTATTGTTGAACAACTTCATTAAATTCAAACATTAGGTAACAACCCAAAACATAAGTAACCCACCTACGCATACAAACCGGCTTAACGTTAAAATAAAGGGAATCATTATCCGATTTCACCGACTCAATTCTTAACCTATTCATTAATTAGTCAATTAAGGCTCTCATTGTGTCTTCCTTATTTCAGTTGAGCATTCCAAGCAAATGAGTGTCGTATATTACAAAACCATTGAGTTTAGTTAAGACAATGATAGAGAAACCTTACGCTTGTATACACGAAAGGGTTGGCAGAGATGTAACTAGTAAAATTTGCATATAGTACACACTGTAGGCAGTTTCGCGTACAGCATTAACTAGCCGGCCTAACCGTCTCATAATAAACCGACGTGAAGTATTAGCTTGCTGTTGCATTTTGTAGGGTAAAATTTCGGGAGGCCCAAATCCTCCCCGAAATTTCCATCCCTTTCCTTTGAGGTTAACAACACTTTCAGGTTTGAGGTTAATGAGTATGCTTGTGTGCCTGAGTCGTGGAGAACACTTAACATCAAGTAACCCACTTGCTTGTTTGCCGGCCTCTGCTAAAATAATGCTGGTTACTATTTAGTCTAAGTTTAGATTAATTGCAAATGACACTAACACTAGTTTATTTTGATAAAATTTGTGGTAAATCAACGAGCAATTAAACAGGATATCATATACTCCGCCTTAAAACTGGTAAACGCATTAAAGCAGTGGTGGTACTGACAGCGAATAGAGATTTTTGAGTTAAAACGCTATCTCACCTAACACAACATCCGTCTGTCCTGACGTAGGCTCCTAGATTCGCTTCTTCCCCCACCGGATTGTGAAGAAGCATTTATACAGGCCGGCGTGATTCTGATGAACATTGATAAAATCATTGTTTGTCGGTTGTCGCTGGTTTTTTGGACTGCACTACGCTTACCATCAGGTCTAGTGCAGTCACGTTGCCGTGTTCGGATCAAAAAAAAGTACCTACTATAATATTTTTTAATAAATAAATAGGTATTATAGAATATTAAAAAGCAGCGATAGCTTAGCGGGTAGTGTGGACTGTCAAGACTGAAATTCGAAATCAGCCTCAAGAGCATGCACCCCTGAGTTTTCTAAGTTATGTGTATATTAATTGTTAATTATAACTTGCTTTAACGGTAAAGGAAACATTGTGAGGAAACCTGCATACCTGATTAAATAAGTATTACATTTAAACTTAATAAACACAACTAAGTATAACCGCTGTCTCGAACAGTAGAACTGCAGCTTAAGCTTAGAAACATCGCGTGTTAAAACAAAATGAATATTTCGATTCAGTTAATGTATGTAAACGCGGACGGTAAGCGTTGTTTGTTCGTCAACACACACATATATTGTGGTCGTTCCCTTATAGTCTAAGCCAACCAACCTTGCAAATAATGTATACAAAATATGATAAAACAAAAGTGTGTGTGCAATTCACACACGGCAGAAGTGAAACTTCATAGTTATTACAATAAATTAATTAACCACCGAATTTTAATACATCATCATCATTATCATCAGCTACAGGACGTCCACTGCCGAACATAGGCCTCCCCCAAAGATTTCCAGACCGACGTGTTGGAAGCGG
This sequence comes from Amorpha juglandis, assembly GCA_949126905.1. Classification (NCBI taxonomy): domain Eukaryota; kingdom Metazoa; phylum Arthropoda; class Insecta; order Lepidoptera; family Sphingidae; genus Amorpha; species Amorpha juglandis. The sequence goes on along the minus strand of OX421386.1, from coordinate 10,535,744 downwards.
CCTGCATCCAGCGACTTCCTGCGACCTTTATCAGGCCATCTGTCCATCTTGTAGCCGGACGTCTAACGCTGCGCTTGATTAATAAATAATTAATACGCAAATACAAAAAAATAAATCACGTGAATAATACACCACGTTATTTATGACACATTTTCCGAAGGCTTTGTTGTGCGCAGGCGCAAAGACACGTAATAACATACTTGTCATCTATCTCATTCTCTCGCAGGCTAAATCTTATTTATGAATATGTTTGCCTTTGTCGTGACGCCTTTCGTTTCATCGAGTTTCCAATCACAACGATTCTGAGGAAATTTCAAAATGTAGACCAAAACGTCCCGATCTAATTTGAAAAACAATGTATAATAATTACTTCATTTGACAGCCTTGATAGCGCACTAGGCGAGTAGCTGGTTGCGAAGCGAGAGGCCGTGGGTTCGATTCCCGCATTCAGATAAATGTTTGTGTTAAACAGAAAGCTATGCCATACACCAGCTATAAGAATAAGTAAAAGATTGAAAAGAAGACGGGGAATTTGTGTCTCCAGATATCTCACTCACCGTACGAAATGCAACAGCAAGCCGTTACTTTAAGTCGATTTTCTGTAAGATGTAATAACCCGGTCGAGCCGGCCCATTCTTGCTGTAGACAAAAATGTCTAAAGCGTGGCTCTCTTACGCTCACTCCAAAATATGATGAACCTCACCACCACTCCCAACCACTCTATAATTACATTTACATAACTCTATTATTTACAAGCTGGTAGGTCCCTCGTATGCGGTACCACCGCTTTGTCTATTCCTGCCGCCAAGCAACAGTGTGTAAGCACTGTTGTGTTTCGGTTTGAAGAACATTGAAGCCAGTGAAATTACTGAGAATTATTAGACTTAACATCTTATGTCTCGGGGTGGCGAGCGCAGTTCAGTGCCATGTAGTGCTTTGAAATTCAAAGTTCTGTGTGTCTCGTCATTCAATCAAATAAAAAAAAACATAAAACATAGTTTGTTTACATTTTAACAACAATCATTTTGAACGAACTACATGCAATAAAATGGCTGTCCTGTGCGAATATCGATTCTCTTTCCATATCGAATAAAATGGTTGGACTATGAAAATGTCTGACTTGCTTAACCTGTTGATCAGTAAGATAAGATATGCAAAAGCGCACAAAACGTAAAACCTATGAGTATGGCACTGAACAGGGTTTTGTCTGTACAACTGTGAGTTTATAATAACAAAACAGATTCCGTAAAATTATGCTGTGCAGAAAAAAAATCTTCGTATTAAAAGTTTTGTCTCATATTTTATGCTAAATATTTGGCGATCAAGTGTCAAAGGCCAAAGAGTTGTGTAAGGATCGTAACAGGTGGAAGTTCGTTGTCGCTGCCTACCCCTATGGGAAACAAGGGTGAATCTATGTATGTAGGTTTTTGTTTTTTTTATCCTGGTTCGGCAAAGTGACTACGCTACACCTGATGGTAAGTGTAGCGTAATCCAAGAATAGTGTCGGCCAACGATAAACAATGTGTCCATCGTAGGTCGGCAAGATCATGCCGGCCTGCCAAAGGGCCAAGGGCCTTCCACTTGGAAAAGGGATGGGAAAAGGGTTAGGACCAGAGGGCAAGCCCCCTGGGGAGAACCGGATATACACTGGCTGACCCTGGAACGCGACCCACACAAGGTGGGCCACTATGGCAGGTTTTAGCACCAGTGTACAGTGGCCGCTATCCGGTCGGATACAAGTATCCTCCCATCAGCCACCAGCAGCTGTTATTTTGTTTTCCAGACTCCAACACACTATGACAGCCAATGTTCTAACGGTAGATGCTCCATTACACAAAGTGGAAATATATGAGTAAGAATATGGACCCTGGTACGAAACCAAATAGAAAAAAAACACGTTTTAAATGCAGCCTAAAGTAACCAATTCTTGTTTAATTAACAAATCGTTTGTTTACAAAGATTTTTAAAAATGGTAGGTACCTGGTTTAATTATTGTATGAACAAAGAAAAAATCTCATTAAATTAAAAATCAGTTAACGAAAGCTCGGAGGGGCGAACATTCAATACAGCTTTGTAAGTTAAGTCGATCGGTGACACGGAACTTGCACATAACAGTTAACTGGGTTTACCTGTTACATTGCCTTTGAGGTTACGTCCTACCGTAATTATGATATGCGATATAAATTGAAGATAATATGTACAGCGCTATACGAAGCGACAAGCATGGCCATGCTATGCTCTGTATATATACATACTCACACACTATCAGGACTGTAACCTTGAAAGAGTAGGCAGAAGTGCAATACTCCAGATATCTCATTCATTATACAAAATGAAACAGCAACATTTTAAGTCAGTTTTCTATGAAACAACAACCCTCCGGTGTTGCAGGTGTTTATGGGCGTCGGTGATCACTTTCCATCAGGTGATCCTTCTGCCCATTTGCCCCCTTTTTTCCATAAAAAAAACCCGGTCGAGCCTGCCCATCCATGCTGTAGACAGAACTGTCTAAAGCGTGGTTCTACCACTTTAAAAATTATTGGGATAAAAGTAATGGTTAAGAAGATTGGGTGTTCTTTTATCATGCAAGATAAACTCTCATTAACAATTATATTAATGAAATCGAAACTGTCCCCACTTCAGCCTCAACAGAGTAATATCCAATTACTGCCACACTATCAGCAAGCACATATAACTAATTATACGCATAATTTAAAAAGTGATACAGATATCGTTAACACATCCAAACCATAGCATATAGCTTCGCCTCACCCTGCAGGTAGGACAAATCCTTCCTAGCTGGACCGCGTCCACAATGGCATCTATCGTATAAAAATATCAAGCCGCTTCACTCCGCCTTATATGCAGTACAATGGTGGACGTGCCTTCTGGGACGGTGCGCTTATAACGTAACAAGGTACGTTTCGGCTCAAAATTAGTTTAAATTGGGTGCGAAATATTCTTTTGTGGAAGGGTTTTTCATCCGAGTGTCTTTGCAGAATTCTCATATACTTCGGTCACATTGCAAGGAAAGACGGTGGCAACCTCGAGAAGCTCATTGTGACCGAAAAAGTAGATGGGAAAAAGCCTCGTGGACGCAACCCAATACCTTGGTCTGACTAGATCCGCACCGCTCTTAATTCTACAGTTCACGACGCCCTCCATACCGCCAGAGACAGAAACAGATGGAGAAAGATCCTACGAGAGACATTGATGGAGAAAGGAGGTCACGACCCTCAATACTGAGGAATACGACGCAAGGAGGAGGAGGAAGGGTATAACCAGACAAGTGGATGTCTGATGTTAAGTGATGCGATAGGCATAATATCAGAATATATCGGAATAATTAGTGGAGGAGGAGGAGGAGTGGAGGAACGGGTGTTGGTGTTCCTCTGGTGAAGGGGGAGATCTCCAGTCAGGTGGGTGTTGTACCTGACCGGCCGCGGCCCCTCCGATGGTTGATGTTCGGAACTTGTATATATACTAATCTTCGCTTAAATTTTCTCTAGCGCGATGCAGGATTGCGCGCTTTGTGTTGTGCGCGCTAGATGTCGCCACACGTAGCAAGCCTTACAGGAAAGAGTAGGCTCTATGAAAGTTCATGTTCAGTTCGGTCTAAAATAACTCAAAAAATGTTTTTATTTGAAAGGAAAAAAAGATTTAATTTCGAAATAGAACATAGTTTTTTTAATTTAGACAGGATACTATATAAACTTACACATGAGTCCCCGATTGCAATTAACCGCGGTTCACAGAGCCTATTTGCAACCTACGATATGATAGATACGAACCTATCGCCAAATTTATCAGAAATACAAGACACAAACAACTAATGCATGTTTTTCGAATAAAGAACTTACAAATTTCGACTACGTGACCAAGACATCAGGATATCATTGATTTCTGAGCGCATTTTCAATAGTAAAATCCACCGAAATTGGCGCACATATCACGGCTAGGTAGTGCGTTTTAGTTGCAACGAACGCACATCGACCGCTCATGTTTTATGTTGAGGCTCGAAGCGTGTAAGTTTACCCACTACGCCCATGTGCGTCCATAAGAAACGCGAAAATCACTATTTATTGTCTAAGTGACGAGCCATAAATCGATGCGACAACCGCCGTCCGCCATTGTGGTTGGGCGCTTTTATTGCTTTGCACATATTCAATACACGCGATTTTCATTTGTTCGGCAAATATTACAGTATTACGTTGGACTTCGATTTCAATCAACTAGTATTTGGGACGTGAGAAATGATTGTTAGTTTCCGGGTGATTGTAAGTAGCGTCGTTTGTGATTCTGTACTATTTGTGATATTTATTCTCGCGCCATATTACGTTAAGGCCTGTTTTGAGGAACATTTAGACAAGATACCGCGAAATACTACGATATCGACACTTTTTTTTATTATTTGATTGAATGACGAGACAAGCAAGACGCTCGCCTGATGGTAAGCGCCACGCCTGCCCTGTCATTCATTTATAAATTATTAAAAATTAATTAAAAAGCCATACATAATACAAAAAGAGGCATTTGCATAATACAATAAATAAACCAAAGCCAAAATTAATAAAAAACCGCGATAAAATCCGTTTAAATTAGTTTTATTTCAATAAACCAAAATTATTATAGAACATTTTAAAACAAATACAAACAGCGTAAGAATGTTTAAAATTACAATACAAAATTGTCGATATAAAAGGAAATCGCAAATTCTAATTATAACCTAACTAATAAAATATCGTCGCCATCGCATTATTATTTAATTTCTCGACAAATTCTCCTCGAATCGTAAAATGAGTGCTTATTCAGGAATATAAAAGAAGCCTTGTCACCGAGTCGGTGAATAAGGAAAGTTTATCGATAATTAGCAGCCACTATAATTTTTAACAATACATTCCTAATGATCCAGGAGTCAGTAAACTCATAAAATGTTTATGATATCATTATAAATGTATGTTATTGTATTAACTCTTTATTGTGTTTAAAAATGTTTGTGTTTATACCTACTGGGTTTTATAAAAACTCGGCTCGCTTTCTACAACTCAACGGACAAGTATTAAAAGTGTATTATATTTAGTAGTATTTAAAGTAACGCCTTCTTTTAGGTCCCGTATGCGAGTGTCTGTCTGGGTAGGTACCGCCGTTTTGACTGTTTCTGTCGCTAAGCGCAGTGTGAAAGCACTATTGTGTTTTGGTTCAAACGTTATTGAAATATTATGATTGAAATAAAACTAATTTAAACGGATTTTATCGCGGTTTTTTATTTTAATTATGGTCCCGACGTTTCGAAAGCTTTTCAGCCTTCGTGGTCCACCCCGTGATGAGTAACATTCGCGTAAACGTAATGGTGCTGCCACACCGGTGTTAGAAAATGTTATATAACATTTTATAACACCGGTGTGGCAGCATCATTTAGTAAACATTTCTTAACAATTTGAAACATTTTGTAACATTTCTTAACATTTTATAACCGCAGGCGGCGGTACTTTTGAGAGCGGCGCCGTCAAAGAAGCCGTCAAAGAAGAATGTTCAGAAATGTTAGAAAATGTTAAGAAATGTTATAAAATGTTATAAAATGTTAGATTTAATGTTAGAAAATGTTTGTAAACATTTTATAACATCGGTGTGGCAGCACCATAAGAAATATTATGAGCTAATATCTTCAATTGACGAGCGTCATGCCGCTGCTTTCTTGCTTGCTTAGCGTTCTGCCGCCAAGCAATAGTGTGTAAGTACTCTCGTGTTTCGGTTTGAAGGACATTGAAGCCAGTGAAATTACTGGGCATTATGAGACTTAACATCCTATGTCTCGGGGTGACGAGCGCAGTTCAGTGCCATGCAGTGGTTTGTAATTCAAAGTTCTGTGTGGTGTTGCATCTGTTTATGCGCAGGCGTGGTCCTTACCATCAGGCGAGCACCTTGCTCGTCTCGTCATTTAATCAAATAAAAAAAAGCACTGCGTGCATGTAAAAATTAGGCGAGCGTCTTGCTTGTTTCGTCTTTAACGGTGAATAAGATCTAGCAATCGAAATCAATATTCTGTATACACACAAGGCAAAGTTTATAATTAAGTAATTATTTATTTAACGCGTGTATATTGTAGGTATCATCCCTAAGATCTCTCGTGATTGACTTTCAATTCTATGTGAATCAAATAAGATTTAAAATACACTGTGTGCTAATAAGTATGAATAGTTAGATGCCAATCATATAAACACAGTAGTGTATACCATTATTTTATCGTAAAACTAAAAATAACCGAGACGGCAATGCAAACCGACAACAGTTCTTTCCACAAATAAAATAAGTTTTTTACATGGATTGTAATTTTATCTCGGGAAGATTTTATTAAAGAACCTTTTACGATCTCCTTTACAAGTGTGTAATTATAGTTATTTATATCAATTGTACGATATTTCATACCGGCATAAAAACGGTTAGGTTAGGTGAAAGAATGTCGGGCTCTTGGCCTAAAATGCTATAAAAAACTAAAAATAAGACCCAGAGTCGGTATTTTAAAGTACCTTAATCGTCTCCCATGTGCACGGTAACAGTCCTGTAGACAAATAAAATGAGTTCTTTACAACAACCTGTGTCGAGCGGAGCCTACTTTAATTTTATTTCAATTGTAATTTTATCGTCCGTTTTCTATTCTAGTTGAGGGTTTATTCTTGGGTTTTATGTGTGTCCGTTTTTATGTATCATAACGGGTTAAGGTTAGATGTTTGAGTTCTTTTGCTTCGCCGCGTTTATTGTGAACTTCTTTAGATATTGTTTTATTTTTGGATCATGAATACAATCATGTACAAGATTTTTGCACTTATTTGTATGGCGTTTATGCTGATAGTCTGAGTCGACTCGGTTGTTTTTAACCTCTCTGGACTTTTGGATGAGCGCTTTAGGCACTCTTAACTCTTAGGCGCTCTCAACTCATAGGCGTTCTCAATTATGATTACGAGTCCTTATATATGGTAGTAATTCCAAATACAAATTCAAAGTTCGTAAAATCTAACTTCTGCGGACCATTGTGTGGAATAGTTTGCCGGCACCTCCTTCATATAATATGGGGTCCTGTAAACGGAAAATGAAGAAGCAATTCGGCATATCGGCATAATCTTGCCGATTTACGATAGTCACATCGTCTATTGTTGGTCGACACTATTCTTGGATTGCGCTACACTTACCATCAGGTGTAGCGTAGTCACTTTGCCGGCCAGGATAAAAAAAGAAAAAGAAAACGAAGTATTACTAGCTTTGTATTATTCAGGCTCATTTGGCTACAGGCCTCTTCTACCTCTTCTGCCTCTACGGTCCTCGGGTAGTTAGTCCACCACGCTGGCCTAATTATTTGGGTTTTGCATACTTTACAGAAATTCTTATGAAGAAATTCTCAGGTATGCAGGTTTCCTCACGATGTTTCATTCACCGGATAAATAACAATCAATACATACGTCATTTAGAAAGGTCAGAGGTGGACGCTCTTAGAGCTGGTTTCGAACCTGCGACTTTCGTTTTGTCAGTCCGTGCCGAAAACGAAGTAAAAAATTAAAATTATTATATTATTCATAACCCCTGTAGCGCAGCGAAACGCTTGTAAAACGAGAGGTTGCGAGTTCGATCCCCGCACCGATACAAATTGGACCTAGTTACGCAAAAAGGAACCAACCCACAGCAAGTTCAAATGGAGATAATACTAGGGACCTACCACCTTGTAAATTGTATTGTGTATATTGTACCTACAAACCAAATAAACTTTGCTTATCCGAATGACGAAGTAATCATTTCAACAATCAGTCAGACAAAATATCATAACGAATTAATAAGACACTGTCTAACATAATAATTAAAGTGTTTAATAATTCAAATATAATTAACGTCTGCAATGCCTTCGGGCGTAGTCGGGCGCAGTCGGGATCGCTCGGCGATAATGGGTGCGCGGGCGCAGCGCCGCGAGCGACTGGGCTACTGTCGCAACTACCGTGCAAACTGCAACTGTAAATAGAAGAATAGTGCTGTCTCATTATTTCATTACTTTAATAATTGCAATTAATTCTGACATCCTTTATATATTTTAAACAAGCTTTGGCCCGCAGCTCGGCCCACATGGGTTTCGGCTTCCCATATAACAGTAATTGTGTATTTATATGGGTTAAAATTTAGCATTAAAAAAATGTTTAGTGACAAACAGATATACAGGTATACCATCACATTTATTATATTGAGTTATTTATCTTCTTTACATAGTATAAAATGAAGTCGCTTCCGCTGTCTGTTCGCTTAGATCTTTTAAACTATTGAAAGGATTTTAATGCAGTTTTCAGCAATAGATAGTGTGATTCATGAGGAAGGTTTATATGTATAATACATACACATTATAATAGAGAAAAGCCGACATTTTTAAAGATTTGTAATGTGATGTCGTAACAAACATATTTTTACCCATGTTAAGCCGGCGCGGGTTGCTAGTTATGTTTAAAAGTTGGAATGTTTGTAAAGTGAATTAGGATATTTTGTAAATCAATCATCGCGTAACGGCTGAACGCTTTTGGATGAAACATAAACAGACCATGGTCTTAATTAGGACATTTAATGACTTTTATCTAAATAATAGACATACACGCGGACGGAACCTCGAATAAAAGCTAATATTTAACAATAACAACATAATACCGAGGCAAAATGTTGTGTTCAAACGGACAGTGACTGTGCAAGTCTGCATCTTGTTATTGAATCGACATTGAAGCCTTGCAGGTCATAATGTGTAACATTCTTGAGTTAAATAGAAAACAAAGAGTTATTTTTGTATACCTATCGTGAGGACTGAGACTTGTGAAGCCCGGATAGGTTTTTTTTTATTTGATTGAATAACGAGATGAGCAAGGCGCTCGCCTGATGGTAAGCGCCACGCCTGCCCATAAACAGAAGCAATACCACATAGAACTTTGAATTACAAAGGACTGCATGGCAGTGAACTGCGCTCGTCACCCCGAGACATAATATTGGTTGGCACATTATCAAATTAAGGGTTAAGTCTTTTCACTGGTCAAATGATGTCGGAATTTTTGGAGTTAGATAAATAGGAGAAAAATTAGCAGTGTCTCTAATTAATCTCAAAATATTATAAACCGGAACGCGAATTGTTTGTAAAAGGCAAAATTACAAGGAGTGTTCTTCTTTCACCTTCAATTATCCCACTCGCAGTGGGGTCGGTGCAACATGCTTTTTAACACATATTTCAGAAAGATTTGGATTGTTAGTTTTTACGCCCGGTCGCTTGTCTGACATCAACCCCTTTGAGGAGGAACTACAACAAGACCAGAAACAAATATTTGTGGATCACACAAACAGTTGTCTCGATACGGGAATCGAACCCGCAGCCTCTCGCTTTACAGCCGGCCACTCGCCTCTGACGCTATCTCAAAATTACAGGGAGTACAACAGATTTATTATAAGGTAATTTCCACCACGGTGGCTAATATAATTTATTCATAGAGTTTACACTGTCCCACAGTAAGTTGCAACTTGTAACTGAACAGTGTTTTATTATCAATCTTTCGATATTTTTAAGCGACATATTGATGACTTATAATTCTCACTACTGGTGAAGCCAGGAATACTAGAATGGTAATATAATAGGAAAACTATATAGGTGTAATATCAACTGAGTCAGAAATTATAGGAGAAATTGAAAAAGAAACAAGATGTTTTTGTAATAATACGTGATGAATTCACAAAAAACATCCAAACAAAAAACATCTCACAATCCTTGGCTCAAAGGTTGGAAAGAAACCCGCGAATTGCTTGGTTATGCTATATGAGCTGTAGACTGGATTTTACGAGGCATACTCTAGAAAGATTTACCGTCAGGTAGACATCCTGTCCAAAAACCTGAAGTTAGCCCTATCTGCAATTATTTTGCATATAGCCCAATAATACTCATCTCAACTTATGTTGTGTTTGCTTAAAAGTTGGCAACAATACCATGATTCTATGAAATCCTCTGACCCATCAACTTTCAGCCAAAACCGTTAAAATATAAACTTAAAATTTTGAGAGGATATCGATTTTATATTTTAAGCGTCTTCTCTAAATTCAATCGGGAGCGGAAAACCCCATTTTGAACAGGAGTAAGGGTTATAGAATATACATTATTACGATCAATCTACAATAAACGTGAAAGAATATCGAATACCCCCATAATACAATCTCTCCGAGCCTGCGGTGTCGCGACGTCGCCCGAGGCTCCTCCTGGCCTCAATTACGTCACACCACGTCCGGACGCATGATTTGTTGGGAATTTTAATGAACCCTCACAATATAGTGGCTGTTTTGCTACCGGACCTGTTCTCGTATTTTCCGGATAACACTGATTATATGTTGAACAAAGCGGATGTCGGGAAAGGCGACGAACTGTAGACTATTTACAGACAATACTAGTGTTCCTAAGTCACGTATGTAGCTTTAAGAGTCTTTGTATTTCTTCTGTAGCACCGCGTGAATATTTTTTTCTGGGATAAAAGTAGCCTATGTTCATCGGGGATAATGTAGGATTCTAATGGTGAAAGAAGTTTTCAAATCGGATCAGTAGTTTCAGAGCCTATTCAAGGCAAATTATCAAATCTTTCCTCTTTATAATATTAGATGAGATGTCTATAATACGTCTAGAATCAATAGGATTAAATTATAGCTGAGAAAAGTGATGTAATGAATGGATACAATATTTTAGCATCAGCAATCAATTGGCGACTGCATCGATGCTGCATTTATGTATTGGTGACTTGCTGCGTTAGATCGTGTTGTCAAAATTTATATTTCGATAATCAACTAAATCATCGAGTGCCGATTAAGTCTGCTTTTTGGCCATCAAATAAACGTAATTATTTAGCTAAGAACACCTTAATTTAGGCGTTGATAAATAAGATTTTAATATATTCGTGTTAAGGTACGTTTTGAGGGGGATCGAGACACGTGACATGAGTCAGGTGGTAGCGAGATGGAGGAGCTATCTCGGTCACATAATTTTAAATAATTTAATTGCACCATTGTTAAACATCTATATAAGTGATCCTGAGACATTAAATTCACCCAAAATAAATACACCCAACAGTCACACACATAGTCCTGACCCCACAGTAAGATACGAGTCTTGTGTCGTGGGTATCAGGAACTACGAGAGACTTTCGGTGTCACAACACCCAGACCCCGAAACAAATAATTGTGGATCACACAAACATTTATCACAGCCGCCTAATCGCCCGCTGCGCCACGGAGGCTGTCCTACATTCTACCATATCTGAATGATTTTTAAATACTCTTCAATTTCAATATCTAAAAACGTACTCATACAAATGCATACAATGCGGAAGCGACGCTGTAGTCGCGCGTCATGATATCTTGTCTCTGTCGCGCTCCTGAACACGTACCTTTACTCATACATATTATTATATCAGGAAATGCACGCAGTTAACGGGCTGTGATTAATGATTTTTTAAATCATATTAAACGAATAAAGTGGTAAAAACTTGCCGAGACAATCCGAAAAAAACGCCATTACGTGTTTGTAACTACACGTTACGAATATAACTAAGTACAATTTTTTTCTCACAATTTTCTCGCACTTCAACTCCATCGATCATATCCGTCACGAAGTCAGAACAACACCATTTCCACTTCCCATAACATACTTAAAAAAACGGCTAAGTGCGAGTCGGACTTGCGCACCGAGGTTTCCATACTACCAAAATTAATTTTTACTTATTCTTATTTTCATTACTTTTTAGAATAATGATAAATAAATCAATATGTCACCCAACAAGTTCTCGAAAAAGGTCATACAACGCTCTATTTGGATCGATCTATTATTACGGACTATTGTTACCAATAAGTCTGATATTGTGGTAATAGATCGATTGGCGCGCCGGGCAATGCTTGTTGATGTCACCATTCCTCATGCTGAGAACCTCCTTAAAGTCGAAAAAGATAAAATGTCCAAATATCTAGATCTAGGGCACGAGGTTACTAACATGTGGGATGTGGACTCGACAATTGATATCTCAATAGTCGTCTCTGTATATAATAGGTTGATACCGAAGACCCTTGACCAAGATCTTTAGAGGCTTTCAATTGGTTGTTGGGTCAAGAGCCAGATGGAGAAAGTGAGAGAGTGTTATTAGACACGGTACGCATTGTGAGGAGGTTTCTCTCTCTGAGGCTCTACCCGCCGGTGACTTGGGTTCTAAGCCTCGCCATAGGAGAGTGAAATTTTTTGTATTTTTATTTGGAAATGTAATATCTAAAAATATAAAAAGTGCCTTTAAAATAACACAAATTCTGTGAAAATTATTGTTCAAATGATTGAAGCTTTTAAATGTAGGCCAAACCGACAGACAGATAAACGACCATAAGTTCTGTAATAAGGTTCTGTTGGTACCCTTTGAGTACGGAACCTTAAAAACTACATCGCCATTACCGTCCGAATTCTCATGCAGAAATGTTAATTAAACACAAAAGTTTTCGACTTTTATCTTTCACAGAACAATGCAACCAACAATTGAGATCAAGACCTCGTGAGCTTACGGGACTTGTCGAATGAAAATAAGCAACCAAAATCGTGACCCAAATTGCTTTTTTGCACCGAAACGATCCGATAATGGGCGAAATTTGCCGAAAGCGAACGGAATTTTTGGGTCAATTTGATTTATTCATGGTTTGATACAGTTCGCCGTGGTGTTTTTCGGAGCGACAGTGCGGTTTGGTTGATGAGAATGGATGAGAATATTGATGACATATGTATTCCTGTGTTCAGTGAAGACTTTTTTTGCAGTCATAGCTAATTGCACTCATTAATCGGCAAGGGATTAGCGAGTCAAGCAACCCTTGGCGCGGCCAGTCTATGGATGGGTGACCGCTTAGAGGTAATTCAGCTGAAAATCTCCGTGCTTCGAATGGCTCGTTAAAATTCGATCCCGTCTATTACCAACTGACGGCGGTTATTAAGCCAAGTCATTTTGGGGAGGCATTTGGGAGGCTTGAAAACTTTCTAGGTTGTCCACGTACAATTCGATAAAGAAGAGGAAGATTTATCTTCTGTAAGCCTAGTACAAGTTTTGATAGTTGTATATGAAAAGTATTTGTTAAATGACAGATGTCGCAAATCTTCATACTTCATACTCATGGCTGTAATCCCCTGAGGTGTAGGCAGAGGTGTAACCAGTACACCCACATTTCGCGTGTAGTGTATTTCCGTCCCACCATGTAATAAGGGGCGAATCTATCGCCATACCGGGCACATACTCCAACCTGATACTGTTTTCGTGATAAAAAAAAACCCAATATCAATTTTGGTACCGCACGCATTTCAACAGCGCTCCCAGGCAGTATACCAATTACAAATATAAACGCTTCTAAATAGATGATAGATCTTCTTGGCAACTTCTCAGTGAGTTCCATTCATTAACGTCAGGAAATTACATTCGCAGCGACACCTTTAACAATCGCTACTTAGCTACCATTTACAAAGCCATAACTCTATAGGAATTTCCTGGTTGAATATAGCCATGGGTAATCTTACGTAATAGCGGTATTGTAAGAATAACAGACAAACTGACTACTGCATTCCAGACAAGGTGATAAAAATGTAGGTTCCTTCATCATCATCATCAGCCACAGGACGTCCACTGCTGAACATAGGCCTCCCTCAAAGATTTCCAGACCGACCTGTGGGAAGCGGCCTGCATCCAGCGACTTCCTGCGACGTTTATCAGGTCGTCTGTCCACCTTGTAAGTGGACGTCCAAAGCTGCGCTTGCCAGTACGTGGCCTCCATTCCAGAACCTTCCTGCCCCATCGGTCAGACTCCAATTATCCAGGTTTCACTGTATTTCCAATATTTACAAGAGTATTTTGTAAAATAATCTTCCAGGTATGATTCCCTCGTATGCGAGAGGTCGACGGGTTGCGTTATTGTCTTCTTTTCGCTTATTTTGTTTAGGTCGTTTTTTTTTATTTTGGTAAACTTATTCTACATACACAAGTAATATGCACATTTAAACTAAGCAGTGCGCGCTCCGTCTAAATCGCGTGTAGTTAGATTTAAGTATTCCTGTTTATTGCAATTTGTCAGTGAAACGAGATTTTAAACTTGTTTTAATTGCTGGCCACTTGCGAAACAGGGTTGCGCAATCTTTTGACTTTATCCATTACTAGCTTTTCCTCGCGGCTCCACCCGCATGATCTTCTTTTTCCGGGATAAAAAAAAAGCCTATGTTCATCAGGGATAATGTAAGATTCTAATGGTGAAATCTTTGGTGGATACAGACCCAAACCTTATTCCTTTAGTTGAATAAAATTATACAAACATCGTTTATTAAATCTTTAAAATATCAAACATAATTTGGATTCAGTCAAATTTTATCTCTACCGCCAGTACGGAATGCCGTTTCGTTAGAGAAGAACGGGCAAGAAACTTATGTTGGTCTTTTCTAAAATAATTTACAATATTTGCACTACATTGAAATATTATTTATTTGAATAACTCATTTTATACAAATAATATTTAAAATGATAATAAGGAAAGAAGGAAAGGAACACCAAGGAAAGAAAATCACTTATTAATGAGTTAAACTTAAATGTACTTGATGTTGGTCTTATTCAAACTCTTCTGTCTAATCCAAAATCTCATGATACTAAAAAACTAACATGTTTGATAGGAGTCCATCAGTGAGTGTAGTGTATATTATTACATAAATAGTTATGTAAACTAGCTTAAGTTACAATGGGGTTGGCATGCCATTAGGTAAAAACCCCTTAAAAAAAAATAAAAAAAAAATATAATAAGTATAATTTTAAATTTTTGACGCAGTGAGAACCCTACTAGCTAGTTGTCGCCATTACGTCGCTCGGCCATTTTGTTTTTGTTTCCCGCGCACGAGATATTTATGAATGCAACCGTGCAACCATCAATAGTGGTTCATTGATAAATAGGCGACTGCACTGCAACCACACTACGCAATGTTATGAAGGATCAGTGCGGGAATTATAATAGTCTATAATAAACAATTATTACAGATGGCGCTGGCTTGACGTCATTAAGAATGTCAAATATCAGAAGTATTATTATCTGTAATCTCGATTAGAAAGGTGCAATTTGTTATCAAATATCGTTCTTTTGTTATTTCAATATTAGTTAAAGACTATTTTCGTCTCTTTCTAGCCACTATATAAATCGCTTTAACAGAGAAATACAAATAAGTGCTTAACTAATCAACGCTTATATAACCTTTATAATTAAGGCCCTAAGATATTTACCTGACAAAAAGTTACAAATTACCTTTTTGTCTATCTGTTTGTAGCATGATATCACTCAAACGAATGAACAGATTTGGATGCTGTTATATCAAAAGTTAGTAAAACGAAAGATACATAAACAAGTATAGTTAATTTAGATCAAATTTTATGTAATAAAATAATGACGAAATAAAACATTCTCGCAATATTTTAAAGTAATGTAACAGATACATACTTAACTTGTTTGTAATGCTATTTACGTGGGGTAACATATAAAAGTATTTGAGATTAATATGTAGGTACCTTATGTTCTCGAAAAAATACGACTCGGATTTCCTATCGAACGAGTTTTTCTAAAAATATGCAGCATAATAAATTATTTTAATGGCTGATTAATAGGAAAACATTCTAAAAGTTGGCTTTACAAGTGAAAAATATTGTTTAACTCTATTTAAAGCAAGATATAAAAGTTCATGTTGGTGTTAATGTTAACTAATTTATTTTACTTCGACCAACTTAGAGCACTAGCATTTTTAACAAATTTTATCTTAGTAGATATTATCGTAACAGATTCTTAGTGTAAATTTTATTCTATAAACTAACGGCCCGCGCCGGTTTCGCACGTGTAAAAAAAATATGTTTGTTACGACATCACATCACAAATCTTTGAATTTTTGTGCTTTTCTGTATTATAGTATTATACATATAAACCTTCCTCATGAATCACTCTATCTATTGCTGAAAACTACATTAAAATCCATTGAATAGTTTAAAAGATCTAAGCGAACAGACAGCGGAAGCGACTTCATGAACATGCTTTTATTAGCTTCATACGTATGTATGTATGTTAGTATGTAACGGAATCTTTGAACATGATGACCTCCTTCAAAACGTCGGAAAAAATATTTAAATATTTTTTCTTATTAATACATATTGGGTTCATTAATTAATTAATATAAACACTGGCATATGCCCGTTTCACAATTGACAACCTACCAATTGAAATAAAGGAATAATAGACAAAAAAACTAAATTAAAACCAGCCTACTTCCCTACATGAAAATGCATATATTATTTTAAAGCATACTATTCTCACATACTTCGCCACAGGTAGCACTAAATGATGGAACGCGTGGAAAAATAGTAAATTATGCCAATTAAATGTTGCAGCTAGTAAAAAGAACAGTATTCCTTCATCAGGAGCAATTAGATTGACAGGCTCTTGGTGTCAAATAATAAACAAAATAAACATGAAGCATGCGGCCGGGCGTGATAAGCTTTTATACTACTTTATGCTACATTTAAATACTTTTAAAGGTTATTGAGTCGATCAGGTGTAAAGGGATAAATGGACTGGTCACCAGAATCATGACGGCCGGTATAAATGCTTCTCTTTCATTAGTAGAGAAAGCCTATGCTCAACGGTGGAACAGTATTTAATACAAATCTGGTATTATTATACAACAGAAACATGTGATCATATTTAAAAAAACGTATAGTATGCGATTTAAATATTTCAGTTAGAACAGAAATGAAGCATTTTCTTTTTAATCGAATGAATAACGTGTCGATATTCGATTTGCAACTTTGGAACTCTAAATAATATAATATGGTATTATAAAGAGGAAATATTTGTATTTTTGTATGTAACGAATAAACTTAAAAACTACTGAACCGATTTCAAAAATGCTTTTGCCGTTAGAAAGGTTCATTATCACTGAGTAACATAGGCTACTTTTTATCCCGGAAAAAGCAAATCAGGCGGACGGAGCCGCGAGGAAAAGCTTATACATAATAATAAACAAAACAGTTGACCTTATATCTCACTTCAGCATTGTTATCTCGCTCACGCACTTCACTTAATTAATAGGGATGTGATCGATTTTATCGATCGTGTATTCCATGATTCAAATTAGCATCAAATTTTACGATGTTTCGATTTTAATAAGGTATTTATATGAACTCTCACTGTCAGATGTATATAACAACCCTTAAATATAATCACATCTTTCCATAATATGTTGTATGTAAAAAATCTTGTAATTAATAAGACACTCGATATATCCACAATCCAATGGTACACCTATGCCGAAATATTATCAATTTTCCCGCCCCAATCCGGATAATTTAGTACCGGAAGTGAGGGAAATTGATTTTTGACTCCAAATGTCTTTATGGTGTCACGTTTCTATATTTTTTTAATATTCTTCTTTTTATCCTATGTCCTGAATATCAATAGAGATAATAATGATTATGTACTGTATACCTAAAGTATTTCTTATTATTGAATTAAAAACATGTAATTATAATTATGTGATAATCATGTGCTACAAAATAATATCAGCCCTGTATTAAAGTGTCGCACTTTTAGGCCCAACTACGAATTTATAATTAAACAGGGTCTCATATTTTGTATTTTTCAAACTAGCACGGTAAAGTACGTAAAGTACACTACAAGAGGAGTCGATATTAGAGTCTATGAGTACATGGATCTCTATTACTATCGATTCTTGCCTTTAGTTAAGTTATATTTAACTATAAGAGCACATCTTTGGCACAGTTTGGCGATTTTAACTGTGGTAATTAAAAAAATAAATAAAAAAATAAATATGTACCTTTTACCTTCCCACTAGCCAAACTTAATTATATTTTAATTTTTTTGTCATAATTAACAACAACGAAGCAGTATGTCCTTTACATACATATCAATACTAAAAGAATACTCAAGAAGTCTATCAGCTGTTAATTTAATACCATAGAACAAGGTCTCTAAATATTTAAATCTCCGTTCAGTATCCATAAATAGTGAGATTGTTCGTCACTGTTCACCTCAATACAACTCAACACAACTATTCTACGTAAGTACAGTATTGATGTGAAGATAAAGTGTATAGGTCAAACGAGTTTTAGCACTAAGTAACGTCTGGATGGCCAAGACAGTGCATTAG
Source organism: Amorpha juglandis (assembly GCA_949126905.1). Taxonomy (NCBI): domain Eukaryota; kingdom Metazoa; phylum Arthropoda; class Insecta; order Lepidoptera; family Sphingidae; genus Amorpha; species Amorpha juglandis. The sequence goes on along the minus strand of OX421386.1, from coordinate 10,517,509 downwards.
CTCAACAATAACTTAGCTCGACTCATCATCACGTAGGTTATGCGGGTGCTGTGTTTACACAGACTAGACTGGCTTGTGATATTTGTAGCAAGCCGGTGAACGATCAATTGTCTAGTGGTAAGTTTTTTTTTATAGCATAAGCCGGCATACCAGCAAGTGGGTCACCTGATGGTAAGTGACTCCACCGCCCATGTACGCCCAGAAGAATCATGGGCGCGTTGCCGACCTTAAAGAAAAGGGATAATTAGGGATTGGGAAGGGGAGGGGATTTGGGCTTCCGGATATCTCACTCACCTTACGAAACGCAGCAACAAGCCGCTACTTTACGTCGGTTTTCGGTGAGACAGTGGTAACGACCCGGTCGAGCCAGCCTATTCATGCTGTAGACAAAACTGTCTACAGCGTGGCTCTACCACTCAAAGTTGGCTAGTGGTAAGTAATTTATACTGCCCATTTTTAAGAAAAGAACTGATAGGAAGTCGTGACGGATTTGTGTCTCAGGAGATAAGTGTGATGAGTGAGATTTTATTCACCGTACAAACGCAAGTAATCTGCTTATTGATGCATGTAAATTCCAATACAATAAATAAATCACTATATGCGTGTGCCGTAATCCTTTAAAGAGTTTCAGTTTTTTACTCCGTACTCATTATTCTTAACAAAATTTGTATGGGATCAAAACGCAGCTAAACTGTATCGATATATTGTTTTCGTCAAAATTGGTCCACAATTTCCATTGGGGGAGAAATCAATGTATACATATCAAAACAACATAAAGTTACGGCAAATAAACAACCTTCTCTTTTTGAATTTTTTGATAAGATAATCCTTTTTCCAATAAAATATACCTACCCTAATACAATTTTAGATAAATAGTGAATAGTGAATAGTGAATGTGACTTAGATAAAGATAAATGTTACTCGGATAAAGACATATCCTTTAGTATTAAATATTATTAAGTACTCGTTCAAGTTACTAGCATCCCTGAACACTGTATGAGAGCCGTTATCCCAGCAACCAGTCGCAGATTTATCCGAGCCCCGGGCAGTGCGTACGGTAAAGTATCGAGATGAATTAAGTGATGACGTCATTATCTACACATAAAATACTTTGTTTATTATAACGGTAGCTTTGGTAATTACTAAGGCTCCGTAGCTTAGCGGGCGAGTAGCCAGCTGTGAAACAACAGGCCGCGGGTTCGATCCCCGCACAGAGACAATGGTTTATGTGATCAACAAATATTTGGTTTAGGTCTGGGTGATGTGAGATCGAATGGATCTCGTAGTTCCAGATACCCACGACACAAGACTCGTATCTTACTGTGGGGTCAGGCTGGCTGTCGTTTTGGCTGTATTTATTTACTACAAACTATACTACTATTTACTACAATATTTAGCAGAATATTAAGTATCATATATTTCATGACTCCCTTCAGAAATGTACTGAAACAATAAGGCCATTGAAACATAAATTTTTTGAAGAAATTAAAGGATATTTTTGATTAAGTCTTGCTTTTTTTACAGTTTTTATAAAGATACATAGGACGTATGACATTTTTTTAAACCCTAACAAATATTCGATTCAATTCAATTCAATTTATTACAGATATTTAAAATCCATTCCATATTTTTTAGTATACATACCTAGCCTACATTAGTCCTACTAATATTATAAACGCGAAAGTTTGTAAGTATGGATGTATGTTTGTTACTCTTTTACGCAAAAACTACTGAATGGATTTTAATGAAAGTTTACAATAATATAGCTTTTACATCAGAATAAGACATAGGCTACTTTTTATCCCGGGAAAAGCAAATCACGCGGGCGGAGCCGCGAGTAAATGCTAGTATATTATAAATGCGAAAGTGAGTTTGTTTGTTCGTTACGGTTTGATGTCTAAATAGCTAAACTGATTTGGATGAATTGTAGAACAGAGGTAGATGGGACCCTAAAAATGGTTAATGGCTACTTTTTATCCCGGAACAGGCATTTCACGCGGGCCAAGCCGTGAACAAAAGCTAATGTTAAAATATACGTGTTATAATTTAATTTTAAAATATGACAATACACTGTTATTGTTACAAGAAATGCATAATATTATTTTTTATACTAGATTAAAACAATACAATCCAAAAGAGTTACATAATCAAAAAATATAGCATGTAATACCCGAACCATTCCTTCAAACGAAGGCATATTAAAAACAATTGCCTCGACGCCCCTAACCCGTCGCCCTACCACGATTGTAGGCAAGCCACCGCCGGAGAATGGCAATTCAGAACGATTTCCTCTCCACCGCCACAATCAAGCGTCTATCAAAGAATTTCCGTGACGCAATGCAGTTTGATTTGTGATTGACAGCTTATCAAACAATATTGGGATTAGGGGTGGCAGTTTTGGAAAATGTTTTATTATTAATTTTGTTTGCATTTGGACTATTTGGAGGGCGTTTTGGTATTTTAAGAGGAAATAGGTGTGAAAGTGATAAATACGGTATAGGCAGAGGTGTATATCCACATTTTCTTGAGCTTATTTCCGTCCCATAGTATGGATAGGGGGTAAGCCTATCACCATACCGGGCACAAATTCCTGACTTTCGGCTGATACTGTACATTTCATGATAGAAAAACCCAATATCACTTTTACAAGGTGGTAGGTCCCGCGAGAGGCCGTCTAGGTTGGTACCACCGCTGCGTCTATTTTTGCCGCCAAGCAACAGTGTGTAAGCACTGTTGTGTTTCGGTTTGAAGGGTATTGAAGCCGGTGAAATTACTTGGCATTATGAGACTTACATCTTATGTCTCGGGGTGACAAGCGCAGTTCATTGCCATGCATGCATGCATTGGTAATTCAACGTTCTATGTGGTGTTGCTTCTGTTTATGGGCAGGCTTATCATCAGGCGAGCGACTTGCTCGTCTCGTCATTCAATCAAATAAAAAAAAACATTCTCCTAGTATGGTCGGCAGGGGCTCTACCTAGGCAATAAGAAAACAATGATGCACAAGCATTTGCCAGAATCCATTCTAACTGTAGTTAACCGTACCTAACTTAACTTTGGGTGTGCCTACACAATACCAACAAATTCTAACACGGAAAACGCACCAAAGCATACATCCGCACAAACCCCCAATCAGCGTCCAAAAAACAAACAGTTACAGTTTGTAAAAGGTTCATTTGTTCGTGTAAATTTAATTGCACGGTTACAAAACGTTATGGCACTAGTCTATGGTGTAACCATCGTTTATAACCGCCATACAAACATACAATGATGTGTTTTGTACAACAATGTTACGTGGGAACGGAGTTTTACAACACCTTTTATTTTAGACGGATACCAGCTGTCATCCTTGTCTAACGAACTTGCGCGGAAAATAAGCAGGATGTGTTTTTAGGACATTGAAACTTTACGAGGTTCATCTATATTGGAAGGTTAGTGACCAACTAAGGTCCCTCGTATACGAGAGGCCGTCTGGGTTGGTACCACCGCTTTGTCTATTTCTTCCGCCAAGTAGCAATGTGTAAGCATTGTTGTGTTTTGGTTTGAAGGGCATTGAAGCCAATGAAATTACTGGGCATTATTAGACTTAACATCTCGTGTCTCGGGGTGACGAATGCAGTTCAATGTCATGCGGTGCTTTGTAATTCAAAGTTCTGTGTGATGTTGCTTCTGTTTATGAGCTGGCGTTGCGCTTACCATTAAGCGAGCGCCTGGCTCGTCTCGTCATTCAATCAAATGTAGTGTATAAGCTTTGTCGTGTTTCGGTTTGAAGGACCTTGAAGCCAGTGCAATTACTGGACTGTCACTGACACTGACACTGCTTTCTGAGTAGAGTTTTTGTTGTTTGTAGGCATGAGCAACCGGCTCGTCTCATCATCTAAGGCTCGACCGGGTCGTTACCACTGTCTCACAGAAAACCGACGTAAACTAGCGGCTTGCTGCTACGTTTCGTACGGTGAGTGAGATATCTGGAGGCCCAATCCCCCTCCCCTTCCCAATCCCTAATTATCCCTTTCCTATAAGCCGGCAACGCGTCCATAATTCTTCTTATATTGTGGACATACATGGGTGGTGGAGATCACTTACCGTCAGCTTACCACTTGCTCGAGCCGGCCTCTGCTATAAAAAAACATCTTTGGTTATCTTTGTGCCCGATTAGTAAAAGTATTGCCCCATGACTCATCATCTTATTTTGATTGAGCCCATTGCATCTCTGCTTATACCTTCAAGAATACCTGATAGTATACACTTATGTGTATAAAGATTTATAGCTACTTACGTAGCACTAATCATTGAAGAGATTGTCGAAATATTCGAATCACGAGCGTGCAGTCGACAAATAAATTAATTTGAACAAACTACCTGACACTCAGATCGACATTTATAGGCACTTTAAAATAATTATATCACAGTTAATATTGGCAATACTAACCACCGTCAAACTGAATTTATTATGTAAGCATGTCGACATTTTGTTGGGGTCTGTTTTGGGAACAAAATTATGGGACAAAAAGTCATTTTAAGTGGGAGAGTCGCGCTATGAATGGAATTAAATGAAATAGTTCATTAATCACTTGTTTTCCTCGGGGTTCCGCCCGTGTGGTCTGCTTTTTCCGAGATAAAAAGTAGCCTATGTTACTCAGTAACAATGTAGCTTTAGAACGGCAAAAGAATTTTTGAAATCGGTCCAGTAGTTTTTAAGTTCATTCGTTACATACAAAAATACTAATATTTCCTCTTTATATTAGTGTAGACTGTAGCTTTGACTGTAGCTTAGCTTTGCGTGGCAAAAACTTTCAGACACATACGAAGAACATCTATTATAATTTTAAATTAGATAGATCTGAATCAAAATATTGAACAGTTTAACAACCAGATATCTTCAGCATTTAACCAGATTGTTTTTAGCCCGCTTTAATGTCACATTCAGTCGAAAATACAGTCGTTCCACTTTTACTTTAGGTGTCAATTAGCCGCCATACAGATGTCGGGAGAAGGAAAACGTTATTAAAATTAATTGGGTATCAAGTGTTAAGTTTAGTGACAAAAGATGGTTTAGGTTGTATCTGTGTTGGGGTTCAAATATGGCTTTTTCATTCGACTTTGTTTGGAAATCTTTTTTTTTTAAACGAAACACAACAGTGCTTACACACTGTTGCTTGGCGGCAGAAATAGACGAATCTGTAATGGTTCGACGTGACGCAAAATCGACTAAACCGATTTAAACGAAATTAGGCTTTCAGATAGATCATGTTCTGAATTAAAACATAAGATGCTTATGGAGGAAAATGTTAGGTAAATGTTGAGTAAATTATCCTAGTAGCGTGTTCCATTCTCGCGCCGGGGAAAATATATTTAGGAAATATAACGTAAACTTGTGTTCTAATCAAACACTCAAATATAAATAAGCTCGACCTAACATTTAAACCCAGGCTCTGTCGATTTCTCATCTTAAGTAAGCTTCCACCAAACCAAAGAGGTATTATAATATAAATAAATACGCCCATCAGTCACACCTAGACTTTAGCCCACACTAGTTTAACCTGTATCGTGGGTATCAGGAACCACAACTGCCAGACCCGGAACAAGTATCCGTGGATCACCCAAACATTTGTCTCAGTGCGGGAATCGAACCTACGAGCTCTGGTGTAGCAGTTAGAGGCCTTGCTACGGAGACTGCAACGATTATATTTTCATGTACAACCTGTCAAAGTGGCGCTTAAAGTTTTTTTTTATCCGAGCACGGCAAAGTGACTGCACTACACCTGATGGTAAGCGTAGTGCTGTCTAAAAAACTAGCGACCACCGACAAATAATGAATTCATCGGTGGTCACCAGAATCATACTGGCCTGTATAAATGCTTCAAATGAAGCAAATCGAGGGGTCTGCGACTGGACAGGCGGAAGACCGATGCAGGCACAGGGATACAAGGGTGTACTCCTATACCCGCCCTAACCAACCATATCATGTCTCAAGCCCCTCGGGAAAACCGGATATACACTGGCTGATCCTGGAATGCGCTCCACACAAGGTGTGGGTCACTATGGCAGGTTTTAACACCATGTGTACGGTGGTCGCTATCCGGGCGGATATAAATATCCTACCACCAGCAATTAGTTAGGACTGTGAGAAAACCTTTAAAAGAAATATTGTCCGGCGACACCCGAACTCCGGCTGTCATGATTTGTCTTCTTAACGCTCAAATAAAGAAAAATAATGAGATGAGTTGTAATTAGCCATAAAGAAGGGCACCTCGTTTGTTTGTTTAAAGGCAATAAACAATTATAACAACTTGGGTAACTGGTCAAAATTACGACAGCGTTGTCGGCTCGCCCCCTACCTAAATCAATGTTAAGTTCATACGTAGGCATGTTTAGACAGGACACCTTTTATGGTTTTTTGACTGCCTGACGCAGTTGTATTGCCTACGCGGTACGTTGCTGTTCTGACGTCGCAGGTCCGATCCCGGGTCGGGTAAAAATGATATTGGGTTTATCTATTACGAAAGCTCAATGTCAGCCTGGTGTCTGGAATTGTGCCCAGTATGAAGATAATACTTCTTCCCTCTTCCAAAAAGGAAGAAGCATTTATACAGGCCGACATGACTTTGGTGACAGCTGATTTTTTGGACCGCACTACGCTTACCATCAGGTGTAGTGCAGTCAGTTTGCTGCTTAAAAAACTCATTTTTAAGACCAATGAGGACCGATAACCTTCGCATCTCCATCGAGGTATGGTAGGGACCTATTAGTCACTATTACCATGGAAGGACATTACATTAATTTAGTAATAGCTCGAAAATTCTTCTTAGAACAGAAATAAAAAATACACAAAACACCGTTAAAAGGTACAAACAATAAAAAGCTCTCTTTTTTTGTCAAGGGTTAAATAGAGTGAGCAGCCAAGCCATGCCAGGCTTCAATACTAGCTAGTCCCGAAACATTTCTCACGGGAAAGACAAGTAAGCTTTACTAACAATAAAACAATAATTCCATAAAGAAATTGATAGGTAATAAACGCTACAGTGTAATATAATGTTTAATAATAATAAAATTAAAACCATAAAAATTCTATTAATGCATCTTGGATTCCGTAACGCAGCTTAAACATATCGAAAATTATTATATTTTATTTCTGTCCAGTGTTATCCCAGTTTCAGAGTGGTAGAGCTACGCTGTAGACAGTTTTTTCTACAGCATGAATGGGCCGGCTCGACCGGGTCGTTGCCACTGTCTCACTAAAACCGACGTAAAGCAGCGGCTTGCTGCTGCGTTTTGTACGGTGAATGAGATATCCGGAGGCCCAAATCCCCCTCCCTTTCCCTATTCCTTAATTATCCCTTCTCTTTAAAGTCGGCAACGCGCCTATGATTCTTCTAGTATTGTAGGCGTACGTGGGCAGTGGAGATCACTAACCATCAGCTGATCCACTTGCTCGTTTGCCGGTTTATACTATAAAAAAAGTTTAATGTTAAGTTCTGTAAAACATCTGTAAGGTATGAAATCAAATCAAATCATTTATTGAATCATTATAATATCAAACATCATTTAAATTCAGTCAAAATTTAACTCTACCGCCAGTTTGGAATGCTGTTTTGTTAAAGAAGAACGGACAAGAAACTCTAACGTTGCTCTTTTCTAAACTGATTTAAAATAAATATTTGCACTATGTACTTACATTGAAGTATTAGTTATTTGAATTACAGCAGCTCAATTTATGCCAATGAGGAACGCTATGACTACTATATTATCTTGCTCTATTACGTCAAGCTGAGCTCTTTGGAAACTTACCCCTGGTACGATCTTATTTGTGACTACCATGCTTCTATAATATTCTTAATAATTTTTCCTGGTCCCCGATACTTTGCAACTTTCGTTGGTCGACATTTGGACTACCTACTTATACAATCAATGTATCTCTGCTTGTGTTTAAGTTAGTCACTTTACCAACCCTCGGCATCGTCTGTCACCTTTTACTCCCTAAAAAAACCATAGTTGGATTGCCATATGAAAAATCTATATAGACCAGTGTTTCCCAACGTGGGGCCCACGCCCCACAGGGGAGCAATTTGATAGTTAAGGGGGGGCAATATAAAAATGGTCTCGACACGACTTTAACCCTTTCGCTTTGGCATGGCCTAAAAAGGTTGGGAAGACCTGATATAGACGAATTGATCTTTTGTGTTTTTGCTCGTCTCGACATTAAGGCTAATAAAAAATGTATCTATACATTAGTAACTCTATAGATCGTTGTATGCAAATGAGTGCATCGAAAGAAAGTTACTGGTTTGTTGTGCTTCGCAAATCCTTCGCACCCGTCCATTGTTGGTTATTGACGGCTCACCGGTTTGCAGATATAACTTGTACATGTCTGCGGGTATTTGCTTCGATGTTATGAAAGGCTTTACTGGCCAATGACCAGAGCTCGGATTTTTAACAACGCTGTATTTTATTTACAAATATTGAGGATATTATTTTTTTTTAATCCTGATTCTGATTTTAAGTAAAGCGCATCCCAAATATAATGTCGAATGTCAAGAGACAATGTTTTCCGCCGCAAAGCAACAGCGTGTAAGCACTGTTGTTTTTCGATTTGAAGGACATTGAAGCCAGTGAAATTACTGGACATTATGAGACTTAACATCTTATGTCTTGGGCTGACGAGCGCAGTTAAGTGCTGTGCTATGCAATGCTTTGTAATTCAATGTTCTGTGTGGGGTTGCTTCTGTTAATGAGCAGGCGTGGCGCTTACCATCAGGCGAGCGTCTTACTCGTCTCGTCATTTAATCAAATAAAAAAAAAATCCAGTCCCTCGATGGTCGGCAGAATTATGCCGGCCTGAAGTTATTGAATACACTAACTGATCCCGGGACGCGACTCGCCTAATTAAGTCACTGTGGCGGGTTTTTCACCATGTGTACGGTGGTCGCTATCCAGTCGGGTACAAAAATATCAGGTACCCTCCCACTAGCAATCATGTATGTTATTTGAGATATTTGAAGTTTTCCAAATTGGTATAATATTTGTGGCTTCCTAACTCATGGTTCCATACAATCTACATTACGGTTTTATTCTTTCTCCAAATGACTTCACCGTATTTCGCCGTAAGTAACTCCATAAGCATGAAAATTGGTATTAAATTAATGTACCAAAATAATCTCATAACTTTTAAATCATTTTTAATTTTACAATTCTGATTACGCTTTGTTTTTGCCTGTATACCATAGATAGCAATTTAATCATGCTTAACATTCTACAATGTCAAACAGTGGAGTAAGCACCCCCCAACGTTTGTATCGAAAATATATCGACTAACGCATATTTACTTCGATCATAAATACTCCATCTATAATAGCAAAATAAAAATGCTGCACACATATCACTCATATATTTCTTCTAAATATATCCTACAATTACACCCAATCACCAATCTCGCAAATAATAATTAGCTTAAATAGAAATTTAGCATTTTCGAACCGTTTAACGGTAACTGAACTCGGTCCCGATGCGGAGAACCGAGACATGTATTATATGAAGTGATTATTCATAATGTATACCTACACATTGTAGGCTTTAAATTAACACCACCTGCCGGTGATGGGTCTGTGACACACTACACTATTGGAGCGATGGATATAATTCCGTTTGGACGTGAAGCTACGCCCAGTTTAGAGAGAAAGAAGAAAAGAAAAACATTTATTCGCCCCTTTTTGAGACACCATAAATCTTAAAACAAAACAGCAGAAAACAATAAATAGAAAACTACAACAAGTATCTAGGCAAGTATTCATTTAGGTTTACCAAAGATGAGACTGAAGATTGATGGAATGGTAATTATAAAATAAACAACACAATATAACTTGAACACAATATTATTGCCTTGTACTCTATTAGTCATAAAAACACACAGGACTTACAGGACAACATACAAGACTGAAATTCATACACCATGCAGGTTATTAAATGTTGTTACATTTAGGTAAAATAATAGGTAACTTATTTTAAACTAAAAATTCACAATATTCTAGTTTCCCTCCATTATTTCGAACTTAACAATCGAACATTATTCCGTATATCCAATAAAATAATTTATTATACATTGTTCTTGTATCTATTAAAATAAAAAATAAATCAAGAAATATAGTGTACTGCATGCAGTGGACGTGGGCCTAAATGACCACCCGATTGTATTTCTTCATAAATATTATTCGAAAGATGATTTATATGTCAGGCCGGTCTAATTATTTGGGTCATGCATTTTCGAGATCAACTTTTTCTTGTTCCTCGATACGAAACGCGTTCGCGGCTTATTGTTTGTTACTTTTTGTTTTTTGTCTTACTTTACGAGAAGTAATTTGGAATCTTTTAAAAGGAAGTTTTTACACGCACTCGATTTTTATGTGCATTTAAATTTTATAATTTATTTCACCACAATTACGTGTTTAACTTGTTAAGTTGGTTTAATAAACGCGGAGTTTATTAAGTCGCTGATCATTAAATACAGTACCTCACCTCCAGTACCAGTACCTCCTTTTATATGGTAAGTCGGTTAAAATATATAAAATAACGTGTCCTAAGTTTCCGGCTCCATCAACGAGCAGAGACCAGAACTTTGAAAATTCTTATAATACCATAGATAATCACTGGGAAATGTTCTTTTTTAATGTTCCATTGCAAAAAATCTGAAAAGAAGTGATAAAGGTTGTATGGGAAAACGACTTTTATCACAGAAAAGACCAAACATAAAGTGCGATCAAAAGCCAGACGGAACAAAAGTAATCGTTTTTGTTAGGTACATCTTTAATTAAAATAATCTCACGTCTTTATATCCCAAGGGATAGACAGAGGTACAACTAATGCTACACCCACGTTTCGCTAACAGTATTTCCATCCCATGATGTGATAGGGGTAGCTTATTATATCGGTCACAATTTCAATCCCGGGCAATTACTGTGTGATTTTTAAATCGTAACATCAAACATTAATTGTAATTGCCTGACCTGGGAGCTGAACCCATGACCTGACGGTTCTTAGCCTTAGTATGCTGCTACTAGAACAATGTGGTGATGATTTTTGAGGATGCTTTTCGTATATAAAAAATAAATCCATTCGTAAATAAATGATATTGTATAGCCATGACACCGCATTATAAAATCGCTCGTGATCTCAAGACGTGGCTAAACGCGTGTAATACACAATCAACTTACCTATGACCTAAGATACCTACATGTTATACGAGAACCATTACCCGCCGGTTCACGTCTCAATCTAAAGGTTAACCGTGTGTCTGTAACTGTCAGAAATCGCACCCCGCTGCGTTTCGGACCATACTCTGCTGTTTGTGAGTTACAGGAGGGCACGGGGGAGAGAGCGGGAGCGGATTATTTGGAGTGTTTATATGTCTTTTTTATGGATAAAAGTGGCAAACGGGCAGGAGGCTCACCTGATGGAGAGTGATCACCGCCGCCCATGAACACAACACCGGAGGGCTTGCAAATGCATTGCCTTTCAGGAAGAAGTCATTAGATTTTGCCTGGATTTCGTAACTGACAAGTTTATAAACTCCTTTGCAAAAAAAACGGGCACCTTACACACACACTTTACCTTAGCTTTTCTATGGGTAAATATTATTATATTTTTAGTATGTCATTAGCTTGGATGACTAGAAATTTCTTATTATCAATGAGAATCTAGTTTTTTAACACTTTTATCCTGGTATCGGTGTTTTAGTCAATGTAAACAGAGAGCCGTGTTAAAATGGACATTTTTATGGGTATAATGAAATTAAGACTACGAGTATTTTTATGGTATTTTAATAAAAGAGACATTAAAAAATAAAAATTAATAACGAGTATGACCTCCTCTTGCAACGATTACGGCATGTAATCGTCTTGGCATGCTTCCCACCAGGCTTTTGATGGTGTCCTGTGGAATGTGTTCCCACTCAGTCGAGATTACACGTTTAAGCTCTCTGATGTTTTGTGGAGGTGGTTGGACAGATCGTACTCGCCTTTTTAGGAGGTCCCAAACGTGCTCAATGGGGTTAAGGTCGGGGCTCCGCGCTGGCCAATCCAAACGACGAATACCGACCTCTTGCATATAAGCATCTACGTCGCCAGAACGGTGGGCCCGAGCATTATCGTCCATGTAAATGGCATCTTCACCAATTACAGTCAGTGCGGGTTGTGCATTTTGAGAAAGGATTTCTGTTATGTACCTATGCGCATTTAGTGAGCCATTTTCTATGAATACTATCTCGGTACGATAGTTGGAAGTTACGCCCGCCCAAAACATAACGGACCCTCCACCATAAGGGGTGATTTCTTCAAAACACACATCGGCATAGCGTTCCCCTGGTCTTCGTAACACTCGCCGACGTCGGTCCTCACCATGCAGACAAATTCGAGCCTCATCGGAGAAGAGTACGCTACTCCAGTTACCTGGTGTCCAAGATAGGCAATTTCTAGCGAACCTCAACCGCGCAATCCGGTGCTCACGGAGTAACTTGGGGGCCCGCGCTGGTCGTCGACTACGTATATCAGCAGCTAAAAGTCTTCTCCTCACAGTCCATAGGCTAACTTGTGCTCCTCGTACCTCTTCAAGGTTTCTTTTGAGGTCTATGTAACTGCATTTGCGGTTCCTCAGCGCCTGAGTCACTAAAAAGCGATCGTCTCGCGGCTGTGTGCAACGTTTTCTCCCAGAACCTTGCCTTCTCTGAACGGAACCTGTCTCTTGGTATCGAGTCCAGGTTCTTTGTACGGTTGAACGACTCACGTTTAACCGCTGTGAGACGTAACATTGGCTACACCCCTCTTCCAGCAGCGCTATAATTTTACTAGCTCTCATTGCTTTTTCTGCCATTACGATAGACACAAAGATATCTGTTTTAAGTCACAATAAGGCAGAATTATGCGATAAACATAAATTGTTGTACTAAAAATAACGAAAAGTTACTTTTAGTTGCTTGATAACCTTTTAACCGCAAACCCGCGAAAAGTGTCACAAAATGAAAAAGGGATTAATAATTTAAAAAACAAAAGTTTTGAATTTGGAATGAACTTTTTTTCATACCCAGACTCTTTATTAAGTGCCAGTAACATAGTTTGGCTATTAAAACCTCTGAAGAACTAAATTATTACCAATAATGTTAAAAAATCAAACCCGCCCGTTTTTTTTGCAAAGGAGTGTAGTTAACTCATAGCGGGTTCATACGGTTCGTTTTTGGTTGTTCAACTGCTAAATCGAACGCGATCTGAGTGGTTTGAACAATTGATCAACAAAAACGACTCAGTTTTATTAATTCCAGTTGATTAATCAACTACAGCGACATGCTAATATTAGTTCAGACTATACACGTATAATACACATCGTATATATCTGACCGTGTGCTGTGCTTATTAGACGCTTTTTGGATGGGTGAAATCTTGTGAGCTCTGGGTATCAGTCAGTCGTCAGTCAGTCCATCAGTCAGTTGTCGTGACTGACGACTGATTAACTGACGACGACGCGATCCAATGTCCAACTGCGTTTATTAAGATTACAACATTTTAAATATAATACTTAAGTACTACATAATACATTTTACATCTATATTATGTTTATATGATTAATATAAGTATACGTTTACATAGGTAGGTACACTACACCGCTCAATAGTTGAGGGATCTCAAGCCAGTAAATATGGCCTTTTAAGGCAATATCGCTTCGCTCTCATCGCTTTTCACTTAAGCCCTGTGATATAATTTGTTCAACAAAATCATCTGTAAAACTAGCGGTTATGAAGCTATGTTTAATAACGCGTGCCATGGGATGTTCTGTAATTGTACTCAGTTATACATTAGAACAAATAAAATAAATAAAAAAAATGTAACAATTTTTAACAAGATCGCTTTGTTTATGAAAAAGGTTTGTAAACGATAATGTGTATTGTTTTGTGTTGATTCGTTCCTTCCATTTTATATTTGAGACTTGGGCGATGATACTAAGTCAATTTTAACCACTAAGCATTGCAACTTTTCTTACGATTTGACGTGTCATAAACATGTTTAGTCGCTAATATGTTTATGCATTGTTTTTCAAGGCCTGAGTGTGGAAAACAATCCGAGAGAGACTTGATCCAATGACGAGACGCGCAAGGCGCTCGCCTGATGTTATGCGCCACACCTAACCATAAACAGAATCACCACCACACAAAACTTTGAATTACAAAACACTGCATGGCACTAAACTGCGCTCGTCACCGAGACAGTAGATGTTAAGTCTCATAATGCCTAGTAATTTCACTGGCTTCAATGTCCTTCAAACCGAAACACAACAGTACTTACACACTGTTGCTTGGCGGCAGAAGTAGACAAAGCGGTGGTACCAACCCAGACGGCCTCTCGCATACGAGAGATCTACCACCTTGTAAATTGTATTCTATTGATATTTTTTATTTTAAATATCCGCTGAGTAAAGTTTGACTGCCGTGACATTTATTATAACTGCATATATTGTAATTTATTGCCAAATTTTTGAGTGGTAGAGTCACGCTGTAGACAGTTTAGTCTACAGCATGAATGAGCTGGCTCGAGCGGGTCGTTACCACTGTCTCATAGAAAACCGACGTAAAGTAGCGGCTTGCTGCTGCGTTTCGTACGGTGAGTAAGATATCCGGAAGCCAAAATCCCCTCCCCTTCCCAATCCCTAATTATCCCTTTCCTTTAAAGGCGGCAACGCGCCCACGATTCTTCTGATATTGTGGGCGTCTATAGGCGGTGGAGATCACTTACCATCAGGTGACCCACTAGCTCGTTTGCCGGCCTATGCTATTAAAAAAAAATGTATTGGTAACATTTTCTAAGTACCAATGAAGCCAAACAATTTCAAAAGATCAAGTCACGTCTAGTCCATGATCGTCGCCATTTTAGTTATAACGTGCCATCATTACGATCACAATTGTGCGACAGAGGTGCAATCGTACTGGATAATCGTATCACAATCATTATCGTAACTAGATCGGATTGCTATCGATATGAGGATGGTGTTGTGCAACAATGTTGGAGGAGAAAATTATTATTTTTTTATAAGTTTTTTTTTTTGTCACGCTTCGTCATCAAAGTCAAGTCATGTCGCAAGCCCCTCGGGAGAACCGCATACATACAGGCTGATTCTGGAACGCAATCCACACAAGATGTGTGGGTCATTATGGCGGGTTTAAGCACCATGTGCACGGTGGTCGCTATTCGGGCGGATATGAATATCCTACCACCAGCACAAGTAGACCCATCTAGCCTTTAAGCAAACACCTTAAGGACTCTGTTGGTACTTCCCCTCACTCTGAGTATATGTAATGGACGCCACTTTCTTTTTATTTTTTTTTACCTAGATTCTGCTACTAATATTATGAAAATGTGTATATTTGTGTAAATTCAATTTGGATGTTCGGTAATCCGTTCAGCCGTTCAAGAGTGACTGATTAATCAACAACATGACACTGACTAAACAAACATCCAAACTGAGAAACATTAAATATTCACATTTTTTATATTATTGGGTTCTCGGTTTCCAATTAATTATAGACCATGTTTTTCAAGAACTAAAAGTCTTCTTGTATGTAATTGGTGGACTTTTTTTCAATAAATATATCAACTATTACTCTACAAAGATTATTAAATATTAATAACTTGACTAGACCTTACATAACACCATCCAAACATGACAAGCGGGGACAGAATCGCGGAATTATTTGCTGCGTGTGAAATGTGGAATTATTGTCAGTCGCGTATAATGGAATGTGACGCTTTCTCGTTCCCGTACCATACCGTCCACTGACGTGCAAGGAAAATGGTAGGAAACAACATTATTCGTAATTCTCATTAGTTTGATCAGTTATGGGAACTTTCATTTAATTGCAATTATTAATAAACACATATTATAAAACACCTTGATATGGGTTTCACAAATTTAATTCCAAGCATTCACAAACGACAATTACATTTTTCTTGCACCGACATAAGTTTGAGAAATCATACATAAAACTCCCACGGGGGGGAAAATCGCGGCACATGACTGGCGGCACACGGGTGACGCCGGCGCGGTTCGGCCAATCGAAGCGCCTAAAAACGTGGAAGACGCGGTGCGAGTCCAATAGCACGCGGTTTGTCGGACGGCGGTAATGCGCGGGCACATTTGAATGTGTGAATCGGCTCCCCGCGTTACAATATTTATTATTGTAATCTATATATATAAAAATGAATCGCTGTGCGTGTGTCTCGCAAAAACTCGAGACTGGCTGTACCGATTTGGCTAATTCTGATCTTGAAATATTTGTGGAAGTTCAGGGAAGGTTTACCCGGTGAGAAAAATAAATAATAAGTAAAGGAAAATACCAAAAACGACAACTCAATTTTCCAATACAAACCGTTCCTAGGTATGAAAAATTTGATGTCTTTTGTCATTTTAGAAATAAATTGACACTTGGTTGTCAAATATTTATAGGTGCGTTCAGAAATTTGTCTGTTTCATAGCTAATATGGATATATATATGGTATGGGGTCCGATCTCTTTGGTCTGTTTTGTTGGAATACAATACAGTTTTGTTTCAGAAATAAAAAGAGTGTAAAAGTATCAGTTGGTTGACGAAAAAAGAAAATAAATAAATAAATTTCAAGACATTTTGTCAGTTTTTTTTTTTCATCATCAGTTTGTCAGTGCCCGAGAACTTTATTTACGGTACGGGCTTTGACCGGACTTTTAACCGGACTGGACCGGACTGGACCCGACTGGACCGAACTGGACCGGACTTTGACTGGACTGGACCGGACTGGGCCGGACTGGACCTGCCTGGACCAGACTTTGACAGGACTTTGACCGACTTTGACCGGACTTTCACTGACTGACCGGACTGTCACCGACTTTGATCGAACTTTGTTAGGACTTTGACAGGACGTTGACTGGACTTTGAAAGGACTTTCACCGGACTTTGACAGTACTTTGACAGGGCTTTGACCGGCCTTTGACAGGACTTTGACCGGACTGTGACAGGTCTTTAACCGGGTTTTGACCGGACTTCGACCGGACTCTTACCACCTTTGACTGGACTTTGATAGGACTGACCGGACTTTGACAAGACTTTGACCGGATTTTGATAGGACTTTCACCGGACTTTGACAGGTCTTTAACGGGGCTTTGACCGTATTTCAACCGGACTTTGACCGCACTTTGATAGGACTTTGACCGGACTTTGACAGGACTTTCACCGGACTTTGACAGGTCTTTAACCGGGCTTTGACCGGACTTTGACCGACTTTAACCGGACTTTGACCGGACTTTGACAGGACTTTGACAAGACTTTGACTGGACTGTGACCGCGCTGTGACCGGACTTTGATCGGACTTTTGAAGGACTTTTACAGAACTTTGACCGGACTGGAGTGCAGTGCAGTACAGAGCAATCCAATGAAGTGATAACTTCTTATGGGAGGGTAAACCGCTTCGTAACGTAACGCGTTACGGCGCCACTCTGTCTGGCTTCCCTTTCTCTCACGCATACGGCAGCAGTAGGCAGGCTTCTTCTCTCTCACTTTAACCCACATTAGTTTAAGTTATCACTTCTGTCGAGCGTCTCGAGAACCACACTTTTATTTATTTTTTTGTCGCGGGGAAAAGCGTTTTGTCGTTACCGTCCCACCGGGGGAGGTGGAACGGTTATGTTGGGCTCTACTGGGCTTACGACCCAGCGTTGAGCCACCCGGGAGAGATGGAAAACATCCGGGCGACCGCTGGGCCGAGTCTGTAACACTATGTACACCCTATGCACGGCAAATATCAACTAAAAACCCCGCAGTGGCCATATTCGGCCCCGGGTTCCCGAGGCGAGAAGTGCCCCGGCTTCAGCAGGAACCGCCCCTGCGCGGTGCCGCCTTGCGGCCCGTCTCCAAATGTAGGGGGGCTCAGATGCCCCCGCACACCGAAGGAGAAGACGACCTGCCTTAGGTCGTCGAAGTCAATTAATTGTGCGACGGACTACCTCACATGCAATGGTGCAGTACCTCACTTAATTTTTTTTTTGAAGTGATAACTTCTTATGGGAGGGTGAACCGAAACGTTCCGTAACGCGAGCGGTCCATCGACCAGCCAGCGTTAGCCGACCTCCCTGGAACATCGATAATTTCGATTTCCCAGGTGGCGACCAGTCAGCTTGGACCGGACTTTGTACGGACTTCAACCGGACTTTGACCGGACTTCAACCGGACTTTGACCGGACTTTAACCGGACTTTGACCGATCTATGACCGGAGTTTGACTGGACTTTGACAGGTCTTTGACAGGTCTTTGGCCGGACTTAGACTGGACTTTGACCGGACTTCGACCGGTATTTGACCGGACTTCGACCGGACTTTGACCGGACTTTAACCGGACTTTGACCGGACTTTAACCGGACTTCGACCGGACTTTGATAGGGCTTTGACCGGATTTTGACAAACTTTGGAAGGGCTTTAACCGGACTTCGACCGGATTTTGACAGGACTTTGATAGGACTTTGACCAGGCTTTGACCGGATTTTGACAAGACTCTGACAGGACTTTGACTGGACTTTGACCGGATTTTGGCAGGACTCACACCGGACTTCGACCGGACTTTGACCGGACTTTGATTGGACTTTAACCGGATTTTGGCAAGACTCTGACCCGTATTTGACCGGACTTTAAACGGACTTCGACCGGACTTTGACAGGACTTTGATAGGGCTTTGACCGGCCTTTGACCAGATTTTGACTGGTATTTGACCGGACTTCGACCGGAAATTGACCGGACTTTGACCGGACTTTAACCGGACTTCGATCGGACTTTGATAGGGCTTTGACCGGATTTTGGCAGGACTCTGACCGGACTTTGACCGGACTTTAAACGGACTTCGACCGGACTTTGACCGGACTTTAACCGGACTTTGACAAGACTTTGATAGGGCTTTGACCGGACTTTAACCGGACTTTGACAGGACTTTGATAGGGCTTTGACCGGATTTTGACAAACTTTGACAGGACTTTAACCGGACTTTAAACGGACTTTGACCGGACTTTGACCGGACTTTAACCGGACTTTGATAGGGCTTTGACCGGATTTTGACAAACTTTGACAGGACTTTAACCGGACTTTAACCGGATTTTGACAGGACTTTGACCGGTATTTGATCGGACTTCGACCGTACTTTGACCGGACTTTAACCGGACTTTAACCAGACTTCGACTGGACTTTGACCGGACTTCAACCGGACTTTGGCCGGGGTTTGACCGGACTTTTACAGGACTTTGACAGGTCTTTGGCCGGACTTTGACCGGACTTTGACAGGACCTTGACTGGACTTTGACCGGACTTTCACAGGACTTTGACAGGACTTTGACAGAAGTTTGACAGGGCTTTGACATGACTTAGACCGAACTTCGTAACGTAACGCGTTACGTCGCCACTCTGGCTTCCCTTTCTCTCACGCATACGGCAGCAGCAGGCAGGCTCCTCCGCTCTCACTTTAACCCACATTAGTTTAAGTTATCACTTCTGTCGAGCGTCCCGAAACGCACACTTTTTTTTTATTTACATTAAGTGCATAACTGTGTTGCATTTAATGTAAATAAAACATTTGTATTAAGTTTAGACCACATTTTACACAAATATATGTAGGTGATACGAAGTTCACCGGGTCATCTAGTAATAAATAAATGCGTATTTGTTACATATTGTAATAAAAATAAACATTTATTTATTATTGTATGTTTTAAGATTTTCAATATTTTATCACTTTTTATCATATTCATTCATTCAATAATAAAATAAAGTACTTGAAAAATGGATTCTATTTTAATTTTATAACAGCAACATTATGTAATATCGTATTTTAAATTGCATACTTCGTAAAGACACATTTAATTACCAATATGCACTTAACAAAATAGTCAATACCTAAAATAAATTATTAGCTCGATGATATTCTCATCCTACTAATAATATAGGTAAACACGAAATTTTGTAAGTATGGATGGATGGATGGATATATGTTTGTTACTCTTTCAAGTAAAAACTACTGAATGGATTTTAATGAAACTTTACAATAATATAGCTTATGCATCAGAATAAGACATAGGCTACTTTTTATCCCGGAAAAAGCAGATCACGCGGGCGGAGACGTAAGCAAAAGCTAGTATATTATAAAACTATTATAAAACGATGTGCATTTGATTTCTTATATTTACGCAAATATTACACATTGCAATAAAATTAATTTAAATGGATCTTATCTCGGTTTTTTAATTAATTTTTAAATTTTGTTCCCAACGATTTTGTTAAATAAAAAACCGCGATAAAATCCGTTTAAATTAATTTTATTTCAATGTACATTTTGATACAATTAATACCTTATATTTTGTCATATTATATTTAATTATAAGCTATAATTTTCCCATTTCTTTTGGCCGGTATTGTACCAGCGGAACCGACTGTCACGTGCGAACCAATCACAGGCATTACAGTTCCGTGACGTCATCACGATCTATCTCCGTGATTTGTGAAACGTCGCCACTACGCCTTAACTCATGGGAGAATTGTTACGGGATAATAATAAATGAATTTATTGATGTGGTAAAGCCATTTCTAGACTTGTCATTGACGAGTACTGAATACAGAATAGGCGTCAAGGGTGGCGCGAACTTGGAAAGGCCTATGTCCAGCAGTGGACGAATCTAGGCTGATGGATGGAATACAGAATGATTGGTAACACGATGGACATGAGCTAAGGGTGCTTTCTTCCAATATAATTGAACAACTATCTCCAAGAAACATGGGTCGAAATACGAAAATAAATTGTGGTTCTTCGATAGAAAACAGTAATCAGTTGATCGGATTTTGTTTGGAAGACTTTTTTATTTTTTAATTTGATTGAATGACGAGACGAGTAAAGCGCTCGCCTGATGGTAAGCACCACGCCTGCCCATAAACAGAAGCAATACCACACAGAACTTTGAATTACAAAGCACAGCATGACACTGAACTGCGCTCGTCACCCCGAGACATAAGATGTTAAGTCTCGTAATGCCCAGTAATTTCACTGGTTTCAATGTCATTCAAACCGAAACACAACAGTGCTTACACACTGTTGCTTGGCGGCAGAAAAGTGTGAGTGTTGGGTGTATTTCTTATTTATTATATTATTATATAGGTAGGTGACCACTCAGCTTGTTGTCCTGTGACATAACACAACAGCGCTGATTTTCAGTGGTCACCTTATTTGACGTCCTGACACCAGTATCGCCAATTACAATTAGTGAGCTTCAGCTGGTGGTAGGATCTTCGTAGGTATCCTCCCGGATAGCGACCACCATACACGGTTTTAAGCCCGCCATTAGTGACCTTGTGTGGGTCGCGTTCCAGGATCAGCCAGTGTTTATCCGGTTCTCCCGAGGGGGCTTGCCCCCTCTTCCTAACCCTTCCCCTAATTCCTTCCCCCACCAATTTCCTTACCCTGCTGGTGGTAGGATATTCGTATCCGCCCGGATAGCGACCCCCATACACGATGTTAAGACCCGCTATAGTGACCTTGTGTGGGTCGTGTTCCAGGATCAGTCAATGTATATCCGGTTCTCCCGAGGGGGCCTGCCCCCTCTTCCTAAAACCTTTCCCTTCCCTTAATCCTTCCCCTCCCCTTTAGCCTTAGGATGAGATACTGTAGGTATCACTAGTATCCCATTAGCAGGGACCCCTGTAGTTCATCCTAAGGCAGTATTTCCCAACCTTTTTTAGGCCATGCCCATTAACATCTTTTTCTTAAATTTGTGACCGATATCTAGCATTGCATTTAAATAACCCAAAGCGAAAGGGTTAAAGTCGTGTCGAGTTCATTTTTAAATTGCCCCCCTTAACTATCAAATTGCCCCCCTGTGGAGCGTGGGCCCCACGTTGGGAAACATTGTTCTAAGGGCCAAAAAAATTAGCTTCAGACCAGCCATCTTTTTGCGTTTCAAACTTAAGTTATAAACACGTTTAGATATCCTACAACACGAATAACACGATGAATTTGCGTATATTTACAATCTGGCGTGCGATCGGAGCATGTACATCATGCGGCTTGCTGTCAAGGAAGATCGAGTGCCGTGCCGTGGATTTTAATATGAAACCAAACGATAGATCTGCGTGCTTTGTAATATGTAAAGGTTGCATATTTCTTTATCAATGGTGCTTGCATTTTAGGGGGAGCCGTTTTGTTATTAAAAAGAGCTGTCTATGGGTGTTATGGTGGGCGTACACCTATCTGTACTGGAGTAATGTAATTTTTGAAATATTTGATGACATTTTAGAGATGCCTTAAATAATGTAGAGAAAAGCCAATAAAACTTTCATATTCTTAAATTTAACACTGGTGGACAAACAAGATTTGTAATAATTTACGTGAATGATCTATGTAATAACTTTACTTTTAAAATAAAACGAATTTAAACGCATTTTATCAGTGGATCAGCGGACTGTCCACCCCGTGACCACGAAGGCTGAAAAGCTTTCGAAACGTCAGGAACAAAATTAAAATAAAAAACCGGGATAAAATCTGTTTAAATTATTTTTATTTCAATGTGTAACATTCGCGTAAACGTAAGAAATCAACTTTACTTACTGAAATCCAATATATTTTTAAACGCTTCGGTTCAATAAACGATTGCAAACGTGTATGCATCTATCACTAAAATCATAAGTATGTACCTATCTCAAGTATTCACGTCTTTACAGCAAAAAAACATTACGAAGGATTTGTAAATTTTGCATAAAATCACGGAAAACTCTGAAAACAGTCAAACATCTCGGAATATTTCGCTGATACGCATAATTCTAGGGCTCTACACTTGTCGTTCAACTGACAGTACTTCGAGACACACAGTTAAGCAACTTTGCACATCTATCCGCACAACAAAGTCTACTGTTCTTTTTATCTTGCGCCATTAGGCCTTAATGCCAGAGTCTAGGAGAGATTTGACGATGGATTTGGTATTATGTGGGGTGAACCACTGTCTGACCCCCAGGACCACCAACGGGAACCAAGTTTCGCCATTCCCTAGTCCTGGTAATTAGCAGAGTGTACCACACAGTACCACATGCACGTGAGGTAGGTTTCTGGCCTAAGATGTTGGTGGCCTACTATATTTCGCAGCATTTCTTTTTTAATGATGGCTTCGCATTATTATGCATTTCGCCAATGACAAGCATAACTTATTCTCAAGTGTTCTCAAGAACGATGAAATATCGGTGTGGACGTTTTCAAGGTCTTGTTGGAGTTTTGGTGTGAATTCCTTCCAGTACGACGCTTAATTTATTTATTTCAATGTTTCCATACACTTCTCATCATCGTCAATATTTATTGCACAAATCCAGATCCAAATGTTCAGATGCTGACTGCAATAAAATAATTTAAAAAGGAAATAAGATCTATTAAAAGCCACTTCATTTCGTTTTACGATTTCCATTATCTGCGAAGTATTGCAATTATTTGATAAATCATTAAAGCGCCATCTATTATATTGCAATATAATTAAATTCATATTTACTCAAACTACTAATCACGGTTCTACGCGGCTTGAATTTAGTTTTAAAAACTATCGTTAGATGTCATTACTATACAATAATTCTGCAGTACATATTCAAACATTGCTACTCACCGACAGATGGCGCTTTATAGAAAATATGATCTTTTAGTTGATAGATGGCAGTATAGGGAGCAAAAATACGTGAATTCTTGGAGGTTTATGATTATTATTTTTTAATTCATATTAGTGAGTTTTTGACAGCCTTCATAGCGCAGCGGGCGAGTAGCCGGCTATGAAGCGAGAAGGTGCGTGTTCGATCCCCGCACCGAGACAAACATTTGTGTGATGCACAAATATTTGTTTCAGGGTCTGGGTGTTGAGACCGAAATTCTCTCGTAATGTCTAATACCCACGACACAAGACTCGTATCTTACTGTGGGATCAGGACTATGTGTGTGACTGTTGGGTGTATTATTTATATTTTAAAAATTAATACAGTAAAAAGATTGCATAAATTGTCATGATAATATTTTATTTAAATCGGTTGACTGTAGATATGCAATGATTTACGTATTTCCGGGTCCTACCTTGTAGTAATGGAGGTATGTGTGAAGCATTACAATCAACTCACATGCTCGCCTATCAAAGACATACCGTATGATATCGGTTGCCTTTCATTTGAAGCGTGAAGACGCACTTACGAGCAATAAAGTGGTATACATACTTACCCGATTATACCTACCTACGTATAAAACAAATGTAGATTTAAGTGACAGTAATACCTATCACAATGTTTATGAGAGCCATTTTATTAAATACCTATAATACTAGCCCTGTATTATATACGGATTAGCAAGCTCAAGTGGCAGTGGGCAGGCCACATAGCTCGCAGAACCGATAACCGATGGGACAGAAAGGTTCTGGAATGGAGGCCACGTACTGGCAAGCGCAGCGTTGGACGTCCACCTACAAGGTGGACAGACGACCTGATAAAGATCGCAGGAAGTCGCTGGATGCAGGCCGCTTCCAAAAGGTCGGTCTGGAAATCTTTGGGGGAGGCCTATGTTCAGCAGTGGACGTCTTGTGGCTGATGATGATGATGATGTATTATATACGTCCCATTGCTGTGCACGGGCCTTCTCTACCGAATAAGAGGGCTTAGGCCTTTGTCCACCACGCTGGCCTAATACGGATTGGTAGACTTTACAAAGCACCGAAATTCTTTTGGAGAACTCAGATATGCAGGATTTCTCACGATGTTTCCATCCGTTACAGCAAGCGATAATTAACAATGAATACACACGTACTTTGAAAAGTTAGAGTTGCTCTTGGGGCTGGTTTCGAACTTGCGACTTTCGTCTCGATAATCCGTACCACTCTCCGTTAAGCTGTCGCTACCTAAAGAAGATTAAAGGCCTGTTTCACAGCTATATGTGAATACCTTGTAGACATCTTTCGATCGGTATATAAATAAATAAATACACCCAACAGTCACACACATTATCCTGACCCCTCACTAGGTTAAACCTGCATCGTGGGTATCAGGAACTACGAGGGACTTGCGGTCCCACAACACCCAGTCCCGTGTCCAGCAGTGGGACGTGATTATTACAAGGCTATTATGGCCCTTAACTCTTCTATTTAAATGAGAGTAAGAAAACCAATAAATTAAATAAATTCAAAGAAAAAAGCGATTCAAGAACGGACTTCCATTTTTCATCATTATCTAATTCTGTCCTAAAGGATATAAAGTTAGAAATGAATAAAAAAAACCTTGTATCTGCAACATTTCAGACAGCGGCCGACTGAAGTACACTTGCGAGTATTCAAGTGGTTTGAGGAACGAAATGAGCAGACTACTTAGACGACCAACAACCACTTCAATATATTTACAATAATAATAATATTTTATAATTCTTCTTCTTTAAAATTTATGGCTTCGCATTATTATGCATTACGCCAATGACAAGTATAATTTGCTAGCTTTTGCTCGCGGCTCCGCCCGCGTGATTTGCTTTTCCCGGGATAAAAAGTAGCCTATGTCTCATTCTGATGTATAAGCTATATTAGTGTAAAGTTTCATTAAAATCCATTCAGTAGTTTTTACGTGAAAGAGTAACAAACATACCTACATCCATTCATCCATCCATCTATACTTACAAACATTCGCGTTTAAGTAGGATAGTAGGATAATTCTTCTTCTTTTTAATTTATAGCTTCGCATTATTATGCATTTCGCCAATGACAAGTATAATTTATTCTCAAGACTTCACAAGAACGGTGTAATATCGGTGTGGACTTTTTCAAGGTCTGGTTGGAGTTTTGGTGTGAGTTCTTTCCAGTGCGATGCTTAATTCAATTATTTTAATATTTCCATACACTGTTCATCACCGTCAATGTTTATTGCACAAATCCACACCACTTTTATACAACAAACACAACTCTAATTTAGTTTATGAAATAAATTAAAATAAGCGATGAACTGCAGTCAGAATTCCCGCCAAAACACTATTTTATAATTTTGCAAACGGAATTTATGAAATAATCATAATAAATCGAATGGTCTAAGGAGGTTAATTGTCCACACAGAAAACAGTAAGTCGCAACTTCGAAAAAATCCTAGATAACATTAGCATCGAAATCAGAAATAAACGTAAAACTAAATAATATCTAATTATTTTAAGATTTACTTATATTTTGGTAAGTTATGTATAATTTTATTTTATTTTGTGAGCAATCTTTTATTTTTACCTTACTTTTAAATAAAGAGGTTACAACAGCAAGGGCCGTTAAATCATGGCCACATGGAATTAAAAACTCTACATTCAAAAATAGAACAATCTGTTTGCAGACTCGATTGGCATAGAAACAAAAATAACAAATTGCAACAAAATAAAAAATTGACGGTTTATCATAAAATAATTGAATACTGCAAAAAATAAATGATGTTCTCCGACGAAGAAATGAAAGGAATACCCGATAACAGTTTCATGAGACAGGGCGACGAAATAATAAGGTAAACGATATTCTGTTATTTTTTTGTTTCTGAAAAACAAAAGTATCCGTGGCCATGTCGATTTGTTTGATGTTTTGTTTAAACAAAAGTGTATTGCAGCATCCACGAAGTGTGTCTCAGTGACAAGTTTGACAAAAAGGATTCGGGGTTTCACATCGAGCCGCTGTTATCAACTTCGGCACGAAATGATGTGAGTACTTCTTGTTTTATAAATAGTTCGGTTCTTTTATGCACGTGTTGCTATATAGCCTAAGATCCGGCAGTAGAATCTCTACGTTCATGACGTAGATGCTCAAGCTCAAATTTCTACATTCATTTCGAATAGAACAATACATTGATCATAGGGTGCCAGTCAAAAAGTGCCCGCATAATTTTTTTTTTTTTTAAATATAATTACATTTTGGGAAAAAATTTCGTTCATGGTGTAGTTAAATAAAACATTGTTCCTATTACACAGCTATGTATGTAGAGAATTCAAAAAACCATAGTTGCCGTACAAAAAAGGATTACCTGTTTACACCTGGCTGCCAAGTAGTTGCGGCCGAGTAGTAACGGCACCCATGGTTTTTTGAAATCTCTACATACATAGCTGTGTAATAGGAACAATGTTTTATTTAACTACACCATGAACGAAATTTTCTCCCAAAATGTAATTATATATAAAAAATAAAAAAAAATATGCGGGCACTTTTTGACTGGCACCCTATGATCAATGTATTGTCCTATTCGAAATGAATGTAGAAATTTGAGCTTGAGCATCTACGTCATGAACGTAGAGATTCTACTGCCGGATCTCGTGCTAATATATGCGTGAGTTCGTAAAGATATTTATCTACTTTTGAATTGTGTGGCAATGACGTGTCAGCCGTCATCCTTTAACTATCGACAGACATGCAAAGTCATTGCGTCAAATACATCATCCACACATAACCACAGAGTACATTATTATATAACTGAAACACATAACACATTGTCTCGTCTCTGCATCACCCGTAGGTTGACTGTTAGAGAATGCCTCTGGCATTAAGTCCGCCTTTATACATGTTTTGTATATAAAGTTTAAATAAATGAATAAGTCGTTCACAAAAAATGAACTGAAGCAGTTTTTTTTAATAGCATAGGCCGGCAAACGAGCAAGTTGGTCCCCTGATGATAAGGGATCTCCACCGCCCATGTACGCTTAGAGTACCAGGAGCGCAGCAGCACCCAGCTACTTTAAGTCGGTTTTCCGTGAGACAGTGGTAACGATCCGGTCGAGCTGGCCTATTCATACTGGAAACTGTCTACAGCGTGGCTATACCAGTCACAAAATAAATTTTCTAAATAATGTTTGATCTGTTGAAGTAGGTCGCAGATGACTAATATTTTATTCAAGCCATGGCAAAAATTCCAAATTTATGGGCGAAAATTAAAAAGCAAGTTAATTAAAAACAACATGTATTTACTACAAACAGACGCTTAGATTTTTAACAATATAGCTGGTTACCTACAGGATTCGAACCCATCATCATTAATAACAGTTAGCTTTCATGTTAGTTAATACTATGCTATCATCATCATCATCATCATCGGCCACAAGACGTCCACTGCTGAACATAGGACTCTCCCAAAGATTTCCAGACCGACCTGTTGGAAGCGGCCTGCATCCAGCGACTTCCTGCGATCTTTATCAGGTTGTCTGTCCACCTTGTAGGTGGACGTCCAACGCTGCGCTTGCCAGTACGTGGCCTCCATTCCAGAACCTTTCTGTCCCATCGGTTATCGGTTCTGCGAGCTATGCTATACATTCCATAAAATTATTTATAGCTGGACGTGTCGCGCTCGTTGTTCCGCGACGGCTTCTTCCCCGAAGGTCTGGAGCAGCAGCAGGCGAGGTTCGCGTGGACCGAGGAGGACGGCAACATCGCCTCCTTGGTCTCGGAGCCAGGGTTCGGCACCACTGGCCAGACCACGTTCGGCGGAGATTTGGACGCTGAGCTTAAAAGTAAAATGAAGGTGCTGACAATGTTTAAAAAAGTAAACCTAAGAGTCACAAATAGTCTTCTGACTACTAGGCGGTAGGTCCCTCGTATACGAGAGGCCGTCTGGGTTGGTACCACCGCTTTGTCTATTTCTACCGTCAAGCAACAGTGTTTAAACACTGTTGTGTTTCGGTTTGAAGGAAATTGAATCCAGTGAAATTACTGGGCATTATGAGACTTAATATCTTGTCTCGGGATGACAAGCGCAGTTCAGTGTCATGCAATGCTTTGTAATTCAAAGTTCTGTGTGGAGTTGCTTCTGTTTGGCGTGGCGCTTATCATTAGGCGAGCGCCTTACTCGTCTCGTCATTCAATCAAATAAAAAAAAAATACTAGGATGGATGCAAGATAACCTGTACCGTGGGTTATTGAGGACTACGAGGACAGTAAGCTCCTGGCGTAGCGGGCGAGTAACCGGCTGTTAAACGTGAGACCGCGTGTTCGATCCCCGCACCGAGACTAATGTTTGTGTGCTGCACAAACATATCGGGTCTGGATGTTTTAAAACCGAAAGCCCAAATCCCCTCCCCTTCCCAATCCCTAATTATCCCTTTCCTTTAAGGTAGGCAACGCGCCCAGCTCTTTTTGGTGGTGGGCGTACATGGGCAGTGGAGATCACTTACCATCAGGTGACCCACTTGCTCGTTTGCCGGCCTATGCAATAAAAAAAAAAAAAAAAAAAAAAAAAGAAAGACTCCCTTAGTTCCTGATACCCACGACACAAGACTCGTATCTTACTGTGGGGTCAGAGCTATGTGATTGACTGTTTGGTGTCTTTTCTTTCCACCTGTCCTTGACCCACTTACAGTGGGGTCGGTGCAACATACTTTTTTTAACACATGTAACATTTGGCTTGTAGTTTTTATAACCGGCCGCCTGTCAGACGTCAACCTTGGGAAGACACACCCGACCCGAAACAAATATTTGCGGATCACACAAACATTTTTGTCTCGATGCGGGAATCGAACCCGCGGCTTCGAAGGCTGTCGCCTGTCTGACTGTTGGGTGTATTTATCATTATTATAACAACGCACTAGTAAAATGTAAATGTGTTTCTAGGAGGCTGACACGTCGACGTCAGCGTATCAAACAACAAATCGGAACGGTATCACGTTTGAACGGAAACCTTATGTTGACTCACAGCTCGTGTCCTCTACGTCTACAGGAAACGGTGGTCAGTAACGTTTTGTCCTGTAGACACTAGTCATAGCACTGCAGTGATACAATTTGGCGCTTTGGCTATTCTTGGTTTTATTAATTAATCGTTTGACTGATAGACAAGGTGGTAGGCCCCTCTTATGCGAGAGGCCGTCTGGGTTGGTACCATCGCTCTGTCTATGTCTGCCGCCAAGCAACAGTGTGTAAGCACTGTTTATGTTTCGGTTTGAAGGATATTGAAGCCAGTGAAATATGTCTCGGGGTGACGAGCGCAGTTCAGTGCCATGCAGTGCTTTGTAAAAGTTCTGTGTGGTGTTGTTTCTGTTTATGGGCAGGCGTGGCGCTTACCATCAGGCGAGCGCCCTGCTCGTCTCGTCATTCAATCATATAAAAAAATAGAGTCGCGCTGTAGACGGTTTCGTCTACAGCATGAATGGGCCGGCTCGACCGTGTCGTTACCACTATCTCACAGGAAATCACTTTATTGTCTCTTTTTAAGATCGCTAAGCTATGATTCTTCTGGTATTGTTGGCGTTCATGGGCTGTAGAGATCATTTACCATCAGATGACTCACTTGCTCGTTTGCCGCCTTATGCTATCTAAAATAAGATTGTCGCAGCGGATACTTAAATTCATAGTTCATCACAGCTATATACGTGTTATAATGCCCAGTCACTTCACTTCAATATCCTTCAAACCGAAACCTAACAGTGCTTACACACTGCTGTTTGAAGTGTACTTGAACTTAAATACAGCGGGTTTTCCACGACTTTAGATCGTCCGAAAAGCAACGGCGCATATAAAGTGGACAAGTCGGACCCTCGATCCAGGGTCCACTATGTGAAGTATGTTAAGAGGCATGGACGAAACGTCAAGCTGTGGGAGTGTGGGATATGTAAGTGATAATATTTGGTGTACGAGTATCTTACACTTGTATCTTTATTCTTCACTCTATCTCGTATCTTTGTAATTTGTTTGAACTGGAACTTCTTTATCGGCCTTGGGTAAACATTTACCGTCACATTTTTCCGTTACGCGCCATCTTTTTCTTGCCCCTGCCACGATCGATTCGAACGAAGAGTACTTTTTCCAATAATAATTAATAAAGGTAAAATAAAATAATTGTATTATTTGTATTCATGTCTATGATAATAAAAGCCTTTTGTTTAAACTTTATCTAATTTAACTTTATTTTACCAATTTCTGTAAAGATGCATATAGTAGATGATTTTTCGAAAAATAAGGTCATGAAGAAGTTTCACTTGTTACGTGTGTGTACACTAGTACACGCACACATTTTTTTTTTGTAATCCGAGCACGGCAAAGTGACCGCACTACACCTGATGGTAAGCTCAGTGCAGTCCAAAAGAGCTAGCGACCACCGACAAACAATGGGTTTATCATTGGTCACCAGAATTTTGATTATTAATGAAATATGACAATCCTGACAGCCTCCGTGTTAGCTGTAAAACCAGAGTCATCGAGTTCTCCCGTACTACGACAAATGTTTGATGTGATCCACAAACATTTGTTTTAGGGCTGGGTGTTGTGGTACCGCAAATCCCTTATAACTCCTGATACCCACGATATGAGTGTTATTTAGTTATTGCACCTATAGTTCTTTCTAATAATATAAGTTGTCAGGGGCCCCCTTTTTTTTGTCGCGGGGAAAGCTGTTTATTGCTACCGCCCCACCGGGGAGAGGTGGAACGGTAATGTTGGGTTCTACCGGCCTTACGACCCAACGAAACCCTACCACAACCTCTTACAGCAGTATTATTTTAAACTTTCTTTGACTTTCTTGGTACGGAAAATCAAAGTAAGGTTATAATAATACTGCTCTAAGAGGTATTTTTTATTTGGCTTGCGTTTGGTCATTATCTCGCCTGATGTTGAGCAATGATATGGTCTAAAATGAAGCATGCTTGCCTAGCAAAGATCGATTCACTCGTGACTTGCAAGACACCCAAATTATGATTAGGGAAACGAAGACTCTCGTAATTGCTCCATATTTTGATAGTCCGTATGATGAAGATGGAGGCAAAGCGTTTGGTGCGCGTTTTGGGAATGTCTATCATAAACGCGTGGCTTTTTGCCGTAACTCTGGGCGTCTGATGATGGAGCGGAAAAGGAGGACTATTAGAGATAATCTCGCCCACACACCTGCCATTGTAACTCATGTGCACCAGGATCAACAGTGGCACGCATTTTTGATGAACCTAGCAGTGAAGCTCGGCGAGTCTCTGGGAATGGCTAGATGTCTTTTTCCCGCAACGAAATTAATCAGATAGGTTAGGGAGGAGTTGTAAATGAGGAAGGAGGACTATGTGTGTCATTATTGGGTGTTGTTAATTCATTAAAAATACCTAGGCAGCCGCGAGTTCCAACACCAGTACACGTTGATGCGTCACTTACCAACACACACTGACGAGCGTAACTTCCACTGCGCCGCCTGCGGGAAGAGTTTCCGTCAGCTCTCGACCCTCAGTCAGCATCGCGCCATACACTCTGTAGAGAGACCGTATGCTTGCGAGGTACTTCTTTTGATCCTTAGCTACTAACATCACGATTTATTTCAGGTGTTATTTTCCTTCTGTTTTCTTTGATTTTAATTTTATATTTCGTAGGATATTCTTTAGTACATAATTTGCTGTCGACATTATTCTTTCTTTTCATTATCGTTAATGCCAAGATCAGCAAGTCATTTGTCTGATGGTAAGTATCACGACTGCCAATAAAGAGGAGAAATACCCATCAGAACTTCGGATTATAAAATACTGCATCGCACTGGGCTAAGTTCGTCACCTCGAGACATAAGATGTCTCTTGTAGCATGTTATTTAATTTCATCCTATCTAGAGGATATCCTTAGGATTTTTGATGGAGTTTGTTAGCTATATGTTTGTACAATTGGGTGTACTGGTTACAATTGTGTCTAACCTTTCGGAGGTTACAGGTGTCATTGTGTATGTATTCGTACTAATGTGTAATAAACGAAGATTTCCTAAGCATTTCGGTATCTTTTGTAAACTTAGCAAAAATATTTATAAAGAGTCAAAAATCATTGACCACGCTAAATTGCCTAAATTACGTTAAAATCAGGTGTGCAACAAAACATTCAATCGTGTGTCCACTCTGATATCCCACCGCAAGACCCACTCCAACGAGAAGCCCTACCGCTGCCACATCTGCCCTAAGGGATTCCACCAGAAAGGTTACCAACACTATATCCTGTCCATATCCATCAAGTCCCTTAATTTTCATTCAACCATTCATAGCTAGTTTATTTATTGTAAGTATCTATATTTTGTAACTGAACTCGTGTCCAATACTATACACACCTTATTTTCATCAATTGAGTGATTTTGCTTATAATATTATTTAATATTTGCTTATATTATATTTTACTAATAAGCTTTTTAAGTAATTATTAGTTAAACACTGTTTTCGTCGCTTTTATTCTTCTTCTGTTATGACGTTTTTAAATAAGGCGCATTATGTGTTAGAAAAAAATCAAAACAGGCCTTTAATATAATAATGATTTATAATAATACTCACAGGCAACTTACGTAATCATTTGTTCACTCACACCAACGAGCGCCCTTACCGCTGCAACATCTGCTTGAAGGGCTTCAACCAGCAGTCTAACCTCGTGTGCCACAAAAATAAGGTAGTTAACTATAAGCATTACGTGACTATCTGTTATAGGTAGGTGAGTCTTTTGTAGGTTTTGTTTCTTTCCTTGTATCTTTTTTTCTTTACTAGATGAGTGTGCCTGCTCGATTAATATAGCTATATACATAAATAATCTCACAGGAAATCGACTTGAAGTTACAAATTTGCTGTTGCATTAAATACAGTGTTGAGTAATATTTACGGAGGTTCAAACAATTCATGGTACTGTGGGTGTTCAGGAGCGGCGGAGGACCCATATCCTTAAGTGAACCAATGGCTCTTTGGCTGACATTCTAATATAAAAATATGACCTAGTGTAGTAATTTTTCTTTTTTAAAACATAGGCCGGCAAATGAGGAAATTGGTCACCTGATGGTAAGTGATCCACCAAAAGACTCATGAGCGCGTTGCCGACCTTAAAGGAATGAGATAGTTAATTGGGAAGGAGAGGGGTTTGTGCCTCCGGATATCTCACTCACCGTGCGTAATGCAGCAGCAAGCCGGTTCTTTGTCGGATGTCTGAGACAGTGGCAACGACCCGGTCGGTCTAGCCCCATTGATGCTATAGACAAACTGCTAGGATAAAAAAGTTGCACTGCAGCCTACCCTTTGGAGATAAAGTCAGCTTATGATATGTTAAACTTAAACAGCATTATTAAACACAATTCCAAAGGCTCATCCCGACGAGGACTCCACTAACTCTGTCCGTGGAAGGAATTGTTCTCGTGACGTTCGACCGACATCCGAGTCACAGCCAGACTCGACTCGGTATGTAATAAATGAACTCACTGCACTTTATTTCACATAACACTTGCTTTTAATAGCTTTTCAGTTGCGACAATCGTTTGTTTAGTGAGTATATATTTTCGGTTTTTGCTTCTATATTCAAGATACAATTGAAAAAAATATCATTTACTTTTAACTTATCTATCTTCTTCTCCTCTTTTGTATAAAGATTACCGTTAATTAGTCTCGCAAAATCTAAACGGTTGGACCAATTTTGGTTAGTAAAAAATTGATAATATTTCAGCCCACCATCAGACCATTGCGAAGTCAGCTCCTCCGTGGGTCCTTATTTACCCTCAGTAGAAACCAAGGATTGGGCGGTCAAGCCAATTTGGGAAATGCCCAAAAAGTACCCGGAACAGGGTGATATTTGGAACGAGTCCTGGGGATCCATGAGCAGTGGGGTCATTGTAGACCCTATAAAGACATATCACATGAGCGTCGCTTTGGCTATGAAACAAACGCCTTTTGCTTTGCTGAAGCCTGACAATGGAGCTCCTGTGTTGGTCAAAGTTATCAATACCAAGCTACCTGGTGGAAAACAGGTATATATTATTAAGATCAATAAATCAATATTAAACGTAGAGACCACGTGCACTTCCAATTTGCATGTATCGACCGTTTTTAGTGATTCACTGACAGTAACATCAGCTGATGCTGGTTTTACTAGTAACGGGTGTCCGGTTTAACAGACAGTGTTGCATCTACTTGTAAACACCGAAGTCATTAATTCCACAGCACCAATGGCCAACATAACGATGATATTTTTATTTTAGAACGAAAATTCAGTACTACCAAATGCCAGTCAATTTTCGAATGATTTCTTTGTGTTCGTGTGTAGCATAATGATGCACGTGCCAGAAGTATGAAATTTAATTATGGCTCACAGGGCATGCAAAAGCTCATGCATGGGTTGGTATAAGCACACATCAATGAAAGATGCAAGATGGACGCAGGAAGTGGACGAGTGTGTTGTATACACACATACTTACAATGTGTTGTAATTTGATTTTTTATTCTGGTACGGCAAAGTGACTACACTGGATCTGATGTTAAGTACAGCGCGGTCTAACTATAATATTCACCGGCAAAAGACATTGGGCCTCTCGACGCTCTGGAAAATTATGTAGGCCTGAAATTACTGGATATACTCTGGCTGACAATAAAACCCTACTGGCTTCAACCAGCCATTCTGATGGGTCTTTCATCAGGTATATAGTTGTCGCTATATAATTGGGTACAAAGGTCAGGTATCTCACAACATTTTTTTCAGAAATGTCCTAAAATTCGGCAATAAAAATAACAATGTATGATGCAAGGATAACCTTAGTTATTTCCAATCGCTAAGGTTGTCCTAAAAAACAACTTTATAATCACTCACTTTTAATTTCACTAATTAAATAACTACGTACATTTATTAAGTAGGCACTCACGATACAAATAAATACGAGTATATGTTACTCATGTGAGAATGGTATTGCTCCGTTTAATTAATTAGTTGTAATTAGTCAAAGCGAGACAATAGGCGTAACATTACAATGATTGTTAATTGAATAGATGTTGGTGCCGGCAACGGCTGAGGATCTGAGGGTCGGGGGGAAGATTGTGATGAAGAAAGATGAGAATGATACGCAGGTGATAATTGACATTGTACCGCTTTTTTTAATTATATGGGTTCTCGAGCATTCTTGCCTTTGTGTCAATGGTGAAATATTAGGAATATTGAAATTTTGTATAATGTAATGTCTTACTATCTAAGTTTACTAGATTTTAGGTGATATTTTTTTTTAATTTTTATGTGTAGTAAGCATCCCCATAGAATAACGAATAGTTCGCAATTATGAAATAATTGTTTATATCTGTAATTATAGTTTTTTGTTACCAAAGAAAAAACTTGTAACAGATTACACGAACCTCACAGAGCATTTGCTAATATTTCATATCCTTAACGGATCTCTAGTTTAAGAATAATAAATGAAATTAACAATAAAACACTTTTGAAATACAAGTATTTAATAGAGGAGAAGGTGGTAATGTGGCCCCCCACTTTGTTTTTGAGGTCTCATGTAAAAAATAAAAGGAAAACATGTAGGTATAATGAAAACATCATTAGTTTTGTTATTTATTTGTCAATACACGACATAATATGGAACAAATAAAAATGCAACAGATAATACTAAAATATATTTTATAAAAAAAAATGGAAATTTGACAATTTGAGATCAAGCGAGGGTTATATGGCCCCCCGCAGTCAGTATAAGCCCATAAGTTGCAGCTTTAGCACTGAATCCACTCCTCGCCACGTCTGTCGCTGGAGTAAATATTGTCACAAAATACAAATCATATCGTAGTCTTCAGGTACTACAGATGGAGATACATTTTTATCACATCCCGATGAGTCGCTTTTTACTATTTCTTCATTATCGGAGCTACTGTTGGATGTTGCGTCTCTTTGGTCTCTTTGGCCTCATAAGCCTTCGTTTATAGGCATCTGTAAGTGGATAAAAAAATAAATATCACTCATATATATACAACCAATATGAGGGGGCCAAATTACCAATATTGTGGAATCTACAAACCAACCTATAAAAATATATAACATCAAATATTTTGTGTACATACCTTCAAAATCCAATAGGAAAACGTTAATCGAACATAATATCCAAATCTCAGATGCGTAAACTCGGTATTTCCAGAATTATGCAATTAAATGCAACACAATAACAAAGTTTTTGCGAGTGCAAGTTCAAACTGACTCGAATAACAAACGTATGTGCTGCCCTCGCTTACTTTTTTTGTGCATTAAATCGAAATTGTCTTTGATGCTCCCCATTACAAAAATGTTTCACTTGATGCGGTGATTCTAAACTAGAAATATCGAAGGGGGCCATAATACCTGCGGGGGCCACATTACCACCTTCTCCTATAGTAACAACAAAAAAGACTATTTTCGACGCACTTCTAAAAAGAGTAAATTCAAAATTAATCTGTTTTTTAATGTATTTTATACGATATATCTTCAAAGTGTGGACAGATTTTATTGTTTTTTTTTTATAGCATAGGCCGGTAAACGAGCAAGTGGGTCACCTGATGGTAAGTGATCACCACCGCCCATGTACTCCCACCACTAGAAGAATGATGGGCGCGTTGTCGACCTTAAAGGGAAGGGATAATTAGGGATTGGGAAGGGGAGGGGATTTGGGCTTCCGGATATCTCACTCACCGTACGAAACGCAGCAGCAAGCCGTTACTTTACGTCGGTTTTCTGTGAAACAGTGGTAACGACCCGGTCGAGCCAGCCCATTCATGCTGTAGACAAAACTGTCTACAGCGTGGCTCTACCACTCAAATTTTTTTTGTAATCGACAAGGTTTGCTCCAATATTGATCCCATTTAAATTCAGTTTAAATCTGATGACGGTTTATCAGGGAGAATAAGGATGATCTTAAAACATAGCAGCTCACACCCCACGATTCTATGTTTGAAGTCGATTTTGAATTCTTTTTACATAATGCAATTTTTCGTCACATTCAAGACCGGTGCAATAGACCCCGAAGACAAGATGAACCAGGCTGTGCAGATCCGTGTGCCGGT
This sequence comes from Amorpha juglandis, assembly GCA_949126905.1. Lineage (NCBI taxonomy): Eukaryota > Metazoa > Arthropoda > Insecta > Lepidoptera > Sphingidae > Amorpha > Amorpha juglandis. The sequence goes on along the minus strand of OX421386.1, from coordinate 10,479,720 downwards.
GGTGGCGATGGTAGTACCTCGGATCAAGGCCGGTGGTCGCCTGCACCTTGCCGTCGAGGAACCACATCATGCGTACCACACCACGCTGTCAGCAGATGGTGAGATGCACCAACGTAATTAGAATTACGCATTTGATAAAGGGATTCCAGGGGAAAAATGGGGAACTACTGAACGTATATTTGCAAACACTCGGATTTTGAAGTATATTTTTAAGATTTTGTTAATCTTATGTTTATTCATCTCAAATTTTCAGTAGGTGCTATAATCGCAGATTCTTGCATGATAAAAGCTGAACCACAAGATAGTCATTCCGATGTAATCAAGCAAATGCCCAGAATTGACACCAATTTCGAAGACAGCGCTCTGAAAACAAGTAAAAACATTATTATCGTTATTCCTTATACCCACAGCAAAATTTGCTACTTATTACAATGCGCGTAAATAACTTAGCCGGACTGAAGTCAGTCACTTGAGCACAATCTACGACTTCTGCAACGTCTCTGAAAATAATAGTAGCGACTCCGCTCGTGTCCATCTTTAGGTTGTTTCATGTTTCATATTATACGGTTTGATAAACACGTCTATAAATCACTGCATAGATATTGTATGTTACACCCGACATTTTATGCAATACGCCAACGCCTTCTTTATTATGATATACGTTGTCATCAGTCTACGTAGTAAAAATTGGGACGCAGTATTTTTTACTTCACTGCAGTATTTTGTCTACGAACATGACAACCTAACATAAGATAAAACGTTTATCATCGTTAATTTTACCACTAGAGTGCGACATGTCGGGTCTTGACTTGGTCAGACTTGGTCATTAAACAGAATGTAGTACTTACGTTGCCTTTTAAATCAAACGAAATCTGTGGAAACATCTGTGTAACTTTGGGTATTTTTATTCATTTGTTGCTGATGAAACAGTAAAGTAATACACTAAGAAGAGTATTTAACAAGTGGTAAAGCCATGCTGAAGACAGTTTTAGCTACAGGATGAATGGGTCAGCTCGACCGGGCTGCTACCACAGTCACAGAAACCGACGTAATTTTGTAGCTTGTGGTTTCGTTTCGTGCGGTAAGTGAGATATCTGGAGTTCCGAATACCTCCGTCTTCTTCCAGTCTCATAATTATACCTTTCCTTTAAGGTTGACAATGCGCCTATGATACTTTTGGTATTATGGGTGTCTATGGACAGTCAAGGTCACCTACCGTGACATCACCTTCTCATTTACCGGCCTTTAATATTAAAGAAATATTATTTCCAGGTTCTACAATATCGTCAACATGTACATTACCACCACCAGCGCCTTCACCACCACTGGACCTCATCTCTATAGACTTGTTTGAGCCGATGGAATGTCTACCATTGGGTAAAAATATAACATATTTTAGCTTAATGAAGAATGGTAATGGAAGTACGAAAGTCACCATAGCTCAGCGGATTAGCAAGCGGCAGGGAGTAGTACGGACTGCTAGTAAGGAATTTAGAGGTTCGATTTCAACCTTCAGGGCATGCATTTCTAATACATCATAGTTGCTCATAGTTGCATGTGCATTCATTGTTAATTATCGCTAGTTTTAAAAACATCGGATAAAAAAGCCATCAGATGTTACAAATATCCTATTCTCTCGAGTTGTAGTTGTGCAAGAGATAATAAATTACCATCAATTGATCATTTACTGACTTACCTAAAATGAAAAATGTATTAATGTTCAGGTCCACAAATAACCGCTGTGAATGATGTAGACCGACCACCGGTTTCTGATGACTCCGATATATTTATTGGGAAATTTGAAGTAAGCTGATTTGTTCCCTGGAATGGACAAATATTCTACAAATTTAAAACTTGAATGATAACAAAATATTTATTTTTACAGAAGAGTATACCGCTAAGTGATTCTGATTGAAGACAAGTATTTTTGTTTAGTAATAAGTAAACGTAATTTGTCATGTATTTTGAGTTATTATATTTGATGAGCATGCTCTACATTTGTTTCATTTCAACAACTAATACTTATTCAGATAAGAAAAAAATATGCTTAGCCTTTGCTTTTGCTCGTGGCTTCACCAATGTGAATTTCTTTTTCCGAGGTAAAAATGGCCTATCCAGGTCATTTCTTTAATCCAAATCGGTTCAACCGTTAGTATGAGGTTCATTTACAACATCTACATTTTTAAAAACTCCTATTTAGCACTTAGTGTTTGGTACATGCCGATTTGGATCCTTTTGGCAAGGTCGTAGTGGGACATCAGTAGGTGGGTATCTAGGTACCCCCCACTTACTAATTATAAAAATTAAACATAAATTGTTAATGTACGACCTAACATCTACCAATAAACAGCGTCTACAGCGTGGCTCTCACTCTAGTTATTAATTTTTTAACGCTCGCAATATGCCTATTTAATTTTATAACTATAGGCCTTTTCGTTGCGATAAAAAGGCCAATTTCCTGTTCTATCGTTAATAATCCAGCATTATGACGGAGCTATGTCATCGTCTATTATATTATTTGGTATCGCAGCTGTATCGTATTGTTGGCGACACGTGAACGGAAATACGCCCTTACAACGAGGGTGGAGTGTTCAGTAGATGCGCCGATAGATGGCGTTGACAGTCACATACATACAATACAAAACTCTTTATTGAAAACCATTTACAATGAAAGTAATTAAAACTAAAATACTAATAGTGGTCTTATTGCTAGAAGCAATCTCTTCCAGACAACCGTAATACATAAACCGTGATGGATGTTTAAATTCAAGGAATTTTAACTGACGAACAATAGGTGTAGGGTGTGTTTATATAACCATGTAAAACTTGTCAAAGCCGCTATATCATTGATTCTTTCCAATTCGAAAGCAAAGATAGCTCAAAGTTGTTCCTGTTGCTAATTATTTTTGGTCAAGCGTGATTTAATGGAACATGAATGAAATTGTAATGTTTTTAATGCTGATTGGGTCTGCTTAAGTTACACATATTTCAGTGTATCGATGGGAAAAAAATCGAATGGCAGAATTTCATTTAAACTTTCATACAATTTGTAGTAATGTGAATAGGTACTTAAATAACACTATGTTCAAAATATAATGTTCATTCAAACAGAAACATTAAATTAAAAGAGACGTTCAAATTTAAATAACCGTTGAATAGACACCAATTACAGTTAAGCCACAATTAGAAAATTTAAGCCACATTGTCATCTCAATAATTCCTTTCAGAAACCAGTCAATTTACGACCAGCAGCAACCGCACGAAACGTTCAAAAAAATCTCCATAACAGTTAACGAAAAGAATGTGACAATAAAATGCGAATTACACTCGTCCAGTTTTTTACCAAAGAACCACGCGTGGCCGACACGCGACCCAAAATATTAAAACTAGTGTTAGATCTGACACGCGGCCTTTCCCACCGATAAATACAAAAATTTGACAACCTTTACTTTAATGTTACTAAAGAATTTTCAACCGTAATACTTCTCCTTAAAACGTAATTTCGCTTACGCCAGTAATTAACTCTATTGTCATTTGTATTATTCGAAAAGCAATTCTATTTCCCCAGTTTTAAAGTTGGTCTTGCTGCTTCATTGAATTTCGCAAGATTAGGGTTGTCCCCAATGATCTAATACGCCCCCGACGCTTATCGAATAATGCGTCGGCACGTGTGGGTTGCGTTTTTTATAGAATTTTTATTTCGGCGTGCGAACAGAGAAGTGGCGTCTGGTGGTGACTTGGCCGCACAATGGACGCTGCACCGAACCTTTTTTAATAAATATTTTCATTGATTTCAATCTACATTAGAAGATTTTTTGTCGATGCTTTTTATCGTGACTCGCCAATAAAAGTCGTCTACTGCAGTTGAAGGGTTGCGACGTGGAAATATAAAGAATTGGCGTATACCTAAATTTTTACCAAATACAAACTTGTGTATGTTTTTTAGACATTCATTTTTTCTTCTATAACCTGCCCTTATCCCACTCGCACTGGGGTCTACGCAACATGCTTTTTATCACATGTTACTGAAAAACTTGTCTTGTAGTTTTTACGATCGGCCGCATGCCTGAAGTCAACCAACCCCTCTGGGGAGGAATATTTATAAATTCATTACTAAAAATAATAATAAATCTTGTTTTAAAGTGCTACATATTTTTTAATTATGTCGTTATCCATCTGTACAGCAACTAAAAGCAAAACACGTACCAACAAAAATCCTTTTAAAACAAATTAAATAAACTATCAATATAAAATATCATTAAAACAAACAAACACGGGGCGACAAATCCCTCTCAAGGGTCCATTCGACCCCCGAAATATCATTTCATATTTTGATTATGATATCAATGTCACCCACTCGCATTGTGGGGTTTTTTTTATATCTTTTGTCCGTTAATACACGTATTAACCCATTAAAAGTCGCGTGCCGACATAATGTAATATTTCATACGTATAATAAAACTATTGTGATTGCAAATGTTGATTTTTTATGTGAGAATTTTTTATATTAGCGAAAAATTGACAAGAAAAAATATGACCATAATTAGGTGAACTATTCTTGCATAAAACCTCCCAATCCTTAAATTATCCCTTTCCTTTAAGGTCGGTAACCCACCCATTATTCTTCTGGTATAGTGGGCGTACATGGGCGGTAGAGATCATTTACCATCAGGTGAACCACTTGCTCGTTTGCCGTCTCTTATGCTACAAGAAATGGTCACCACCGCCTATATTCACACACACATAAAATTCTGTCGCTTTGAATATAGTTTAAATAAGCTACAGTATAGCTCTATCACCTTAAAATATTATTTTTACAGCATAGTCCTAATCATCGGATGTAGGTATAGTTTGGCTTGTTAAGGCTTACCGCTGATACCAATTTCAATCGAGTGTTAGTTTTTGTCATAAAATCGAGGAAGATTATAAAGAAATTTCTTGTGGTCATTGTCCAGATTGGCCAAGCGTGTAGTGGAAGCCTAAGGCTATCGATGTTTTTTTAATTTGTCACAACTCTGAGTAGTAGAGCCACGCTGTAGACAGTTTTGTCTACAGTATAAATGGGCTTAAATGGAAAGTAGCGGCTTGCTGCTGCGTTTCGTACGGTGAGTGAGATATCCGGAAGCCCAAATCCCCTCCCCTTCCCAATCCTTAAATATCCCTTTTCCTTAAGTCGGCAACGCGCCCATTATTCTTCTGGTGGTGGGTGTACATGGGCGGTGGAGATAACTTACCATCAGGTGACCCACTTGCTCGTTTGCCGGCCTATGCTATAAAAAAAAAGGTATAGTTTGACTTGTTTAAGCTTGCAAATCTTGCCTCTGATACAATTATTTTTGTCATAAGGAAATTGATTGTGGCGATTGGCCAGATTGGAAAGTGTAGTGGAAGCCTAAGGCAGTCGGATGTTTTTTAATTTGTCACAACTATTTCACACAGATAACTCAAAAACCTCATTATACTGTGTAATTAACGATGTTGGCCTGTCGGTGGCAGACGAGCGTGCGGCACGCGCGACGCACGCGCCGGCTTACGCGATTGGTCACAAGCGACGTCTCAATCGGCGGATTTGTTGCAGACTTGCGATTCTAATGAACTGTGACATTGCTGTTATTTAGAAGGGTTCCCACATGCTTCTAATGGTGCCTGTAACTTTGCATAAATAATAATTTGCGTATAATTACAAAATATACTTCGGCTTTATTTATGTCGTAGCATTAGTATGCTTGAAATAACAGCTTAAAGTGGTAGAGTCACGCTGTAGACACTCGTATAAATAGCCGCTCTCCTTTCCTATTAGGTTAACAACGCAATTATTATTTGTATAGTGTTTATGGGGATGGAGATCACTTACCATCAGTTGATCCACTTCGATATTTGCCGTTTTTAAAAAAAATCTTACTAGATAAATATAGTACCACACTCGTGCCATAACATAATCCCGCCCGTAGCATAATCTTACCAATAGTGCCATGCATTAAAAAACTATTTGAACCTATGCCAACGCCAAACCCGGACCAACAACACCAACAAAGCGAAATTGGAAAACAAAGGGCGAAACAATCCGAAATGGGAGCTAAGTTGAAAAATCGATGCAGGAATACAGACGGCCAGCAGTCGGGGCAGATTACACCGTCATACATCACGCATGGGCAGAGAGGCAAATTGTTCGCTAACCTGATTACAACAGCTAGTTCCACATTGTCTTCACCACCCTTCGGAACCCCCTATCACCCTGTGGGGTGCTAGACTCTTATAGATTTGCTGGATGTATTCCGTTTAAAATTATCTATCTTTATTTCTTACTTCTACCTACCCTTATCCAAATCGCAGTGGGGTTAGTGCAACAAGGTTTTACCATGTTACAGGAAGATTTGGTTGATAGTTGCCACCTGCCTGATACCCTTCTAGGGAGAAAGGACAATCAGACCTGGAAACAAATATTTGTGAGTCGCACAAACATTTCTCTCGATGCGCGAATCGAACCCATGGCCTCTTGCTTCTTAGCTGGCTATTCGGCCACTGCGCCACGGAGGCTGTCAGTATAAATGTATCATTAAATATTGTTTTTTTTTGTTTTCTTTGTCTTCATAGCCAAAAGCAAATCACTGGAAAAGCAAAAATACTAAGCGGTTTAAAGAAGTTTTTAAACGATAACATTTTTTCTGTTTCTCCGTTTATTTATCCAACAGATTGCAACAGATTTAATACCGTGGTCACTATCATTTAGAAAATGTATATTTATATCACACTATGAACCATGAGAGCAGGGCAGTAACATACCTGCGATAAAACAGCGAGGGACAGATAGTAACAAACACAATAAATAAAGCATTCTGCGTAATATTTAAAATGTTACATAAATCGTCTATATAGATAGAAACGTAAATGAAGCTTTACAGAGGTAAAGCTACTATTGATACAAGCGAGAAAAACACAGAAAACTGTCATTTACGATAACTCATCTTAATAATAATAAATAAAGAAAAAAAAATATTATACTAAAAAAGTTTATTTGTTACATGAAAAAAAAATAATTACACAAACTAGACTTATATTAACAAAAGTTGGCATATCTGAGTAGAGCATTACAAAATTATCAGGGGTCCCCAAACTAGGTCATGCCTGTATCTTGGGGTACCTATAGAAAGAGTTACAAGTAGCCGAAAATGCTCAAAGCACAGGTAAACAATTTCAAATCTAAAATGAAACAAATAAAAGTGAACAAATAAAACATTAATTCTAAAAACAAACTAAATATTACTTTGTAAGTATGTATGTAGTTATTAAGATTCATATTTTCTTATTTTCGTTTGCGCAATACGCTGTCCTCCGAAATAAGACTATCTGAACTATTATGAAGAAAGTCGCATCCAGTTTTATACATCTATACCGACCATCCATAAACCACCGAATTCCTATATAAATTCATTATATTTCAATTGAATTGCAGTTCGTTTTTGGTAATTCAATTTAAATGCGAATCATAATTTCGTTTTTTATATCGTCCCACTATATTGATGTACAACATATGAAATAATAAAATAAAATTGTTTATGACGAATTAACATTCATTCGAGTAGGATAAGATAGAACAAGAAATATATTAGTTTTATCTAACATCGAAGTTCACATTTTCATATAATATGCCATAAGAAACGTAATCAGAAAAAAACTGTAACAAGGTGGTAGGTCCCTCGTATGCGAGAGGCCGTCTGGGTTGGTACCACCGCTTTATCTATTTTTGCCGCCAAGCAATGTGTAAGTACTGTTGTGTTTCCGTGTGAAAGACATTAAAGCCAGTGAAAATCCTGGGCATTATTAGATTTAACATCTTATGTCTCGGGGTGACGAGCGCAGTTCAGTGCCATGCTGTGCTTTGTAATTCAAAGTTCTGTGTGGTGTTGCTTCTGTTTATGGGCGTCGTGGCGCTTACCATCAAGCGAGCGACTTGCTCGTCTCGTCATTTAATTTAATATAAACAAAAATACGTTAAAACTCTACACTTATTCACACAGCAAATATTCGAATAGAGAAGATTATAATTAGTATGGTTTGGCCCTCTAACGCAATAAGGGGCGAGCTGGCACGGCACCCCTCTACGCAATAACTAAGTCTACATAATTTGATTTTTATTTTGATCTAGTTTGTCTATCTGATTGTGCCGTGGGCCTGGCTAAATAACTTTTGTTGAGGGACTTTTTATTATATATGCAATTATTTTATAACCTTGTTTTGGGTGGTGTAGTTGAGGGAACGTTTTATACATGATAACTGATGAGTCTACTAATTTAGTTATTATTTTAGAATATTTTGTTATACTGACACTTACATGGTAGTAATAGACATCTTAGTTACAAATGTTACTATATATAAAGTGGGTGACCAATAAGAAATTGGTATTAATTAAGATCAAAATGAAGAAAACGAGAAAATGGGTCGCCAGGTGGTAAGTGATCTCTACCGGCTTAGTACGTTCACAGTACCAAAAGAATCATAGGCGCGTTACCAACCTTAAAGGAAAGCAATAATTAAGGGATTGGGAAATGACGAGTATTTGGGCCTCCAGATCTCGCTCACCATAGTAAACGCAACAGCAAGCCGCTACTTTACGTTGGTCTTCTGCGAGGTAATAGTAACGACCCGGTCGAACCGTGCCATTCAAGCTATAGACAAAATTATCTACAGCGTGGCTCCACCACTCTAAAATGTCAACATAATCACACAACAAGGTGGTAGGTCCGTCATATGCGAGAGCCCGTCTGGGTTGGTACCACCGCTTTGTCTAATTGTGCCGCCAAGCAACAGTGTGTAAGCACTGTTGTGTTTCGGTTTTAAGGACATTGAAGCCAGTGAAATTACGGGCCATTATGAGACTTAACATCTTATGTCTCGGGGTGACGAGCGCAATTCAGTGCCATGCAGTGCTTTGTAATTCAAAGTTCTGTGTGGTATTGCTTATGTATATGGGTAGGCGTGATGCTTACCATCAGACCAGCACCCTGCTCGTCTCGTCATTCAATCAAATAAAAAAAAACATTAATACACTATCGGTATTCCAACCATATCGTTTTAATGATAGTGCAATATTCGTTAAAAGAGAACGAACAAAGCATTGAAAAAAGTAGAAAAAAATGTAAAAGCAACAATCACACACGAAGCCGTCGACGCACGAATGAAATTTCTTTGTTATTTTAAATAACAAAAGCTTTTTGTCACAAGAGTCACTCGTTGGATGAGTACAATACTTTTGAAATGGTAATGATAATTAAGTAGATTTTGTTATTTTTTTAATTAATTATGAAGTATTTGATGACAGCCTCAATGGCGCAGTGGATGAAGCCGGCTGCGAAGCATGAGGCCGTGGGTTCAATTCCCGCACAAAAATTGTGTGATCCACAAATATTTGTTTCGGGATCTGGTTGGCTACTCGCTCGCTACACCACAGAGGCTGTCAGAATATGTCTATGGAAACATGTCTAGACTAATCTTGTAATTACGGCACGTCTAATTATAAATTTAAACTATAAGTTAATTTGCCAGATTTAGAACTAAAACAAATATGCAACGCTTCCTAAGAAAATAATTTATAAAGCCGTATGTTCCACCGCACGTGGCTGGTTGACTCTATTCGTCAAATAAATCGAATTCCCGAATCAATTTGTCTACAGCCCGCACAGAACAAATATTCAGGTAAAATTCTAGAGGGTCACAAAGAATAATCCTCAGAGGAGACAGTACAGTACTGTCACGTAAATAAAAAAGAGTAAAAAATATTGACATGATTCTGTCGACCGAATTAGAAAAAACTATTTACGTCGACCAAGACTTGAATCAGGACTTGTTTGAAAAATATTGACTTAATATTGGTTAAATATGTCACTATAAACATTATTAAAGGTACAAGTTACATTTACTGAATAGTTTATAGCATTAGGGTCGGTGGAAATAGTTTTCTATACATTAGCATAAATACATTAGAAAATATTTCAGCTATAAAATATTGTGAGTATTTTGAGCATATAAATCTGGCATTCCAATCTTAAAGCTTTTGAAATGACAGTATAATGTACATCTAATGCAATGTTAATTAAAGATTTCAAGAATATATTAATTGAAGATTCATGAAGGTTGTCGACTCTGCTTTTTATTCTATGGTAAGTAGTGCCGTCTGGGACCAACGTTGAATCAGTTCAAGCCTAGATTTAGTAAATTTACTAGATTTAAAGTCTGCCGGTTTCTTCAGGCGCACTATGCAAATTTGATGGTCACGCACTGTAACATTTTATCGCTACGATTTCTCATTATGTACGAATTAACTATTTTCTAATTATACTGCTCATCATATCCAAATTCATATGTTTCATCATCATTAACAACTAATCGTCTTCATCTCCTGCTCAGAAAGGTTTTGCTTGTAGTATTTACAACCGGCCGCCTGTCTGACGTCAACCCCTCTGGGGAGTAAAAACACCCTGACTCGAAACAAATATTTCTGGATCACACAAACATTTGTCTCGGTGCGGAAATCCAAGCCGCGTCCTCTCGCTTCACAGCCGCTTACTCTGCCACCGAGGTCTGTCAATAAATCATGACAAACATTACTGCATACTTTAATTAATAGATTCGTTGTGAAACATAAAGCTGCCACTAATCTTGCACCATTTTCTATGTCCAACCTACAATAAAAAAAAAAATTAGTGGTGTCGTGGGACACCAGGTAGGAACGAAGTTCCTTCGGCTAATGTAGAATCGACACAAATTGCAAAAAAAGTCGTGCTCAATTCTGTGTATGCGACTGTCGCGCCTGCGCACGTCTCATTTAACGGTTTTATTCCACGCATTTTTCTTACGGTTTTACTATCACATTTTTTTCAGTTCGGTCACGCAGCGAAATCCCTATCCCCTTCAAGCCTGCCGTAAGGAACTTCGTTCCAAAAACGAATATATTAATTCTTTTTAGATCTCATGAAAAAGGTACGTAAGTAAACAATCTTCATCACGAGAAATATTACATTTAATGAGTGATGGAGAAAAGAACAAAACCATCCTTTATTCTTCAAACGCAGCGTTCCTTGAGACCAGTGCGAATAAACTGAAACGGGAGCACCGAGTGAATTTCCAATGAGGACGTCACGGAAAGCTGCACCCGGTGACATTTGCTCGGGCCTTGTTTCAACAAAAGGGTTTTTTCAACGAATCCAGCAAACTCCTTGGCCTAGTCCGTGGATATAAACTTTTACTCTAACTTTCTCGGTTTAATCGAATCATCCAGTTTGATTTGAAAATACTGAAGGAGTTGAATTTATTTAGAATATTAAGTGGAAGATTGGATGGTTTATGTTGATTTGTAAATTATTTTGAAGTGAAGTTTAAGATGGCTGTCTTTATCCTATTTATGCGTAATTCGAATTTAAACGAAACATAATAAATCAAAGATTTGAATAAGTTTATTATGCAAGATAAGATATTATTTTATGTTTTTTAGCAGAGGCCGGCAAACGACCAGGCAGGTCATCTGATGGTATGTGGTCTTCACCGCCCATATACGACCACAATATTAGAAGAATAAATAAATAACACCCAACAGTCGCATACATAGCCCTGATCCCGACTATAAAATACGAATGATGTGTCGTGGGCATCAGGAACTACGAGAGACTTTCGGTCTCACAACACCCAGATCCGTAACAAATAGTTGTGGATCAGACAAATATTTATCTCGGTGCTGGGATCGAACCCGCGGCCTCACATTTAACCGTCGGCTGCTCGCCCACTGCGCCACGGAGGCTTTCAAGAATTATGGACCAGTTCATTGGCGACCTTTATAAAAAAAAAGTAGGTTCGTAATATTTGGCTGGTAGCTATTGATTTTTCTGCCTTATTTACATGGTAACTTCTCAGCCTACGTGGTCACAGGGTGGAAGGCTGAAAAGCTTTCGAAACGTCGGGATCAAAAATTAATAAAAACCGCGATAAAATCCGTTTAATTTAGTTTTATTTCAATGTGTAATATTCGCGTAAACATAATAAATTATTATATATCCCAAGTCTATACTATGGGCTTTACTAATAAATGTTGTATACGAGTGTCATACTTATACAGTGTTTTGTCTCGCTTCTTCTTATTATAAATGTCACTCAACATAGCAAGACAAAGTATTGTACAAATATTACCAACATATACAATGTTTATTAGTTAGGTGTTATGAGTATACTAAGTAAACAAGGAAAAATCATCAGTACCTACCTTCCAAACATTACGAAACCATTGTCAATCTATACATTATATACCAAACCAACAATATATGCAACATCCCCCAATAATCAAAACCACGAACGGAATAATTTGACTTATTGTGTAGCAACATTTAGCGTTAACAAAACGCGGCGCGCCGTACCTATTCTGTAAAATTAAAAACGAAATTCGCATCAAAATCGCGGCGGATTCCGCACGAGCGGCCAGCGAGAATGGAAACTTAACAACCGCGGTAAATAACCACAAATCACTGCTTCCTAACACCCGGGGCGAGATTTAAATTCACGCGCGAATGTGGCCATTGGATTTTAGTGTGTGTCTCCGTTGTTTCATTGGTGACGATGATTTCGGCATAAGCCGGAAAACGAACAAGTGGGCCCACTTGTTCGGTAAGGTGATTCAAGGGTGTTCGATTTGGGCCTCCGAATATCTCACTCTACGTACGAAACGTAGCAGCAAGCCGCTACTTTATGTGGGTTTCCTGTGAGACAGTGGTAACGACCCGGTCGAGCCGGCTCTTTCATGCTGTAGACAAAACTATCTGCAGCGTGGCTCTACCACTCAAAATATACATAGAAAAAGAACTTACGCCTCAACTGCAGTAAATGGTTGGTCTGCTCGATTAATAGCGTTTTTTTTTTTATCTTGGCTCGGCAAAATGACTACGCCACACCTGATGGTAAACACTTACCACACCTGGATTGCGCTACACAGCGCAATCCAGGAATAGTGTCGACCAAAGACAAACAGTGTGTCTATCGTTGGCCGGCACGATCATGCCGGCCTGCTGTTTTCACATGATTCGATTTTACTTGATCAACCCATTTGAATTAACAAGATCTGTATGGTTTTTGTTGATCAATTCATTGGAAGCCTGTTCACATATTTAAAAAGACACGTGTAACACGAAACACTGGAAACAAACCCGCTCAAAATACCCACCCATCAAACTCAACACAACGTAACGCACATCCCGCCACACTGAACCCAAAAGACAGAGGGAGTACGCAATGACGTATTATTATTTTAAAATTCATACGCAACACGTTTACACTCCGACTTGGGACCTTATAGCGCGTTATTAAGAACGTTTCATGTATTATGACGTCATAGTACACTTGTTCGTGCGATCGGTGCGTGGCTAATCAACGGTTTTTACAATCCGTATGAGTAATGTCCCCATGTGACGAATTTGAGAGTATTCTTGAATAGTTACGCTGACTTTAATGATTCTGTACAAAATGCTAAGGGTATTTTGTTAATATATTGTCATAGAAAGTAACCAAAACTAATTGTGTTGAATGGTGTATTGTCATGAATATTTTCGTATAGCAATACCTGAAGGAAAGCTTCTGTTAACAGCCATGCAATCGGCTACAAAATCAATATTGTCATTAATAATTTCACTGTCTTCAATGTCTTTCAAACCGAAACAACACAGTGCTTACACAGTGTTGCTTGGTGGCAGAAATAGACGGCGTGGAGATACCAACCCAGACGGCCTCTCGCACACGAGGGACCTACCACCTTGTTGTGCCTACATTTTTTTTATAGCATAGGCCGGCAAACGAGCGAGTGGGTGACCTGATGGTAAGTGATCTCCACCGCCCATGTACGCCCACCACCAGAAGAATCATGGGCGCGTTGCCGACTTAAAGGATAGGCACAATTAGGGATTGAGAAGGGGAGGGGATTTGGGCTTCCGGACATGATCAATAAACTATTTCATTTCATTTCTTTTCACAACTTCGTTCTACGGAACCGTCGTGATCATCGAATACTCGTCTATATAACCTCTATCTTCTACTAACTTCCACTAAAATTATCTCTGTTACCATTACACATTAATCGGACCACCTCCTGCGGTCGTATAAGGCGGAAGTGACGTCGCCGCGTGCGATCTATGGCTGCGACATCCGTCGCGCGCGCACCACATATCCGATCGGACTAATGTCGCGGATATATCCGAATGTGATTTGGCGGTTATTTGGAAAATATTGCGGTTAATGACCGCGGTAAAGTGTTTTTAATGTTCGATCATTAAAGATATTTATATTGATTGAATGACGAGACGCGCGCCTGATGGTAAGCGCCTGTCGATAAATAGAAACAACACCACATAGAACATAGAATTACAAAGCACTGAAATGCGCTCGTCACCCCGAGACATAGCATGTTAAGTCTTACAATGCTCAGTAATTTTAATGGCTTCAATGTCCTTCAAACCAAAACGCAACAGTGGTAGAAATAGACAAAGCAGTGGTACCAACCCAGATGGCCTCTCGCGTATGAGGGAACTACCTTGTACTTGGCTTAATCAGCAATGAAATACGAATGTTCATAAAGTGATAATGGGTTTTACTATCACGAAATGCTCAGTATCAGCTCGGAGTTTGGAATTGTGCCAGGTATGGTGATAGCCTCGCATATCACATCATGGGAATGAACACTCTGCGAAATGTGGGTATACTGGTTACACACCTGCCTACCCCTTCAGGGACAACGGGCTTGAGTGCGTATTTATCTTTACATAGTATAAAATGAAGTCGCTTCCGCTGTCTGTTCGCTTAGATATTTTAAACTATTCAACAGATTTTAATGCAGTTTTCAGCAATAGATAAAGTGATTCATGAGGAATAATACATATACCTATATATTATAGTACAGAACAGTATATATTATAGTACGGCGCGGGTCGCTAATTTATTTATAAAAGGCATAAAATATTTCCATACAATCAAAATATACCTTACATTTTGATCAATAAATAAATAACACGAAACATTTCAACAATAGAAAGGATTTAAACAAACTATTGGAATAAAATAAAAGGACCAGCTTAAAAGACAGTACCAAATGTTATTTACACAGGGTGTGTTGTACAACATATATTATTTAATAAGATGAACTGTTAACCGGTCCCCGGGGCAGTTCATTAGGCAACAGTTTAAGATGTTAAATAAATATACGGAATATTATTGAATAACCGGATGGCGTTATGCAGTATGGCTACTACTACGACGAATACTGCTGGAGGATATTCATATCCGCCCGGATTGCGATCACCGTACACATGGTGTTAAAACTTGTCATAGTGACCTTGACGCACCTTGTGTGGATCGGGTTTCAGGATTAGCCAGTGTATATCCGGTTCTCCCGAGGGGTTTGAGACATGACGTGATGGTTGTTTGGGGCGGTTATAGGGGTACCTCCTTGCATCCCTGTGCCTGCATCGGTCATCCGCCTGTCCTGTCAGTGCAGGTCCCTCGATTTGCGTCTTCCCTCTTCGGAGTGTGAAGAAGCATTTATAGAGGCCGGTATGATTATGGTGACCAGCAATAAACAATGAGTTTGGTGGTTAACCATCAGATGCAGGGCAGGCATTTTGCCGTGTCCGGATAAAAAAAAATTACTAGGTGGTAGGTCTTTCGTACTAGTCCCTCGTATGCAAGAGTCCGTCTGGGTTTGTACCGCTTTGTCTAATTCTGCCGGCAAGCAGCAGTAGTTAAGCACTGTTGTGTTTCGGTTTGAAGGATATTGAAATCATTGAAATTACTGGACTTTATGAAAGTTAGCATCTTATATCTAAAAGTGACCATTGCAGTCTAGTGTCATGCAGTGCTTTGAAATACTAAGTTCAGTGTGATGTTGCTTCTGGTCATGGGTAAGTGTGGAAATTGCCATCAGATAAGCAATCTTTTCGTTTTGTTATATAAACTCGTTGTTGCATAGTTTAGGAATTCATCGCGGACAAACAACGTGACACGTATTGTTTTATATATAAAGATAACTAAAGATTTATATTATTAAACAACAGTAATATTGAAATGATGAAAAAATTTAATTATTGCTATTTTTACTGTATTCTCTTGAATGCCACCGTCCCATTATCCCCCGTAGATTAAGAACGCTAATCAGCAAGGGCGCAAACTACCCCATCGCACCCCAACGCAAGGGCTACGTGTTAAAAACACAATAAGATCGTACAAAAAGTATATTTTTCCTGACTACATTTTCGCACTTACTTCTATGACCATAAAGCCCTCGTTACATGAAAATGTATAATGGTGTACACACTGCAGTAATTCGCAACGCCTTTAAAATGTCATATCAGTCATACTGATATAAAATACATATTTTGAATTGCGTTATTATGAGGGACAGTTTATGGGGTAGAGTTTTTGTAATTTAATCGCCATCTATTCATGGGATATCATCATGTTTTTAATGTGTTCATTATTGTGTTAATAAAATATGTTTTGTTGAGAGAGGTAAAGTAATTGATGGTAAAGTTAGGTAATTGTGGGCTAGTTATACTAGCCGTAGAATCGACAACCGTTGAGTAGAGGCGTACTTGAGTGCAGACCACGACTCGGTAAACGAAAATATGTAGGACGCCCTGCAGCTAAATGGAGCGATGACATACGTAAGGTGGCTGGTAATATTTAGATGAGTAGAGCCGAGGATTGGGCTCACGTGTGGGGTCACGATTATCTGTGTGACTGTTGGGTGCATTTAAATAAATAAAAAACAGGCACATAGTCATTGTCTCTATAAAAGGACGTCACTTACATATAGCATGAGAGGCAAAGATATTGAAATAATTATACCACAACTCACGACACGAAGAAATCACGGTCAATCTAAATCTTAATCCCAAAACATTAAAGGGAAGCAAACTAGGTTCTTCTTAAACGAACATGAATTCAAATATCACCATTTATCGCGGAAAACAGATATTTTTGGGGAAGCAAACTCAATGATTAAAGAATCTATATAAGAGCAAACATTCTGTCATCACCAGGTACTGTCATAGAGTTACAAGCATAAATAGGCCGCATTAAAATACAAAATACACAGTATATAATGTCGGAAGCGATTATTATTTAAATTCGGCGCGGCGAAGTGTCAGGATCGAGATGCGTCGCTCGCCGGTCGCTATTTGAATGACAATACCACTCGGAGGGTACAGCATCCCTCTTTTACAACAATTTATGTTCCAACTTTAAAGTTTTTATGCCTACTTTATATTTAAATGTCATGAATTTTGCAGTTTTTTATTTTAAAACTTTCTTTGATAAAATATACCTTTGTGTTTGAATTTAATTTTACTATTTTTTATCAAGATTTCTTTCATAAATATGTCCTGATATAATTTGTTATATCTAAAATTTATAATATGTTTGTTTATTTTTATAGAAAATAGAAGATAATTTTAAATGCTCCGTAGATTTCACGATAAAGAAAACAATATTACTTTTCAGCACATAATGTACATAATACAAACGCTTATTTTTTTTATTCCTTATGAAAAGAGAAGCATATTTAAAGTGCTTTTATTTGTATTAATATTTTCTCCAGCCATAGTCACTTTTCTTTAAAATGTAAACAATGCCGGCGTAAACACTAGTATGTCACGACCCTCTCCCTGCTGAGGCCTGATATATCCGTGTAATAGATGACGTCCGTCCGCTCGACCGTTAGTGCGGGTTCGTTTCCGACGCAGCACGCGACACGATTTAAACATTTGAGATTTAGTATGACATATTTTTGTTTATTTTTAAAGTCAACACTATATACATTATTAATATGTATTGTGTCACATGTGCAATCACATATTATTGTATATTCTTAGACACTCCTATTTGCTGGTGGTACCTAGGATATCACCTACTAGGATAGGATATATCTAATCTAAATATATAAAACTCAAAGGTGACTGACTGACATAGTGATCTATCAACGCACAGCCCAAACCACTGGAGGGATCGGGCTGAAATTTGGCATGCAGATGTAGATGTAGATGTAGATGTAGGTAGATGTTATGACGTAGGCATCCGCTAAGAAATGATTTTGATAAATTCTACCCCCAAGGGGATAAAATAGGGGATGAAAGTTTGTATGAAACTTTGTCAATTCTAAACGTTCACGCGGGCGAAGTCGCGAGGAAAAGCTAGTCTGTAATAAAAACACTAAAAACACACTCCTATTGCAATTATTTGCCCTAATACTGACGAGCCAATCATTATTCTTTCTCACGTTTTCACTGTTTCATTGAAGATTTCCAATTTTAGACACAAAAAAAATCCGTGAAAAGATAACCCTCGACCGCAAGACTAATCCATCTCGAAGAAAAAAAATGTATAAGGAATCTTTTCATTTCCTACAATAATCCGCGCTGGCTAGCGGCTGAATAGGAGTAAAAACGCGCAATATGATGACGCAGGCATGTATTCAGGGATAGTCCATAGGGCCCCGGACCCACCATTAAAAAACTCAGGCACTGAAACTAAAAAAAATATTAGAGTGTTGTTACTGTGATGGTACAAACATTCATTTCTAAATTTACAAAATATGCTAATAATATAAAATGTCTATATATTCACTTTGTTCAATTTATCATTTTATTTATGATTATAGAATTAGTATTCCTATTATTTATTTCATAAGTCAGAAGTAACTTTATTATTTTGAAAAACCACCTTTAATAATTAACTATCCTTTTCAGTCTATATTCTCGTAATTTCACGTAACTAAAGACATTAAAACTTCACAATAACCCAATTTTCTTGTGATCAGATTTTAAGCCACGTTTCAAACTCCTGGATGCGAGCCAGCTTGGATGGGATTGAAAATCATCGGAGCGAGAGACGCCGGGCGATGAGCATTGTGTTATAGCGTACGTATTGTTATTTAAATATGTATGGAGGGACTTATTAAACGTAAGAATATAATAATAGAGAAAAATGTATGCTCCAGATAGAATTTGATAAAGAGAGCGCCCTCGTAGGAAATCTTTGAGTTAACGGCGAAGTTTCAAGCAAGTAGGTAATTATTTATTTTAATGACAGCCTCCGTAGCGCAGCGGGCGAGTAGCCGGCCGTGAAGCGAGAGGCCGCGGGTTCGATCCCCGCATCGAGACAAATGTTTGTGTGATCCACAAATATTTGTTTCGGAGTCTGGGTGTTGTGAGAGCGAAAGTCTCTCGTAGTTCCTGATACCCACGACACAAGACTCGTATCTTACTGTGGGGTCAGGACTAAGTGTGTGACTGTTGGGTGTATTTATTTATTTTATTTGATAATTATTATAGATGAAGATAGTTTGTTTGTTAATAATACTATATCAGTATACAATTAAATACATTCTTAAGAATATCGACTATGTAGAAGTGAGTTCGACAAGTCACAAAGAGACCTTAAATTATTTGCAATTTTTTTATAGTACAAGTCCGACAAACAAGCATGAAGTGACAAGCATCACCTGATAATAGAATTTCTACACCAGAAATATCATTATTGCGTTACCAACTGCAAAGGAAAGGAATGCGTATAGGAAGAGGTTAAGAATGGAAAAGTTTGTGGACCTTAAAAAATCTAACTCAACTAACAAAACTCAATAGCAAACTGCCATATTACGTCGGGTTTTAGCTGACTTCAAAAAAGAAGTTCTTAATTAGCCAGTACATGTTTTTGTTTTATTACTAGGCATAGGTTCGACAAATATTTATGTATTTAGAATAACTAACTACAATGTTACTGGTGAATGGTAATTATACGTGTAATTTATCCGCGTGTCCTGTCGTAGGCCCCTCGTTTTGCTTCTTCCCTCTCCAACGAGAAAAGAAGCATTTATACAGGCCGGCATGATTCTGGTGACCGATAAGCTCATTATTTGTCGGTGGTCGCTAGTTTTAGCACTGCACTACGCTTACCATCAGATCATCACTTTGTCATGCTCGGAATCACTTCACTTTTTCGCTCTTCTTTTTTTTTATAGCATAGACCGGCAATCGAGCAAGTGGGTCACCTGATGGTAAGTGATCTCCGCCGCCCATGTACGCCCACAATACCAGAAGAATCATGGGCGCGTTGCCGACCTTAAAGGAAAGGGATAATAACTAGGGATTGGGAAGGGGAGAGGGATTTGGGCTTCCGGATATCTCACTCACCGTACGAAACGCAGCAGCAAGCCGCTACTTTACGTCGGTTTTCTGCGAGACAGTGGTAACAACCCGGTCGGGCCAGCCCATTCATACTGTAGACAAAACTGTCTACAGCGTGGCTCTACCACTCAAAAAGACACTCTACTACTAATAACAAAATAGAAAAATCCATTGTAGTATAAAATACGTGTTAGTTATTTCCTTCTTATATCTTCTTAATGCTGATTGATTATGATAGTTGTATAGTCGCCTCTGCGGCTCTGGCCTTCCCTCTCCGAAGAGGAAAGAAGCATTTATACAGGCCAGCATGATTTTAGTCACCACCGATAAACTCATTATTTGTCGGTCGTCGCTAGTTTTTAGCACTGCACTACGCTTACCGTCAGGTGTAGTGCAGTCACTTTGTCATGCTTTCACCCTTTTTCGCTCTTCTTGCATCCAAAATGATAAAAAATAATGATAAGATTAATTTCTATGTATATTTACACGTCCATTACATAGAGTGGAGTTGATAAGCCGCTGAACAGATGTGCAACCGCACACAACAATGCGTTGATGCGATTTGCTTTCACACTTCGTTACTCCCGCCAGTAAGCCCCTTATTGATATAGGTTTGTATGAAATTATGTACGTACCACATTGTTTTATGATGAGGTGAACGAACTTCGGTGATGAAAATCTAATTAATGCCTGATTTTGAATGGCTCAGATATTTTTATTGTTTATTAAAAAAATCTGTTATAATAACAGATATTTTGTTATCATTGCAATCATCTACCTATAACGTTTCAAAAGAGTTTCGAATACGGTGTAAAAGGTTGTAAAATAAGTTTTTATTGAAATAAAACTACTTTAAACGGATTTTATCGCGGTTTATAGGCACTTTTGATCCTCTCCATTACCATAAAGGCTAATTAGCTTTCGAAACTTCGAGATCAAAAGTGGCGGTGCAGATCATTTACCAGGTGATCCACTTGCTCGCTGTACGACCGCTTCTATAATAAAATCCCTGTAGGCCATATCGCAAACACCTGGTAAATTATAATGCTATTAAAAACTGTAAATGTACATAAATTCGCTTCGGCAATGTTCGATTTTTTTCGAATTATTACGAATACAATGAATGCGCGGTCATCCGTATCCGATCATTCAATTAAGAGAAAAACAAATACATAGTGTAATGTTGTAACAGGTTTGTTTTAGGTAATTATTATAACAATATAACATAACATATATTTTAGAAATATCCAATGATTTCCGAACTAACTAAATAAAAGATTTAAAATACATCGCAAAAAATATATTCAGTCCATAGATATTCTATACGTTTTTGTATAGCATAGGCCGGCAAACGAGCATATGATTTGGGCCTCCGGATATCTAACTCACTGTACGAAACTCATCAGTAACGTTTACGTCGGTCTTCTGTGAGACTACACTTCTACACTAATATTATAAAGAGGAAACATTTGTATTTTTGTATGTGACGAATAAACTTAAAAACTTCTAGACCAATTTGAAAAATTCTTTCACCATTAGAATTCTACATTATCCCTGATGAACATAGGCTACTTTTTATCCCGGACAAATCAGATCACGCGGACGGAGCCGCGAGGAAAAGCTAGTGCTATATACAAAACTACACACAACATGACTCTACCACTCAAAAACATATCACGTAGAATTTCATTACCATATTCAAAGTCGTAATATTGAAGTTAAATTAGGAACTCAACAAGCTAGCTCTATAGTCCTTAAGAGTGTATAGAAAATACCATTCCTATTCAAGAAATACCACAGCTATTACCCTAAAAACCGTCATTTCCCAAAACCCAAGCCGTGAGCCAAATGCGAGAGCAAACTTTTGAATCCCCATTCTTACGTCGTCCCATCTTCTGCAATCTTGGAAATGCATTTTCTCTTTGGGCGTGGTCTGAATAAGCCAATGTTCATTCAGGCGATATATAGTACAACCATAAAAGCTAGGCCCCCGTCAAAACACCCATCTGTATAAAAACAGCATCAACTTAGAACCGTACAGCGGATTTTCATGGGTCTATTTGAGCTGGTTAGGATTTAAGCTCCGCCCATCGGCGCGCTTGGATGGCTAACACACAAGTTAGAATAGTGTAGAGATACAAATTAGAGTGAGATGGATGGACTTTTCTCGAAGATAGTTCCCAGATTATATAAGATACAATGTCAGAATATATAATGTCTAACAATGTCCTTATGTAAATGAGATGGTTATTTATTATTCCTTCTGAGCAAATTGATGTCACATTTTTAGATATATCGCAAAAGTTGAACTTATTATGGATCACGTATACTTATCAGCTAGGTATCCGGTTCCTCGTTTTCTTTTTTAAAGGGAATAGGTAGGAGCTTATATTGAGACACACTTTACATCGGCAAAAAGTTAAAAGTTATGTGTATATTCTGAGTTATGAACCAAATAATAAATAATACAAGGTGGTAGGTCCCTGGTATGCGAGAGGCCGTCTGGGTTGATACCACTGCTGTGTCTATTTCTACCGCCAAGCAACAGTGTGTAAGCACTGTTGTATTTCGGTTTGAAGGACATTGAAGCCAATGAAATTATTGGGCATTATGAAACTTATCTTACGTTTATGCGAATGTTACTCATTGAAATAAAACTAATTTAAACGTCGAATCGAATCGAAACGTCGGGACCAAAATTAAAATAAAAAACCGCTATAAAATCTGTTTAAATTAGTATTATTTCAACGTATGAATTTGGTTAAGATGTGATGACGACAGTACGAGGGCAATGGGAAATTCCTCAAAGGATAACACCAAACGCACTACGATCCGGTTTTTGAAGTTGGTTTTGTTAGGTTGTTAATTTATAATCTGAACTAATATTACAAAGAGGAAAGATTTGATTGTTTGCATTGAATAGGCTCTGAAACTACTGGACCGATTTGAAATATTCTTTCACCATTTGAATTCTACATTATCCCTGATGAACATAGGCGATATCGATAATATAACGGTGCAGCATTTCACACGGGCGGAGCTGCGAGAGAATGTTAGTTGATACATAAAAATATGAATTTACGATCGTCGTCACCTGGTTCTACCTTTTTTTTCTTTTTATCTTCTATTCGCATCATATTTCTTTTATCACTCGCTTAGCTAAACCTTTTTTTAACAACACATTTAGCTGTATAAGCTATAAAATAAAACGTACATAATTCTTAAGTCCGCATTTTTAAGAAATCCATCTTGGGTAGTTTAAAACGATCGTAAAGGGGAGAATGGGCGCGCGAGCACCGCGAGGGTAACTCATTTGCATGTGGGGAGCCGAGTTATGGCGGATTAAATGGCTATTCTTACAATGTATGTCTTTTATTTGAATGTAAGAAGTGGTAGAAATCTGAAAATAGTTATTTCTATCAGTGGATACGTTTTATCAATGAATTATGTGGTTTATTGTTACAATTACTTTGTGTTTTCATTAATAAAAATTATGGTTTCAATCTAAAAATAAATCATAACAAACAACTTTATTCCATTGAAAGGAATTTGTGCAACCTGGGTCTATATATAAAACAATATTTTCTACATTACTTTATTAGTCACGTTTTTGGCTCTACCTTCCTATTTTATATTTCCCTATTTATATAGATTTTGGCGCTTATAAGATTAACTCTCTTTTAATGCAACATAAACTAGTGTTTATATTATTATATAAAAACGAAAACATAGCTGCATACATACTAAGTTGTTAGTGTATCACATACTATTCTATTGCTTCTGACATATTCAAAACACAACGCAAAATGACAGCAATTGAATTGAAAGTTCCAACAAAGGTAGTTTGCGGTGCGTTGTTTCTTAGTTTTTATGACACGGGTGAATTACGGTTATGATCAGAGTTGCCCGTCTCTCCCCGAGGGTTTCGATTCCTATGGAGATTTGTACCCTATTAAAGTGTATTGTTTTGAATGCAAGTTTTTGGGAATATATATTTTCCTGTCTTGTTTTTTTCTTTATGTCTATTAAGGTCGATAAATGAGATGATATAGAGTTTAAAATGGCTATTATTTTTTTTATGTTATTTGATTGAGAATGTAATCGGGCCACCAATGTCAGGCCTAAATATCATTTTTCTTTTGTTTTATTTGATTGAATGCCGAGACGAGCAAAGCACTCACGTGATGGTGAGCCTGCCCATAAACAGAAGCAACACCACACCGAACTTTGAATTACAAAGCACTGCAAGACACTGAACTGCGCTCGTCACCTCAAGACATAAGATGTTAAGTCTCATAATGTCCAGTAATTTCACTTCAATGTCCTTCAAACCGAAACACAACAATGCTTACACACTGTTGCTTGGCGGCAGAAATAGACAAAGCGGTGGTACCAACCCAGACGGCCTCAGCATATGAGTGACCTACCACCTTATACCTCACTTGCACACACACTCTGCTGATTAACGGACGAGGCAATGGCGAAATTTGTTCCCATTGCGGGTTATGGGGGTCAGATTGTGGCATAGCATAATACCAAATCCACCATCAAACCATAATGAGAAGGTAGACACTGACATTAGACCAGGACAACGAAATTAAGAAAAAAAATTCAAATAATTTGACAGCCTCCGTGGCGCAGCGGGCAAATAGCCGGCTGTGAAGCGAGAGGCCGCGGGTTCGATCCCCGCACCGAGATAAACGTTTGTGTGATCCACAAATATTGGTTTGGGGGCCTGGGTGTTGTGAGACCGAAAGTCTCTCGTAGTTCCTTCCACGACACAAGACTCGCATGTTACTGTGGGGTCAGGACTATGTATGTGACTGTTGGGTGTTTATTATTATTAAATATTTTTTTCTGAAATAATCAATTAATAATTATTTGTAAGTTTTTCAAACGTAATTGTTATTATTAATAATATCTACTCGTACTTATATATTAGTTTCTGGAACACATGTTTTGGGTTATAATTATTGTTTATCAAATGTATCTCATAATGTATATTTTTACATGATTGTAACCTGTTTTGTGTTTAATAAATAAAAAAAAAAATAGCAGATATTCAGTATTGCAAAGACATTTAGTACAAATGCCGTGTAAACATACATATCTTACAGTACATAGACTGGCACGTATGTACATACGAACCACACGAACCTGACGGCGTGCTGGATCAGCCATTACTGCTAATGACTTCGCCACGGTACCTGCCTCGCTTGCACAGGGCTGCCATTGTTCACTATTTGTATGAATTTTGATCGGTTATTGTTATGTGGCGATACCTTGGGTAATTGAATGGACTATCGCAACAAAGTTGGAGGTTCGAAGCCAGAGCCCAAGGTACACAAACCTTTCTTGTGGAAGTTACCTGTGTATTCGTAGTTAATTTGGTTTACTTTTTAACACGTTTTTATTAGCTCCATACGTATGTTAGTATGTAACGAAAACTTTCAACATGATTTTGACCTCCTTCAAAACTTCGGATTAAATCTAAATTTGGCATACTTATCAAGGATCGATGACAATTCAATATTTAAAAAGAAATAAAAATTGGCTTTTTATTTTTTCTCAAAATGAAAAATAAAAAACTAAAATACTCGCTTTTATAGAAAATCCAATTAAAAAAATTTAAAATAAATGTTAATCAATTAGAAGCTTTTTACTCACAATATGTTGCTATCATAATTGCATAATATTTCTTTAATTAACAGCGTCCATGGCGCTGTAGGCGAGTAGACGAGTAGTAGTAGTGAGTAGAGGCTGTGAAGCGAGATGCCGTGGGTTCGATTCTCTCACCGAGACAATTGTTTGTGTGATCCACAAGTACGTGATTCGGGTTTGGGTGTCGTGGAACCGCAAATTTCCCGTAGTACCCACGATACAGGTTTTAACCTAGTGTGGGGACAAAACTATGTGTGTGAGTGTTAGGTGTATTCCCTCTCCGAAGAGGGAAGAAGCATTTATAAAGGCTGGCATTCTGGTGACCACCGATAAACTCATTGTTTGTCCGTGGTCGCTAGTTTTTTGGACTGCACTACGCTTACCATCAGGTGTAGTGCAGTCACTTAGCCGTGCTCAGATAAAATAAAAATAACATAAAATCGTCCGCCAACCCTACAACGCTACAAGCATATTGCACCGATGCATTCGGTACATGCACGCACTCCACGGCAAACTGCAAGCCGGCATAAACATCGCTGCCCTGATTGGATTTATGTATGCGACGTCTGAATATTCACAATATGTTGCTTCAATTATGTTTGTGTCTTTGATTGTTGAGGGTTGAGTATAGTCGGGTGAGAATTTATATAGTAAAGATATGTTTGATGAAGACCTTTCGTAGTAGGGTAAAATGTACATATGATGGTACAACGTTACAAGGTGGTAGGTCCTTCGTATGCGAGAGACCGTTGGTACCACCGCTTTGTCTATTTCTGCCGCCAAGCTACAGTGTGTAAGCAATGTTATGTTTCGGTTTGAAGGATATTCGGGCGAGCGCCTTGCTCGTCTCGACATTCAATCAAATCAAAAAAAAAGGAAAATGATGATTTTTGGCAACTTTTTTATAGCATAGACCGGCAAAAGCGCAAGAAGATCACCTGATGGTAAGTGATCTCCACCGACCATGTACAGCTACAATACTATAAGCATCATAGGTGCGTTACCGACTTTAAATGGAAAGAGTAATTAAGGGATTGGGAATGGTAGGAGAATTTGAGTCTCCGGATAGCTCACTCTCCGTACGAAACACAGCAGCAAGCCGCTACTTCACGTCGGTTTCTGTAAGACAGTGGTAACGACCGGGTCGAGCCGGCCCATTTATGCTGTAGACCAAACTGTCTACAAATTTGCTTACTGTAAATTTGTTACACATTTTTAGATGCAAAACTATCAGTAAATAGAATATAGGGAATAGTGGTTACATAACAAGAATTTCCTACATTCACTTCCACCCTAAACATAAATACCAGCAATATTACCATAACATCCTACTAATATTATAAACGCGAAAGTTTGAAGTATGGATGGATGTATGTTTGGTACTCTTTCACGTAAAAACTACTGAATGGATTTTAATGAAACTTTACAATAATATAGCTTATACATCAGAATAAAACATAGGCTACTTTTTATCCCGGGAAAAGCAACTCACGCGGGCGGAGCCGCGAGCAAAAGCTAGTTAAAAATATTACAACAAAGTCAACGTCCTAACAAAGCCAGTGTGTAATAGGCCTAATAGGCGTAAAGTGCAAAATGTGAGGGCTGACTGACCATCGGTGCCGTCTGCAGAGTAAAGCTGGTGCTTATTGCCGTGAAACGTGGGCGGTGGATGGGAAAATGATGAACAGGAAACCCGGCTGGCTATTTAAAATTAGCATTCAACGCGATGTGAAACTAGGAAATAAAAAATAATACATTGTAGGTAGGGTTAGAATTATTAGACTAGATTATAACCTAAAAAATTAAAAACCGGCTTCAAAATCCCAATCACAGTATGTTTACTGTTAACCCTTATTTTTCTCTCGTATTTCTTCAGCTGATCTTAAAACCTATGGGACTACCACGAAAAAAAACAAAAAGGACAAAAACGATACATTTTTCTCGGAGTATTTCGTAAAAAAGGAAACACATACAGATGGATTAAGAGCCTCTATCTTTGTGAAGTCGATTAATAAAAGATAATGTCGTTGTCGTTTAATTATTCTAAAAACAAATTCTTCTCGCGCTTTTCTTTTTTCTGCCAGTTTAATAGTAACAAGAAAATGCCTTAATCAAAGACAATTTTATCTGATAAAAAACATAAAATAAATTTGGCTTTAGCTACATATAAATTACACAAGGTATAAATCCTTTGGAACAATAGCATCGCCGATAAATCAGAAAGTACAGAAGCGTTGTCAGCCAGAACAATTGTGGGCATAATGCATGTTCTTGAATAATGTGTGAGATAGAATTATTTTAAAACTGAATGAAGTACATAAACCAATGCATAGATAATAAAGTATAATGTGTTTTAATATGTGCGCACGTCCGTGACGGGTATGTAACAAAAAATTAATCTAATTAGATAATAAATGAATACCTAAGAAAGAATAAACATCTTTCAACATAGCTAAGAACCATATTGATTAATCCGGCTTTTAAATAAAAAAGCTGCAATCACATAAGCACGCACGCACGTTTGCACACATTATGTGCTATTGTCGCACTCACAAATGTTTCTTTTTTTAAGTGATAGAACCACGCTGTAGACATTTTTGTCTACATTTTGAATGGGCCGGCTCTACCGGGTCGTCATCACCGTCTCACTGAAAACCGACGTAAAGTAGCGGCTTGCTGCTGCGTTTCGAACGATGAGTGAGATATCCGGAAGCCCAAATGCCCCTCCACTTCCCAGCAGCTGTGTATTAATACTTTTTAGGGTAAAGTAGGGTAATACCGGTCAGGTGACAATACCGGTAACCACAATATCTCCCTATTAACATTGTTTACGCACACGCACACACACACAGAGGATGGCGCGAGTGTTCCCGACGCCAACGCACCACCCCCCGCGCATTTGCGATCATGCGTTTTTGAGAATCGCACGTCAATTTATTTCGGGTCCATATTTTGTTATTATTTAGCCGCAGAATATAAGGGGTAAGTGTCAGTATTTTTGTGTTTCTTCTTTTGCCAGTGACAATTTTAGTTATTCAATTATATAGCTATTCATGTAATGATATATTTCAAGCACTTTGTAACGGGTTTTTAAAATAATTATTGTTAATTAAGAAAATGTAGAGGCGGCTAATGCCGGTCACGCTGACCGGTATTACACGCAGCACAATCATTGTTTTTTTTTTTCAGTTTTATTACTTTTGTTTTATTTTATCTTTCTGTATAGGATGTCGGGAACTCGGAGAAGGAGCCAAGGATTGAATAATATGGAACCAAGATTTGATTTGAAAAGGGTATTCAAACTTGTTGAAGATGGAACAGCAGTAAGAGAGGCAGCTCGGACTTGTGGCGTCCCATTTTCAACTCTCAAAGAAAGACTGAAACACAAGAACTGTGAATCACCATCTTTAGGAAGAAATCCAGTTTTTACGAAGGAGCATAAAACGGAAATGGCAGACCAGATAAAATTCCTTGGTAAGATATTTTATGGTTGCACTTCAATTCAAATACGTAAAATGGCATATGAGTACGCAGTCAAAAATAATGTGAAGCATAATTTTAATGAAAATTTCGGAATGGCTGGAAAAAAATGGTCTGAAGGATTTATCAAAAGAAATAACTTATCTGCTCGAAAAGCAGAAGGAACGAGTCTAAACAGAGCTACAGCTTTTAACAAGAATGAAGTTACTATGTTTTTCAAGCTGCTTGAGGAGTTGATGGATAAATACAAGTTCTTACCAAGGAATATCTATAATGTCGACGAGACAGGCATCTCTTGTGTGCAAGATCCAGGAATAATTGTCACTTATAAAGGTCAAAAACATGTGGGTTCGATAACTAGAAAGGTGAAAAAAAGTGTTCTCTAATATAAGAATAACTATCAGTCTACGTCAGACTCTGACATTGATATGGTTGATATGTGCGATGATGACGAAGATGTTGATGTCAAAGATGAGGAAAATAAATGCATGTTATGTGATGATTACGGCCAGAATAACGAGCTTTGGTACAGGTGAATTTAGTGTGGGGGGTGGGTTCATGCTCAGTGCACGGGTTTTGAATCCTCCAAAGACTACGTTTATGATTTTTGCCGCTAAAACGCTAGATCGGTATTACCAACCTGCCGACCGGAATTACCCGCCATATCTGGCAATACCGGTCATAACTATTTTTTTTTTTAAAACGTTCATTGTACAATTATTATTATTCATATTGATCTCAATGGTTGTGATTACATTAGAAGAATACTTTAAGTTTATATTTTATGTCAGATTTTATACTAAAAGTTGATTATTTACTGTTTAAAAGTTGATTTACCTTAAGTGACCGGCATTACCCTCTCTTACCCTAATATTTTTAATATTGTGGACAGACGACCTGATAAAGATCGCAGGAAGTCGCTGGATGCAGGCAGCTTCCAACAGGTCGGTATGGAAATCTTTGGGAGAGGCCTATGTTCAGCAGTGGACGTCTTGTGGCTGATGATGATGATGATGATGATGAATATTGTATGTAATTTCGGAAAATAAGTATTGACAGATTCAATGAGTCTGCAAACACCACATCTCAATTTGGAAATTATTCACAAAATATCTCATTTGCTTAATGAGACGACAATCATTTTGAAGCAATTTATTTATAATTCAGCTTTGTTGAAAAACACGGTTTACTCGAACGACTGAGTCCGTTATCGGTTCATTATTTAAAGGTAATTGACCAAATAAGTTTTCAAAAATATAATTATTTTCTTTCAATCACATTATTTGCGCGTGTGTCTGTTATTTTTTATTTCAATTGTTAAAACGCTCATTCGCCTAAAATGCATTAATTATAATTTTCATATTTAAGCCTTCGTGCCGTAATGGGTAAGTAGCTAGCTGTGAAGTTAGAAGCCGCGGGTTCGATTCCCACACCGAATATTTGTGTGATCCACAATTATTTGTTTCGGGTCTGGATGTATTTTCTCCCCAAAACGGTTGATATGAGGTCGATCGTAAAAACTATAAGCCAAACCATTCTGTGACAATGTGTTTGGATTGCACTGTACTTAACATCAGGTCCAGTGTATCACTTTGCTGTGCCAGGATAAAAAAGGTATTAACAAACACAAAACATATTTATAAAACTCTAAAATTCTATTATAAAAACGAAAAGAATTAAATATATAATTATAGACGAATTGAGAACAGCCTCTTTTTTAACTTTGTTAATTAAGTATTCATATCATTCTCTATTTTTTAAATCTGACTGAAAATTCAAACATGCCCTTTAATTACAATCATGAGGAAAATTTTCATACGCGAGTCGATGTTACGCTCTGTCCATTTCCCATCGGCTCGGCGCACACCGGAAAACATAACATAATTAAGGCCATACCCCCAGCAAAACGCCGCACGATCGAGATTTTTAGAAGCTATCTAGTCATTACTTAAAATAAATATTGATTAAAAAAATATACAATATATTTCTACAATCTGTCAGCTTTACTTTGTTCGATTCAAATTCATGTTAACGTTGATATATTTTTTTAAATTATCGTTATAAATGAGCCATAAAAATGAGAAAGATTCCATGCGTCTCCTTTTAAAGTACAGATTGTTTTCATATGAGATTAACATCAATAGATAGGCAATTTAATAACGAATATTTTGCCCGTTTTAAATTTTCGAAAAGACCAATACCTGATTTTTTAAATCAATTATTCGCTAAATACGTGCATATTCTGCACGAAAACTCACACGCCAAGTACACGAGTTAGTATGCCGCGAGTCAGTCAAATTCATTTGCTCACGGAAGGGCCTTAATAAAGTCAACTATAGCCGCTTCCAATCTTTGTTATAGTCGCTTGACCATCGGCGCGTACACCACTTCCCGACTCGATGCATTTCGCACACATTTTAATTTAAAAACAACACAAGTCCTAACCACTCGCCAATGTAAATCAAACTTTATTCTAATTAGTTAAAGTGGGGAAACAATTGAGTGTTGTTTATATAAAGGTGTGTTGCATATTGAAGCCATTTCTCGTGTGCTTGACAATAATGCATGGCTGGCCTAATGTTTGCTTTGTATGAAGGTACAGTAATAGTTATGTGGACCGCGGTACGCTCGGGGCGTGAATGTATAATGTTGTCCAGACTTGGAAATAGCCAATTAAAGATGCATTTTGCATGCGTATTTAATGTTATTATGAGGAATGACGAAACATTGGCTTACGGAATAATTTATTTGTGTATTGTTATTAGATTTATTGAATAACTCATATGTTTTCAAAATGATTTTATGTCTTTAGTATTTTTTTATAGCAGAGGCGTAGTGATGACATTAGCAATAAGCAAATGTAAAGCAATCTCAATCGCCAAAGAACACCCGTACCAAAAAAAATTGTGAATGTATTACCGCCCTTAAATAAAAGGGAATTTATTTACTTTATTAAGGGAAAAGGCGGGAGATTTGGTCCTCCGGAAATCTCACTCGTTATACGAAACATAACAGAAAGCTACATGGTTTTTTATGAAATATTAAATGCTATAGATAACACAATCTAGATATAGATAAAATGATAATTTTATCTTGAGTAGTGATAAATTATTATGGCATAGCTAATTTACTCTTTCCCAACTTACAATATAACGACCTAGGTTTTCATCGTGGCTCCGCCCGCGTGATCTACTTTTCCCGGGATAAAAAGTAGCCTATGCTCATCAGGAATAATGTAGAATTCTAATGGTGAAAGAATTTTTCAAATCGGTCCAGTAGTTTTTAAGTTGATTCGTTATATACAAAAAAACAAACCTTTCCTCTTTATAATATTAGTGTAGATAGAGGCAAATATTCAAAAATTCATACAAATTCAAGTATCAAAATTAGCATTTCCTCAATAGACAGTATATTAAAAGCAGTATAGTATTGGAATGCATTCAATTTACGATGTACAGTGCATCGGGTAGGCTGTCTGCAGCGCGACGTGCACCGACTGCCGAATGAAACGCTGCTTGACTCAAAACAGATCTATTAATTCATAGACACGCCTATGGTAAATTAATTGAACAAAATTCAAAATGGAGACGATGGACCATTGTTCCAAAAATTGGGAGCTTCAACAGAGCATGTATACGGTGGTTCTGGTTTTAATTAAACTTAGGAGCTGTTTTTCAATCTTCGAAAAATGTTATTTAACAGTTTTCCGATAAATCAGATGAAAAAAGATCGTATGTGGGAGGCCGTCTGGACTGTTACCTATTAGCTATTTCTGCCGCCAAGCAACAGTGTGTAAGAACTGTTGTGTTTCGGTTAAATTGGTGCCAGTAAAATTACTATTACTATTATTATGAGACTTTACATCTTATTTCTCGGGGTAACGAGCGCAATTGAGTGCCATGCAGTGCTTTATATTTCAAAGTTCTGTGTGGTGCTGCTTCTATTTATCGATAGGCGTGGCGCTTATCATCAGGAGAGCGACTTGCTCGCCTCGTCATTAAATTTAATTAAAAAAATATCAATTTATTCGGACACTGAAAATCGGCCTGAATATAGCATTTAAATCACCCTCAGACAATGCCGACGGAAAGATAGCCACTAAGTCCTTTCTTATGCCTTAATTGGTGGTTTACTTGTACCCCAACGTCATCAAATAAGCATTAGCAATATAACTGGAAAATAATAACTCGTATCTAAGACATATTTACGTCTACAATCAATCCGTTGACCGCACGACACGTGTTGGAGGTCTGGTTTGCAAGTGGCATTGTGAGCTGAGCTAGGGATGCTTTTATGCACCCCCATGCTGCCAATCCATTATACAAGTTAATGAAATGGTTTAGCCATAGGTAAATTAAACGATTATGTTGTGTACATATTATGATTATAATGAACTTTATTCTACGCAGCATTGTTCTAGTGGTCGCTTAGCTGAGAAACCGTGAAAGCCTGGGTTCAAATCCCACGGCAATTGTGATTGAGTTTTCGATTTGATCACACAGGAATTACTCGGGATTGAAATGATACTAGCCCTGTATTATACACGTCCTACTGCTGGGCACGGGCGTCCTCTACTGAATGATACGGGCTAGGCCTTAGTCCACCACGCGGGCCTAATGCGGGTTGGCAGACTTCACATACCTTCGAAAAATCTTATCGAGTTCTCACGTATGCAGGTTTCCTCATTATGGTTTCCTTCACCGTTAAAACAAGCGATAATTAACGATTAAAAGCTCTTGGGGCTGGATTCGAAACTGCGACTTTCGTCTCGACAGTCCGTACCACTCCCCGATGAGCTATCGCCGCTATAGGATTGAAATATGTGCCCGATATAGGTTCGCCCCATCAAATTATGGGTCAGTTCCCTGGATGTATTAAATAAATTGATAAACATCCTACCTCACTAAACTCCAAACATTAATTTTGCACCTACTTTGTTCATCTCTGCACTACCCTAAGGTTGACTGGAGAGAATGCCTTTGGCATTGAGTCTGCCTTTATATATTATATATAAAGTGTAAATAGATAAATACATTTATAATAAAAATATAATAGTATTTCATTCATATAATAGTAGAATATGTCACAGTCTATATCTTATGGTAAGTCGCGAATAACATACCGATCGATGCCTTCATTCAGAAATACAGTCAATCTTTCCGTCGGCATTTCACTTATCTAAATACATTTTAAACTTTATTTTATCGTGGTGTTCACATATACAGTCGGACACCTCACTAAGATACAATTCTTCTATGGTTGGTGTTAACTACGAGGGACTTAGGGTCCCATAGCACCCAAATTCAAAAAAAAATCGTGCCTTGTAGAAGCATTCTTTATCCTGGCACGGCAAAGTAACTACAGGGGAACTGATGTTAATACTGCAGTCTACATAATGTCGAACGTCAAGAGATATTGCTGCTCACGATGGTCGGTAGAATCATGCCGGCTTTACTTTACTGAATTATGTATCAGAGCAAGGACACCAGATTTTACAAGGTGGTTTCACGTATGCGAAAGACCGTCTGAAATGACTGGGCATTATGAGACTTAGCAGCTCAAAGCACGTCTTTACAATATTGTATTTCTTATATTTCTAACTAGTATCTTCAAACGGATTTTATCGCGGATTTTTATTTTATTTTGGTCCCGACGTTTTGGTCCCCCCCTGACTACGAAGACCTTCGAAACGTTCCCGGCGTTCCCGAAAATAAAATAAAAAACCGCAATAAAATCCGTTTAAATTCGTTTTATTTCAATAGTATCTTCAAAACAAAACACCTCGTAACTACATCCACCGCATGTTAACTCGATCTCACCCCTAAACGTTTTAAAAATACGCCCACATTTTATACAGGGTGCGTCTGTACGTACGTATAGTGACTATACACAAGTTTTACTATACGTAGCGGGATGGCGGGCGCGTTTTTCACGCTACCGTGGACACGGGTAGGGAACCCGTTTATTTGTAAAATATTTTTTCTAACATGTAAAAATATTTTTTATAAAATTCGAATTCAAACATGGATTGTTTTTAAAAATTGGCCAATTAGAGACTTTGGTTCACGCCAAGCTATGATGTAGACGCCGAAGATGTTAAATTTCCATTTTATTTATAACTGAAATTTTGAAAAAGGAACATCGTTGGTGTTTTATACATCGTAGTCTGGCTCTATATTTTTATTTTGTAATGTTTTCTTTTAATAATACAAAATAGCACAAAAGTTTAAAACCGCATGATATTATGTGCCAAAGCCGACAAGTGCATAAAAAATATACTACTTTTATATCCGAAAAGATATTTTCTTAATCATAATTTAACACTTTCATTAATTAAGAAATATAAAGTTGTACCTGCTTGATCTCTCACATCTCGGTTTCAAATTAATCTATCTCTACATAAGGAAACGAATATGCGTAGTTAACATTGACGTGTGGTTTATATTGAATCAAGTTTGTACTGTAATGAACATAGTTTACCACATTTGCGACTCGGAAATATCATTACGCTTATGGTAGGATTGCTTATCACTTTTAATCTTAGTTTAATCAACGATTTGATTCTTTAGTGTCATCATGAAATCGTTGATCTGACCACAGTTATGTCGTATGGTTAAGAATGAGTGAGTATGAGAGGTAGAGCCACGCTGTAGACAGTTTCGTCTACAGCATGAATGGGCTGGCTCGACCGGGTCGTTCCCACTGTCTCACAGAAAACCGACGTAAAGTAGTGGCTTGCTGCTGCGTTTCGTACGGTGAGTGAGATAACCGGAAGCCGAAATCCCGTCCCCTTCCCAATCCCTAATTATCCCTTTCCTTGAAGGTCGACAACGCGCCCATCCTTCTTCTGGTGGTGGGCTTACATGGGCGGTGGAGATCACTTACCATCAGGTGACCCATTTGCTCGTTTGCCGGCCTATGCTATAAAACAAAAAAAAAATGAAATTATTTTCAGTGTGAAGAAACCGTAACGAGTCTATGGGAAAATAAAGTGGTCAAGAGAACAAACTACGTCATCAAGCGTTGTTTAAGCATCGGCTCAATGAAGTTATACGACATAATATGTATTAAAAATCTTACCCCAAAGAATGCCTCCAAATAATTCACTCTTTTAGCCTTTTTCAAAGTTAGAAAGCGAGTGTTTACAAAATTTCGCAAATCACTGATGTATGGACATGTTAAATGACCTGAAACAGTAAATTAGCAAACAATTAAGAGCGCAATGTAACCCACCCACGCGTTGTCATCGTGGTGCGGTTGTGACAAATATTATCAGTTATAGAGCTACACGTAACCCCATCTTTGATGTTACAAATTGGCGGTTTAGTACTGTATATCACAAATATTATGATTAATGATATAGTAATACTGGGATTATTCTATATTTCCAAGGCGGTAGGTCCCTCGTACGCGAGACGCCGTCTGGGTTGGTACCACCGCTTTGTCTATTTCTGCCGCCAATTAACATCACTGTTGTGTTTCAGTTTGAAGGATATTGAAGCCAGTGAAATTACTGGGCATTGTGAGTCTTAACATCTTATGACTCGGGGTGACGAGCGCTGTTCAGTGCCGCAGTGCTTTGTAATTCAAAGTTTGTGTGGTGTTGCTTCTGTTTGTGGGCAGGTGTGGCGCTTACCATCAGGCGAGCGACTTGCTCGTCTCGTCATTCAATTATATAAAAAAAAAGTTGATGTGATTTCTATATTTTACTAGCTTTTCGCTGGAAAAAGCGTGATTTTTTTCCACAATGAAAGGCGCCTATGTCCTAACTTTAATTGTAATTCGGGGTATACCAGTTTGATAAATTTCATTTAAGTCCATGTAGCCGTTAGGGCGTGGTTAACAACCAACCAAACATCCACATTTGTAATATTTATAGGGTTTTATCCTGACACGGAGAGACTACTGCATCTGGTGGTAAGTACAGTGTAATTCTAATATAATTTGAATTGTCCCAAATATAAGTTAATTTACACTAACTGCCCCGGAGCGTCTCACCGGAGTGTCTCTAAAATTTTTCACCATACGGTTGTCGGTATCAAGTTAATTACTTCTCCATATTATAATTATTGTTATATCCGCGTTGATTAATACACCATAATATATGTTCGAAGTATCATAAACTGAATAGCAGCGATAACTCAGCGGGGTGTGGTATGGACCGTCGACGAAACCACCACCACCACTGACTTTTCTAAGTTACGTGTATATCAATTGTTAATTATCGCTTGCTTTAACGGTGAAGGAAACATCGTGAGGAATCCTGCATACCTGAGAACTCGATAAGATTTTTCGAAGGTATGCGAGGTCCGCCAACCCGCATTAGGCCAGCGTGACGGACTAAGGCCTAACCCCTCTCATTCAGTAGAGGAGGCCAATGCCCAGCAGTGGGACGTATATAATGCAGGGCTAGTAAAAAAAATCATTAATAATCATTCTGATGGTAAGTGATCTCCACCGCCCATGTACCCCCACCACCAGAAGAATCATGGGCGCGTTGCCGACCTTAAAGGAAAGGGATAATTAAGGATTGGGAAGAGGAGGGCATTTGGGCTTCCGGATATCTCACTCACCGTACGAAACGCAGTAGCAAGCCGCTACTTTACGTCGGTTTTCTATGAGACAGTGGTAATGAGCCAGCCCATTCATGCTGTAGACAACAACGTGGCTCTACCACTCAAAATGGTAGACCATTATACCACTTCGAACATCGAACGTATCAGTAGTTAATATGTAGATGTTTTGAAAGTTGAAATCCAGTAGGGTTCGCTCGCACCGTGCCGCGCCGCGCCGTGTCCCGTGACGCGTGAACGCACGTCACGCGCACTCGCAGCGTCCTGTCACGTCGGACGCATACGCGTGCCGCCAACACGTCTGCACGGCGCATCACTATTTTTGTTAGTTTTATGTTTCTGACGGGCAGGGAAATGTAAATGATTTTGTTGATACATCCCTAATTTAATTTAAAGTGCAAAATAAATGGTGTGTCTAATAACACGATATTGATAGAATAGTCCAAACTCATATTATAAAGGGGAAAGATTTGATTATTTGTTTGCCGTGAATAGGCTCTGAAACTACTGGACCGATTTGAAAAATTCTTTCACCATTAGAATCCTACATTATCCCTAATTAACATAGGCGGTATCGATAATATAACGTGCAGTATTCCACGCGGGCGGAGCCGCGAACCAATGCTGGTATTTAATAATCAAATTATGAGAAACAAAAACTCATGGTTAATTGGATAAAAAAGATTTGTGTAAGTAACTATTCACGTCATGGACAAATAAAATATTATACTGATTTATTTATTTCCAAGAGTTTAAATAAATAAATAAATAAATACACCCAACAGTCACATACATAGTCCTGACCCCACAATAAGATACGAGTCTTGTGTCGTAGGTGTCAGGAACTACGAGAGACTTTCGGTCTCACAACACCCAGACCCCGAAACAAATAAATGTGGATCACACAAACATTTGTCTCGGTGCGGGGATCGAACCCGCGGCCTCTCGCTTCACAGCCGGCTACTCGCCCGCTGCGCCACGGAGGCTGTCAAGTTTATTTTTGAATAACCCTTTATCTATTTACTCTAGACTCTAGGGGCTTAAAGACTGAAAAGAGTAATTAGTGATATTTGCCTCTGTAGAATTGACACAACTTGGCAAAAACGCAAAATTAAAATAAAATCTACAATCATACAATACGTTTATACATTGCAGATTGTCCAAAATTAGCCCTATGTTAGCCGTCCTTTCCAATCAATAGTCGATTAATCAGTCCCAAGCGAGCGGCGCGCGCGCACTCGCGCGGAAAATCTTACAAAAAATCGCAGGGCGGCGGTGCGGGCGGGGCGGATCTCACGCACTACTGGAAATGCGAATTTGACTCAGCACAGAGGTGCTGTGGAGTCGATGTATAAGTGACAAAAATTGTGTAGCAGAAATAAAGCCGAAATTAGACAATATTTTGTGTTTCGGAATAACGAGCGCAGTGCGGTGATATATTGTGTTTTGATATTCAATGTTCTGAGTGATGTTGCTCGTATTTATTGACAGGCGTCGTACTTGTCATCAGACGAGCGACCTTCTCGTCTCTTTATAAAAAATATCTCATGTTGAACTTGTTTCATTTTATTTTCAATCAATATAATTTTTTTGACTGTTAATATTTTTGCAATAAACAAAATATGGTCTGTCGTCTTTATAATAAATAATCTTCGAATAAACTATAAAACTTATAACTTTGGAATAAATCAGGGATGGTTTGTGTGATCCACAAATATTTGTTTCGACTCTGGGTATTGTGAAACCGATAGTCTCTTGTAATTCCTGATAACCAAGATACAGATTTACTAAAGCTTTTAAAGGTATAACCGGAAGAAGTGTATTTATCTAACGTTTACATAGTGAGATAAATAGAGTATTTTGCATATATTATGATTAAATGGTAGAGCCACGCTATAGACAGTGTCTACAGCATGAATGTGCCGGTTCTATCGGGTTGTTCCTACTATCCCACAGAAAATTGACAAGTAAGAGTTCGCTTTTTGTTTCGTACCGTGTGTGAGATAGCCGACGTCCAAATCCGCCTCCTATTCCTATGTCCTTCCGATTTCCTAAGTCATTAATTATCCCTTCATTTAAAATAACTTACTCTAACATTTTACCTATTTTTGTTTTATAAATCCTTAAATATTTATTAGTATAATCAATCGACTCCATGACTTCGGGATGTCGTGGAGAGAAGGGTAGGCTGAAAGTTGTCGATAACACGCGGCCATAAATCATTGCCCACCAAATGTCTTGTCGTTTGGCACAGCCGACAATTTGCCTGCCCCGCCCTGCACCAACATGGCTTGATAATAGCCATTACATGTGTATATGTGGCCATTTTGATACGTAATTGCACTAAATATGTAAGTGTTTCTTTTAACTATTTAAAAATGAGAAAGTCTTCAAATCGGCATGCTTTTTTTATTTATAGGATCTTCTGTTACACTATGTTATAATTTACACATTATTTGTAACAAACATAACACAAAATAGAAACTGTTTTGCAGATACATAATTAAAATTAAACATGAAATAGGGCCACAGTTCATATTTTAAATATTGTTACCAGCAAAGAAGGGCGTGTAGTATGAAAATCTAACTGTCTCTCGCACGCGTGCATTTTAAAGGCTTAACATATCTTGTGACGTCACAATATACGCCATGCAATCTTTTCCTGCCATTTGACTGTTACCCCTTCCATCGAATTTAAATAGCTATCAACCTATATAATTTTAAACTGATTAATATAATTGATAATAGGTTTTGGATACCGTCATTTAACGATTAAATAATAATCTAACGAGTATACTCTATTGTGGATTAATTTTGACGGAAAAAGATTATGTGATATGATCCTATATAAATTTGAAATTTAAGTTTGAAAAGGGTCCAATCATATCGAATATTAATGACGCGTCCAAAAACTCTTTTGTGGTCTAGTCCTAAAACTTGACAGTCTTTTTATTATTAAATCGTGGTATGGTGGAGAGGAATAGGAATTCCAGGCACACGGAAATTCCGGTTCGAGGACTAGCGTCATCGGGTATAACATACCCCGAGCGAAATCTTATAAGCTTCGAGTATCGCTATATGAGTAACTATTTAACCCTTCAAATATCTTCCAATAGAGAACTGGTTTAATACGGTTGCTAAGGTCTCTCAGACCGATTCCTTCCAGCTGGCGGCGCTAAATAATTTAATATGTCAGTAGGAGTGACGTCACGCGTGCTGCTATGCCGCTCTCCCCCCCCCCCCCCCCTGGCGCTCGAGTCCCGTAAATCCTCACGCCCTGTTGAAGCGTTTAATTAATTCACAAATAACTCGTATCGCAACATGTTTTGTAATATAAATATTGGATGTTCGTATGTCAAGCCATTTTTTGCGTATATGTTTTTTTTTTGTAATGATCCTTCAGATAATCAAGGTGGTAAGGTCCCTCGTATGCGAGAGGCCGTTTGGGTTGGTACCACCGCTTTGTCTATTTCTGCCGCCAAGCTGTTGCAAGTTGCTGGTGTAAGCACTGTTGCGTTTCGGTTGGAAGGACATTGAAGCTAGTCAAATTACTTGGCGTTATAAGACTTAACGTCTTATGTTTCGGAGTGACGCAGTTCAGTGCTATGCAGTGCTTTGTAATCCAAAGTTATGTGTGATGTTGCTTCTGTTTATGGGCAGACACTTACCATCACGCGAGCGCCTTGAACGTCTCGTCATTCAATCAAATAAAGAGAAATATCGATTTCGGACTAGGAGATTTTTTTTACAAGAAATATGGCAGCAAGAAAAGTCTTTTCATATCGCACTACGATTATTGTACAACAAATATACGTTGGCGAGAGTGTAGTTCTTATTGAAACGCTCATTAGTCGATTTTCGGTTGGACAGATAATTATGTACATTTTTAATTTGTTCCAGAAATTACTACCGCCAACTTATTATTGTTGGTTACGTCGTTTTAGTTTAAAAGTTTCTTTTTTAACTATATATCTCAAAAACTGTAATTTGGTATTTTTTTAAGGGATTGAATGACGAGACGAGTAAGGCGCTTTCCTAATGGTAAACGCAACGTCTTAGTCATAGTCATGATATTTTTTTTTATAGCATAGGCCAGCAAACGAGCAAGTGGGTCACCTGATAGTAAGTGATCTCCACAGCCCATGTAAGTCCACAATACCAGGAGAATCATGGGTGCGTTGCCGACTTTAAAGGAAAGGGATAATTAGGGATTGGGAAGCGGAGGGGGATTCGGGCCTCCGGATATCTCACTCACCGTACGAAACCTAGCAGCAAGCCGCTACTTTACGTCGGTTTCCTGTGAAACAGTGGTAACGACCCGGTCGAGGCGGCCCATTCGTGCTGTAGACTAAACCGTCTACAGCGTGGCTCTACCACT
Organism: Amorpha juglandis; assembly: GCA_949126905.1. Classification (NCBI taxonomy): domain Eukaryota; kingdom Metazoa; phylum Arthropoda; class Insecta; order Lepidoptera; family Sphingidae; genus Amorpha; species Amorpha juglandis. The sequence goes on along the minus strand of OX421386.1, from coordinate 10,437,424 downwards.
CGTATTTAAAAATTCAAAGTTTTTCAATGTATTTAAAAAGTCGATTTCAAAATCTGTCTTTAGAAATGAAAAATATATAATGTCTTAAAAACAATAGGACCTTGCCGACATTGCAATCTTCGTTTTTCGTAATGAAAAAGTAAATTTGGACAAAGAGATGGGCTGCATTGCCGAACAGAACGCACCTTTAGTTTGGCTTTTTTACACTCATTACTATAGCGGTTCGGTTTTTTGCCCTTTTTCCTGTACCCGAGATAAAAAATGAAGATGAACCGAGGTGCAGAGTAAATACGAGGTCATGTAGTGATGTACGGCTAGATTTAGGCTTTATCGATTTATTTGAAAATGTAAATATCATTATTTTAAATATTGATAGAAGTTTTAGCAAGATTTGAGAATTCAATTTTCCTTAATGTTCTCATAAAATATTTGAGGGCTTACTTATTTAAGGTGTATTTTTTCTGCAATAGTTAAAGGGCAGTTTATGATGTTGTTTTATTCCTAACAATTTTACCGATACCACGAATAAAATTGATCAAAAATTTAGCTTTATCCTTATACATGGGTGGTTCGGGTATCACAAGGCAATAGATATAGTATAGATTGACATACAAGATACTGTACAGTATACATTGAATTTGAACAAAAGTTACACCAAATAAAAAAAAAAATTAATTCAGATTTAGTATAGGTAATATCGGGATTAATAAACTTATTTTATAGTTAATGTCCTAAAATTCAGCGAAATAAGCCACCATAATAATAGAGTTACCCTATATCTCTACACTACGGTATAACAAAAGGCGCATAAACTTAATCGTATAGTGAAGGTACACTGAAATCGATAGAAATTTATCGACATTAAACCCGTCACTGCCGACGGCCGCAGACCGCACGGGCCGCTAGTCACGAAAAGTCCCTCCCAGCAAATATATTAGAATATACATTACCCTACGTGACTCCGGTGAAATGAATAGTCCGCCGCACCGCACCCGGCTACGCAATCCGCATATACGGATCTCACTGATCCCAATTTTATACCTACAGAACTTTCACATCACTAAATGAAATTATTTTTATGTAGCGAGTTATAACGTTGGAAATTTTATTTTGGTGCCTAATTGGTTTTTATTTAAAAGACATCACAAAATTAGAGATTTATTTTTATGATTGTATTATGACCCGGATCTAGGTCAGTGTGATAGATGAAATGTCTACTCATCTCATTAGTAATAGAGCTCCCTGCTCAACGGTGGGATGGTATGAAGATATGATAGAAGGCTAATATTACTATATTTTATAGGTTTAAAGCTCATATAAAATTACCAAGAAAAGAGCTTACTCTTTCGTCGAAGGCTGGTTGAAGCCGACGTTTGCTCCGATGTTGATTAAGTCTATGGGTGGCGGTGATTACTTACCAGGTGACCCACTCGCCCGTCTACTATTAGTTATAAAAAACAAATAAATAAATACCCATAAACATTATTTTCAAACTTTCATGCTGCGCATCATTATTTATTTATTATTTATTTTGAATACGTTTAAAGTTAGACTTTCAATTTAAGCTCCATTCATTAATCAGATAGCTTATCAAGTTTTATATTTTAAATAACTATATCAATCCTTTAGCCGTACGAAAAATCGTATGGATAAACTAAAAACTTGGACACTAAACTGGCTATGGTAATAAATTAGATATACTCGTAAAAAAAACACATTAAATAAATAATTAAATTGTAATAGATAATAAACAAAGTAAATACCGTTTTAATTACCGACTTATGGATTTATCGATACATCACCACTTCACTATTGACTAACACAATCATTATCACATTATTTTAAAACATTTCTTCATTGGACAAAGACCAAACATCACCAAATGTTTAACTCGAACTGATTTCAATTTCCCTCAACCTCTCCCATATATAGGACAGCCCTCGTTTCCACTGAAGCTGAAACTTGCACTGGAGCTTAAAGCTCTCGACGGTTAAGTCACGTGCGCATGAGTTGACTCGGAAGTTATGTGTTACGTAACTTCGAATGTGAGTATATTAACTAGGGTTTAATCTTATTTAGATATATTAAAATAATGAGTATCTTTGGAACCATATTGGTTAAATTCTTATATTGGTCGGGAATATTAACTTTATACTATACCTGTTGTTATATGTTCCGTCCGCGTGAATATGTTCTTGGGTTATCCCAAGTGCTTCTTATGAAGTAACCTATGTTATTTATTCAGTTGTTTTATTTTCAATACAATTGTGGTTGTCCCGTTTTTTCTTAATTGTTTTTCCAGAACCGTAACAAACAATACAAGAATTACGCACATCCATCACTCGAACTATTAGTTATGATGGGCTTAATAATCCCATAGAAAAAGTGTTTTACCGAATCTTCAATTTTTTCGAGCAAAGTTTCCAAGTCTTCGTCCTCTAAAAACCTTAGTCGGAATATTATGAACAATTAAAAAACAGTCTAGCCATTCGGAAGTCATGTCTTTACCAACGAACAACATTTTTTACCCCATATCCCCACATTTTTGTTGACTCTGACCATTTAACGACTCCGTTATAATTTAAGGTTGTCTGGTAAAAAAGATCGCTTTTATATAAGGACATCTATTATATACATTCTAATACATTATTTAGTTGTATGGTTAGTAAATACAAATTATTCCATTGTACAATTGTAAGTGTTATTAAGAGTTATCTCTCTAGTTTTAAAATCAGAAGCATTTTAATAACTTAACTTCTTTACGTATATAGCTAATACTGTTTTTGAAACCCTTTATACCGAAAAACACTTTTTGTCTCTATATAACTTCTAGGAAGAATTTTAAGTTCTCCATAAGAGAGGCATTGGGGTAACGACATTAAAGAGTAACCCTAAAATGAACTCGTGAATCTTATAAGACGCAATCGGAATGCCAAGGGCTCACGACAACTCGTCAAAGAGCAGTTTCGAATAGTTGCTCAGTTAGGGGGCATTAGGCGGGGCGCTGCGGGCGACCGAGCCGACGGCAAGCCAAACTTCACTCCCGGACGTCTGCGGCGGCTATTAAGAATGTAATCGATATTAATTCGATTAATATATTGATATAATTAATTGATTGTGGCCTTTATTTAGCGTAGACCAGCACTACTCCCATTTCTTTTTGTTTAATTGAATGACGAGACAAGCAAGGCGCTCGCTTCGTAAACGTCACGCCTGCCCATACACAGAAGCAACACCGTACAGAACTTTGAATTACAAAGCACTGCATGCCACTGAACTGCGCTCGTCACTCCGAGACATAAGATGTTAAGTCTAATAATGCTCAGTAATTTCATTGGCTTCAATGTCCTTCAAACCGAAACGCAACAGTGCTTACACACTGTTGCTTGGCGTCAGAAATGGACAAGATAGTATAAAGATAGGGACTATCCCGCCCACACACCCGCCACTGTAATTCCTGTGCACCAGAATCAACAGTGGCACGCCTTTTTGTTGACACCATATTGATAGTATATAGATAGTATTAGCCAATAATTTGTTATGTTCCATGGAAATTGCATCAATACGGACAAGAATAGCTGCCAGTACTGTACCCAGAACAGGGAACGAACCTAATACTCTTGACCGCAGTAGGCGAGTAACATCAGCAATTGTGGTGTGAAATTGAACGACAGATTTATAAATTCCTTTAACTGAAGCAATTGTAATTACGACAATAATAAGAAAGTAACTCTTATTAAAATAAAATATTCACATGGCCTAGGATTTTTTTTCGACGTCGAACTCGAATAGATCGTAAGATGTAATTAAGATATTTCGAGGAGATATTATTATATTATATTATTATATTAGATATTATTATACTGGTAGAGATAGGGCATTACCTAGTTCTTGCAGTACGGAACTGCGAAAGGGTGTTTGACGTGACGACCACAAGGTCGTCTAGGTTGATACCACCTAGTATATTTCTGCCGCCAAGCAACAGTGTGTAATTACTGTTGTGTTTCGGTTTAAAGGACATTGAAGCCAGTTAAATTACTGGGCATTATGAGACTTAATATGATATGTCTCGGGGCGACGAGCGCAGTTATGTGCTTCGTAATTCAAAATTCTGTGTGGTGTTGCTTCTGTCTATGGTGTGGCGCTTTCGATCAGGTGAGAGCCTTGCTCGTTTCGTCAGTCAATCAAATAAAAAAAAAAAAAAACCTTGTCTATAACTAAGAATTCTATTGTATTAATTCTATTCTATGTCTAAAGAATTCTATTTGTCATGATTTTAGCAAGCTGCGTAACCATGCTGTTACGTCATGTACCCCTCCCATACCGCTCCACTACCACAGGAACCTATTCACTCAGTTTTGCGCTACTCCTATAGGTACTTGCAACGCTTATGGATATCGGAAAGTTCACAAATGGTATAAATTCTACCGCTGTAGAGAGTCAGCTTCTTTATATTATTATCTAGATTTTAGCAGGCATTACAATAGCGCAATAGCAGGTTTAAGTGGTAGAGCGACGCCGTAGACAGTTTTTTACAGCATAAATGGGCCGGGTCGACCAAATTACCATTGTCTTAAAGAAAACTGTCAGAAAGTAGCGGATTACTGTTGTATCTCATAGTGTGAGTGAGATATCCGGAGGTCCAAATTCGCAACTCCCCTTCCTAATCCATTATTTATTATTTTCCTTGAAGGTTGGCAATGCGTCCATGATTCATCTGGTATTGAAGGCGTTCATGGCTGGTTGAGATTACTTACAATTCTATGTCCCACTTGTTCGGCCTATGTTATAAAAAATAAGTTTTCGGTGATAGTCCGCTATATTTGAACGCCTTTAGTCGTTATTTTTTTTAATACCAGACCCTAAAAAGTAAACAGCAAAGCATTTAAAAAACTATTTTCATATCCTTTCTATATCTATTTGGTGTAACCTAGATATATTCTCTACCATCATTATCGACATGAACTATCCAAAATAAAGTAACTGAGAGACAATATGTCGAACTGCAATTCATTAGTAATCGGCTGTATTGCGAGGAGTTGCGATATTCGTGCCCAGTTCCCTCGTCTCGCCTTTCCACAGTTTCCAAGGAAGGGAAATGCCACATAACAATGATGTATGCAAGGAATAACAGTATTCAGACTAGAAAGTAAAGACAGCTCCCAGAAGAATACAGTTTTATTTTAAAGCGTGGTGTTTTATGATTTATATTCTGTAGCTTTTGATTAGTCTACATAATAGCAGACAAAATTGTTCAAAATTCATAGAAAGGCAAAAATATTAAAGCGCCAATACATGAACTTTACGGTAGAGCTCTTAAAAGTTGTTTTATTACGATGTTTTTTTTACATATATGTTATACGATATATCCGCAAAATGTTAACAAACTTTTATTATACTTATTGTAGTGAATAGTGTTTACAAGCAGTGTAGTCCTATAGTAAATAAAATTGGAAAATCCTCAAAGAGTGCAGATGCAAGTGTGGTCGAATGCTGTCATACTTATTATTAAAATTAAACAAAGTTTTGTAGGTAATCGTTGTTTAATGTATTAATCTATGTCATTTTTGGTTAATAATTTCTAAAGTCCATTGTTAAATTTCTACAGAAAAATTACTTTAATCTAATTAGATAAAGAGTCACTGAGTTCTACAGCACCGGAAATTTGAAAAACCGCGTAAAAATATCGGTAAATCTTTTTTTCGGTCGTCACTTATCAACATAGATTAAATTTTCACCTTCAGCTAACTGAAAAAATCCATTACTTCCGCCAGATGTCACCGAAATCAAATGCCACTGGAACAGGAAATCAATAGAGATGGTGTAGACATTCGCACTGTTAAAAATTTATGTTATGATTGATTAATATTACATACATACATTTGTATACTATCTAAAGTTAAGCTAGCGACTCTAGACTACATATAATATTTAGTAAGTATCATCTAAGTACTAAATTATATATTAATGTACTGTAATGTACATTATTGTGCGTGATCTGTGGTCTTAAGTATAATATAGGTATAAGTGTCAATAAAATTTCGCCTTCGTTTGATTACAACCCAAATTGCTTTTTAACTGAAGGTTTTAAAAAATCTGTCATATTCGAATTACAAATTACGAATATAGATGCAACATTTCTCTTGGTGTAAGTTTATATGCTTTTGCTGTATCGTAACTATTATTAAGTGCAGTGTAGTCTGTCGTGAAATTATATAAAAAAAATTATTATTATCTATTACTGAGGACACAAAAAGTACTTTGAAAGAAATACATCCACATCTCCACTGTTTTTTTATTCCGTGCCACTGAAACACAAAGTTTTTTTTAATCCATCCGGAGAGACAAACAGACATTAATCAATGTCAATCACGAACAGGCACCAGTTTGACTGGAAAAATATTGGGGGGGGGGGATATCAGGTGCCATCGACGAGTAAAACCTTTCTCATAAGTTGTAAATGGCGATCCAATATTTTTTTTATTGAATCCAATTAAGGTCTTAATTGGTTTTCATCAAAAATGCGTATATTTTTATCTGGCGTGTTTTATATTTTACCCGTAAAAGATTTGTATATAAGACAAGGTCCCTCGTATGCGACAGTCCGTCTGGGTTGGTGCCACATCTTTCTCCATTTCTGCCGCCAAGCAGCATTGCGTAAGTACTCTGTTGTGTTTCGGTACGAATGACATTGAATGAGACTTAACATGTTTTGTCTCGGGACGACAAGTGCAGTCTAGTGCCATGCAGTGCTTTATATTATAAAGTACTGTGTGCTGTTGATTCTGTTTATAAGTAGACGTGACGCTTACCATCAGGCGAGCGACATCCGCATCTCTTCATTCAAGCAAAAAAATTAACAAATGAAACAAATGACTATGTACTGATATAGATGAATTATTTAATAATTATACGGTCTGCCTACATATAGCGCTATGGCAAATATAGCCTTATTATCAAACTAACTTAATATGATTGAAAATAAATAACATGAAATAAAACAGCAGCGAATATTTGTTAATATTATAATTCGTTAAACCAAGTTAAAATTGATTTAAATTGCAAAATTTTGTAAATTCATCAAGCCACCACATTACAACGGATATGGAAAATTTCAATCTGAATTTCTAATTTTCATTCGGTTTCGGACGCTATCACAACTTTACGAAGCCTTTAACAAAATAAGAGACAACTAACTTTGCATATTACGTTATTAATAGGGGTGGTGAGGGGTGGGTGTGATTAATTGATATTTTCGTATTCAATATTATTACAGAGCTTAAAACAATCAGCTTCGTTCATGTTTCTTAAAATTTTAACTTCACTTCAAATTGTTTATTCTTATTTTTTCGTAAAGTTTTTAATATTACATCTTAGTGTGGAAAATGTATTTTTGCACTACAGTTTTGTAAATCGTTAATATCTTAGATGAATAACTTCTGAAATAAATAATAAATAAAGAAAAGAGTTTTGATTGTCCAATTTTGTACTACGAATGCGATCAAAATTAAATTCAATTAATAACTCTAATTCCAGACTCCGGACTGATACTGAGCATTTCGGAATTGAAAAACCTAATCACCTTTATCCGACCCGAGGATCGAACCCGAAACCTCAGCACAATATTCGTACAGCGTATACAACAGCGCCATCGAGGCAGGCTATTAATTCTTTATCTCCTGAAAATTCGACAGGGAAACTAGTAAGCTACGTAGCTACATAATGCTACGCTACGCTCTACGCCTGAGGTATTCGATGTTATTCGGTCGAGACGAGACTTCGCGACTCGCCGGAGATGACACGGTTCAGTGCGCGCACGCACCGCGCCAGAACAATCCCGTTACTGTAATAAATTCATGAATTTCAATATCTTAAGTTTTATTATAAGGCGAAATATTAATTATTTCACCATTCATAAAGAACCACAATACCAGAGAAGTTGAGTGCGTTGCTGAAATTTAAGGGTTGAGAGCGCCTAAAGCGCTCGCCTAAAAGTCCGGTGAAGCTGTAGAAAGCCGACACGCGCCAGGCTAACAGCATAACGTGTCAAGATTGGATGATTGTAAATTGTTACGATGTAACGCCAAGGAGCGATCCGCTTTGACATTTCACCGTAACATAATATTATTTTTCCGGCAAGGCAAAATGACTACACTATACCAGATTTTAAGTACAGTGCAGTCCAAATTTATTTATTGAAGTACCAACAGCATTACAGAATATAGTAAATTGTGACAAGATACATTGTGTCCCTCGACGGTCGGCAAAGTTATGCCTGAAGTTACTGCATATATACTGGCTTATCCCTGATTGTGACTCGCCTAAACGAACCTTTATGGCAGGTTTTTCACCATGCATGGTTGGTATCCAGTCGGGTACAAAAACATCAGGTACCCTCCCACCAGCATTTAAGGTTTTGTCATTTTTTGTTTTAAGTCACGGCAAAATGACACAGTGCATGGTACAATTACGTTAGCGTAAAAAGTAGAGTGTGGCACCTCTTCTGGAAAAGATTTTGGAAAGAAGAAGGAGATTTGGACGCATATACAGGGTTATTTTTAAAACACCAGCAACCTCGCAGGGGTAGATTCCTAAGGTTATAAGCTACTACTTTTGTTCTACGACTTTTGATAATTTGTTAGATTTTATTTTCATACAAAAATAAGTATTCATTTAATTTCCGTCTTGAATGTTAAATACAACGCGCATCGCAGATTACGTAAACAAACACGCGAAGCGTGAGGAACCGGGCTAGCGCCTACGACCTTGACCGCTGAGCAGCTGACCACCCTTTGATGTCGCGCGCGCACGCCGCGCCGCGCCGCAATCTACGAAGAAAAACACGACACAACAAAAACTTGTAAAATCATTTTTTTTAAATATATTGAGTTATATCCAAACTCGTAGAACAAAAGTTGTTCCGTATGGGGTCAGCTATCTGGTCCTGCGAGGTTGCTGGTGTTTTAAAATTAACCCTGTATAAATTAAAAGAATAGGATTTTGCGAATGGGGGGAGAGTAAATGGCACTGAAAAACTCACTCACAATATGATTATAATTTCAAACTGACAATTTACATCATCATTATTTCATCATTTTGTGACACATAGGTATCACTCCGGCCGAGCCAGCACATTCATTATAAACAACAACGTACCTCTATGATTTACAATAAAATTAAAATACCAAAAATATACCAAGATGGTTCACAGCCGTATCACGAATTTCACGGTTGGGATGACTTGCCGACTTCCCGACGGGACGGCACGCTTCAGGAGTTGCGCCAGAATCATCGCATTATAAGATTTGTGAGCGAATTTTCACGAATTCAATGGTGGCACGCTGCTTACCCTTCGTATTGTTTTTTGATTGGTTGAGAGTAATTCAGGGAGAAGACGGTTCAGCTGATTAGATAGTACGGGTTGTTATAAAGTATTAAAATGAGATTTTTGAGTATTAATATCTTTATATTATATATCACAGATGTTTTTTGACCCAACGCCATTAACTTCCATAATTCTTCTTCAAATTTAATAATTCAAAGACCATTTTAAAGCTTATGTTTATGCCTATTAACGAAAAATGAAAATTTTAACAGTACCATCTGATTAATTGACAGTACAATTAAATACTTTACTTCATTCTATTTTACCAAAATATCTCACTAACCATTATCAGTACTAGGTGTTCGCACTAGCCACTAGGCTATATTATATTTATAAATAGATTAAAAAAAAACACGAAAATTTAAATTGTACAAATCATTAAATATTCTTTTGTTTTGTTTTTCTAGTGTAACCAGTTCTCCCGAAGGGCTTGAAATAGACTTGATGGTTAGTTGGGGTGGGTATAGGGATCCACCCTTGTATACCTGCATCAGTCATCCGCCTGTCCAGTCGCAGGCCTCTCGATATGCTTCTTCCCTCGTCGAAGTATGGATAAAAAAATATATGTTATTTTGCTTTGGTCCCATGTAAGCTAATGAACTCCCTGCCTCGGTGTTTCCCGAGCGCTATGATATGTCCTTCTTTAAACGAGGCTTAAAAAGAGTATTCCTTTAGTGGTAGGCAGCAGCTTGGCTGTGCCCCTGGCATTGCCGATGTCCATGAGCGGCGGTGACCGCTTACCATCAGGCGGGCCGCTTGCTCATCTGCCTATCAAGGCAATAAAAAAAAAGGAAATGTAGTTATTTTAGACACGTCATAGGCCATGTTTACACCAAGTTTATTTTCTAAATAACTTCAATATTTGTCGCTTGATATGTATGTTCATATCCCGTGACGCGTGCGCCCTTGTAGAACAGTTGCGGCAACTCACGTCAGAACCGATCAAAACTGACACGCACTTGTAGACCGGTGATTATCCGGTTGAAAATGGTAAAAATAGAAACAAATTTATAGTAGAATCAAACCCATTGTAAAAGGAAGAGAATACAACAAAATTGATAGGAAAAATAAATTAACGGCGATCTGAGGTCGGGAAGTGGGAAGGGTGGGGCTTTTAAGGGTAAAAAACGGTTTATCTCGATTTCCGGAAAAACTACAAGTCCTATGGAAAAAAGTTAAATCGCAAAGTTGTAGGTAATAAAAAGATCTACAACTTTTGTATACACACTCTCTTCACATAACCTCAAAATATATGTGAAAAATTCAAATAACCAAGTGTTTTGTTTTTATTTTTATCTATTATAATAAATCATTTTTTTTCACGAAATTTGGTGAAAACTTACCTTTTTGTATCCCAAATACACTGTAATTTTTTTGATTTAAAATATTTATTTTTGCACCTTATTTTGACTTGATATCGAAAAAGCAGTCTAATTTTCAAACGAAAATTCTCACGTCAAAATATGAGCTTTTTTAAAAAAGTCTGTTGGTTTCTTGTTCATTGAATTCTCTACTTTCTGATGGTGTAAAAAAATATATACATTACTATGGTAAATGTGCTCAGAAAATGTAAAGTTATAAGTTAATATTTAATAAGACATATCTACAATATTTTGAGAAAGTTGTAGAATCTTCTTTAAATTATATGCGTAGATGCCTCTTTATTGTTATTTTAATATAACTTATATACTTGAGTGATCTACGGAAATTTTTAGCCCATCATAAAGAAGTGGGGAAGGGGCTAGGTGGGTCTGGGCCTTACTACCTGTTATTTAGTAGTTCGTTTCTTTGCATTTTCTGAGCACATTTACCATAGTAATGTATATATTTTTTTACACCATCAGAAAGTAGAGAATTCAATTAACAAGAAACCAACAGACTTTTTTAAAAAAGCTCATATTTTGACGTGAGAATTTTCGTTTGAAAATTAGGCTGCTTTTTCGATATTAAGTCAAAATAAGGTGCAAAAATAAATATTTTAAATCAAAAAAATTACAGTGTATTTGGGATACAAAAAGGTAAGTTTTCACCAAATTTCGTGAAAAAAGAATGATTTATTATAATAGATAAAAATAAAAACAAAAAACTTGGTTATTTGAATTTTTCACATATATTTTGAGGTTATGTGAAGAAAGTGTGTATACAAAAGTTGTAGATCTTTTTATTACCTACAACTTTGCGATTTAACTTTTTTCCATAGGACTTGTAGTTTTTCCGGAAATCGAGATAAACCGTTTTTTACCCTTAAAAGCCCCCCCCTTCCCACTTCCCGACCTCAGATCGCCGTTAATTTATTTTTCCTATCAATTTTGTTGTATTCTCTTCCTTTTACAATGGGTTTCATTCTACTATAATTTATTTATGTTTCAAATTGGAAAATCACCGGTCTATTGATACTATGTAGAACACATGACAGTAATCTATAGAGCTGTTGCTAAAATGTGATTTGTTAATTTTTGTGTGACAACAATTTGCTATGTATAAGTTGCGCAATTGTACAAATAAAAAATATATGAAATTAACTCATGTTATCAGATTAAGTTTTAAGGATTCAAAAATAAGCATCATGGAAGTGTGATGATAAGAGACATGGAAAGTTCTGAATAGTCTCTGCTGTTTGTGGATATGTTCCCATTATGCGAGCGACCTGTTCGTGACGTCATTCAGTGGTATAAAATAAGTGGGATAACATTTTTATATCGTTTTATATTTCATAAATCTGATTGCTTTTATTAGAGCAGTATATTTCCATCATGTCTTTACTGTAATTTTTTTTTTTAATTGATTGAATGACGAGACGGCGATCGCTTGATGGTAAACGCCACGCCTGCCCATAAAAAAAAGCAACACCGCACAGAACTTTGAATTACAAAGCACTGCATGACACTGAACTGCGCTCGTCACCCTGAAATATAAGATGTTAAATCTCATAATACCCAGTAATATCACTGGCTTCAATATCCTTCAAACCGAAACACAACAGTGCTTACACTCTTGCTTGGCAGCAGAAACAATCAAAGCGGTGGTTCCACCCCGACGGCCTCTCGCATACGAGGGACCTACCACCTGAAATTAATCTGTTCAGAGACCTGCACGTTATCATATCGCTTCTGATTTTAGATATTTTTCATTTTATTAATATAATTTCAATTGTTATGAACTCTATATGAATATACGGTTGAAATCAAATCGTATAAGCCCAGCGAGGTGGATAAGACGTGAACGTGACGACATCCGGTCGCGGCGAACATCCCGCTCGTAACCCTCCGGCGTTTTGATTTATTTTGTGTTTAACTCACCCCCTACATAGTTATACTAGGTACTACATAACAGAGACAATAAAATATTGTATTCGGCAGTGAATTTCAAGACTGGTAGAGCCACGCTAGACACGCTAGACAGTTTTGTCTACAGCATGAATGGGCCGGCTCGACCGGGTCGTTATCACTGTTTCACAAAACACCAACGTAAATTAGCGGCTTACTGCTTTGTTTCGTACGGTGAATGAGATATCCGGAGGTCCAAATCCCGCTCCCCTTCCCAATCCCTAATTATACCTTTCCTTTAAGGTCGGTAACGGCCCATGGTTCTTCTGGTATTGTGAGCATATCAGATGACTTACTCGCTAGTTTGTCGCGGACTTTTTCTATTAAGGTAAATTAAAATCAACTAAAATGTAATATTCGATATTTTTAAAATATAAATCAAATATAATATATCATCAAAATCTTGAGCATTGATAGACTGCTTTGATGGCTCAAAAGGGTTTCTAAGCATAATATAAATTTGGGCAGGTGAGGTGTAACTAACGGTTAACTTATTTAGTAGAGTTATCATTGAAACTGCTTCTGTTACAATCGACGTATATAAATCATTTCTTATATCGTCTGGACAATCGGAAATATAATTTTTCTTGCGTTATCCGTACGTGGTATGAATAATGGTAGTTGTACCGCGAACAGGATCGCTATCAAATCAACCATCCAAACGATATCAGAACCTCATTTCTTCTTAAACCATCCCTCCGAGGAAACCGCGAAAACTGTGAAATTGACGATTGTAAATATTTTAATGTTTCGTTGTTTACTATTAATTTTGAAAAATTTAATCGGCTTCTAAACACATTTAGATGAACATAATTTATTTTAACAATGGTTAAATCAGTATCAAAGGATCACAAAATATATTTAGATTAATATTAATGGCATATATTTTATTTGGTTCAGTGTAAGTAAGTGTTTGGTTTGTTTGGGGGCCAGACCAGCTTAGGCCTAGATCCAACCTCACCTACATGTGGTACTCACGTGCACTCTGCTGACTGAACTGACAAGGCAATAGCGAAACTTGGTTCCCATTGCGGATAGTGGAGGTCAGACAGCGGACCGTCGAATAAAATACCAATTTCCGTCAAATTATGATGGAAAGCGGACCCTGGCATTGGGCCAGGATAACGCCAGGCAGAAATAAGGATTAAGGGTATAAATGTAGTAAGTCTAATACTAATAATAAAAATATGAACTATATTTAAGCACGTGCATTTAAGAATGTAGCATGTGGAATAAAACGGCAATTTGCTAGTTAGTTGATTGTAATTTGAGCCTGAGATTGTGCGTTAAATCAAATTAATTAATTAATTATTGGATTATAATTTAAATGATTAACATGTAGTATGTCTAAATAAGTACATAACCTTTCATTAATTATAAGTATAACGTAACAGCATTTTTGGATAGCGACCATCATACATATAATGAACAGAACAGTTCATAGTGGCTTTTTCAGGCTAGTTCTGGGGTCAGTAACTTTAGACCGGCATAATCCTTATGGTGCTGCCACACCGGTGTTATAAAATGTTATATAACATTTTCTAACATTAAACATTTATTAACATTATCTAACATTGTGATAAAATGTTAGAAAATGTTTGTTAACAAATGTTGTATAACATTTTATAACATCGGTGGGGCAGCACCATTTAGTAAACATTTCTTAACAATTTGTAACATTTTTGAACATTCTTTAACCGCGGGCGGCGGTACTTTTGAGAGCGGCGCCGTCAAAGAAGCCGTCAAAGAAGAAGGGCCGATGTCATGTTTTCAAATGTTATAAAATGTTAAAAAATGTTAAAAAATGTTAAAAAAAATTAAAAAATGTTAGAAAATGTTAGAAAATGTTTGCAAACATTTTCCGTCGGTGTGTGAGCACTTAAAACATCTAACAATTCTTAACAAAATGTAACAATTTTAATGTTAGAAAATGTTTTTTAACATTTTATAACATCGGTGTGGCAGCACCATTACTGTCGAGGCCCGCAATTTCTCACGACTGTCGACCTTATTATATTTACTGCACTGCAATAAACGTCATATAAATATAACACAGTGGGTATTCCCGTTGCCAGAACAAAAATAATACGCAAGTCCACAGCATCTGTGGTGGCACATACAATTTCCTTCGCGACAGGATCTCGGTATATTCGCTTAGAAATATAATTTAATCCGCACACAATAGCCACATTGGAAGCCATACCACGTAAACACCGAACACAAAGGTTTTCCCTTAAAATGAAATCCTTCTTAATACGAAGAGTTCATATACTTATATCGATAATACATTCTTATAGAGTGAAATAAGGTTTTTATATAATAACGGGTTTACGCAGTACAGCGCCGCTTTGTAGAGCTCTCTCTCATGCTCTACAAATATGTATGTTAAGTAGAGTACTTATTTCGAGTGGTAGAGCCACGCTGTAGACAGTTTCGTCTACAGCATGAATGGACCGGCTCAACCGGGTCTTCAAAAAAAAAGTGCGTCTTAATCTGGCATTCATTCCAGAGGTCTGGATGCCAAGCAAACTTGCTTTCACGAATTTGTGTAGTTTACATTCAAAAAAATCACATGTTTTTTATTTGGAATCACTGCTTTCACAAGAATTTGCCGATTTGAAATTCCATTTAGTTTTATTTGTAAATAGCTGTCCCTCGCAGTTTCGCCTGCATGTTACTGACCTGGTCTCATGGGTAATAGCGTGATATACATATAGACCTTCCTCATAAATCACTCTACCTATTGCTGAAAACTGCATTAAAATCCGTTGAATAGTTCAAAGATCTAAGCGAACAAACAGCGCAAGCGCCTGCTCATTGTAACGTAATGAAAGGCGGGAGTGAACGACTGACTGATTTATTGAACAAAAACTATTCTACCTGTCACAATATAATTCTTAGGGTTGCCATATAAAGATCCCTACATCATCTCCCCTCTGCATATGTGTCCTACAATAACAATTAAATCTACTAATAATAACTATATATCTACTTATTACGAGCCTTTGCTCGCTGAGCCCGAATAAGTGCACGCAGTGCGCGGGCAGACGCGCCAGGCGGCGTGGATGGCGATGGGGCCCCGGTAATAGGTTCCGAGTCCGATAGAGGCCCCACTTCGGGTGGCATGGGTGGCGACCGGGCCCCGGCTGGAAGCTCTGATGACGATTCATGCCCATCCGAGCCTCCCGATGCGTCTTCAAATATTTCTTCGGTCTCCTTACCGACTACAAGTGGATTCTGTTCGGTCTTTTCATTATTTTTTACTAGTGCTGTACTAGTCCGAGATAATGAGTAACGCCGTTTATCTCGTCCAGCTGGCATTAATTGATCAATGTGTCTGCGCCACGCGACGCCCCGCCCCATGTCCACTTTATAAGAAACCGGGCCTGTCTGTTCAATGACCGTCCCTGGGGACCATTTATTCCCCCTGGCAGTGTAGTCGCGAGCGTGTATGGCGTCGCCGGGAGCGAGGTTCCGCTCCGTCCCGCCCGCTGCCTGTGCTTGCCGTTGCTGTGCGGCGCACACGTTAGCCGCCACGTTCGGCCGCAGTGCGTCGAGGCGGCAGCGCAGACGCCGACCTAAAAGCGCCCTTGCCGGTGATATTCCTGTGGTCGCGTGGTCACAATTGCGATAATTAAATAGGAATATGCTAAGTGCTGTGGGGACATCCACACCATCATATAGCGCTCTCTTGATTGCCTTTTTGACCGATTTAACCGCATTTTCTGCGGCGCCATTACCTTGGGGTCGATAAGGAGCCGTGGTGACATGTTTAATAAAATTTTTCTCACAAAAAGATTTAAACTCATATGAAAGGAAAGGCGGGCCGTTGTCGGTCACTAATTGTGATGGTAAACCGAATCTCGCAAAAATATCTCGTAAAACCGCGATCGTCGAGTGTGCATCGGTACTTCGCATGCACACCGCCTCGATCCACTTAGAGTTTGCGTCTACTACAATGAGATACTTTTTCCCCCCGCAGTCTGCAAAATCCGCATGTAAACGCTGCCACGGATGTAGTGGAAATTCCCACGAATGGAGTGGCGCATGCGGCAGTGCGTCTTGCACTGCGCGACACGCGTCACACTCGCGACAAATGGTCTCAATGTCCTTATCTAAGTTTGGCCAATACACATAACTTCTGGATAAATTTTTCATTTTATTCATGCCCAAGTGGCCTTCGTGGATCTCCTTTAAAATGTTTTTTTGTAAAGTTACAGGGATAACAATTCTATATTTATACATTAAGCAACCCAATTCCTCAACTAGGTCTTGTTTTCTCGAAAAATACGGTTTTTCCGCCACGCTACTTGCCGCCAACGGCCAACCGAAATTTACATAACCTTTTATTTTACTTAACAAAGAGTCTTTTTCCGTTTCCTTAGCAATATCTTTAAAGCTAATGGGCATCGATTCCTCAATTAAATTTAGATAATTACAATTTAGAGACCCTAGACCCTGCGAACTGTTAGAACTCGCTTTATTATATCCTTTTTAAAAAAAGGAAATAAATTCACACGCAAAAGAAATAAAATATATATTTCTTAGAAAACTAATTTTACAATAGGTACACGAGTTTTTAGGAGAGAGTGTGCGCGACAGGACGGTTGGAAGGCGACTGAATGGGAGAGTGATGTATGGCTAGAGGCAGATGGACGGGGATGCACGATCATCAGGATAAGTGTTGAGTAGGCAGAAAGGGGAGCAATCTAGGGATATAACAGCCCCCCGGATAGGAGGAAACTTACGGGTGAGAGGTAAGTTGACGATGAAAAAATGGAGGTTAGGTTCTGCGGAGTTTAGGAGCTGGAACATCATCGTCGGGATCTGAGGATGTCAATTCTATAGGTTCTTCTGGATCGGGATTACATTTACGTGTCTTAACTAACTTATAATATTTAAACAGCTTATACAATATGGATAATATTATAATTAAAACTAATACAATGGTAGTGTAAGAATAAAAATTACCGTACAGAACTATATGAGGCTTTTCAATTATCTTGTCAAGATTAGTTTTTATTTGTTCAGTTGTTTTATCATAATTGGTAAGAAGAGAATCCAAGTTATCTACATTCTTTAAATCTACAAAAGGGGCTTTAATGCTGTCCTTTAAATATGTTACTGGACTACAACAAATATCATTAATTAATTCGAAGTGCAATACTACTGGTTTTGCATTAATTTCGATATGACGTCTAGGTATAAGTTTATTATCTTTACAATATGCTATACATTGATCAGGTAACGTCAGTATACCAGTACCAGATATAAATGATTCTGTTAAGTCATTATTTGTACACTCTATAATTATTTTGGATTCTTGGCTAATAACATAAATCCATTGGTTATTGTGCAATTTATGGAAGGTTTCAAAGTTACCATTAATGAATTCTGTATTACAGGTTAGTGGAACAGAAGTTAAAGCTTTCGAGATTATCTCAATTTCACATATAGGTATTGCTGATGTAACATAGACATTAGGTATTTCACAAACAAAATATTGTGTATTCATAACTTTACAATTTGATAGTGTTTCTAATTTAAAATAGGACGACTTATCTTTAGTTATGCCTAAATATTTGGTTGAGGGTATAATACTAGAATACAGTGTATTGTTTACAGTTTTTAGATTCACAGGATAGGGTAAGATGTGATACAGATCAAATTCTTTAGTATTTACTAATGGTATTTGTAAAACAAATATGATTTTGTTATTCGTGTAATAGCATGAAACATCGGACACTTTTTCTAAAACATGCATGTTGTCTAAGACTAACGGGATGGGTAGTTGCTTAGAGCTAGGAAGAAATCTATAATTATTTACAAGGTCAGAAAATAGTTGTTTAGGAGTAATAATAGAGGGATACAAAATATTCGATTTGCTGAACATGATAGCATTTACAATATCTTCTAACTTAAAGGATAATATTAATAGGCTACTTTCTAAAATATTCGACAGTTCCGATATCTTAGATTTTATGTATAGTTTATCAGAGATTATTGTTAAATTTTCTACATTCTCATTTAAGGTTTCAATGGCAAAATTGAGCTTTTGCTCATTTGCATTGATTTTATCAATTGTGTCTTTGAAAGATGATAATGTTGACATTGTGACCATCATGTTGTCTTTCATTAAAGCTGCTAATTTAGTTTGATCTTTTTCTATTATTTGAATAGCATCGCTGAATTTTACGGCATCGTTTTCATCCATGTTACCAAATAGTTGTTTGATCATAGTGCCGATACCACCAAACCAGGCTGCTCTTTTGACATTTTTAGATGTAAGATGGGAAATTGAATCAAAGTCTCTGACAATATCAGAGTAACGAGACGATAGTGTTTGGAATATATAATGACATTCGCTTTCGTAAAAAGCATTACTTTGATTACATAGGAATTTGGAATTTCCTAATATATTATTAATATTTTCTAAATGTGGTTGAACAAATGAAATGTCTATTGGGATGATAACATCAAGTGTATCATCAGTGATTTTTACAGAACCAATGGGATCGAAATATATACCGGCGTTGTTTGATGCTGGCTGGATAT
Organism: Amorpha juglandis; assembly: GCA_949126905.1. Taxonomy (NCBI): domain Eukaryota; kingdom Metazoa; phylum Arthropoda; class Insecta; order Lepidoptera; family Sphingidae; genus Amorpha; species Amorpha juglandis. The sequence continues at coordinate 10,418,158 of OX421386.1, read as the reverse complement.
ATTCTGGATTATTGGATGCCATGGTAGAATATATGAATCCAAGTCTGGAATGGAAGTAAGTGCAAATTATTATTTATATTAAAATCTTATCCAGTTGTCGTAGTAGTGGCTAGTTTGAATTCGTCGAAATGATGTTTAACGTGACGTCTATTTATTAAAAGAGACGCAGTATTATTTCCATGGATTTTAACTATTTTGTAAGGGCCTTTCCATATGGGTGAGAGAGCTTTTCTCAGGCGTAAATGGTTCTTTAGATATACTAGATCTCCTACTTTGTATTTCACTGGTCGAGAGTGTATATCATAATAGGATTTCGAGGTCTCTTTTGATTTCCGAATATGTTCTATTGCTTTTCTTCTAGAGAATTCGAGCCTACTTTGAAGGAGTCGGACATATTCAGGATAAGTAGCTCCCGGGGCTTCATCATAGATGGTATCGGGTATGAATGGTTTATGTCCGAATAGGAGTTCGTAGGGAGAGTAGTGAGTGGTGGAGTGGATAGCTGAATTGTATGCGAGCATGGCTGTATACACGAAGCGATGCCAGTTATTCTGTTGCTCATTTACATATGACTTAAGGTATTCTTTCAGAGTGGAATGGCTCCTCTCAAGGGCTCCTTGAGTCTGAGGGTGATATGGGGTGGACCACAATTGTTTGATTTTAAGGAGGTTGCAGGCCTGTTTGAAGAGTTCGGCGGTAAAGTTTGTGCCCTGGTCGGTTAGAATAGTTTTGGGGATACCAAATAGTGTGATGAAATGGACTAAACATTCGGTAGTTTCCTCAGCCGTGGTATTGCAAATAGGATAGGCTGCTGAGAATTTAGTTAGGTCGTCTTGAAGCGTGAGGATATATTTATATTTATCGTTACCGGCTTCAGGCAATGGACCTACTATATCAAGAGCTACGCGTTCAAAAGGTCGAGTGGAAAGAGATGTGATTTGCATAGGAGCGCGATTGGTTTGTCTAAGCGCTTTGTTAGTCTGGCATTGTGGACATTTCTTAACGTAGTTTTCTACCTCCGAGCGCATATTTTTCCAGTAGTACTTTTCTTGAATGCGTTTAAGCATCCTAGAAGAGCCTAGATGACCGGCTATTGGAATGTCATGATTTTGTTTTAAGATTTTCTGTATTTCGCTTAGAGACGGGTAGATAATAAGGTTTTTATAGACATGTACGGTTATTTCAGAGTTATGGAATAAATATAATATTATATTATACAGTTTAATGTACTGGTGAGTATCAAAAGGATTGTTGAAATCGGATATGGCTACTTCGGCGTTGTCTTGTCCCGATAGGGTAATTAATAATTCGTTTCTAACTGATTTTAGGCATTTATAGATGTCTTCATATGAACAGGTATCGAAATGATTTACTTTGGTAAAGATAAAATAGTAGGTTTTGTTGTCTGTTTCGTATTTGAGGAATGAATGTAATGTTCTCTCTAATAAGGAAAATTCATTTTGATTAGGGAAGTTAGATGTAATTTCATATATGTATGGATTGGATTCATCCATGTCTATGGATGTTGGAATGATGATGTGTTTTTTATTAGTTTTGCACAAACTTTCGTGATGTTCTATAATAGCTGTATTTGAATTAAAATTTCTAGAAGTAAGTTTGAGGAATTCTGAATAGTTACCACTTTGGGTATTGGGACTAGCAGGACTTGGAATATTTGCAGGAGTTGTTGGATTTGGAGAGTCAACTACGGGTGAAGGTAAGTTTTCGTTTTCATTTATTATATCATCTATATCGTCAAGGTTACCTAATTCTGGTAAATTTGCAGGTGGAGAAAGAGGATCCATAAGGTCTTCGAGTTGGATTAGATCATCCGAAGGTATGATTGGGGAAGAATTTGGATTTAATAATTCATTAGCATCAGGTGAGTATGGGTCTCGATTAGAAGGACCAGGTATAGGTTCTATAGGATTCATAAGAGTTGTTGGAGGGTATCGAGATAGTGCGTCTGCAGCATTATTCAGTTTCCCTTTACGGTAGATTATGTCATATTCATACTCCTCTAGTTTTAGTCTCCATCTTTGGAGTTTGCTACCGGGATCGGTATGATTGAATAGCCAACGTAGAGGGCGATGATCGCTAATTATAGTAAATTTTCTACCGTAAAGGTACGGGCGAAAAGTTTTACAACCAAAGAGAATTGCGAGCAATTCTTTTTCTGTAGTGCTGTAATTGCACTCACTTTTATTAAGTGTACGAGATGCATAAGAGATTGGTTTGTCTTTCCCTATTTCTCCTTGGGACAGAATAGCACTTATTGCATAGTTGGATGCGTCACAGGTAAGGAGGAATTGTTTGGAAAAGTCAGGATAAGTTAATAAAGGTGCTGAAGTTAATTTATTTTTTAAGGTTTCAAATGATAGTTGATGCTCATTTAGCCAAATGAAGTCAGCATCTTTCTTAAGTAGGCTAGTTAGGGGTTTTGCAATATTTGAGAAGTCAGGTATAAATCTTCTGTAATATGAGACAAAACCAAGAAAGGATTTAACGTCTTTGGGGACTTTAGGTATAGGAAACTCATGTACTGCCCTTAATTTTTCGGGGTTAGGTTTTACACCTTCGCTCGTGATCACATGTCCAAGATATGAAACTTCCTTCCGAAAGAATTCACATTTGTCCGGTTGTAGTTTTAATTGGAATTTTCGTAATCTATGGAATACATTGGACAAGCTATTGACATGGGATGAGATATCAAATGAGTAGATAACTATATCGTCAAGATATACAAAGCATTGTATACCTTGAAGACCGGATAATGCCGAATTCATTAACCTTTGAAAAGTTGATGGAGCATTTTTCAGTCCAAAGGGCATTCTCGTGAACTCGTAGTGCCCTGTAGGGACTGAAAACGCAGTTTTAGGGGAATCGTCTGGGCTCATATTGATTTGGTGGAAGCCGGAAGCTAAATCTAGCGTGCTGAAATACTTGCATTTTCCTAGTTGGTCTAGTATCTCAGATATGTTAGGAATGGGATAAGAGTCTCCGATAGTTATGTCGTTTAGTTTGCGGTAGTCAATTACTACTCGCCATTTTCTTTGGCCAGAAGCGTCGAGCTTCTTGGGTACAACCCAGATGGGAGAAGACCATGGAGACATAGAGGGTTTGATTATGCCTTGTTGCAGCATTTTGTCTATTTGGGATTCAACTTCCTTTTTGTGACATTCCGGAAATCGGTATGTCTTTACGTTAATGATGTTATCTGAAGTGGTTTTTATTTCATGTTGGATTGCGTTAGTGGATGTTAATTGATCATCGGGTAAATGGAAAATGTCTGAGAATTGAGAACAGACAGAGTATAGAGCTTCGGCCTCTTCAGAATTAAGGTGGGATACACGAAGGAGATTCGAAACTTCTTCAGTGCGTTCTAGGGTATTTGATTCTGATACACTAGCAATTGGGATAGAGGAATTTGTTTCGAAATATTCAAGTTTCAATTGAAGGTCAGATTCAATAGTTGCAGGTTGCTCTGAGGTATTAACGACTGAGATATTCACTCGGTTATTTGTTTTTACCTGGACAATACAGTTTGCTACTAATAGATTTTCAGATAAGTGTTGGTCGATTATTAAACCCTCTTTAATATCGGGATTCGATACTGTGCATTCTATTATAGCTTCACTACGTGGTGCAATAGTGTAAGTAGGGTTATTGAAAAACATTTTAAGTGTTATATCTTTTAGATTTAATGTACCTTGCACGTAGTTAATTTGACCTTCCATGGTTTTAAATAGGTCGTTACCGATTATTCCATCGTAGGGTAAGTTAATATTATCAACTAAATTAAATATATGCGTTAGATATTTGCAATCGTCGTGGGATTCGTCATATGTCATAATTGATATGGGGATTTGACCTAAAGTTAAGGTGGGGCATTCATCCTTAGAGTCTATGCCTTGGATTTTGAACTTAATTGATTTATTAATACAAGGCATATCTTTGATTGAAGATTTTTTTATAATACTTATAGCTGCGCCAGTGTCGACGAGTAACAATAAATGATTAGGAGACACGGGAGAATCCACTTTTACATGTGGTAAGTACTTATTGGATATATTGGATGTGAACTCATATATTTTATGACTAATGATATTTTCTTTAACAGGTTTTTCAGGTTTCGACGTGATCGAGTCTACGGTTTGGGGCTGGTTACCCGGTTGCTTGACTCTACGAATTAGAATTGAGTCTACAGTTTGGGGCTGGTTACCCGGTTGCTTGAATTTTTGTATTGGAATTGAGTCTACAGTTTGGGGCTGGTTACCCGGTTGCTTGACTCTTTGTATTGGAGTTGAGTCTACAGTTTGGGGCTGGTTACCCGGTTGCTTGACTCTATTTGGGAGACTCTGATTTTTGGGCTGGTTACCATGTCCATGGATCTCTACAGGAAGGGTTTTTATAGGAATCTTGGTGTCGTCCATTGAAGAGAAGACATGTCCCGTGCGACACCTAACCGGGACATCGCTTAGTTTAAATTTTCGTTGGAATCTACGGTGTCACAACTTTCTTCTTCAGTAACAAAATTAATTTGTGGTTTGAATTCGGTTCTGGGTTTGAAACCGGATGTACTTGGTCGTGGATTTGGGTTGTTGAACCTGTTACCGGTTTCGAATCTCTTATTGTTATGATCACGCAGTCTGCAATTTTCCAACAAATGACCGGATTTTTTGCAGTATCTGCAGAATAGGTCAGAGAAGGACGAGAAAGGTTTTTGTTGATTTGGGAAATTATTATTATTTGAATTACTTGTTCTGAAAGTCGGTTTGTTAAAGTCATTGCGACGGAATTGTGTTTTCGAATTAGAGGTCACGCTTTTTTTAAGTGTGTATTGTTGGATTTTCTCTTCCGAGATTGCGTGGTTAATGGCCTTGTTTAGTGTTTTCGGATCCCTACATCTAATGATATTTGAAATACGAGGATTTAGGCCCATAGTGAATGTATGAAGGGCAAGATCCTCCATCGCGGCCACTCTACCTGACAGTTCGCTTTTCTTGTGATTAGTTATGGATATTTCTGTTAGTAACTTTGATAAACACGTTTCAACTCGAAGTGAGAATTGGTTTACATTTTCCTGGGCACCCTGTCTACAGTCCTGAAGATCTGTTAGTAAATGGGCATAGTGTTTTCTTTCGCCGAATTGGTTCTGTAAGAATTCGCGAAGTGATAGCCAAGAGTCGAATTCCTTAATAGAGCATGCTACTTCGGCCTTGCCATCCAACTGACTTAAAATATATTTGAAAACGGTATTTTCTTGGTGAGAGGAGGTTAAAGAAATTGCATTATCGCAGTTGTTAAGGAAGGGATTTAATTTTTCACGACTTCCGTCAAATCGTTTAATAAATTTGAGAATTACTTCTAAAGAAACTTGTTCTTTAGACTCCTCTTTTAATGACATTTTACAATATAAAATAAAACACAATAAAATACACAAAACAAAATAATAAAATAAAGTTACAGGCAGACCCTGGAAATATTATTAGTTCGTGAACACAATGTATGAATTCGTAGAACTGAAGATGAGCGTCGGGCGTCGGGTGTCTAGTCTAAACATCCACAAGTGAGATAAGGCGTTGTCTTTGAAAGTTAGGTTGTACTTTTAGAAACACTGTGATTGAATTATGTATATTTGAAACGACTCACAGAACCACGATGCACATGTATTTCATGATTTCCGGTAGGTTCCAACACCTGGAACTGGTCGTGATTGCTGCTGTCTGGAGCCTGGATCGTCGTAGACCTGGTCGGTGCTGGGCTTGGAGTCCCTTGGGAGACACTCTGTGTGTACTTTCCTTGCCACTTACTGCACAGTGGACTGGGTATACTTGGACGTTTCGGAGTCGCTATTGGCTCGAGGTCGATTTGGCACTTCTCTATATTGTTCAATACACTGCACTCGCGGGGAACCAAGGATTTTACAATCCCTTTACGCTGCCACCAATGTTAGAACTCGCTTTATTATATCCTTTTTAAAAAAAGGAAATAAATTCACACGCAAAAGAAATAAAATATATATTTCTTAGAAAACTAATTTTACAATAGGTACACGAGTTTTTAGGAGAGAGTGTGCGCGACAGGACGGTTGGAAGGCGACTGAATGGGAGAGTGATGTATGGCTAGAGGCAGATGGACGGGGATGCACGATCATCAGGATAAGTGTTGAGTAGGCAGAAAGGGGAGCAATCTAGGGATATAACAGAACGCTCCTCCCGAGGTAACGGTAATCGCGATAAGGCATCGGCCGGACCATTATCCACCGATCGTACAAATTCTATTTTGAAGTCATATGCCGCTAACCGCGCCGCCCATCTCTGCAACCGACTAGCAGCCGTCTGCGGAATACCCCCTTTGGCCCCAAATATGTGAGTAAGTGGCTGATGGTCGGTGCGTAATGTAAATTTCCTACCAAATAAATAGTGATGGTGTTTAGTTACACCGAATAGTATCGCGAGCGCCTCTTTGTCTAGTTGGCTATAATTCCGTTCGGGCTCGGTGAGCGTGCGCGACGCACAGCTCCGAGCCCATACGCGCTACTGTCCACAGACAATACTACCGGCAACCCTTCCTCGTAATGCGCTAATACTCGTTCGCTCAGGAGGGTGCATTTTGCGCTTTCAAACGACCTTTCGCAATCAGAATTCCATTCCTAATCCACATCCTTTTTTAATAAATTGTGCAAAGGATACAGTAGTGTACTTAAATTATTTATAAATTTCCCATAGTAATTTAACATCCCCAAAAAGCTCTTAAGTTGTGTAATATTTTCTGGTCTAGGTGCACTGGAAATAGCTTTCAGTTTCGCAGGGTCTGGACGCAAGCCGTTCTTGTCGATGACAAAACCTAAATATTGTACACTTTCTTGCAAAAAATGGCATTTGCTTAATTTTACAGTTAAACCCGTGTCGCGCAACCGTTCGAGTACAGCTTTCAGGTTTCTAATATGGGTACTCCGGTCCGCTCCCGTGACGCATATATCATCTAAGAAAACCACACAATTGGGAATGCCGCGCAATGTCTCTTCCATAATTTTTTGGAATTTTTCAGGAATGCATGAAAGTCCATACGGTGTACGTCGGTAAGCAAATGTCCCAATGTGGGTCGTAATAGCTGTATAGATTTGCGAGTCGTCTGTCAGTAAGCATTGTTCGTAGGCACGTGTAAGATCTATTTTGGTAAACTCTTTTCCACCACTCAGGCTCGCAAATAATTCGTCTATTCGAGGCAATGGGTAATGATCGCGTTTCAATTTAGGATTTATTGTGATCTTATAATCACCGCAAATCCTAATTTCGCCGTCCTTTTTTACGATGGGAACTATCGGGGTCCCGTACTCGGCGTACACGGTATATGGACCCGTCCGCCTCGAGCCGGCGCAGCTCGCGCTCGACGCGGCCGCGGAGCGCGAGCGGCACGGGCCGCGCGCGCACATACACCGGCACATTATCTGTCAGCTGTAATCGAACGGTTTGCTTACAAGTACCTAGTTTGTCCGTAAATACTTCCGGATATTCCCGACACAAATGGTTCACGAACCCATCGTCGGCCATTGCATGAAAATTAATTTGGCTGATTTGAAGGGCCCGTATCCAATCCCTACCCATTATAGGCCGTGCCCCATTTTTAATCACATATAATCGTAATGATTTTGCATTTGAATTGCGTAATTGTACATCGACCTCTATATAACCTAACGATTCGATTCGTGAACCCGAATAACATCGTAATATTAAATTGTCTGATACAATTTTTTTGTAACTAAACATACGGTTGTATATAACTTCACTGATGGCCGATATCCGACTGCCTGTGTCGACTTCACACTCTAATTCGTTGCTGTCTATGAGCACTTTAACAGAATATGGTTTGTTACCTTTTGTCTTCAGATCGATATTAAAAATGTCATCTGAGTCGTCCGCATCCACACAGCTGCTGACATAATTCTGTCGACTGCTCGTTTGACCGCCACCACTGCCACGCGCCACTTTGCACATCACTTTTAAATGACCTCTCTTATTACACTGATCACAATTATAATTTATAAACCGACACCTATCCGCTCGATGCGCCTTCCCACAGCGCCAGCAGGCCTGCGCCGGCGCCGAGTCGGCGGCGCGTTGTCCGCCGCGCCCGCTCGGCCCGCGCCCGCCGCTCTTGCGCGCGTAGTGTACGCCGTCGCCCGTTTCGCCGCCTGCACCTGAGCTCGTTCCCAGCCCCGTTGTGCCACTCACCTCCGCATGCTTTTCTGCAGCCTCAAGAGCCAGGGCTAACTCCACCGCCTCTTTATATTCTATCTTTTTCTCCGCGAATATTCTGGAACGCATAACCTCACTCGCTAAACCGGATACGAATTGATCGCGGAGATTTTCCTCGAGCGAAGTGCAGGTTTTACACTTCCCAAAATTGCACGTAGTGGCCAAGTGTTTTAAAGCCTGTAGGTACTCCATTAGAGACTCGCCCGGGCGCTGACGTCGTAGTCTGAAAACATGGCGCTCCGCGATTTCCGAACGTTGCGGTTCTAGGTGATCTGCTACAAGTTTCACTAAGGCCTCATATGTTTTATTTTCGGGAAATTCTGGTGAACATAAATCACACATTAGTGAATATGTAGCTTCGCCGACCACGGTGATTAACAAAGGCACTCTTCGTTCGTCTTGCACTTCGTTCAACAAAATATATTGATTCACACGACGTATGTAAGCCGGCCATTGTTTAGAATCTATATTAAATGATTCTAGCTTCCCAATAGGCATTTTGTGACACTAAAACTACTAATCTCACGCGAATATAAAGAACTTATTAAAAAAATCCCATCCTCGGCGCCAATGTAACGTAATGAAAGGCGGGAGTGAACGACTGACTGATTTATTGAACAAAAACTATTCTACCTGTCACAATATAATTCTTAGGGTTGCCATATAAAGATCCCTACACTCATAAACAATAGCAACATCACTCAGATAATTGAATTACAAAGTACTGCATAATACTTAAATCATCATCCCGAGACACAAGTTTCAAAATTCAGTAATTTCTTGGCTTCAATGCCCATACCACAACCTAAAGGAGAACACACCATCAACAATTCCGCTAATTCATTTTACATTTAAAAGCCGGCGTTATAATGTGACCTGCGCATTAATGTGATTTCATGAAACCCAAAGTAATATAATTTCCAAGATACAAAGTCAAAGAGTGGAGGCCCCGCACCGCCCGACCCCCGCGCCGGTGTCGCAATAAACTTAATTACAGTAATGCCAACCTCAATACGTGATGCTGGTTGGTAGGGTGGTTATAACTTAAGATGTATGGAGATATCCTCACGAAGTTTGTTAAAAAATACTTTCGGTGAATTTAATTTAACGGGTACCGAAACTAATATGAAAGTGAGAATTATGTAACGTATATAAAACAACTGCATCAAGCTACTAAACTTCGTTGTTGTTTTTTTTTTATTTAATTTCTTTGATCTTGTATTGATCTTATCTTCTCTTGTATATAAAAATCAAAAACCGTTCGTTAGTCTCGCATAATCTCCTAAACGGTTGGACCAATTTCGATGATTTTATCAGTGTTTTCAAAAACACTGGTCATTATCCTGCTAAATCATTTGAACTACACACAAAAAAATGCAAGTGGGCTGGATATGTAGCCAGGAACGGAACATCCTGGTGCAACGTATCCTTGAGTAGAAGCCATGGGGAAAAGCGTCCTCAAGGAAGCCCACAAATGCGCCGAATAAAATTATGTTTAGAAAGTAGCTTGTTCGAATTGGATCCAAAGCGCTCAATGCTCAATGCCAAAAGAGGCCTACAGCAAGCAGGTCGAAAAAGGCTAGAAAAGAAGCCACATAATAATCCTTTTCTTTTCGAAAACCATTTAAAATTGGAATACAATTCAAAAATAAATAACAACGACAAATGATATTCTAAAATCAAATTCACACATGGAATAAAACATATTTTGCATTTCACAAATGGGCATACAGCGAGAACGTATTAGCCTGAAGGCAATTAGTTGCTAATTACGGTGTGCAGGCGCGCGTAAATAATCAGCCCAAGTCTACACGAGCTGAATTCTACCTTTTTTGTGTCGGATATACACGTGAAAAATATCGCATACCTACTCCATTTGTTTTTATTCTAATTAGGTATTTTAGTGTTTCGGGTGGGTGTCGAATTTGGGTGTAGTTACCTTAATTATGTTGAAATTACGATGATTTGAGATAAATATTGTACCGAAAATGTTTAATGCTCCTGAATTTTATAGGAGACCAAAAATGATTAATCAGATTTATTAATCTAATGTTTTATAGATTAAACGAATTCGGCAAAGGGTGATTAATGAACGGCATTTATTAAATTACATAAAAATACTTTTAAATTTCTGGAGCCTGAAAGAGTATGCCTCAGCGACGCAGTTGTATTGCGTACTTGGTACGACTGCTATGCTGAGGTCTTAGGTTCGATCCCAGAGTGAGGTCAAAGGATATTGGGTTTTTATATCGCGAAATGCTCAGTATCAGCTCGGAGTCTGGAATTGTGCCCGGTATAGCGGTAGAGGGTCGCTCTCTATCACATCATGGGACAGAGATACGCTCGGCATAATGTGTGTACTATTACACTTCTGCCTACCCCTGTAATCCCTACAAGCGTTAATGCGTATGTGTATGGAGTCAGAAACAAGCGGTGATTAACAAAAAAAACAATTTTGGTTTATAGCTTTAAATTAAGGTGGAATATTATATTTTTATAGCAGAAAGTTGCTATACGAAAAAACAATTAACACCTTTAAAAAGCTCGTAAAAACTCACAATCCATGAATGTGTACTTAATACATAATTGTACCTATAGCAACTAAAAATTTTGACTACAGGGTCACTCGCTACAAAAACACCGATTATTTTGAAATATTAATTATCTAAATGAGATGCTTTGGCCACGACACACGTACGTGTACTATTATGCAAAAAAAAGCGATTAGGCTTTTTTGCATATGGTTTTTTCAGCGTATATCCTATTACTTCATCTATATGCTTAGCAAAATATTCGTGTAATTACTTATTACACTTTTGCCTACCCCTTCGGTAATTACAGGCGCGAGTGCTTTTGTAATTATTAACTCAACTGGTCTAAAGCGAATGCTAACTTAAACCTTTAAGTGGTAGAGCCTCGCTGTATATAGTTTTGTCTACAGCATGAATGGGCCGGCTCGACCGAGGGGATACCACTGTCTAACAGACAATCGTCGTGAAGATGCGAGCTTCTGCTACTGCGAAGCTGCTTGCTGTTGCGTTTCGTACTGTAAATGAAATATTCGGAGGCCCAAGTCTCCTTCTCCTTCCCAATCCCCCAATCAACCCTTTCCTTTCATGTCGGCCACACGTCCATCATTATACTGGTATCGTGGATATTCAGGGGCGGTGGAGATCACTCACCATCAGGTGACCCGGTTGCTTTGCCGGCCTGCGCTATAAAAAAGCAATGATCTTACTTTCAACAGAAAGTAACTTTTTTATGTTTGTTTTTGTGACTTCGCATTACATTTTATATTTTGTATAATAGCAGTGAAATCGTGTACCCTAAATATTGTTCCAAGACTTCCTGACGATAATTGGACCGACTTACGCAAATAAGAACTAATCCACAGCAAGTTCAAATGAAGATACTGATTACTGCAATTTTACTATTATACTACAATTTTTTTTGCTTATATCGGCCATTGTAAAAATAATTAGCTTTTGCTCACAACTTCGCTCACGTTAAAATCTTTTTTCGAAGCAATTATAAAACGTCGTAATCAATTTAACAGTGAATTCCACACAGAATAAATCCGTTCCATATAAATTTCAACTATATTCTTCCTTAAAAAGTGCAGTAATGCTCCATATTAAGCCACTATAATTTATATTCAAACTATTCCAAAATATTAATACGGCGTAGGATGCCGCCACACGATAGCTCGACAAATTGGTTATCGGTTATGCAACAAGCGGTGCAATCGAATGCAATTACTGCCGACAGCACAGCCCAGATGATGCCGATCGGTGATGAGAAATTTGTCGCCCGGCCACTCGGAAATATTGACGCCGACGCAACGCTACTTACGTGGCCGATTGGATTTGCGGAACGGTTTTAAATTTTCCAATATTGCTTTGACCTGATTGGGGATTATTTGGATTTGTCGATTTACGAATTGATTATTAAATGACGAGACGAGCAACGCGCTCGCCTGTTGGTAAGCGCCACGCCTGCTCATAAACACAAGCAACACCACACAGAACTTTGAATTACACAGCACTGCGTGGCACTAAACTGCGCTCATCACCCCGCGACATAAGATGTTAAGTCTCATAATACCCAGTAATTTCGCTGGCTTCAATGTCTATCAAACCGAAAAACAACAGTGTTTACACACTGTTGCTTGGCGGCAGAAACAGACAAAGCGGTGGTACCAACCCAGGCGGCCTCTCGCGTACTCCATCTTGTTTTCCGAGGATGGTCATATCATGTGCTTTCATGGCTCCCTAGTCAAGCAAACGCTTTTCACTTGATCCACTTGCTTTTTGCCAGCCACTACTATTAAAAAGCTCCAAGTTTTAAAATTATGTGACTTGAACATTTATAGCCCTAAGGATCAACAAAAAGTCTATTAATCCCCAAATGAACATGTTAGAAGCAAAGACACCGTTGTGCGCCATCTATGTCCCGCCTCATTAGCTTATGGAGCGATCCTTATTAAAGGTACTGTACACTTCTTTCAACATTGAACATGTACAATTAAATCTAGTTGAAAATAAGCGTTTAAGTAAGAAGGCGGACCCTGGCTAAACTGAGATAACGCAAGACAGAAAAAAAGAAAATACAGCCGCCGAATATTAGTTTTTTTTCGAATTTGAACCTATAGATTACTGAACAGATTTTATTTTTGAATTATCTCGACTATTTCAAACAAAACAACCGTATTTTAACACACGCACGCACTGACACACACGCACACACAAGTACATGCACACGCACACGCTAATTCACATGCATTCTTAATCATTTAACAATATTAAACCATTCATATTAATTAATCAATTAATTAAATCTTCCTCCTTTTACTACAATGAGAATACCTGTCTCGATTGACATTTAAAGAATCAGTAAAAGCTAAAATTAAATATATCTATCTAATGAAACAGCACCCTTATATCGACTTACCGAAGTCGTGGCAAATGACGTAGCACTACTTATATACCACTAAATGCTATTTATCTAGAAGAGTCCAGCACCCTCCGGGATCAAACCGAAACAATCTATCCTTTGGCCTAATCGACCGTGATTAACCGACGTTAATAAATGGAGCTCAAAATTTAACCTTTTTTCGGCCAAGCTAATGGCGCTTAAATAATTAGCAGCCTTTTTATCGCTGGGTAAATTTATTATTGGATATTTTGTTGTCAGGTTGGCAACAAATTTTACTAACAATGAGGTCGTTATGCATTTACGGGTTTAAAATTCGAATGCGATTGGGCACGGCTGGGTAGGATTTAGAGGAAATGTTATTATTGTCTAGGGTTTTTTTGTAATTTATGGGAAGCGTGATTGTCGAGACGAAACTCGCAGATTCGAAACCGCCAACCAAGAGCATGCACCTCTGACTTTTCCAAGTGTTAATTATGGCTTGCTATAACCGTAAAGGAAACATCATCAGGTAACCTGAGAAGTTCTCCCTAGTATTTCGGAATTATGTGAAGTCTGCCAATCCGTATTATGCCAGCTTGGTGGACTAGGGCGATTTCTCTCATTCAGTAGAGGAGACCCGTGCCTAACAGTGGCACGTGTATAATACAGGGCTAGTTTTTTAATATTTTATGTGAGTCTGAATAAATCACCTCATTGATCTAGTGGTAACCTACCTAGGCTGAGTATCTGTGAGGTCATGGGTTCAAATACTAGGTTGGGTCACAATTTGTTTGAGTTTGCATTGGCATTATAAGACTTTACATGCCAGAATGCAGTGCTTTATAATTCAAAGTTCTACGTGGTTTTGCTTCTGTTTATTCAGCATGCCATGCAGTGCTTTATAATTCAAAGTTATATGTGGAGTTGCTTCTGCGAATGGGCAGGCGTGGTGCTTACCATCAGGTAAGGGAATTGCTCGTCTCGTCATACAATTAAATAAAACAATCCCGCACTGAAACATGTAAGTGTGATCCACAAATATTTGTTTCGGGTCTGGGTGTTATGTGACCGCAAGTCCCTCGTAGTTACCAATACCATCATTACAGTTTAACCTAATGTGGGGTCCTAACCTAGTACCTAGGGTGGTAACCTAGTGTGTGTGTGGCTGTCGGGTATATTAACTTTTAAATAACTTGCGTCATTGTTTCTTCTGAATGACGATGACGGTGGAAACAACCCTCGCTTAGTTATTTATATTGTCAGTAGTTATGACTATTAGTAGTAGGCAATTAATATCCCCAACTCCTCTCTAACCTTCTATCTGATTACTTTCGTTGATGAACAAAGACGTTTAGGCATTCCCAGAGACTCGCCGAGCTTCACTGCTTGGTGTCAACAAAAATGCGTGCCACTGTTGATCCTGGTGCACAGGAGTTACAGTGGCGGGTGTGTGGGCGGGATATTCTCTGTTAGTAGTTATTGAAAATGTCATGTGTTTTAAGTGCCTAATCTCTGTTGATTTTCCACATATATTTTTGAAGATATAGATACTAAATACACATACCTAACTTCTGTTGAGTTTTTTGAACATATATTTTTAAAGATACACATACTAAATATACAGATACGTCAATTCAAATAATACACATATATAATTGTCCACAGTTTATTGAAATTTGAATAATATTATTATTGTTAGATATTTACAATAATGTTAAAATACTCTCAACTACAATATATTTAATTCTACACATAAATAAAGAATACGTACACAACCAATAATCTAGATATACACATATAATAGTGAAGCTGTGTTGAAGCCGAATTGAAACACGTATCCTGAATGTAAATGAAGCTATGCAGCTATATGTACATAAATGAACATACAAATTTATAAAAACACTAAAATACATGAAAAATTTCGTTTCTGCGGCAGTGTTAATTCATAACATATACTTTTACTTAACGCGTATATTTATATATTAATATAATGAAAGGCGAACTAGGTACTGTTAAACGCCGCTTATCATTCTTTGGTATACATCCAGTGATATACTATAGCTAAGTAGACAGATATAGTTTAGATGTTTAAAAGTATGACAATTGAATGAAATAGTGTTTCATTTAATTGCAGAATTATACAATACTAGATATATATACTTAATATAAATGAGCACAAAGTGAGCTCAATAGATAGTATATAAGACTGATACCGTTTAATGTGTTTAAATATCACTTTAAATTTTCGATTTAGGCATTTTAATGAACATTCCAACGTGAGCAAAATATTGCAATTTCTGTCTAATTTCACAATGACCAAAAATATTTGGTTTTTGAAACTGCTAATGCCGATAAACTATAAATCATCTACATTTAAAATAGTTGATAACACCTCTCTGTTTTTTGGGGTTAAAAAGGACGGCGAAATACTAAATAGAAAAAAAACTTGATTACTAATTGGTGTCAATAATGAGCAAATTTTTAATTCATTGAAATCATTGCATTCGGGGTTATATTATATTGGCGTTTGCTTCCTGTAATATTGCGTTTTGGCACAATCTTTAATCTAAATTTACATTTAATATTACATACAATATATATTATATAAATTAAACATCAATAGATACATCTAGTATTACGATAACTTTATATTCTATTTTAACAATAAAATTTATAATATAAAAGCGTTGTCACATATACATATAAATATAGATCTTAAATATAATAAGCAAGGTTGTAAATGAAAGAAACAAAAAGAAATTTAAAAATATTTACTTTCAAATTAGGTGTATTATCACAAATAATAGGTGTAGAACCTTATGAACAAATAAAATCATACATCCAGTAAAGGCAGCGATACACTATTACAACTTTAATTTAAATGTAGGTACACAATTAATAAAAATAGAACATAGCAACTTAATAGCATGAAATTATGATAATGCATCACCGATGTTTCTTTTAAGCCGAATTTTAACAATTTAATAACTCATAAACCTGCATGCATTCGAAAATTAAATGCTTATCGATTTTTATAATCGATACATTGTTATCCTGCATTTAGGACAAGATAATTAAGTGATCATGCGGTTTATGAGTTATTAAATAACGTGAAAAAAGAAATACTATCTTGAGATCAGAGTTTTTCTCTAGTAAGTTGACTGAAAAAAACGATTTACATTGCAATTTCATACAAAATATTTAAGTGTAAACAGATACGAATGATTTAATAATCGAAAACATTGTTTGAGCAAACAGTTGCCGTAATTGAAGAGAAAACTATGAACAATATTCAAAACACATTTTTTTTTTGTCATTTTGAGACACGATTATTGTATTACTTTAATCGATAAAACTACGTGCAAAATCAACATCGGAAGCTCAACATTATATAATTATAGCCACTTCACTAGATCCATAAGTTTATACTGTGAAATAGTAATGAAGGGTCTAGGTAAAATGGTATTTAATAACGTGACCATTTCCACTGGACCCCTTTCATAATACGATCAAGAGTCGAGATATAATGGGTATAATGTAACTTCAGTTTGATATGTTTCATGTACTATATGTCATTTTAGGCGAAACCTTTTTATACGTGTCATAAGATGTGTTGCCAACAACCGTCGATGGTCTACATTCACTTATACATAACTATATACATGTATACGACACCGAAAATTTGGTAACGTATTAATAATAACTTTAAACTAGGTACGAGATTATATTTTAGGCCTAATCAAACCATAACTTTATTATTTTCTAAATATTATGGTGTACAAATACTTAAACAGAACCTCCATTTTTAAGTCAGTTAACAAATCGTTGCTCGTCTGTACCATACATTTATAAGATTGCCACATATTTTTTTGAATTTCGTGATAAAACTTCCACTCCTTACAAAACTTATTATTTAAATACTTATAAATAAAACAGTCTTAGTTATTGCATATTATTTTAAAATACTGGAAGCTATTTTTTTATTATATTATATTCAAATTTTTTACCAAAACCACAGATATAACCAAAAAAACGGTATATTCAAAATGATGTACACTTGAAACGTAGTAAATATTGTAATTATTGGCTATGTTTTAAACTTATAACAATTTTATTATAACATAGTATGGTACAGAGATTTGCAGTTACCTACAAACACGTTCTGAAAATTTGTGACACATTTATTGCGTTTAAAACTGTGAAATTCTTCACGTGTTAGCTGCACTTTCAAACGTTACATAACAAAATGAATCATAATATACAGTAAAAACTAATATTATAAATATAACAGCCCCTAATATTTTACTATTCAATAGTAAAACCATTTATCTAATATCATACAATATAAAATAGGTAATGGTTCAAAAAAGCAGTGTCGAAATTTTAAAACAACAGATCGGAACGATCGTTCCATCAACCGATCCTTAATCGCTAACATTCAAATCTATAAAATCGATTAAACATACGAATATCATCAAAAATTCGAGTAATACCAATGAAACTTTAAAATTTCCAACTCATGGAAGTCTCGTTTGGGAAGACCACCTTTCATAACATTTTGAATACAATTTTAAGAAACTTCATTTTTTTTATTCGACAATGTTTTATGACCATATTATTATAGTTAACATTACCTTTACAACTCTTCTGTAGAAGCTATAGGCGCTTTAAGAAGCGGTGTTCTAGGACTCTTCGATCCATCAGAGTTCCTGGTTGCTTGAAAATCTTCGTTGGACAACGAAGCGGGCAGAGGAGCTATCTTCAACTGGTGACCATTCAACTTGATCTCTGTTATTGAGTGCGACCTGCCATGGTTCACGTTGGGTTTCTCTTTGTTGCTCGTGGTCATGGGGTCGTGGGTTGGTGTCTTGGCGAGCGACTGAGTCACTCTTGTTCTGTTCGATTGTTCCCTTAACGCCATTTGATAAGCCACTTCGAATGCTTCGCCTAAAGTTAAAATGACTTCGGTCGCTTGATCCTGGAAAATGGTAATTAACATTAATTAACATTTTAATGTAATAAGTAACTGGTAATTAGTACATGAATGTAATCAAAATTAGATAAAAGTTGATCAGAATTCGTTTATTTCGTAGGTATCTATCGTATACGAATTCAAACTAATTAACTAACGTTATAAAGCATGTTACGCCGATCCCACTGCGAGTGAAATAAAAGCAGGGAAACAAGAAAAAAATCGATATTGAGAAAGATCAGTTTTCGAACCTGAAAACTATTATTTTTCAAGTTATTACATTCATTGGATCATTAATAAATGAAATTTTTCTCAGCTCAGAGCTATTAAAACACTAATAATAACTCACCATGGTAGCGACTCTGAAGACGTGACAGTAGTGGCTCCTGGTGGAGTGGTCTTTGGTGATGTAAGCGAAGTGTGTCAGATCATCCGCGTCCTGGCACGCGCAGTGGATATTGCGGATCTCGTGTTCGCACACCAGCTCCTAGTATAACAAAATAATAAATAACAGTTCTCCAAGCTGGCTGCTGGTGAAAGGGTACCTAGTACATTTTTGTACCTAACCGGATAACAACACTTTACACGGGGAAAAAACCTGCTTAATGGCTCGTTTTGGTGAGTCACGTACGGAAGTATGCCAGAGTATATCCAGTTACTTTGAGCCTGCATGATTCTAGCAATAGTCGTGTGATGCAAGTCAATAAACGATTAAGTAGAATAAAAACAATATTGAACTTAAAATATTAGATTGTGTTTATATTCCAAGCAAGTTTTAAAAATCTAATGCTACATCTCTTTCACGAGTTTTATTTACCATATAATCGAAAAAACAATTGTTTTTCTTTCATTTTTCAATCATGAATTATTTATGCCAAAGCAACGTCCAAATTTTTAAAGCACAAAAAACAATTTCATCTAAGTTACGAGAGCATGGCACCGAAAAACACACTAATTATCTCACTTAACTAACCGTGAAGGGTTTCATAAAATTCATTGTACAAGAAACGGGGGATGAAAAACAATCCTTTTTTTAAGAAACACAAAGTAAAGATTGACCGGTGGTCCGATCAAGTGTGCATTTTGGTACATAATTAAAAGTCAACCGGACAAAGTAGAAGGCTTTTGTTCGGGGACGCTCTTTTGTCTCGAAGGGACGTTCATGACACTTCGCTGCCCATCAAAGACAGAGCAAAGTTTGGGTCATAAAATAGGGGCTCAAACTTTAAATTAAAAGTCAGAGGCAAATATGAAAAATTATTTAGAAAATATTGTAGTTTTCTGAGCACCTTTGCTTATTACGAAGACAAAAGGAACCATAGAAGATGAGATATGCATATATAAAACAAAAGATAATACAGGTTAAACTTACTCTTGTTATAGTGTTTAGGAACTTAACACCTCTGTAGCTAATTGATAAAATTATGTCCGGAGAGTCCCTTGGTTCTTTGGTAGATTTTTTTAATTTCTGTATAGATTTCTTTGTTGATTCTGTCCCTCTTAATTCTTTCACCACTGTGGATCCTAAATACTGTAAAAAATATAATAACAATGGATTACATTCTAAAAAGAAATGTACATTGCAATAAAAAAATGAAAGTAGTGATACTAGATGTGTGGATTTTTATGACATAATTAAAAGTAATTTCACATTAAATGATTAAAAACCCATCAATATTTCCAAAATATGCTTGTTACTAAAGTATTTCTCATACAAATATGCATGTTTACTTACATTGGCTACATACGTCACAGCACCAGTCACCAATACAAAAGGCTGATGTTTCCACTGAGTTTTCAACGCTCCTGGTACCCCGACTAATAGCTCTGACGGTGCTCTGATCTCCAAGTCCGAAGGTCTTGGTGGCTGGGGAGCTGGTCTGTTCTTCTTACTGCGCTTCAACGTCTCTCCACCAGGGGGCACCAGTGTGGGGACCACAGGAGGTGGAACAGGTTTAAGATTTTCAGATGGAGGTAATTTTTCTTTGATTTCTTCTTTCAGCTGTTGGATGTTATTTTTCTACAACAAAATTAGATTTTTAAAATACATATTTTTCGGGCGTTCAAGATAAAATATTAAGCAGATCAGAGGAATTATACAAATATGTCGTCTATTGAATTATATTTGAAAATTTCAAATATAAATAATAAATAAAAAATATATTAAAAATGAAAACAAACACAGTCGAGGTATAATAAAAAATGGAACGTACAAAACCTAGCCTAATTAAATCGAAAGGGGTGAAAACAAAGTTCACAATGGAAACAAAACGAAAAATGACACTCGAACACCGATTCACACTTCAGAGGTGCAAAACAACAAGTGATGCAACACAAATATAAAACTGTAGACGGGAAAGCGTGAAATTTTAATTAAGGCACTAAGCAAAAGGGACAAGAGTAAAAAATAATTCACAGTGTGAACCATGTAATTTGACGCGAGTGTCATTTGGTGTTAATAAAAACGGGATGGCAAGCGTATTCAGGCTTTAGTGAATAGAATAATGTTCCGTTAGGATGACTCTCAATGGCGGAAGGGAGATATTGCAGCCATGCGGTTTCACTTTACGCAACTATGAGTTTTCGAACTGGCTCGGTTAACCTTTTGGAATATCTGAATGTGTTCACCAAAGCAACTTTTGAATTAACTTATTGTTTTGTACTAGTTTAGATAGTGATACGTTTTCTTCTTTTTAGAAATTTATAGTAACCAGATACAACATTTTAGTAGACAGAAGTCGACTGTGTAAATCTATTCGAAAATACCTACGTCTTACTAAAATGGACAATTCGGATTGACAAATAAATATCAAATCTTAGAAACATATTAAAACGAAAAATGCAGCACATTCAGCACATTTCAAGAAACGAAATTCTTGCTTGTCATCTCAATGTAAATTTCTATAAAAGCAAACCCTGAATCGCGAATGCCAACTTAAATTCAACATAAATATTATTTTCTTTTAAAATTACGATAGAACATTTGAACATAATGGTTAGGGTAGCGTATTTTACTGATATTTCGCTCCGCAAATTCTGCCAGCCATGGTTAGAGAGTGCCTCACTCGGCGTATGAATGGAGGTCGTTGAATAGACTTCGAATTGAGCGCTAATTACCTATACAGGTTAGGCGATGTGTGAAATTAAAAAAGGCGCTGCATTCATGTAACTGCGTGTACCTGCGTTATAGTACTATTAACAATTGTATTCCATGCTAGTAAGAGATTTCTAGAAATTCAGTTTTATGTCTTGTAATAATATGTTCCATTATGTATAAATATATAATTGTAGACCTGGAGAGATCGAGCATGTGTGAATGACTTTAAAAAACATATTCCTTATTTATCATCAATAATCAAAGGTTTCTTCTTCTTTTTTATTTATGGCTGTCGCATTATTATGCATTTTGCTAGTCTCAAGTATTCTCCTGCCAATAATTTATTCATTAAAAAAATATATGATTTTTTTGATAAATCGAAAGTAATGGTCGATTTATACAAATCCCCACTCCAATCATTCGTTTATCAACGCAAATCACATATTCAAAATGGACAGATTTAAAAAGAGAATAACGTTAAAGACTTCCAAAATCCCCTCTACCACGCTAATTATAAACCTGTACCACGTATATCGAGTGAGTATTAATCACCGGCAAGTCGACGAGATTAAAACTGCTAATCCTGGTTAAATTGCTCATCTTGCGCTTGATTACGAGGGCGTGTGGGGCGTAGCTAGGCGACACCCCTGTGCAGGTGTCATAATGTGTGTTGAAGTGAAAGAGTAAGAGGTATTCGCGAGTCTGTTGGGGAAATATTGTCAAGCTGTGATCGATGTTTTACGACCGCCACATAAGGCGTTAGATAGGCAAATCATTTAGTAGAGTACTTCACATTTTAAATTAATGCCTTTACCTCGGTAACATGTCAACAAATTTATTGTTGCATATTAATAATTGAACATTAAGAGATATTAAAAAGGAGTGGCAGTTTTGTTACAAGATGACTAAACTAAAAATATTGAAGCATTTTTTCTAAATTCAAAGTAATTGTTTAAGTCAAATAAGTTATATTACTAGATACTAAACTGTTAAGAAATTAAATTTACAGTTTATTAATAAGTGACGATCAGAATTTGCGGGGCGACTGAAAATAAACGTGAAAGTACGTACAAGTATTTTTTTATTAACTTGAATGACGAAATGAAGAGGTCGTCGCCTGATGGTAAGCGCTACTTTCCCATAAACAGAACCAAATCACAGAGAACCTTGAATTACAAAGCATGAAAGAACGTGCCTTGTAATTACAAGAGAATTTTAAGTAAGTGAGTAATTACAAGAACATTGAAACCAGTGAAATTTCACTGGTTTCAATGTTCTTCAAATCGAAACATAACGAACTATTGGATTTCGACTGCTGCTTGTGGGCAGATATAAAAAAATTATGGTCTAACTCAGACAGTTTGGAGCATACCAGAGACCTACCTCTTTAATACATGTCGCTGCTTCAAAACAAAAGGGCCACAACGCGAATAGACCTAATTTTACAGGAGAGCCATTTAAAGTTTTCAAAATCAATTTTTGTATAATTTCTCTGTGATTTTAAAACTGATAAATAGGTGTTATACACTGTTAGAAAGATATTTTTAATCTGCTTTTAATGGTTAATTCGGTTATGTGTATTTTTTTCCTAAAAAAAAAGTTATGAGCAGATATGTCTCTTTTGTATATAAAGATATTGTTTGAATTATGGGGAAAAAACAGTCACAAGTTTTAAAAATAATATGTATTCATGGTTCATTTTGTACCATAGCTTACACAAATTAGAAAAAATATATTATAAACCAAAGAAAGTGACCATGTCACATAAAAATAATTACTAAAACAACTTTTTCTTCTGTGAAATATAAAGAAATGCTACAAAAACATTACTTTCGTTTGTAGAGACTATCCCGCCCACACACCCGCCACTGTAACTCCTGTGCATCAGGATCAACAGTGGCATGCATTTTTGTCGACACCGAGCAGTGAACCTTGGCGAGTCTCTGGAAATGCCTAAATGTCTTTGTCCCGCAACGAAATTAATCAGGTTAGGGAAGAGTTGGAAATATTAATTGTCCACTTCCCTCCATAGCAAAGCGGGAGTCAAAATAATGAATTGAGGAGGTATTAACCTCAAGTGTAAGGACATTTACAACTGGAGAAGCCAGATGTAAAGCACCACGGATGTCATTAAGTGGGTCCTATCACGCGTGCTGTTATACTTGATTCCAATAATAGGTATGGCAAAAACGCCGGAAAGCACGGAAATTCTTTCTAGTCTCCACAAGATCCATATAGTATACAGCTCCAGATGTTATTTGCATACTGTCTAACATAATGTTGCGCTCATGTTGCCAGAGACTACACTCCCAAAGAATATGATTTGCGGATTGCTCATACCGGCGGTTAAGTGTAGAGCATGGGCACGCAGCCGAATCAACCAACCTAAATGAAAACAGTTTTAACTTAAAGTTGCCATGACCCGTGAGAAATTGGGAAACACAATGATCAACTTCTACCCAAGTTTTTGTTAGACGATCGCAAACCGACGGAAAGTACTGCTACAGATGCCGTCCCTTAGTAGAATTGTCTCATCGCCATTGCCATTCGTTTAGTAGATCGTTGTAATTTTCGGAGCACGATTTGAAAAGTCGACTGATTCTCAATAGCTCCCGCGACGTAAGAAAGCTTTTGTCCATATTTTCTTTCGTAGAGTAACAGGTACATAGCGGTGCGACGCTGCACCTCCAGATCGACTGGAAGTACACCAAAGCTTCGGTGCTAACTGTTCTATGCGCCTTACACAAGAATATCAACGCCAGGCGTTGGCTTTGGAGCAGTTTTCTTCGTACGGCACCGATAGTAGCCCTATCAGCCCATACAGGTGATCCATAGCAAATACATCCCAAGTAAATAGCTCCATAGATGACTTTTAATGTGCTAAATGATAGACCCCACGTCGAAGTTGATATCCTTGTCAAGGCATAAAAATTACGTTTATACTTTTCTCACACGTTTTTAATATGCTTCAGAAAAGAAAAAAATCGTTCTAAAACTAGCCCAAGGTAGCAAACCGATTCTTTTCTTTTAACTAAAACGTTGTTAAATGTTATTCGTGGCGGTGATTTCAGAGTGCCCTTTAAAAGTAATTGGTAAGTTTTAATTTAAATTTTAAATTACTTACTAAACAAATACAAACAAAAACAAATAAAAAATCAATAAACTGAAATTGTATTGACTATCAGGAATGGAACCACTGTCCGAGGAGTCATTCAATGCTGGTGCGTTATTCATCTTCTCAATACAGGGATCACTTTCAACGTCGCTGTTTTTAAATAAAGTTTCATCATTGTCATTTGGCTGCTTGATTTGGTTTTTGTACTTTACCATGTTGAGTATCCTATGCGCTCAATTGTTCATTATATAAAAAATAATTAAAACAAATGTTAAAATGCATAAAATAAACCTTTACCTTAATAAAAGAAACTTACAATAAAAATAATATGTAAAAATAGTCTATTTAATTATAAAATAACATGATTTTACTTTTAAAAATAAATATACAAAGCAAATGTATATCAAAATAATAACTTTCATTCATTAATAATTACTATAACCTAGAAAAAATCACCAGCAAAACGGACGTATTCCTAACATGTCCCTTTTGAAACAACGTAATTATTATCTCCTAAATGCATCTTCTATGCAAAACATACTTATTTCAAAATATGGTACTTTTGTTTTTAAATTGTTATTACAACTCCTATAAAGTGTTATAGACAAAACAGGCTTTTTTGCAATATGGTCCTTTTGATTAAGTAAAATATGTGATACTTACATGAATATTATATGCAAAACGGACGTTTTTCAAAATATGGCACTTTTGTTTAAATAATAAAAGTTTAATCAAGGGATTTTTTAGCGTTATGGCCCTTTAGCACGAAACAAACGTGCACTTTCGTCAACGTTCGGGCCGCAACTCACAAAATGGCAGCTTTGCACATATGTTGCAGCGTAAATTCGAAAATACAAAAAAGACGTCAGTAGTATTTTTATTGCTTAAAGTGAGAAATTCATGGGGATCTTTTTAAATTATGAAAATATAACCGACAACATTTGAATTTTTACAATAAAAAGGATTTTGAAATTTTTTGATTTGTGGCCCTTTTGTTTTAAAGCAGCGATGTGTACACATAATTGTTTATCAAACTAATTTCATCAATCAATCAAATCAATCAATACATACATACGCACTCACGCCTGTAATCCCCGAAGGGGTAGGCAGTGGTGTAACCAGTAACCCACATTTCGCCGAGCGTATCTCCGTCCCATGTTGTGATAGGGGCGAGCCTATCGCCATACGGGGTACAAATTCCAGACTGTTCTAATACTGAGCATATCGTGATAGAAAACGCCAATATCACTTTTACCAGACTTGACCTGGGGATCGAAGCCGAGACCTAACTACATCAGTCTTACCGCCTACGCAATACAACTGCGCCACCGAGAAACTATTTTTTAGTAAATTTGCGTTAACTTACTTCGTGTATAATACAAAAAGCTTGATGCAATCGCGATCCAAATTTAGTCCTTACATATTGCTACACTTGCACAATACAGATACCTAACCGTAATTTTCATACATCTGCAGGGCATATTGCAGTCGTTTTAACGCATCTGCCAGCTGATAAAAACCTGTACCAAGCAATATAAAACTAATATTCCGATATGACGATCGTAACACCTTTCGCGGTGTACGTGGTCTTAAAAAACTCATAAAATACACCTGGATCAATTGGGCCTAGTTACGCAACGAGGAACCAACCCACAGCAAGTTCAAATGGAAATATTGATTTTGTTTTGTTAAATTCATGAATTCAAATTGATTTTAATACTGTATTTTTTTGCAAAATCGTGCCCGATTTTCCAAAAAACTGCGCTTATTACCCAGTTAATTCGTTTAAATTGAGAATTGTTGAAAGAGGGTAACTTCAATAATAAAGAAATTAAGAAAGAAGAAAAGACAAAAGTAAGAAAATTATTTGTAATAAAATTTTTCAATAAAATTCTTATTACTACAATCTTAACCCGCGCGGCGTAGATAAGTATATAATTTATTCATCTACAGAGGACAAACTTGCTTTACTCAGACAAGCACAATTTTTTTTTACTGCAATACCTTAAAAAGGAAAATGAACAATGGCTAATATTTTTACATGAATATTATTATTTCCATTCATCACAACAATATTTAGTTGGAAGTTTTAAATTTATTGAAGCAGACAAGTTTAGTCTTTTTTTTCAATTAATTATTCATCTGCAAACGACGAACAAAGAAAAGTTTTCGCAGGCAAGCACAAAAGTTTTTTTGCTGTAAAGTGGCAAGTCACTTTGATAAATCTATAAGGCCTAGTGTACACTGGGCTGCTGTTAATAACGTAGACTTATCATATCCGTCGACAACATTTCACAACAACACGTGACATTGCGGATGTTGCGCAACATGACGCTCGTCATATGTTTTGTTTGTACAGCTATAGATCATTTCATAACAGTTCTGTGTCGATGCTCAACATGCTTAGATACATGTTGGGCAACACACTGCCCGTCAAATAACTCCCTAGGCTTTTATATTTCTTTAATTCATATTTTGTTAGTGGTAGAGCCACGTTATAGGGACTTTGGGCTTCATTAATGGGTCGGCTCCACCGGGTTAATACCACTGTCCTACAGAAAACTGAAGTGAAGTGGCAGCGTGTTGAAGTATATTATACCACGGTGAGTGAGATTTCGGAAAACCCAGATCCGCCTCCGGGGGGCTAGAATTTGACACTATATTAGCCACTCATCATACGATATAGAATACAATTCTAATGCATTGATTATTCTCTGATATAATAATATGTAATCAAGAGCAGTGGAGATCACTTATAACAGGTGACCTACTTAATCGTTTGCTATAAAAAGCGGTCCAGGTGTTCAACGGTTTCAAAATGTTTCCCTAACACCAATTTACAGACATCAACATCATTATCTCTTAAAGGGTAAACGCACCCATAATAGCCTATTAAAAAATTCTTATGACACTTGCAGTCTCTTCTCCCTTTTTGTTCCCATAGCAACTCCCGACGGATATCATACTGATCGTAGCTGTACTAAGGATATCCTTTTTACAAGCATTTTGATTGAAATGATTGCTCAGATCGTTGCAGTGATTCGTCGACGTGTTATAATACTTTGTTTGTTGTTGCTCCCTCTTTCGTAGGGTATTGTATATACAAAGTAACGTAAAATAACAAGAAAATACTTTTTAACCTTTTTTAATTTTGGGAGGGAGTTGATTTTATATTATAGGTATCGATTAATGAGAATAGTAATACCAGACCTGTTTTTTTTTATTTGATTAAATGACGAGACGAGCCAAGCGCTCGCATGATGGTAAACGCCACGCCGGCTCTTAAACAGAAGCAACACCACACACAGAAGCAACACCACACAGAACTTTGACTGACAAAGCACTTCATGATATTGAACTGCGCTCGTCACCCCGAAAAATAAGATGTTAAGTCTCATAACGCCCAGTTATTTCACTGGCTTCAAGGTCCTTCAAACCGAAACAAAACAATTCTTACCCACTGTTGCTTGGCAGCAGAAATAGAGAAAGCAGTGGTACCAACCCAGACGGCCTCTCGCATACGAGGGACCTACCACCTTGTTAAATGTAATGTAAATTGTATTACACACGTCTCACAGCTGGGTACGGGCCTACTCTACTGAATGAGAGGGGTTAGGCCTTAGGCCACCATGCTGGCCTAATGCCGGTTGGTTGACTTCACATATCTTTGAAATTTTTATGGAGATCTTATTAGGTATGAAGATTTCTTCACGATGTTTCCTTCATCGTTATAGCAAGTGATAATTAACAATGAATATACAAGTAACTTAGAAAAGTCAGAAGTGCATGGTCTTAGGGCTGGGTTCGAACCTGCAATTTAAGTATGAGCAGTGCGTACCACTCTTCGCTATCCCTGCTTCGAGGTATTTCTATAAATTTAACACCTAAGGAGAACATTCCAGTTGTAATTTTTTTGTTCTATTAACTTCACGCAGGCAAAGCCGCAAGCAAAAATATTTATGATTACATTCAACTAATCCCTACATCAATTCGCTATTAGAATTTTAGAGTCCTTTATGGCGATGTAATTGCTTTCTTTGACAATAATTTCATCCATCCGAAGGTGTAACATCATGGGAAATCGTACATTTGTATGCATACGCCGTAATAATAACTACGGTGGCAAATTCGTGGGGAATACGTAAATATGTTATTAAAGATTTTAAATATTCATTTAACGTTTGTAGTGTATCATGAGTTCGGGACTTGAAACAAATCCAAAGAAGAGTATTTTGATTGTACCCGTGAGAAATTTCGAGCGTCACACCAAAAATAAAACAGCTACAAAAATGATAGAGATGTGTACTATGGTCATGTTTAATAATAAATCCAACCAACAGTCACACACAGTCCTGACCCCACAGTAAAATACGAGTCTTGTATCGTGGGTTTCAGGAACTACGAGAGACTTTTCGGTCTCACAACATCCAGACCCCGAAACAAATATTTGTGGGTCACACAAACAACATTTGTCTCGGTGCGGGGATCCAACCCGCGGCCTCTCGCTTCACAGCCGGCTACTCGCCCGCTGCGGCACGGAGGCTGTTAAATATATATTTTTTAATTTACATAAATAAATGCTCTTTTAATTTCTGGTATAACAAGTGTAACTGGTATTACAAGTGCAAAAGTGTCCTTAAAGTGTTGTCTGTTTGTGGGAAGGTGGAGGTTACCATCAGGCGAGCGACCTGCTCGTTAATACAGACTAATAAAAAAAACATAAAGATGACGATCACATAAAATTTCAGTATTTCGTTTTAATTATGTTTACAACTATTTATTGAGATTATATTTTGTCAGTGGTGGAGTCACGCTATAAACAGAAATCTATATATTACCAAGGACCTGCTCCACCGGATTACCATCACCGACAACTGACGTGAAGTGTAGGGTAAGTAAGATTATCGGAGGCCCAAAAGGGAGGGGCATCTTCCCAAATCCTATTATTTTCTTATAAGGTCGGAATCGCATCTACGATTCCTTTGCTGTTGTAGGTGTTATTGAAAATGAAGTTTTACCATCAGGTGACTTATTCGTTTTTACTATAAAAAATAAAAATGTGTGCGTGTACTAGTGTACACACGTAGGAAGTGAAACTTCTTTACGACCTTATTTTTCAAAAAATGATCTACTATATGCAACTTTACAGAAATTGGTCTAATAAAGATAAATTAGATAAAGTTTAAACAAAAGGCTTTTATTATCATAGACATGAATACAAAAAAAAGTGTGCGTCTCGGGACGCTCGACAGAAGAAGTCCGGTCAAAATCCGGTCAAAGTCCGATCAAAGTCCGGTAAAAGTCCGTCAAAGCCCGGTCAAAGTCCGGTCAAAGCCCGGTCAAAGTCCGGTCAAAGCCCGGTCAAAGCCCGGTCAAAGTCGGGTCAAAGTCCGGTCTGTGGCCGGTCTATGTCCGGTCAAAGTTGGGTCAGAGTCGGGTCAAAGTCCGGTCAAAGCCCGGTCAAAGTCCGGTCAAAATCCGGTCAAAGTCCGGTCTATATCTGGTCAAAGTCGGGACAACGTCTGGTCAAAATCCGGTCAGCCCGGTTAAAGTCCGGTCAGAGTCTGGTCAAAGCCCGGTTAAAGTCCAGTTAAAGTCCGGTCAGCCCGGTCAAAGTCCGGTCAGAGCCTGGTCAAAGCCCGGTCAAAGTCCGGTCAAAGTCGGGTCAAAGTCCGGTCAAAGTCCGGTCAAAGCCCGGTCTATGTCCGGTCAAAGTCGGGTCAACGTCCGGTCAAAGTCCGGTCAGCCCGGTTAAAGTCCGGTCAGAGTCTGGTCAAAGTTAGGTCAGAGCCCGGTTAAAGTCCGGTTAAAGCCCGGTCA
This sequence comes from Amorpha juglandis, assembly GCA_949126905.1. NCBI lineage: Eukaryota > Metazoa > Arthropoda > Insecta > Lepidoptera > Sphingidae > Amorpha > Amorpha juglandis. The sequence goes on along the minus strand of OX421386.1, from coordinate 10,387,979 downwards.
AATTCCGGTCAAAGTTATGTCAAAGCCCGGTTAAAGTCCGGTCAACGTCCGGTCAAAGTCCGGTAAGCACGGTTAAAGTCCGGTCAGAGTCTGGTCAGAGTCTAGTCAAAGCCCGGTCAAAGTCCGGTCAGCCCGGTTAAAGTCCGGTCAGAGTCTGGTCAAAGCCCGGTCAAAGTCGGGGCAAAGTCCGGTCAAAGTCCGATCAAAGTCCGGTCAAAGCCCGGGCTATGTCCGGTCAAAGTCGGGTCAACGTCCGGTAAAAGTCCGGTCAGAGTCTGGTCAAAGCCCGGTCGAAGCTAGGTCAAAGCCCGGATAAAGTCCGATTAAATCCCGGTCAAAATCCGGTTAAAGTCCGGTCTGTGTCCGGTCTATGTCCGGTCTGTGTCCGGTCAAAGTTGGGTCAAAGTCCGGTCAAAATCCGGTCTATATCCGGTCAAAGTCGGGTCAACGTCCGGTCAAAGTCCGGTCAGCCCGGTTAAAGTCCGGTCAGAGTCTGGTCAAAGCCCGGTCAAAGTTAGGTCAGAGCCCGGTTAAAGTCCGGTTAAAGCCCGGTCAAAGTTATGTCAAAGCCCGGTTAAAGTCCGGTCAACGTCCGGTCAAAGTCCGGTCAGCACGGTTAAAGTCCCGTCAAAGTCGGGTCAACGTCCGGTCAAAGTCCGGTCAGCACGGTTAAAGTCCGGTCTGAGTCTGGTCAAAGCCCGGTCAAAGTCGGGTCAAAGTCCGGTCAAAGCCCGGTTAAAGTCCGGTTAAAGTCCGGTCAGTGTCCGGTCTATGTCCGGTCTATGTCCGGTCTGAATCCGGTCTGTGTCCGGTCAAAGTTGGGTCAAAGTCCGGTCAAAGCCCGGTTAAAGTTAAAGGTTAAAAAAAAAAAAAAAAAAAAAAAAAAAAAAAAAAAAAAAAAAAAAAAAAAAAAAAAAAAAAAAGTCCGGTTAAAGCCCGGTCAGTGTCCGGTCAGTGTCCGGTCTATGTCCAGTCTATGTCCGGTCTGTATCCGGTCTGTGTCCGGTCAAAGTTGGGTCAAAGTCCAGTGAAAGTCTGGTCAAAATCCACTTAAAGTGAAAAACGTGACGCGTGCCGCGTAACGGAAAAATGTGACGATTTTATTTTTCTAACGCCGATAAAGAAGTTTCACTTCAAAAATATATTTGTGAAAAAAACAACTGCCACTGCCAACCGACTGTGTGCTATAAAATACAATTAAGTGTTTAAATGTCAATACATCAGGACAATTTCTTCGATATGCCACCTGTATGACCTCAATCGGTTTCCACAGTAATCGCCGTGGCGCCAGACTAATCTGACATTAAGACACGCTATCGACATCTGTATGACAGGACCCCAGCTAAGATATCTCGGGATTAATTATTTAAATAAGTTATCTTTACGTATATACAAGTATTGAAGTGTCTGTTTGTGATATCGAAATTGATTTTTTTGTTATGATGCTATATGGTCCGGGTTCCCTGGGCCATTTTTCCACTTGATTACTATCAAGGTAATTTTCCGTGAGTAGCTAGTAATCATTTTTATGACCTCGCTATCGATACCTATTGGAAGCCCCTCCTTCTAATAGGTATGATTACTAACCAGCTGATTTTTTTGTTTTTACTTAATTAATATTTATATAATTTAACAGTCATATTGTCCTACAAATAAAATAATAAATTTTTGAGTATCATCAAATCGAAATATTCTATCCTTGCTACCTCTGTTAGCTACCACAATAGAGAATTTTCGCATAGGGAATTGTTGGGCGTCTCATCGAAACGAAGCTACTTACGGAAAATTAGCTTGATAGTAATCAAGTGAAAAAATGGCCCAGGGAACCCGGACCAATCATTTTTTGCACGTTACCAAAACCCACACACTGTTTCAAGAATGTTGTATATCTGTTTTGTTCAGGCTAACTTCCGAAATGAATTATTGTTTTTTGACGGAACATTCATTGGCTGATTCAGGAAATCATTTTATCTCGTGTATATTTCAGTCTTCTGCGGGAGCGAAACAATATTATGCACACGGGGAAACCGCGAGACGTAACCAGTACTTTAATTAGTTATTCTCATCACATACAGGTTGTGTCGTGTAGTGGGTTTTAATGATGCACCAATGTTGCTATAAATGCCACTAGATATGTAATCATACCACATCATGGGACAGAAGCACGGAGTACCGTGGGTGCAATAGTTGTTGACCGCTCTATTCCTTTACAAGAATTTAGGTTATGTTAATACAATATATATGTATACGGTAATAAGATACTGTGAAAGTGCGGATCTACAGATCACTGAAAGCTTAAAAGATTACTAAGATTATAAAAAGGTATAATTTGTCTGCTTATTTGCGTAATCTCTGGAACTACTAAAATGTTTCTAAGAATAATTTTACTCACAAAAAGCTATACTATCTATAAGTAACAAATACTACATTTTGATAAAAATACTTTCAGGGAAGATTTCGCGAGCAAAAGTATATATTAATATGTTATGCAGACAAAGTGAAAAATATAACATATAATCTTTTTTTAACATGATTTATGAGATAAATAAATATTTAGCATTATATGTCCAGGCTTCGTGGTGCGGCATCTGAGAAACGAGAGGCCATGAGTTCCATTGCACTCACAAATGTTTATGTGATCCATAAACATTGGTTTCAGGTCTGGATGTTATGGGACCGTAAGTATTTAATAGTTTCTGATACCCACGATTAAGGTTAACCCAGTGTAGTGACTATGTATGACTATTGATGTATTTATTTATCTGTTTATAATAAAACAAGAATGCACTTACCAATGTGTTGAGATCAGCATTAATATCTTCCATGTGATTCGCAGGCCCATTTTGTTCACCAGACACCGAGGCCAGAATCCTTTTTCGATGGCCAGCCTTCTGAATTTCTAACACAGCTGTCAACTCCACCTCCCAAATCCGCCTCACCCTATCCATATCTACGTACAAATGTTTCCTAAACGTATCACTATATTGTTCTAAATTTATATTCCTTAACCATTCCTCTACAGATTCGTTTTGGTTCTTACTTATATTATTATTGTTATGATTATTGCTTATTTCCGCTATTTTAAGAGGTAACTGTTTCGCCGACTCTAATATTTTGTGTCTATCGTTCTCTTCTATACCGATCTCTCGTAGGTCGTTTTCGTCTAATATACCGTTCTGAAACAAAAATATAGTTTTAAACGTGAGTATCGTAGTATCGAATTTTGATTTCACTTTCTGTCAACTTATAACATCAAAACTAAATGTTCAATATAAGACTATAAACAAATTATCGCCCATGTTAATTTATACAATACTCATAGAAATTATTCTTTATTTCTAGAAGGTATAAGTTCCCCACAGTGGTTGACGCCAGGCAGGTGGCTGGTCGCAAAAACTACAAGCCAAGTCTTTCTATAACATACTATATTAAAAATGTTGGGCCGACCCCACTACGAACGGAAAAACGGCAAGTGCATGAAAGAGAAGGTAAAAAATCAGGCTACTATTAATTATTTTTGTAATTTACCTACTGTAATAATAAGCATGTGTGTATTTATTTGCCTTAAATTGCGTTTTTTATAGATTTCTTAATATCTCAGTTACTATTTAAATTTAAACCAAGGTATGTACAGTATTATCTTACATTGAAAGTACTCACAATAAAATCGATATCGTCGAAACCGCTGTCCAGAAACAGCGTCTCATAATCATGCATTCCAATGCTAGAGAGCCACAATCCCAAGTTGGAGGCCACGGATGGGCTGAGGCTGGACTCGGAACAGCTAAGACCGAGGCGAGAGGTGAACTCCTGCTCGAGCTCGGAAACGAACACCGACTCCCGAACGAGCTTGCTGCCGAATGACGCCATTATCTCGGAGATCTTCGCCCATTCCTCCTGAGAAATGGGAATGCTGATGTGATAGATTGTCAAACGTGATATAGGTAGAAGTATAATACAAACATTCGTACTGTTATATGTGTTTTAGGAATAGAATTGTTATGGTTAGCTAAGAGACTAACAGTTTAATTATTGAAAGTAATATAAACAGTAGTCTCACATTTCAATTTTAATCGAATGCAATCTATTCGCCTAGAAAATATATCAGTTTATTATTATCAGCGAAGGCATAGCAAAGTTCGTATTCAAAAACTAAGTGTCTTAGAAGACTGTTTTAAAAAATATTTTTAGCAAAAATAAAATCGACTCTGAAAAACTAAAAAGCTAAATATAAGCTACTGAATATTTAAAATAACATTTAATAATATACTATTGAAATGTAATAGTCAATTATAGGCAAAAATCAAAGTATTTTTTGATTTTCTTTTTTTTTGTCAGTGTTTTGATTAGTTAACAAGTTTTTATTTTGCTACTTTTAATGAAAGAATCATAACATCCGTACTTAAATGACGAAGTTTTAATTAATTATCCTTGATTTCACCATAACGGTGTATTTGTTTTTAGAAATATAAATGGGAAAAACTTCTTTCGAATGAAAATGAAACGTTCAAATTCATATTTAGCATGCGTTGTTATACATATAAAAATATATGTTTACGCGTCGAATTAAGAACCTTCTACGTTTTTTCATCGATGAATAATAGTGAAATAATTGCAGGCCGGCATGATCGTGCCGACCAACGATAGACACACTGTTTGTCGTTGGTCGACACTATTCCTGGATTGCGCTACACTTACCATCAGGTGTGGCGTAGTCATTTTGCTGAGCCAGGATAAAAAAAAAAAAGGCAGAAGAAGTGTGTCTGGATACTAATTTTTGGCAAAATAGTCTCTGTCTACCCCCATGAGATATAACGTACTATAATTCAAATTATGCGCTTCGGTAACTTTCATGTTTCTGGGATATACGAACGTGTGATGATCTAATACGTTCCTGTTACATTAGATTACGCGTATATTTTTCTCATGAGTGACTGACGCATAACCGGATGGTCGGTCGTACAAATTTGTAAAAACCGAACAATGCCGAAGCGCATAATTTATGTCGTTGCATGTATAGCCAATGATAGTTGTTAAGATCTTGCTTTGTTTAAAGACTAAGCAAGTTACATTCACCACCTGTTATTTTCGTACATCAAAGATCTGCCAAACATCGGAGCACTATAATTTTATTTGGCCCAATGCTTATAACTTCGGTCACGTGGGTCACGTGTGAAACATCTGTCGGAACACCTGCCTACCTGCATCCACCGCGATGTATTAATTTTATAATACAACAAAACATGGGCTGATGGCATCCACCCGCATGAACGCGACACGTTTTTTGTTACATATTGTACCTATCAACTATTGTTATTTTTTCATCTTATCTATTTAAAAAAAAGGAGTGTTACAATACAGAGAAAAAAATGTTTTTTTTTAAGTTCTTGTTTAGAAATAAATACCATGTACTCTGGCTCTATGTTTATTAGCCCGTCAGTACTGGTATTCATAATTATAATGATCAATGTGGTAAAAAAAATCCCTTAATTTGGATTTTCATCTGTCCATTTCTACTTAACGGCTTTAAAAAACTAAACCTTATCTAAATAGTTTCGAAATCCAAATTCTTTATACATAATAGAATAACGACTGATGTTAGACAAATCTAATGAAACGGATATAATTAAATACACAAAAATAACTCTCGACTCATCTAATGACGTGTAATATCTTGCATCAGACAAAAACCAGACACCTTTAATATCAAAACTTGCGCTTGTATCGTCGTGCATTATTATAAACATGAGTCGAATGTTAGAATTCAACACCACGGCATCTTACGTACCTTCCTTATATTGTAATGTGTAATTTGAATTTCAAATGACAAAGTAAATTTTGTGTCAAGGCGATGAATTATCACCACGGGCCTCGGTTTACTCGCTTTAAAACCATAGATTAACAAAACCACACGTGGAGATAAATTCGTTTCCTGCCTTTGTGACTTTGGAAGAATTGAAATTTATTTCTGGTATAATTTTGCAAATAATCATATTTTTATCGGGAGGACGATGAACGTTATAAAATTTTGTGTGCTGTGTGATTATTTTTCAACGCTATATTAATTATTGTGCTGTTTTGGTTTACTACTAACATCCTACTTTATGCTATGGTCCTTTAAAATTCTCTCAGGTTTTAAATCTAACAACATCTTATTCTCTCTATCACAGTATTAAAATAGTTACATCGGCCACTTTATAGCACGTTAAAAATTTTGGCATTGTTATTAGGTTACATACAACCTATTCTTTCAAAATCTCATCTATTTATGTTCCCCTTTCGTTGCGATTCGCTCATAGTATGTATGTTACAATCAGTTACCTGTTCATCAAAAGGACTAAGTATCGACAAGGATTTCTCTCCACTGTGGTTAGAACTGGTAGTGTTACTGCGCCTTCGCACCTCATCCTCAACCCCGTTGATATTCCTGTCATGCTGTCCATTGCTGCTTAAGTTAGCAGTGTTGATTGTCGGTGGCTCAGTTGGAGACGCGTCGTACACCGATTTCAGTTTCCGCAACGTCTTCGGCCTTTCGGCTGGCATCGGCCGCAAACCGATCCCGTCTAATGTTGTTGTGGAGCCTTTGAAGAGGCCTGTTGGCAAAAGAAAAATATCATTAGATATTTTTTTATTTAGAATCTGAATACAGGATTTATAATAATCAAAGGGATTGTTATGAAAATTCTTAAATCGTTCACACAAAGGGTATTTTCAACGTGCTTGAACATTAGTTTCAATTGTTTTTGATAGCTTGATTTAATCGAGTCAAAAACTGCACTATTTTATAAATGTTCAATAGTTGATAAGTTTATTACAGATAGATATTCAAAGATACTATATACTAAAGTATCTGAACACTCATAAATATTTCAATTTGTTTTAAAGGAAGGCTTGAATACCTGAGACGTCAAGAAAGCTTTAAAAGACAATGCTGCAATTGCTCCTAACTTTGAGACAATAACTGAAAGCAAAACTATGCAACTAAAAAAGCCTCAAACCGGTAACTTATTCAGCACGGTACATTTAAAAACCGCTACAATAAAAAGTGAAAACCAGTTTTAGAAGATTTGGCATTGGTGCCAAGGTTCGCTTATCAATGAACTTGTCCGTCTCGGGTTTGTATTGATAGCGTAGTTACATTTAGTTTGTAGGAAATATTGTATATAGGAAACGAATGTTCAACGCTCAAGAGTTAAGATTATGTTATATTCATATATACGTACTCTAGGCAGAGGTATAACCAGTATGCCTACATTACACCGAGCGTATCTCCGTCCCATGATGTGATAGGAGGCCAGCCTATCGCGATACCAGGTACAATTCCAGACTCCAGGCTGATACTGAGCATTTCGTGATAGAAAAACCCAACATAAATAACTATTTGTCATATAATAAACAAATAATTTACAATAAAACAATATTGCCACTATATTTTGAGATATAAACTAGCCTATCTCTCAAGTTGGATCAAACTGCACACAGCTTGCAAAATTCGATTTAAATCGGTTCAGTGGTTTAGGAGTTCATCGCGGACAAACAGTGTGACACGAAATTTTATATACAAAGATATAATGAACTTTATCCCAGCTTACTAGGAGTCGAGCTAGCCTAGACAGTAGCAAAAAGGTACACAATTTATCATCAGAATTTATTAGTTGGCGTAGATATTAATTTCTATATTACTATGTAAATGGGACGCAGATAACTCACAGTTCAGTTGTGTTGAACTGCGAAACGCGTCACGGAATCGTTTGGCGCCATGATATCGAAACAGAAATCGAAGATCGATGTTGATCGCAGATTGAATGTAAATGATAACGAGTAGTTAGCAATAATTTTATTAGCTTTATATGTATTTATTTCTATATTAAAACACCTCATTGTAATTCTTGGAACACATGTTTTGGGTTGAAATTATGTACAAACAACTTTTTGGTAATTACTGTTTCTTATATTCTGATTGTAACCTGTTTTGTTGTTTAAATAAATTCAAACTTGCTATTTGATTTGCCTCGATGCCATATGGCTGCCTCAGCGCAGTTGTATTGTAAACACGGTACGACTGCTGTGCAGGGGTCTCGGGTTCGATCCCCGGATCGGATGAAAGTGATATTGGGTTTTTCTATCACGAAATGCTCAGTATCAGTCCGGAATCTGAAATTATTGGCGATAGACTCGCCCCATATCACATCATGGGACGGAAATAAGCTAAGAGAAGTGTGGGTGAGCTGGTTAGATCTCTAACCCTTCGGGGATTACAGTTGTGAGTGCATATATACGTATATCACTATTAAATCTGTAAACAATGTATTTATTTCTCGTGTTATGAGATATTATCGTATATAAAAATAATTTTCAAAATCATCATATTATACATTAAAAAATATACAGACGAATTGAAAACCACCTTGTTTTTGAAATCACTTGAAAATAATCTTCGATATTACTTAATTTCATATTTTTAAAATATACACAGAGATGCATTACAGCTAACATCATTATCATTGTTATTAATTCCAACAAAATCTCAAAGCCATCATCGATAAATGCAAATATATATACGTAGCCTATCATGCCTAAACTACAAAACCTGACTAATAAAACAAACAAGTTTTTCCCATACGAGTAAATTCTGATGACGTCATGCACGTATTTTAAGATGCATTAACGCACGTTCACCAACTCGTATAATTAAACGATGTAAAACAATCCAGATACACTATACGTAAAGCTTCCGCTGTTGTGTACGTACCACATAATTCAGTACAATTTATAGTGTAAACAAGGATTTAGGAACATTGTACGGTTGGATGTATTTTTCGAGCAAGGCGCTCGCCTGATGGTAAGCGCCACCCCTGCCCATAACCAGAAGCAACACCACACTGAACTTTGAATTACAAAGCACTGCATGGCACTGAACTGCGCTCGTCCACCGAGACATAAGATGTTAAGTCTCATAACGCCCAGTAACCTCACTGGCTTCAATGTCCTTCAAACCGAAACACCACAGTGCTTACACACTGTTGATTGGCGGCAGGAATTGACAAATCGGTGGTACCAGCCCGGACGGGCGGTGGGCGCGTAATGTTACTATCCTGCCCGCACGCGTGCAGCGTAATGGACATTTTACATAGTGACGTCAAAGATGTCGTCATCTGTTATCTGGCAAATGCTCTGTGCATCAGATTTGACTGGCTACTAATTTAATTTTTTATGGACGGATTAACGAAATTCTTTCTGCAATAGTTTTTCAAAGTCGACTACCTTATTCTGTTAAATTAAAGACCCAATATAATTTAGTAACAGGGAAGTGGAATTAATCATTGTAAAAATGGGTGTAAGTGAGCAATAAAATGATGTTAATTCCTTTGAATGTAAGTGCTATAAATTAACCTAAGCGATGGTCAAGTCGTTAAACTTTCTGTTACACTCTCGCGAAGAAAAATAGCTCTGTTTTACGGCCAACCGTTTTTCAAACGCTTTCTTTGATAAAAATGTCTACGTATATTTCAATCAAATATACATTTTGTTTCGCTATGTAAAACTATGCAGGCATAGAGAAAATGATGCCACAACATTTTCATGGTGAAATTGACTCAAACTTTGACATAACTAACAGGTTCATTTCTAAAATACAATAAAGTGTATATAGACCGGTGATTATCTGGTTGAAAATGCTAAAAATAGAAACAAATTTATAGTAGAATCAAACCCATTGTAAAAGGAAGAGAATACAACAAAATTGATAGGAAAAATAAATTAACGGCGATCTGAGGTCGGGAAGTGGGAAGGGGGGGGCTTTTAAGGGTAAAAAACGGTTTATCTCGATTTCCAGAAAAACTACAAGTCCTATGGAAAAAAGTTAAATCGCAAAGTTGTAGGTAATAAAAAGATCTACAACTTTTGTATACACACTTTGTTCACATAACCTCAAAATATATGTGAAAAATTCAAATAACCAAGTTTTTTGTTTTTATTTTTATCTATTATAATAAATCATTTTTTTTTCACGAAATTTGGTGAAAACTTACCTTTTTGTATCCCAAATACACTGTAATTTTTTTGATTTAAAATATTTATTTTTGCACCTTATTTTAACCTAATATCGAAAAAGCAGCCTAATTTTCAAACGAAAATTCTCACGTCAAAATATGAGCTTTTTTAAAAAAGTCTGTTGGTTTCTTGTTCATTGAATTTTCTACTTTCTGATGGTGTAAAAAAATATATACATTACTATGGTAAATGTGCTCAGAAAATGTAAAGTTATAAGTTAATATTTAATAAGACATATCTACAACATTTTGATAAAGTTGTAGAATCTTCTTTAAATCATATGCGTAGATGCCTCTTTATTGTTATTTTAATATAACTTATAAACCTGAGTGATCTACGGAAAATTTTAGCCCATCATAAAGAAGTGGGGAAGGGGCTAGGTGGGTCTGGGCCTTACTACCTGTTATTTAGTAGTTCGTTTCTTAGCATTTTCTGAGCACATCTACCATAGTAATGTATATATTTTTTTACACCATCAGAAAGTAGAGAATTTAATGAACAAGAAACCAACAGACTTTTTTAAAAAAGCTTATATTTTGACGTGAGAATTTTCGTTTGAAAATTAGGCTGCTTTTTCGATATTAGGTCAAAATAAGGTGCAAAAATAAATATTTTAAATCAAAAAAATTACAGTGTATTTGGGATACAAAAAGGTAAGTTTTCACCAAATTTCGTGAAAAAAAATGATTTATTATAATAGATAAAAATAAAAACAAAAAACTTGGTTATTTGAATTTTTCACATATATTTTGAGGTTATGTGAACAAAGTGTGTATACAAAAGTTGTAGATCTTTTTATTACCTACAATTTTGCGATTTAACTTTTTTCCATAGGACTTGTAGTTTTTCTGGAAATCGAGATAAACCGTTTTTTACCCTTAAAAGCCCCCCCCTTCCCACTTCCCGACCTCAGATCGCCGTTAATTTATTTTTCCTATCAACTTTGTTGTATTCTCTTCCTTTTACAATGGGTTTCATTCTACTATAATTTATTTATGTTTCAAATTGGAAAATCACCAGTCTAATAACAGAACAAGAAAACACGGTAAAAATTTAAAGGTTCAAAACTAGTATTATTTTTAGCGCCAATAGCATTCGATGTTACACTCACGATAGGTTTCCTATCTTGGAAACATGACTCCGTATGCATTTAATATGATAATACTTTAGCTTTGGAATTTCCCACCCGTATTGTTTTGATATTATGTATGGGCTATTGTTACCCTAGCTTATGCGCATGGCACTCTAGTGTCTCCAGGGAATATTTAAAGAAAATATATTATCCCTACTCTGAGCACAGATTAAATAAAACAAACGGTCAACCCAGCACTCGTGTCGTGGGGTTTATAAGAATATTCCAACAGACGGAGAAAACAATTCTACAAGGGTTTCCCTTTTTCCTTCAGAGGTAAAGAACCCAAAAAACTCAACCTGACCAAACCCAAAAAATTACAAAATCATTAGGAATTATATCCCTAAACATGAGCGTGAAAAGTGACAAATGAGTGTAAACGGTTAAACAAAGAAGGTCCGAACAATGGGCCATTGTGAACCTTGGTGCATAGCGCATGTTACCTTTTCACAATACAATTATGATAACATGCACCATAGTGGCAACCAAACGGACACCTACCTTACGACATGCCTACACACATACATACAGCTACATACAGTAATATAATATCTATTTAATTTATAACATTGAAATAAAAATAATTTAAACGGATTTTAATGCGGTTTTTTTTTGGTCCACCCCATGGCCACGAAGGCTGAAAAGCTTTCAAAACGTCGGGACCAAAATTAAATTAAAAAACCGCTACAAAATCTGTTTAAATTAGTTTTATTTCAATTTATAATTACTAGGTGGTGGTGGTAGTTTATTACCCCTTCGTATGCGAGACGCCTTCTGGTTAGGCACCACTGCATTATCTATTTATGCTGCTATGCAGCAGTGTGTTAACACTATTGTGTTCTGAGATTGAAGTCTATGAAATTACTGGTCACTATGAGACTTATCATTTTATCTTTCGGTTACCATTGGCTCACAGAAAATCAACGTGAAATAGCAGGTTGCTGTTGCGATTCGTACAGTGAGTGAGATATCCGGAGACTCAAATCCCCCTCCCCCTCTCAATCCTTTAAGTAACCCTTTCCTTTATGGTCCGTAACGCATCTATGATTCCTCGGGTATTGTAGATGGTACTGGTGGAGATCACTTACCATCAGATGACCCACTTGGTCGTTTACTGGCCTCTGTCATCAAAAATATATATCGATAAATGAGAGCACCAAAAATTTGGACATTTAAGGTAAGTCTACATATCGTCTTACTATATTTCAATGCTTAGTAGCGTTATCAAATTTTTCATTAAAAGCTAACTCAGTTTTGTCAATACTCCGCTTACACAAAGTTCTACCATGGATATTTTTTCCAGTATAAATGAATCACTACGCCAGTCTCAAATCGATTCAAATATATTCATAGAGCAATTACAGGATATATGTACATCCTATAACAACAATTTAAAATTTACTTAGAATATCAGTGGTATAAATAAATTAACAATCAACCCCGGTTTGTTAAAAATATGAGAATAATAAAATATGTATTCCTTGCGTGAATTCCGAAGTTCTGAATAATACCCGGATTCTGCGGTTTAAGGTAGAGTCTTTTCGATTCACTGTTCAATAAGGATACCTTCAAAATTAAATTGTGTAATGAAAGACAACAAGTAGCTTTTTATGATAGAGGGGATAGAAGTGGAAGATATTCGATAATTTTTTATACGTATAACACTAAAATAATATTAAGATAAGCATTCAGATATAAAATGACAATAATAGGTGCTAAAACGATACCTGTTTTGCAACTTGTTTTGTTAACACAATGACCTTAATTTGTCCAAGAAATCGTGCGAATCAGTTTATGAATGATTGGTCTAAGGTTTTATCATTATGCATTTTAAAGTTCCGTGGCAAGCAAAGAACCATTATATCATTAGTTTAGTCGTCATTAGTTTTTTTTATTAGCATTAATGACGAGACGAGTAGATTGCTCGCCTGATGGTAAGCATCACGCTTGTCAAAAACAGAAACAACACCAATCAGAATTTCGAATTATGAAGTACTGCATGGCACTGAATTGCTCGTTACCTCGAGACATAGAATGTTAAGTATCATAGTGACCAGTAAATTCATTGTCTTCAATGAGTTTTGTTACATCTGTCCCTCTATATATCACAGTAATTATTTAAATATTATAAAGACTGGAATGCTATTTGGTATACTTTTAGACATACATATCCTGTTACAAAAACATGTGACATTTTGGAAGACATATCTATTCGAGATTCTAGTGAAATTTAAGGCAAAATTAGGTTAAGTTGAAGCTGGCCATAAATGTGTTTATGAAAACGTTAGAGGTTATGTTTGTGTAAACAATGTTAGTAAAACAACAAGAACTAATTGTATGCATATCGGTTTACACCAGATACATGTGTAACCGTTTGACTGCTGTTTGATGTTAAGAGACCGAGCATCCGTAGAAAGTTATGACAGCTTAATGATATCATAATTCATCACAACACACAATTACAATGCTTTCATCATACATACGACGAATTGCAATAAATCAATAATAATGATAAGCGAAGTATCTGCATTATAACTAATGTTGAACAAGACACCATTTACGGTGGAAACAAAAAGTACTCACAGTTTCCCATTAGTATGGTGATCGTGATACATTCCATGAGTTTTTACCGCCGTCATCTCTACATTAGTCAGATTTATTTTAAGAAATACTCGTTTCACTATTATTCACAATATCACTAACATTCGACAACCGAATATCAATAGACTACTTCTCATTGGTCGTGAAGGACACAACTATAATTGGATTTAAAACAATTCACGAAGATGACACATTGCGAATACGATAGCGCGTATTGCCGGCCGCGGTACGACTGCCCGAGCAACTTGCAAGTGAAACAATATTTGATAACCGTTCGAGGGCAAACGTCACTTATCGACCACTTTATTAATCTGCATCAATTTATTCAAGAAGGCAATTGGTCCGGACTGAATTTATGGTTTTGTCACGATGGAATAAATGTGCCGATGTCTTGTTCCAAAGGGCATTACACTGTTCAAGTGTTGCACGATTTTGATTGCTATTTCGTGATTGGCGATTTGGATTTCGTGTCACACGATTTATCTTTGTATGACAATTCCAAGCCTCGCGTTATCGATAAGTTTTTTAAGTACATTTATCGGTATATTTTTGGAAATCAAAATACTTGTGATTTTCATCGTATCAGTGCTTTTGAGGTCATTGGACTGTTAAGCCTTTGGATATATGTTCAAAGCGTTACGTTAGAGCCAACTCTTCTGGTCCTAAATCAACAGGTTCATTTATGATTGAAGTTTCGGCACTTGTAAATATTATTTTAAATTACGTGTCATTTCTTTAGGCAGACACTTTAAAACCATCTTAAATACCATACCTAATGATTGGATGTAAATAGTTTTAAAAGAAACATGTCCATAAACAGAAGCATCTTAGACTATTTTTATTCGTTACAAAAACAACAAAATTCGTTACACAAAACGTACCACTGATTTCGATGATTTATCATTATGATAACGTAGGCCTGTCATATTAAGTATTCCTGATAACAAAGTCATATTATGGCAAAAATATATACATAGTTATATCATAATCTATTTTATTTTTATTTGAACGTGATATTGATTTAAAATCTTGACATAGGTTTGAATAAAAGTAATTTTAAATCAAATCATCAAATCTGTAAAGCCAGAAACTGTAAAACCACGGATGAAGCAATGCTATGACAGAAAGAAAGAAGCAAAGGTTCTTTCTTTAATTCCCATTAGAAGAACTTCTAGACGTAAGGACAATGAAGGAATTGACTGATATGGTTCGACGGCTATCACGGCCAAAGGTTTTTTTTATATATTAGCCTTATTGCCGAAACGCTCGCCTGATGGTAAGAGTCACGCTTGTTTATAGATGGTAGTATCTATATATAATCATATAACTTTACAGCAACGATTTTACTTCACGCCAATTTTCTGTTAGACAGTCGTTAACCCAGCTCGTTGGCAAACTGTCTGTAATTCAGCTAAACCATGAGTTCTCAAAACAACCATCCCTCAAATACAAATTGAAAATATAACTCTCGATAATAAGAAACATTACAGGATAAGCCTACCTACGCAATACACGCAACAGCCTATCTAACAGCAATATCCCAATTTGCATATCGGAATTGATGCGTTATGGCCGTCGTTAATCAGCTGAATAGTTGGAACGATTTTAAATGTAATCTTCACGGGTTAAACTAATTTTACGGTGTCTCGAACAGCCATTGTAACTGCTATGCTCGCTTGTATATATGAGCGATAACATTTTCTGAAACATCTAAACCATTCAACTTAATATATTGCGTGGTGTTGTGGCTATTTAGATAAACCATTTGAAAAAACTGATGGCTTTTTATTATATTTTTTGTAGGTGAATGGGTCTTGCTTTATTGGGTAAGGTGTTATTTATAGAATAGTTTATTTATACAGACGTGCTGATTTATGAACTAATATATGGCAGACAAAAATGTAAGGTGCTATTAACATTTATGGATAAATATTCTAATCGAGATGACTTCTAAAACCTCTTAAAAGGACATTTACGTTGATTTTTCTAGCAATATCGTACACTTAAGTTTTAGAGATTGATAGATATCGAATGTAAGTAATAAAATAAAATAAATGAACACACAGCTTTGTAAAAACGATACAATATAACAGATAGATAAAGCACATGTCGAAGTAAAGGTAGCCGATGCATGTGTAGCAATGCCAAGGGCGCGTTTCAGATAAACAAATTCTCAGAACCGAGAACGTTAGACGATGCTGATAGCGGAGATAATACTGTTGATATCGGCTGATATATTGAGGGATATGAACTTGACACGAGAGAACTAAATTTTATTTTGATTTATAATATTTTTATATAACAGAAGTCAAGCCAACGAGCAAGTGGATATAATGATGAATGATCACAAATGCTAATACCTACCATGCGAGAGAAATCATAAATAGTTGGAGAGTATAAAAATGGATAGACAGTTTATTCGAAATTTTAAAATCCAACTAGACGCTTGAAAGAAAACGTACTAAATAAAATGTTGCTAAAGTATTTTGTATTTAGATACAAACAGCAACTGTACTAAAGATAACATGTTCATAAAAACTCCCAGTTACCTTACACAAATTTCTCACAAACGTCAAAACTTGTATTACATTTGTGACGCAGGTAAAGTAGAATTAAACTTTATGATATATAAGCAAAGTTTAAATTCGTTTAACGGGTACACTAATGAAAATTAAGCTATCAAGTTAAAACGCTGAAACCAAATAGTTCCCTCGTCATTATCTTTTTTTTTGTTTTATAGAGTCCCATGTGTTGTTACCATTACGTGGTCTGTTATAAACATTTACTCTTTTAAAAAATAGCGGATTGTACGGACTATTTTCGATTTGTAAGATAAAGAAGCCAATGAAATTACTAGACATCACCCGAATACTGAAACGCAAAATAATTACAAAACTCAAGCATCATATTAAGACCCTCTTATAATTATGTATATTAGAGCGGCCACTGAGTAGTGTTTTAATGTTCAGCTGCTAGTAGCAACTTAAGTCTTGGGTTCACACTCGTTATGCATTGTTAGTTTTGTTCGTGGTGGTATTGCTACTTGTTTATGTGTATGCGCAGCGCTGATCACTAGGAGACGTCATCTCTATGACTCAGTTCAGTGGATGGCTACGAAATAAGAGGCCGTGGCTTCAATTCCCGGACAATAATAATTTTTGGTCACGTTTATGTGTGTGACTGTTGGGTGTATTATCTTTATTATTTAAAAAAATATCTTTTGTCGCATTATTAGTTTACCAGCTATTGGACACATCAACTGACTCATCGACTGTTTACACAATGTAATGCGACTAATTCTTATAAAAGTATCGGGTATGCAATTACGCAAACAATTTACCAAGAAAAAGTGTGTGAAACTGCAAATTCTTTTAAACGAATGAATTACAAAAATAAAAATACAATAATTATTCTTCACAGCTGAATTCCCGTAAAATGAGGTTAGTTGTACCTCCAGTAAAATGAAGACACAATAAGATAGGGCCGACCAGTGACTACGAAGAATTATTTCTTCTAATTATGACATAATATAACTGCTAAATAGACAATAAATTGAAAATAATGATGCGATCATCACAAGTTAAAAAACAAGGTTTAAAACAAACTTGGCAGCAATAAACAGTTGCTTCTTACAGATGTATTAAGTTATACATGAGATCAACTGACAAAAATGTAAATAAATTTGTCCAAAAATTATAATGTATATGAGAATTCGGGTTTGCTTATCTAACATATTAACAACAATGCGTCAGTGTTCCTTTCAAACGTACTGTGGAAGTACTCACAAAATCGATTTCATAATCGATTTTTCTACTAAAGGACATATTTACAAACACTGACTTTACGTACATGGTGAATGTGATTAGCAAATCGGTGTGATGTCAATAAACGATACTTACTACCTATTTTGTTGTAACAAGTGTAGATTTATGTACAAGAATCTACAATGCACTGCGCATAATCAGCTAAGACAGCAAGTATTTCATATTTGTGATAAATGAATGCTAAGCGTATATATATCTAATCAAAAATACCATCAGGTGTAGTGCAGTCACTTTGCTGTGTTCCGAGAAAAAAACTGAAATCTTTAGAAATATTTTTTTATATTTGTTTGAATGACGAGACGAGCAAGGCAGTCGCCTGATGGTAAGCGCTACGCCTGCACATAACAGAAGCAACACCACACAGAACTTTGAATTACAAAGCAATGCATGGCATTGAACTGCGCTCGCCACCCCGATACATAGGATGTTAAGTCTCATAATGTCCAGTAATTTCACTTCAATGTCCTTCAAACCAAAACACAACAGTGCTTAAACACTGTTGCTTGGCGGCAGAAATAATCAAGGCACCAACCCAGACGCATACGTGGGGCCATACCATCTTGTAAGATATGATCAATCCATTGATAATGAGGAACATTTTCTACTTCATTTACACAATAAAAAATACAAAATTTGCCACAAATGATATCACAAATCTAGAGGAAAATCAAATTCCCGAAACAGACATATGAGACATGATTTTTCGTTTTAATAAAGAATCATGTACTTATACAGAAATGGGAAGTGATAATGCCATTGATAAGACCTGTCTGATAAGAGCAAGCAATAGCTTCTGTTGTAAACATTTAATGTTTCACAATGGACAACGATAAATCATTTATTGTGATAATAATTTAATATCGCCTCTTAGGCCTAGGGGCAGCGGAGTAAGGCTGAGAACCGTAAGTTCCGGGGTTCAATTCCCAGGTCGGACAGTTACAATTTTGTGAGTTTTTGACTCTAAAAATTACACATGAATTTCCCAGGATTGAATCCGGTATGGAGATAGGCTCATCCCGTATCACCCCTTGGGATGAAAGTAAGTTCCGTTAAACTTGAGACCAGCGCTAGCATTAACACCTATACCTATCTCTTCGGGGATAAAGCGGTGAGCTTGTAATGTATGTATGTAAAATATTTTCTGCGTGAGAATGAGCAAATATTTTACCTTGAAGCCTGTCGAAGATTACATGAACTAAAAATCGAATGCAAGATGTAATTCAGATATGAGCTACTACCAACTGGAGCAATCTTATTAATTGACGTCATTGTCATCGTAATTGTCGTAGTGTTGCCTATAAATAGCCATCCAGACATATTCATCATCATGACGTGCATACTATTGCGTCTGTCTTTCATTGGGGTAGACCTATACATTGTGGAGCGCATATGACTCGGCCACATTACGACGGCGCGGCGCGGAGCCGACATCGTGGAACGATGGTGACCAGACCGAGCCCTAACAGCTACGGTACAAACACTACTTTATGGTCTAAACCAGTGTTTCCCAACCTTTTTTAGGCCATGTCCCACCTTAACATTTTTTTGTTAAATGTGTCACCGATATCTAGCATTGTATTTAAATAACCCAAAGCGAAAGGGTTAAAGTCGTGTCGAGTCCATTTTTAAATTGCCCCCCTTAACTATGAAATTGCCCCCCTGTGGGGCGTGGGCTCCACGTTGGGAAACACTGGTTTAAACAAACCTCTTTCACTATCACCATTCTCCCCATACAAGCTCGTCGTTTGTTATAACTCCTTATTAGGTATTTTAGTAGACCAACAATTTAATCCATAAAGGTATTTATTCAAATTTAATTTAATTTCTTCTTCCACCTGCCCTTATCCCATTCGCAGTGGGATCGGCACAATATGCTTTTAACACATATTAAAGATTTGGCTTATTGTGTATGCGACCAGCCGCCTGCCTGACGTGAACCCCTCTTAAACACACCCAGATCCGAAACGAATATTTGTGGTTCACATGAACACTTGCCTCTGTGAGGTAAACGAATCCGCGACCTTTTCAAAGCCATTTGTCTACTTGCCCAATGCGCCATCGACGCTGTGATCTCTTTGATTTCCTTTAAATATTTTTTTCTAATAAGCCTACATAATTTATGTCATACCTAACAACGGTTACCACACAGTCTGCCACCTCGAATCTGGGAAATGACAATCTGACTCACACACCGACAGATGACTCACATGTTACACGAGGTAAAACCGCTGCTTGTTTGATATCTACAGTTTTTGTACTATGTGGCCTTGATACCGTGCATCTGTTATCATTGTGACACTGTACACTGTACAGTCATACTTGACCGAGATTGGACGCGTGTCATAATTCGGATGTTAGATTTGAATGAAATTGTTATAGTGAATTGTGACACCATATGAGGATAATCGTGCGAAGAATAACGTTCTAGTACATTCTTTTTTAATTGGGAGCAGTGTTATGCGAAAATTCTTGATCAGAGTAAATAAAGAATGGATCTTAGGAATTCTTAGAATAAATTATATTTCGCATAGAGTATTTTTCAACAGATATATCAGAAATATCAAACAAAATGACCCGATTTTGAAAAAAATCTGCGTTAATATCAAGATATTATGTACAATTTAAGATAAAGGGAATTAAAATCTACATATTATGTTAAAAATATTTTTAATGTACGATCATAGCTTATAACGAAATTTTTACTTACATTATCTACTCTAATATTATAAAGATGAAAGATTAGTATTTCTGTATGTAACGAATAAATTTAAAAACTACTGGACCGATTTCAAAAATTCTTTTGCCGTTAGAAAGCTACATTATGATGAACAGAGGCTACTTTCATCCTGGAAAAAAACAGATCACGCGGGCGGAGCCGCGAGGAAAAAAAGCTAGTCTGAAATATATTTACGGAAAGTTTTATTATAAAACTCGGAATTTGCAAGTTGCGAAAGATCACAAAGGACTATAATCTCAGCCTTGTTATAAAGTGCTTGTACCCATGTGGATAGCGATCTTCACACACACGGCGAAAACACATCAAAGGAATTCCTTGAATGGCATTCCGGGATTTGCCAGTATACAAAATGGATATCAGCATATGGATATATGCAGACATCACTTAGAATTTACCAAGTCTTCGCTTCTGAAATGTACTGCACTGAACACCAGTTACGACATCTCTCTATAACACGTCGTGATTGATGTAGGATTTGCTGGATTTAAGATTAATATCCGCCCGGATAGCGATCACCGTACACATGGTGTTAAAACCTGCCATAGTGATCCACACACGTTATATATTAATAATAACGACTTGACGGTTGGTTCGAGCGGATATTCGAGGGGTACCATCCTTGTATCCCAGTGCTTGCATCGGTCATCCGCCTGTCCTGTCGCAAGCTCCTTGATTTGCTTCTTCCATCTTCTAATTTTGAAAAAGAATTTATACAGGTCGGCAAGTTTTTGGTGATCACCAATAAACTAATTATTTATCGGTGGTCACTGCTTTTTTGGACTTCACTGCGCTTACCATCAGGTGTAATATAATCACTTTGCCGTGCTAGTATAAAAAAGGTGGCAAAATAAGAATAAAATGTAGTCAGGCAGCTCACTGCTTAATTATTTAAGACCTTGAAGAGATAATATCTGTCATCGAGAACATAATTTAAGCCTGTATAAGTCGTAAATTAATTACGCTTGTAATTAAATACCCACTCATACATTTCCTTCTTTGTATAAAAACTGCGACAAAAACCGGTGTCAATAACTTCTCAGGTTTTTTTTATGGCATAAGCCGGCAAACGAGCAAGTGGGTCCTGATGGTAAGTAATCTCCACCGTCCATGTACGCCCACCACCAGAAGAATCATGGGCGCGTTGCCGACTTTAAAGGAAAGGGATAATTAGGGATAGGAAAGGGGACGGGATTTGGGCCTCCGGATATCTCACTCACCGTACGAAACGCAGCAGCAAGCCGCTACTTTACGTCGGTTTTTATTATTTATTTATTCATCTTCGTAACAATAGGCGGGACATTAATAATTTCAGTGTATTCGATATGTTATAAATAGGCAATACGAGGCTTGCCATAAAAATTATGGTCGCCATAAAGGGTGGACAAAGCCAGGTCGATGACTTTCAGTGGATACGAATCCATTCGTACTTCACATACGATATTGCCTATGTTAATTTGTACCAAATAATGTGGCTTACGTAGAAAAAGACTGGGCTAATTGACTCGTGCGAATATTTCGCACCGATAATGGTCAGTTACGTAATATGATAAAGTAGAAATAAGTAAAAATAATACAACAAATTAGTTGATTATATTGTCAACAGATGACACTGTTCATTTTAATTTTAAAATATTTTTCGTATATAGCGGCTAACATAAGCTTGAAAATGTTATTTAGATCATTAAATTTGATGAAGAATTATAGAAGTTATGGCGTCACATTGAAAACAAACCATTTAGAAATAATATATAGAGTTTATAGGATTAAACATCACAGTACGATTTGAATTGTAATAAAAAAAAATGCACAGAGAGTATAAACAACATCATTGAAGGTTTTTAAATACATCCTTATTTTAAGTTACTTTTAAGTAATACGTGACTTCCGTCCAAGCATGGAAAATTCTCACTGTGAACTTTTAAGGAGTATACTTGCTTTTTTTATATACTGGCTCGGCAAAGTGACTACGCCACACCTGATGGCAAGTGTAGCTCAATCCAGGAATAGTGTCGATCAACGACAAACAATGTGTCTATCGTAGGTCGGCACGATCAAACCGGCCTGCCTAACTGCGTCTTCACACTCTGTTTAAAGGACCCCATATTATAGGAAGGAGGTAACACGTGTGCCGGCAAACTATTCCACAACCTAATTGGTCCGGCAGAAGTAAGATTTCGCAAACTTTTTAGTTCGATGTTCGAGGTAGTTTACTTTTCAAGATTAATTAGTTGGTATGATGTGAAAAAGGTTTTTGATATGGTATGAGTATCGATATGGTATCAGTCATCATACTCGTAAATCTTGTTAGACTAGTCTCGTATCATTGTTATCAGAATCACCGAAGAACTTTCAGTACACTTTAATATTCTTTTTTTAAATTTCGTTTATAAATTACCAGTCATCAAAAGTGATGTGATCGGTCCCCGGTATCCGACTACAATGGACCCTTACAAACGAGTCGATGCACTTACGGCACCTGCTGACCTTGCACTCGCTCGCTGCGATTACACGCCCAACGTTATCGGCCTTCTCTATTATTTATTACTTCAGTAAGACCATTTGCAAATTCATATTACTCTTGTAAACTCCTTGACACATATGTCACGATCGTGTTCTTTCAAATAGCAGCTGTGATTGTAAATAGGTATTCATTTACTGAATGTCTTAAATTTTACCTGTTATCAAAAGATGGTCGCATGGACCTTATTTTTTTATCTAAGTGGTCAAAGTATCATACAAAGTAATATTTAAATTTCTGTTGGGTACAAAAAGGACTCAAACCAGAGATTGAAACGTTTCGTATTTTATAGTTTCAAAATTATTGCTAGATTATATAAAACTACCTAGGCAATGGTGGTAAATTGTAAATTAATTAAACAATTAAATCGGTCTAAACAAATTGATAGATCGAAAGATATTACAACTTTGAAATTGTATTGCCTGTATTAAAATATTACATAACATTGTCGTAGAACTAAAACTCCGCTAGCTACCCAACTTCTTTAAACTTTCAAAACAAACGACAGATTTGTAATACTTCGAGTACCTGCAATATTTCCAAACAATAATTACAAAGGCACCATAACTAACAAAAAATCGGTGCAGGCTTCAAGCTGTCGAAAGCTAATAAAAAATGCCCAAGCCGTAATGTTTTATTGCAGTTAGTAAAATTGTCTGTCGGTTTATTTGGTTATCGTAAATGTACAATTACGAAAGGGCAACTGACTTACAACATTAGGTTTTTTTTTAGGTTTTTTCCGTGCATGGCATTATAGCAAAAGTATAGAAGAATTTGGAAAATGATACCGGTCACTATAAAGTTTAAAGTCAGAAAAATAAATACGAAACAATAATAGTTTAAAAGAGGTTACATTTAACCACGAATTCTAACAGTAAACTAATCTTGACAACGATGATGAAGTCGAAAAGAGTGTAATATATACCTTAGTTGCAAACTCGTCACACATAATCTCATATCATCCTACAACATATGCGTTAAATGATAACTAAATCCTGGCCAAGCCTATAATTCCATAGCTTGCACATTTAATATCCCTTGAGCGTCTTAACCATTCATCCAACCACGACGTTTTAACAGCTACTGTCGACACAAAAACGAAAGCCAACAAGATGCGGCGAACCTACAGCCCATAATACTCTGGGATTACACGATGGCGTGAATTTACACCAGACAGATTGTATACAGTAATACCCCGGACTTACGCGATAGGTGGGACCGAGCTATAACCGTGTAAGTCGAATTCGCGTAAGTCGGTGTACAACTTTGCATGCACTTTTGAGTGACATAATTTGAGGTTATCAATAAAACACAACGTATATACGTAAAACAATTCAACGCGGAACACGTTCGAACCTGTCGTAAACGGACCATTAACATGGCGGAATAGGAGAGCTGACGCGCGCGGCCATCAAAAAGAATAACCGCGTATCTCCGAATTCGCGTAAAACGGGGTAGCGTAAGTCGGGGTATTACTGTATATAATTTTACACCCATACAAAATTTGTGGAAACAAGGTATGGACTGTGGCGAAGTTGCGACATTTCCTCTCACGTTAGTAATAAAATGATTAGTTTCAATTACTTCAATTTGTGATACATAATAAAGTCCAATAGTTAATTCAACTACCAAATCGATTTATTTAGATTATCGTTTGTAACCATTTCTTGTTATTCGTGTATTGACAAATAGCGTGGATAAATTCATGAAATTGTGGGGAAACCTGCATATCTGAGAAGTTCTCCACAAGAATTTCGAAGGTATGTGAAGTCTGCCAACTCGTATTAGGCCGGCATGGTGGACTTAAGGCCTTTCATTCCATAGGGGCCAGGCCGGGCGGCCGTGGGGCGTGTATAATACAGGGGTAGTATTATTATAGTGTAAAATAGTTAATACGTTGCCATATGCATAGATTTTGTTCAAATTTATAATTTATGCTTGGTTAAGTTGGATTCGGTTTGAGTCAGTCGTACTTGTTGCCTGGACAAAAAGGCATTGTATAAACACAATGAAAACATCTTATTATGCGTTTGGTTTGTTCGTTTGTTGTGTTGCAATAGTTTTAGCAGACGTACAATTCACGAGACGTTGTGAAAACTGCGATGTTATCGTAAACGCTCAAGATAAACCTCTTCACAAATTTAAAACACCGTTTTCGACTGTTATGTTGCTATTATATTATTTCGTTTAAAATTGGAACTCATGAAAATAGGTAGATGATGATTACTGATGAAAAATTACCAAGATGTCCAAATAAAAAATATTTGCTCATAAATATGCAATAACATTTTAAATAATTTTATTACAAAGTACACAAATATTTTCAGAGGACAATATTAATAAACTTATGAGACCAGAAAAAGTTTATCGACTTAATGACTCTTCCCTACAATAATGGATATTTTAAATGGTATACAGAATATTTTGCATGAAACACTAAAACATATCCCTCGTATGTTTTGTTGCATGCGACCACGTAAGTGAACAGCCTTGGTATCACATAAAACCGACCCACTTACACGGATAAGGCGTTAATTACGGTGATCTCGTCGCACGTAACCGTCGCCGTTGTGTGTGAAATGTGACGTTTTGCGAAATTACCCTCTCATTATGACAATTAAAACAACTGAAGGTATTCTCGAGTACAGATTATTGAAATAAAAATAACGCCGACCCTATAATTCATTATATTCATCCTGACACAGCAAAGTAACTACACTGAACCTGATGTTAACTAAGGACGGTGCAGTCCTTTAGGGCCTTACGTTAAAAAAAGTGTTTTCGTCTCTTTCTTGCCACTTCGCTTTGACAAAAAAACACAAAAGAGTGTATAACTAAAGTAACGTTTTAACATTTAAATATCGAGTATAAATGCCAAAACCAGATAACTCAGGTCCACAATCTACACTCGTGATGTCAAACTGAAATGGCATAAGTCAATTTGCAAATATTGATGAGACAGATAATGCTTGTTGTTTAATTGTTAAATATTTGAAGTTAATGTAGACAAATAAATCACGCAAACATCCATATAAATAAAAGAAACATGCTGTCAGTAAATTGCTGGCATTTTAAAAAAAAACGAGTTATAGTCGATATATCACACGTCTTTTAATTTTTTATCGATGTAACATTTTGAACTTTAGACAGATACAATCAATACAGATGAAAAAAGTAAAAGTGTCTGTCACTTCGAATATCTGGGTTATGATATGGTTATCCCTTATATTCTCTGTATGTCTAGAAAGTATAGGTTTAGAAGAAATAACTGTAATAAATTAAATTTGATTATTTTTGTTTTCATTATCTTGGGAAAACATTATTTCTTCACAAGATAAGCGTGTGACAAACCAAGTTAAGAGTTCTTGCTCGACTTCGAGCCACGCTGTAGACAGTTTTGTCTACAGCATGAATGGACCGGCTAAACCCGCCGAGTCGCTGTCTTGTGGACACTGTCTCACAGAAAACCAACGTAAATTAGCAGCTTTCTGTTAAGGTTCGTACGCTGAGTAAGATATCCGGAGGCCCATATCCGCCTTACCTTCCCAATTCATTAATTATTCCTTTACTTTTAAGGTCAGAAACGCGTCCACAACTCTTTTTCTATTGTCGGTGACCTACTTACGCGTTTGTCGGCCTATGCTATTAAAAACAAAGGGTACAAACGGGTAATTTTGCAAAGTTCATTTTACTCTCGCTTACAAGATTCAATGTTTATTTGTTATTATTTATTTTATTGTACCAGCAGAAGGTTACGCCAGCCTTGATTCGTCTTATCTCATACATCTCGTCGCGTAAAGTGCAATAATGTTATCTGCACCGCTTTATACAAGTGTTTGATAGCGCCAATCATAATGCAATTTTTATATAATTTGGTCGAAGCGAAAGCAAGGTTTAAAATCTTGAAATATTAAGTATTAACAGCAACTTTTAATATAACATTTGTGAAGAAATAAGGTATTTTAACCGACTTAAAAAGGAGGTTCTGTATTCAAACCATATATGTGCGGTACTCCGTGTCTACATGTATGTTATATCCGCGATTTTCTCATAAACTGATGAATCGATTTTGATGTCTTGTTATTTATTTATGTATACATTGGAATTGTACTAAGTTACAATAATAATTAAAATATGCACGCTTTCAGCTTTTAGAACATACTTAACTATCATATAGTACTACCAAAAAATACAATAAAAAATCAAGTAAATCAGATTAAACGTTCTACAAAATTCCTTAAGTACGCAACTTGATTGCAACACGCCAAGGCGAGCTCGTGCGACGCTAAAATCTCTCCAAACATGCACAGCAAGTAAACAGATAGCTCCCATACCTTGTTGATAATAAATCATAAGTACACTTACGATATACAAAGGCATGTGGCTCTATTTTATAAAACAGTTCACTTACGTAAAGAGTTTTGTACTGAGAGGCTTAAAGCAAGTATAAGTTGGATGAAAATACGCAGTAACATTTCAACCCATTAATCCATATCTCAAGATATGGATTATATTTTGCTAAATTTATTAGATTTCAGTATTATTAGCCCATGGTTATAAACTGATGGAATAAATATGGGTGATTCTACAAAAATTGGGTAACTCAATGTCACCAGCCAATATATACAAAGTCTTATTATATTGTATTGAAATAACAATTTATTTTAAAACAATGAAAAGTCCTTGGTCACCCAATTTCACTTCTTCATTTTAAATACAAGTTAATAAAAAAACAAAATTAATACTCAAAACGTCAGTCCGTTGGCATGTCACAATCCCGAAAACCAACAATCAAGTGACTATCCATTAAACATTATCATTGATTTAGGAAAACTTACTAATTTACTACAATCTGTGATGTACATAGTATTATATACTACAACTTTTATAATGCAATGTTCTCCATTTTATTTAATAAAAAATAAGAAACTTTGTGTTTAGTTTCTTTCGTCAGTCCGTTGTGTGTTCTTTAAATTTAAAATTCGCCGAGAATATCACCGAGTCAAGGTCAAATCCCTGTTTAAGTTTTAATGTTGGTAATGAAGTTAGTTGCGGACCGCACAATTTGACGGCCGCCATAATAGTACCAGTGTTTGGGTTGTGTTTGTCGTCTATACACGTGCGAAGCCAGTCAAAATTTCAG
Source organism: Amorpha juglandis (assembly GCA_949126905.1). Taxonomy (NCBI): domain Eukaryota; kingdom Metazoa; phylum Arthropoda; class Insecta; order Lepidoptera; family Sphingidae; genus Amorpha; species Amorpha juglandis. The sequence continues at coordinate 10,359,971 of OX421386.1, read as the reverse complement.
TCCCATGGTGAGTCGTTATTTTCTTGTTAATCTGAGGTTTATTTTCATTTATACATAGTTAACTATGATTTGTTAAAATGTAGTTTGTTGATATTCGAAATTACCAAAAAACACATTAGTTTTGATTATAACCTCAAATTATGTCTATTTCGTCAATCCGTTGGCGTCAGTCCGTTGTCAGGTACTGATGTTTTTTTTTTGTTTTAGAGCATTTTTATCGTACTTGCTACCGTGTGTAAGCATTTCTATTTTATATTTCAGTTAAAAACATCATGCGGCACGCTAAAAACAATTTGACTAGGGAAGAAATATTTAAAAAAAAGAGAGAAGCCGAAAAGTGACTGGCCCGATTTGGAACAATATAATCATTAGATTAGCTATCATATAGACCCGAATTTGTAATAATTTGATTTAATAACTATAGTAAACAAAATATCCTCAAAAGTTACCCAACTTTTGTATAATCACCCATATATTATAACTCCTCTAAAAACCTAATTATAATTATTATGTTCGTAGAGAACTACATGATTTAAAGTATTCATTGCATTATTATAAGATATATAATATTATTAGATATAAGATATTAAGGTTGTCTGGAAGAAATCGCCGGTTGCGATAAGACCGCCTATCACACTTACTATATAGTCGTTATTTTTAAATGACTTTTTTATATATTTATTTTATATAGCATAGGCCGGCAAACGAGCAAGTGGGTCACCTGATGGTAAGTGATCTCCACCATCCATGCACACCCACCACCAGAAGAATCATGGGCGCGTTGCCGACCTTAAAGGAAAGGGATAATTAGGGATTGGGAAGGGGAGGGGATTTGGGCTTCCGGATATCTCACTCACCGTACGAAACGCAGCAGCAAGCCGCTACTTTACGTCGGTTTTCTGTGAGACAGTGGTAACGACCCGGTCGAGCCAGCCCATTCATGTTGTAGACAAAACTGTCTACAACGTGGCTCTACAACTCGTAACTTAGCCACGTGTTGTTTTTGAATGACTGTTTTTCACGTTTTTAAATGACTATCTGATGTGCAATAAACAAAATTATATCTATCTATCTATAGTATATGAGATGTTACCACATTGAATGATGGTGTTACATTAAATACCTATTGATATATGGTCTATATCCTGCAGTTACAGATTTGAATACATCAGAACGGGAACTGATGGTACCTGCGCTTCCGGTGTATTGTATCGTGACGGCCGAACTGCCGGCCCTTTGTGTTCATAGAAATTGAAGGTTTATTATTAGGGCCACGGTATACGCGTATTAAAAATCTAATTATAGATGCGAATGTAAAAGTAAAGTATGTTCATATGCTATATTAATTATCATAAGAGACATAAAATAATCTGAAAGATCAATCAAGGATCACACGTTTCAAGAATCGAACTTAGAAAACGTATTCAAGCAGTTGAGACCCTCTAGCCAGTTGCACCCGGTAAACGAGTAGTTAGGTAAGCAACCCCAGGCGCGGTCAGTCTATAGATGACCGCTTAGAGGTATGTCAACTAAGCCTCTCCGTGCTTTGGAGGGTACGTGAAAACTCAGTCCCAACTGCTATTACCTGATGGCAACCGTTAAGCCAAATAGGAGACCTTCGGACGGCTTGAAAACTTTTTCATTATGTTGGTCATTTGATGTATAATAGCGATTCAAAATTCTTTTGCTCATGTTGTTTTACTTGTTCTATGAGTATTACAGATACTAATAGTCCAAAATAACGTGCTAGAGGAAGACATGGATGATCTCATAATGGGAAATGGTCAAGACTGAGAAGTGGAAGCATCTAAGTATGAAGGATGACCTTCACAAAAAACGGGATAAGGCAAAAAAAGAATGCTAAGAGCTTTATGACGACTCCGATATAAAGTCTCCGAAGTTACCAAAATCGCGGTGCCGCTACAAATCACAAATACATACCTCATGTTATTATCGTATTTTATCACTCAAGGGCCCATGTACAATATAAAAAAAATATGACAACTATCGGACATTGGTCTCTTCCTTCAAATTCTTGTTATGTAACACGTGCGAAATTTCACGAAATGTTTGCTGTACTAGGTAGTAGGTCCCTCGTATGCGAGAGGCCGTCTGAGTTGGTACTACCGCTTTGTCTATTTCGCCAAGTATCCGTATGAGAGCACTGACGAATGCAGTCACGTACTTGAGATTTTGACTTTGGGCATAGTTTTTTTCTCTCTCAACGTACTTATACGTTTCAATAATATCTACAGTGCTACCTATGAAATATTGCCAGATCAGCATTAACCATAAATGCTGATTAATCATAACGATGTCACACATTCGATGAAGTAAGCAATCTGGTCAGGAAACTCAAAAGACGCAAAGCCCCCGGGGGCGACGGTATCTCCACCCGCGTCCTTAAGATGCTCCCCAGCCATCTGCTAGAAATCCTTACTGCGATTTTAGACGCAGCTTTCCGCAATTGCCTCTTTCCACAAGAGTGGAAGGAAGCAATTGTCATAGGAATACCCAAACCGGGTAAACCCAAAAATAATCCGACATCTTACCGCCCCATTAGTCTCTTGAGCTCTTTGGGTAAGGTGTACGAGCGTCTCGTCCTCGGTCGCTTGAGAGTAGTAGCAGCGAATCACAATCTGCTCCCCGAGGAGCAGTTTGGGTTCCGAGCCCGCCATAGTTGTTTGCACCAGGTGCTCCGCATCACGGAGCACATCCATGAGCAAAATTTCAAAAAGATCCCCACCGGAGCCATATTTTTCGATGTCGAAAAAGCATTCGACAAGGTGTGGCACAATGGCTTGCTTCACAAGCTATATTCCATGAACGTGCCCACTCAGCTCGTGCACATCATACGAGCGTTCTTGTCGAATCGCGGTTTCAGATATCGCGTGGAGGGAAGCCTCTCTTCCCGACACACCATATCGGCTGGAGTCCCGCAAGGCTCAGCTCTCTCTCCCTTCCTTTTCTCGCTGTATACAAGCGATATTCCCAAACCAAAGGGTGCCCATCTGGCGCTCTTTGCTGATGATACCGCGATCTATACATCGCGTAGGAACCCGGTTGAGGTGGTCCGCGTTTTGCAGGCCGCTGCCGACGAACTCGGCCAGTGGTTTCGCAAGTGGCGAATCACCATCAACCCGTCCAAAAGCGCCGCGATCCTCTTTTATCGTAACCCTAACCATCTTGCTCCAGTCCGGAATGTGACAATGTCTAACATGCCCATTCCCTGGACCAAGACAGTCAAATATCTAGGAGTGACCCTTGACCAGAAGCTTACCTTCATTCCCCACTTATACGCGGTACGCGCGCGAGCCGCATTCGCGTTAGGCCAGCTCTACTGGCTCTTGAATCATAAAAACAAACTCTCGATCCGCAACAAGATTAGGATTTACACGACGTGCATTAGGCCGATCATGACTTACGCATCGCCCGCGTTTGCGCATGTACCCGAATCCCGATATAGACGCTTGCAAGCCCTGCAGAATCGCTTTCTGCGTAATATCACTGGGGTCCCGTGGTATGTGAGAAATCACAATACCCACGTGGACACGGGCTTGCCGACCATCCGGCAGTTCATGAAAATGAACAGCAAGCGCTATTTCGATCGCGCCGCCCACCACTCGAATCCGCTCGTCCGACGAGCCTCAATATACGCTCCCTTTGACCGTGCAAAGTGGAGACGTCCGCGTAGCGTCCTCACTGACCCCGACGATGCGACCACTAGGGCCATCCGAAGGAGAGAGGAATTCATGAAAAAACACTTTACACAACCGACATACCGTCCTCGCCGCCGAGGACCGCGCCGCGTTCCCCGCAACGCCCCCGACCCTAGTACCGGCCCGCGAGCCGATGTAAATGATGATGACAATCATCACCAATAGAGTCCTAAAATATAGTCCCCTAAACCCCAATCGCAGATGTCTCTGCCCTCTCCGGTGACCGTCCTGAGCCGAGGTTCGTACCCCAAAGGGGGTGCCCTCAGCGGTGGTCACCTAGTCAAGGGCTGAGAGCGCCTGAAAGCGCTCGCCCGAAAGTCCGGTGAAGCTGCCATACAGCTGCTGCTATACAGCCGACTCGAGTCAGGCTTACAGCAAGCGTCAACACAAAAAAAAAAAAAAAAAAAAAAAAAAAAAAAAAAAAAAAAAACGATGTCACAATCCCTCCTCTAACTGTGGAACAGACGATACTACGGAGGGAAACATCAGTTTCGATAAAATTAGCACAAATACCGAACTACGAAAGCTCCAAAAACACGCAATCAAATCTACGACTAACAGTTAGTGGTTAGATAAATTAACCAGATAACAGACCATTTTCGAAGCCAAAACTCATTGTTCCCAAAATACCATGTAAAGACACCTTTCTTCATGATATTTATGAGGAAAGTGCGTATTCAACTCACGTGTGCCAGATCACAATGGGCGATATAATAGACTTCTGCATAAGACCACTTACATGCCAAAACATACCTTATTGTGTGCCCATTAAGGTTATAAATTTAACTCAGTGTCAAAACACTTAAACGGATCACAAAAACCCTTAAAAGTTCTCACGTCAGCTAAAATGGTTCCTAGAGAGTTAAAGTTAAGGTAAAATTTTGTTCAACATATTTTTTGTCACAACATTTCTTCACTAAAATTAATCTCTATACAGTGGACTTACGGAAGGTAGAGGCACTTTATTTTTTTTAATGTATGAACAATAGCCATACAATTTTACACCTTTGGACATGCGTCTTAACTTAAAATGAGCTGAAGCCTGCTCCCGATTTTGTATGGGTTTTAATTTTGTCGGAGATTGTATCTGTGAAATATATTACGAGGTTAGGTTTTAGTGACAGAAACCATAATGCTCTTTTAATTCTGTATATACTAGTGAGACCACCCGAGTTTGCGTGGGCGTCTGTTTATATTTATTGTCCGATAAAAGGTATTGCGTGAATTTATTTGACAGAGAAAGCAACGGTTAAGAGCGGTTACGCACTACATCCGATTCGAATCCGATCCGACCCCGTGAAAATATGGATCTAGAAAACTCGGACCGAATTCGGATATCCCTTACGCACTAGTCCGATATACACACTAGATGGATGCCTGCCGCGTCACCCACCCCGCCGCATACACCCCCCGCCCCGCTGCCTCTCTGCTCGTACGCAGTTCGGATTCAAGTCGGACGCAGTGCGCGAGCGTCCATAAAAATAATACTATGGCTACTTCGGTCCGTCAACGGTCCGTCAAAATTATCTCCGGGATGGAGATTCTAGAAAAATCGGATGACGGAAATCGGATCTAGTGCGTAAATTACCATAGAAATAGTTCTACGCCTACGCCGGACCCTATTTTCACGGGTTCGGATCGGATGTAGTGCGTAACCGCTGTAAGCCTTCCACGCACATCCGCGATCTGCGATGGCGATCTGTCGCCGTTGTCCTACGATCTGTGATCTGCAGTCTACGATCTGTGATCTCTATAACACACAATAGTTTTCACAACTTAATAAATACAAAAGATAAGACCAACATACCCATTTGGCCCTCAGTGAATACGTAGTCCGGAATTGTTAGGCCGTAACAAACCAATACGTTATTGGAAACCACTTGGCATCCTCCACACTCACTCATAGATACTCGTTTGTACTCATTTTATTATTTCACGAAGAAATACCTACGAACCAAAAACATCTATGTTACAAAAACAAAAAGAAAAATAAATTATGTAAAGTAAAGAGCGATAGTGGTTTATTAAATATAAAAATAAAACATCTGCCTAAGTAAAAGATCATTAAAACTTGATCAAGCCATTTTATATGGATAGCTTTACTAAACACTACACGAGGGTTTACCACAAAAATAAATACATTTTTAGCATAACACGATAATGACGTTTGATTCTATAATTAACTTAAATGATTCAATCACCAATAGACCAAAACATTTTAAGGGATGAAGAAATAAAAAGGTCTAAAAATTAATTAATTAATTAATGAAAACGGAAATGATGCAACCATCGTACTTACGCCTATTTGCGATGTTAGATCAGCGTAAGCTATACACGTCAATCCCCCTTTGATTTCAGAGTTTATGCGTATTTGAAAACTGTTGAATGTATTTACTTCAAAAGAACAAAATATTTAAGTATTATATCTCAGAACACAATTTATAATCCGGATTCCGGGATAATTAGTAGTCAAATGTATTGAGATCTATAATTCTGTAGAGTTTTACTTCATTATAGTCCACACTATCATGTATATTATATGTTACAAATATTTAATCACTAAGTCGATCTGATGGTCATAATCCATCGGATTGACCGTTGATCATCCCAAGACTTGTAAGGGGGATTGGTATTAACCATTTAAAAATATCTGCAAATAGAAGCCGCATTAGCGCTTGAAAGACTAATAATTAATCAAATAAAATCTATTTACAAATTATACGCTTCAGCAATGTTGGGATTTACAAAATAGAATAATGCAATATTCAAAGAATGCCCGGCCATCCAGGTCACTCAAGAAGAATATAAGTAATCTAATTGTCTAACAGGTTTTCATCATCACGTCTGTAATCCTGAAATATCCGATGATTACCGACTAACTTTAACCATAATTCTGTACTTGTATGATGTACTACAGTACAAAACCCCGAAATGTAAACATAAGTCAATATCCCCAGAAGAATATCCCCAGTGTTACAGTACGCTAATAATCGAGGAAGCTACGTCCGCCCTTCTCATTACCAGCTGTGATGTCACAACGTAGGCGCGTGTCACCGTGATTTTCACTTGATATCACTTGCACAAACATTGAAGTTTACTTTGGACATGCTATATTTGTTTGTGAAACAATCTCAGATTTACTTTCTTTAAATATTTCGTAACATCCCGTGCCGTTGAAATCATGTCAGCAATGCTACTTTAAATAATACTTAGCAGTTTATTAAGACCAAATAAAATCAAATTAGTTGTAATTTATATAGAACTTATATAGAATCTGATAAAGATTCAAAGATGAGGATATTTTTAGGAATCTTGGCTTCCGTATTTGTAATAAAATCAGATAGGATTACGTAATCAAAAAAGTAAGCTAATGTGTGAGAAACAAAATTTTGTAATACAAGTAATCCTACTCCAAACCAAACATTCTTTAAGTCACGGTACAAAGACGAACCCGGTTTAGGAACAGTACTATTACGAAACGGAAGCTGTAGACCACATAAAAGGCTGTGGACACATAAATTGGGGAAATTAGTGACACCATTTGCTAAATTAAACATAACCGTCTGTATTCATGGACTTGAAAGATAAATACAGAGCTTTGTAAGGGCGGACTCAAACTAGCAGAGATGCTAGTAGTTCAAGCTATTCTCCATGTGATATGATTTCAAAAGCAATTTGGAATAAATTACTTAAGTTTATAACAGTTTATACAGTATAAATTACACAAATTGTTCTTATTTGGAACGTGAGTTGTCGTTATATTGGATTTATTAGCACCATAACATGAGCTCCCATTCTTTACAAAAAAGGACAGCCCATTCAAAAATATCTTCCATAAATAGTAAACTCCTTATAAGATTAAACACTGGCCATAAACAACGCATTACACCCACCCATTAAGAATGTCCTGTCCTACGTGCGTAAACGTGTGACTAAATTCGCGCACGTACTTACTCTAATAGAGCACTGTCCCGAATACCGTACAATACTATTAGAATCTGTAATTGCGTGTGAAAACTATCAATCGGCATCCAGTTTCGCGCGTACGGTCTGAACAGCCCCTAAACGGATGGCAAAAACAAAAGAAGCCATCGGCCGGGAGTTCACTGGTCGAGAATAGAACAAGTTCTAAATTTAAACCGGCCGTTAGTGAAGCGCCGCGGGAACTGGCGTTCTAAAATTAAATTCATTTTAAAAATTCGAATCCTGTCGTTTTGTCACGTTCAAGGTCGTAGTTTAGGATTCGTCCGTCAACAGCCAAATGTAATTTTAAAAGTTTGTTTTTTCGGAGACGTAACATCTGGCAACGGTCCCAGGAATTGTGCAGTAGCGACATTTATACTTCGAAGAGCGATTTACGACAATTATGTGGACACGGAATAGTTGTTCAATAAAAATGGTAACGTAAATAATTGTATTAACAATATTGATCTAGGCTAACCATGGTTAGGATTATGCATAGGTGGGTGGTTTTATTAAATAGATCCCTTACTGAGATAGCAATTAATAGCGCTGTCGGTAATAGCTGTTGTGTCCATTTGTTGTTTGGATGCTACATTGTACGTACACATATTAGAAACTTGTGATATTGGGATTTTATATCACGAAATGTTAAGTATCAGTCCGGAGTCTGGAATTATACCCATGATGGCGATAGGCTCGCCCTCTATTACATTATGGGGGGAAATAAGTTCGGCGAAATATGGGTGTACTGGTTAAAAATCTGCGTTTACCTTCCATTATAGGCGTGAGTGAGTGTGAACACTGTGCCACGATAAAAAAACCCTACCTTCCTATTGTGAATTTTCTTAATTCTATTATTTATGGCAACACTTTTTAGTCTCTCCATCTCACAATACTCGACCGACGTGTACGGCGCTTTGTGTCTTAGTTAATATATTCTCCAGTGGCAATAATTAAAGGTTAAATATAGATTAAACGAAATGGAACGCTGAAACTTGCGCCCTCCGTGAACACTAAATATCCCCTTCCGTGATGACAGACAGACAAATTGGTTTTCTAAATCTTGCTTAGACAATAAACTAGTTTCAGAAGATCTATTCTCATACATAAATTACATGAATAGACAGGTCTGTATAAATTGGAAGAAGTGTAAAGAGATGAGCCCGTATGGTCTGTGAAATTGTCAGGAAAGCGTTCGTTTACGACTGAAATTTATTTCCGTGACTAAAATATATCATGCTTGTACGAAGATCGTGTTCGGTGGACATTTTTTATTTTTAAATTTCGGCATAAGGATTGTCTCATTCGTGTCACCATTCGTGTTCATTCCTTTACGACTTTAGTTCACAACAATACATATTTAAAATGTATATAGTTAGGGGTCAATTGTCTTGAAGCTAATCTGCTAACCTGTCTAATTTAGCAATATAGGATTAATCCCACGATAGAAACCGTATATTATATTGCTTCATTTCACAATTCGGCGTAAAACGACAATTAAAATTCTGCTTTTATTAATCTTGTTGCTTTTCAATCCACATTTAACAGCGATAATTTTTTTTTTACAAAATTCTTTTTACTTATATCAGTTATTACTGATTTAAGGACATAGCGGATACCACGTTTTACGATTCAAATGTCCAAAAATTACCCTAAAAAAATGTAAAATGACAACACAAAAATATTACGTAATAAATGACAAAGAAATTAATGACACACAAAAAATTACAACGTAAACACAGAGATCAATACGACAGTCGACACGTGACACCATATCGGTTGTGTCAGTCAGCAAAAAGTGACATTTACGAAAACATAAATCAGCTTTGTTGGTACAATAGACACCGAATGACCGTCCGTGTGTGTAAAACTTTTGGGTTTAACATGTGAAACGTTTAGGCAACCGATGGAAATAAAACTAGACATAAAACCAAAATGATTTTTTAGCTACCATGTCAATAGTTTTGTCTCCGGCATGATTGGGTCGGATTGACCGGGTTGTTACCATTGTGCCATAGAACATCATCGTTGAGTAGCAGCATGCTGTGGCATTTGTAAGATGAGTGAGTGATATTTTCAGAAGCCCAAATCACCTCTCCCCTACCCAATCTATTAATTACCCTTTTCCTTTAAGGTCAGCCATTCCTCCCTGATTCTGCTAGTACTATGGACAGTGGAGATCGCTTTATCTATAACCTAGCACGGCAAAAAACTACACTGCACTTGATGTTAAGTACAATGCAGCCCAAATATAATGTTGGCCGTCGAGAAACATTGCGAAAAATGTCAACAATGACAAAAATAAGTTCCAGAATGATTATTAAAATATCAAAGAAATAACAATTCCATTTGGCTCTGTCGAAGCACACACAGCTGGGAGCATTAAGATCCATATTAACATATTCAGATGTTACCATAAGGTCAAGTCGTGATACAGGTCCCGTAAGGGGTCCTCTAATTAAAAGGATAACGGTCCTTCGAGCAGGATCGCTGCGTTTATGGGTAATATCGTTTATTTTTATATCATTATGTGTTTCAGATCGTACCGATACCAAAGAGAAACTGAGGTGAATTTATCTGCCGCTCTCGATTGCTTGATTTTCAACGGTGTTCATGTTTTAAATTATCTTTTTGGACAAGTTATTGTAACTGTTCTTTATGTATGCGATGACTGAACACTGAGTTTTTTAGTAAGTGAGTGGTAGAGCCACACTGTAGACAGTGTTGTCTACAGCATGAATGGGCTGGCTCGACCGGGTCGTTACCACTGTCTCACAGAAAACCGACGTAAAGTAGCGGCTTGCTGCTGCGTTTCGTACGGTGAGATATCCGGAAGCCCAAATCCCCTCCCCTTCCCAATCCCTAATTATCCCTTTCCTTTAAGGTCGGCAACGCGCCCATGATCGCTAAAAAAAAAGCGCAATGAACCGATTTTTGTGACCTTTGACCTTGAAATTTAATAGTTGCGCACACCCTACCATATGTAGGTGTTGAGACAACTTTTAGGGTGTCAATATACAAGTATTTACAGACTTACAGCTGGGTATCTCGAATTCCGAGATTCTTACCTAATTTAAGCTAAAATGACTGGACCACTTGTATTTAACAGAGCACGCATGTCTATCTTATAAGCGATATGTAGTGTCATTCAATATTCGGAGAAATAAAATGTTGCATTACCTCTTTCCTGTTTTGGCCTCATAATTTATAATAAAATGTAGTCTTTTTAAAACCAAGATGATACTCGGTGTGACGGCTATGCTGAGGTCTCGGGTTCGATCCCCGGGTCGGTTAAAAGTGATAGTGGGTTTTTCTATCAAAAAAAGCCCCGTTTCAGACTGGAGTCTGGTATTGTGTCTAGTATAGCGATAGGCTCGCCCCTTATCACCTCATGGGACGGAAATAAGCTAGCCGAAATGCAGGTGTTCTGGTTACACCTCTGCCCACCCCCCGGGGATTACAGGTGTGAGTGCGCGTGTACATTAATAAAATAATTATATTATTTTAAATTTGACATAAATCCAGCTTTGATCAAATGTAATTTCTGTTCTCTGTCATACTGTCCAGTAACTTTTATTGATATTAAAGAAAACAATAAAGATAACGAAATTATTACCTATTAAGTTTAGTTATGCTTTCTAAACATAAATTGTAATAACAGCAGTAAAAGTCCGACTGACAACAGCTGCTTTTCTGCTCGAGCTCACAGAGAAAATAATAATTATTTTGATTTCACAACAGTCAATCTAAATGTCTTGTATAAAGTTAATTTTAAGCTGCTATGAGAATGTTTGTTCAAGATAATGGTAACCAATAAGAAAGCATAACAGAGCTATACAAGTGAAGGTTTAATGAAGTCTATTTAAATTAACAGTAAGTTTATCAATGAAATAAAATCAGTCATAATATGACAGTTCTAGAATGAGGACGACTCCATATACAATACCTATGAAATCCGAGATGTTGAGGCCTAGTTCCCATTCTATGGAATTGTAAAATGGAACTTGTAAATCTAAACTCCCCACGCACGCATCAAAAATCTCATAAACGAAAGCCGTTATGACCTTAATGGGAATTTAGGCTCAAACAAAAACACACATTTGGCGTGATAGGTAATCGTTAGTATCGCATAGTTGAGCTGTGAGTAGTGACCGTTGGCACGTTCTGTACGCGTCGACACGTCGCGGTGTTACGTCAGTATACTAATACTAATGGTAGGGCTGTGCCTAGTGAGTTTCTTACCTCACCAGCACGATGTAAACGAATCCACAGATTTGTAAAAAACGTTGTTAGGGTTGCTTCTACTAAGATTCTGCTCTGTTCAAAGCAAGTTATGGAGTCAGCAAGCTTATAGTGCATTATTTGAATTTTATCATCTCATCGCTCCATTACACTACCAAGTCTGCAACCTTCAACCGCTGGGGTGAATTTCTAAATCTTGAGTTTCATTGGTTTTATTTATTCTCCAATACAATAACAAACGCTTTTAGCTAATTAATGTTAATATGTAATTTGTATTATATATTTGGGTGATTAAAGCTTAAAACTATATTTTTTACCATCATTGTTGGGTCTGAAGGTAGAAAACCCTACAGCCAATTATTACAAACATTTGCATATTAACCGTCTTAACATATTGAAGTAGCCAGAACAATGAGATGAACTGGTGGGAACAATTGACAATTTGTGGTCAACACGTTCAAAGGCTCATGGGTGAGGCCCACACATAACGTGTAACAAACATCACGCAAGTAACATACATACCTACAAATAATTACATACATACAAACAAATAGACAAACTCCTAAAATAGAAACAATTATTTTTGGAAAATATTACATCAGTCTACTTTAAATAGAGTTTTAACCGACTTCACAAAATTATTAATTAATGATGTATCATCTGGAATGAATGTTTATGGGAGGTAAAGATCACTTACCTTCAATTGACACACTTACTGACATCTGCTAAAATAGAAGAACGCTCTCAATTTTTATTCAAGGTTGCACGTAGTTCATACTACTAACTACTCATTGTAAGACTTGTAGGTCAATATATCTATGACAATTTACTAAGGCAAGATGCATTTTGCACCCGCACTCAATATAGGTATTTATTTTATCCTGCACTACAAAGTGACCTCACTGCTCCTGTAAGTATAAAAATAGGCTAATAATTTCCAACAGAGCGAAATATAATCTTATAATTATGATAGTCTTGTAATTTATGCAATACCACTAAACCACGTGAGAAAGTATCGAAAATTCGCAGAACCATTGGTTTTCCTCATACGTCAATTGACAAAGGGCCGCATTGACCAGTCATATAAATTCACGGTTGCACACTCGTGACGTTTGCTTCTCTGAACCGACAGGATGCCTGCACCGTCTAGACTGTTGACTTTAAAGTGTCTGTACAAGATTACTGATTAACGTGCAATCACGTCGCATTAGAAGTAGGGCAAATATCTACGCAAGAATAGAGTACGTGTGTTAAAAGCGAATAAGGTGGAGCGTTTGAAAATGCAGAATAAATGCTAATTCAAAATCAACGACAGTTTCCATCACGTTGGATTCGCAACACCTGATGTCACTTTATCATCATGGTAGCAAATATATTGCTAATTACTCCAGTATAATATTGTACATATTAATGTAACACAATATGTATTAGTTTCCTATCGAATCTCCTAATTAAATAACGATAAAATAATTGCAACTATAACGATATATTATTTAATCCCCTGTCCACCTACAATAAAGATAAATATGATCATAACAATAATGCACCAAGTGCTATAATTGTTGAACACGCTGAAATATTGTTACAGTAGGAAGTCCAACAAATTCCATTCAATTGCGATTAATTGTCGTAATCAAACAATTGTCAGCGGCATTACGTTGCTGAAATTAACAGTGATAATAGACTAAACGACGAAACAAACGAATTTGAACTACAAGAAAGGAACCATAAAGTATAAAATGGGACCGATGATAAAATACAAGAAGTATGATAGGATGAAGTAAATGCTGCTAGTTAAGCGAAGGGAGACCAATGACGTTCATTTAAGGTTTAATGGCGCTTAAAAAGCCATTTAAGTCCACTTAGTGGACGTAGTAGTAAAAAACATTCCAACATGGATACGAGAATGCTTTTCTAACTAAAAACTGTAGTTATACGACTACATTTTATTAGCAGGTAGTAAGGACATAAATAATGTGAATAAAATAGATCCAAGTAGTTGTACAAATGTTTGTCATTAGTAGTTTTAAATTATCCACAGAGGCATAGCAACCCTCCATAAGCAAACAGATATGCATCACATGGCCGTTTTTTTAATGAATTTTAAATGAGTAGTAATTAAAATTCACTAACAAATCAATAACCCAATCTAGTGATCCTATACTATTAACAGTGCTACATCATAAAGAAAGAATCACTTCTAGTCCCACACAGCCAAGAGAATGTTATTAAGATTGAACAAAAAAATTATATCACACAAAACAAACATTTAACTACATAACCGTATAAAATTATATTAACCAAAAGCGACAAATGATTGATCTGAATTACTCCCGAAGGTCACAACCTGCATAGATGATATCACGCCTGTAGGAGGTCAGGAAGGACCAGTTAACTAAGATCCTTGGCAATCACTACTATTTCTCCTTGCTGTACCGGCAGTAGTTGTTACAGGGAAGCAGGCGAGGTCCGAATGGGCTGGAGATGTATATAAAGTTGAATCACCGTCGATAACAATAGAATGAGCCTATAATTTCTGACGAAGTCTCGGCGACGTCTGTTTCAATGAATCGTGACTGATTGGTGAAAATTAGCACGCCTCTAATGATTGGTCATTGATCATGTTTTTGTTGCTTTTCTATAACAATTGAAATTGACTTTTTATTCCTTTACGGTTTTTATCTTGGCAAAAAGTTTGGTTTGTGTACTTAAAACAATGGACTTTGATACTGTTTTTTTTTCGTTTCATTGAAACCGTTTTTGTTGCAGATCAATGCCAAATGTTTAAATTAATCCCAATCCTTTTATACAGTGATGCACCATTTATTTAATAAAGTTTCGTTATTCATGACGATAATATTCCTTGTACGTGATTAAGTGAAATATCCCACGCGAACTACTCACACTAATCGTCATCGCATAAACAGTAGCTTTGCGTCACAGAACACTGCATTCTTCAAAGAAATCTATACCAAATATGGTGTTAAAATAAGCACTAGCTAAAATTAACTTTTAGTAAACAATCAACACAAGCTTGAAAAGTGTAATAAGTTCTACTTGATACTTATCATGATTAAATAACAGTTTAATATTGATCTAGATATCGAACACAACGGACAAATAAGAGATTGTGATATTATCTTGATTCATAAGCGTATAACAACGAACTTCCGACAAGCGTAAACGGTCGCAAGCCATTGAATAAGATAACTACAAAAAAAAGGGTTAGCTCAGACGGACAGAGTGGCGATTAAAATACTGAAATTCAAGCATTATTTAATCTGAATTTTATGAGTTCATAAAAAAACTGAATTTAGTATAACGAAAATAACTAACTTGGTGTTCTCGTTACATTAAATTTTGTCCTATATGTAAACTATAAAGTTTCAATTGTTATTGACTTGCGTCTCTCTGCTGTTTCTATGTCAGTTTGCACTGTCCCTATTACAATTTCGAAAAGACCTCTTCAAAATGTCATTGAAGCGTAGATCCTACCTTTACCTGTTACATTATAAGCAGACCTTTGTAAAGTAGGACTAGTCGTACACATTATGAGTCAGTTTAAATTGGTTCCTGGACCCTCATCGCGAAACTTTTAACACGATTGATCTAATTGAACACGTTTCAAACAGTAAATATAGGGACGTTAGGGAAATGTTTTCCGCCAATATACTAACTGATGTGTATGACAATGTATTTTAGATAGAAAATAACAACATACAACCAACGGAAGTTTACACAAACGATGACAACAGAAATGGAGTGTGAAATCGATGATGCAAAGAAAAGTTTTACTGCAAGTAATGAGGTAAGAAAATTCTTGAAGTAAATAGGCTAGCAATAAACTACGAAGTTCTATAATGACCCTTTCAATAATCCCTTATCTGATGGCGGTTTGGTTTTTATGTATTCCATAATACATTTTTGCTAATTTTAATGATCTGACTCTATTTGAAAAATAAAATAAATTTAAAGTGCAAGTTTGATAATGACGTCCCCAGCTCAACGTAGCTTTTTTATCTCCTCTCCCTCCTTGACCTAGTTATGTAATAATATAGACAGCCCTAAACCCACAATAATAAACTATAGTTCAATGGTATCGTGCAACATATTTAAACGTAAAATGTCTAAATAAGCTACTGGACTTCGTAGGCCCATGGTTACTTTGAAACTTACAATTACGAAAATATGTATTGTTATTACAAATATAAAAGTTTGGTCGCTTTTGACTTTGAGAAGTTGGAAAGTTTGTTGTTAATCACGCCTTAACGGCTGTAAGGTTTTTGATGAAAATTAGCATAAAGGTAGACAATAAGCTAAATAAGAACATTGGCTATTTCTTCTCCAAGGAAAGGTCGCGGGCGCAGCTGCAAAATTATAGACAATAAACACCCATTAATTAAATTCCCTCGTCTTTGTATGACATGATAATCAAATATAACTAAGTTACAAGCCGCTATATCCAAGACTCCACACTCTTCTTTACACAAAGGTATTCCCCAATAAATACCAAGTGTCGATTCAACGGCCTTTACCTAATTAAGTCATTCTGCACAAACGCCAGTCAAGTACGTGGAATATATTGATGCATAAAAATACCACAACCTTTATTGTAAACATTGGCAAGTATTGACCAACTTTGACGTGTAACGTAATGTCACGGTATGTGATGTGTTCACGTAGACATAATTGTTAATCATTGGCGACAAATATTTGCAAACTCATGCATTTTTATTCATTTAATTGAATAACGATGGTAAGCGCCACGCCTGCCATAAACAGAAGCAACACTACACAGAACATTAAATTACAAAGCACTGCATGGCACTGAACTGCGCTTGTCACCCCGAGAAATAAGACGTTGTCTCATTACGCCCAGTAATTTCACTGGCTTTAATGTCCTTCAAACCGAAACACAACAGTGCTTACACACTGTTGCTTGGCGGGCAGAAATAGACACAGCGGTGGTATTGACCAACTTTGAACGTTGCTACACAAATTACAAAGCATTTTAATACGAACGCTGATGATATATGGACGTACGTGATGATGTGTTGACATTGATATATTTGTTAATCATTGGCCACAAATATTTGCAAACTCATGCATGCACAGAATGGCGGCAAATGAGTCAAACTATGTATGGCCTATGTTGGACCACATTGGCCCAACATTAGCATCGCCTCATTCAGCGACGCGTGGCGCAAGAAAGACGCGCGATTATCTTTTACACAAATTATAGTGTTCCGTGAGTCTACAATTTCCTACGGCTTCTGTTGTGTGTAATAAATGTAGAAACCTCCACTATAATCATTTCTCATACATCTTAGTTGTTAAGCCTACGGGGATAATAAATCTAAAGGCTGAGCAATGACGGTTACTGCTACTGCTATTTTATTTATTTATTTATATTGATTCGACTGTTTCGACGCAGTTCTATTGCGTACACGGTACGACTGCTGAGCTAAGGTCTCGGGTTCGATCCCCGAGTCGGGTAAAGTGATAATGGATTATTCTATCACGAAATGCTCAGTATCAACCCGGAGTCTGGAATAGTGCCCGTTATGGCGATAGACTCGCCCTCTATCACATCATGGGACGGAAATACGCTCGGCGAATTGTGAGTGTACTCTTAACACCTCTGTCTACCCCTTCGAGGATTACAGGCGTGAGTGCGTACATGTTTATTCATAGGTGATACAAGCCATCTTCTTTCTCACATCGGGGTAAATATTTTGTCGGTCTACAAGTATAGACGATATAAGCTACCGGTTTTTGACCAGACTGTCCGGTTTTGACGCGAATTTACACCGTCCGGTTCTACAAACGCGTCCGGACAAAGTGTTTAACTCTGGTGAACACTATCGTATATACAACAAGTGTATATGTTTACATGTTGCTTGTGATAATGAAAAATAAATCACTATTTATTGTGCGGGCGTGATTTTGATGCGAATTGGACAAATAGTTCATAACCACTGACAATGTCTAGATGACAATGTCTACAAGGTGGTAGGTCCCTCGTATACGAGAGACCGTCTGGGTTGGTACCACCGATTTGTCTATCTGTCTGCCGCCAAGCAACAGTATGTAAGCACTGTTGTGTTTCGGTTTGAAAGACATTGAAGCCAGCGAAATTACTCTTATGTCTCGGGGTGACGAGCGCAGTTCAGTGCCACGCTGTGCTTAGTAATTCAAAGTTCTGTGTGGTGTTGCTTCTGTTTATGGACAGGCGTAGCGCTTACCATCAGGCGAGCGCCTTGCTCGTAATCAAATAAACTAAAAAAAATCGTTTATGGTTGATCTGTTAGAACTATAAAAATCAAAACACATATATGTACCAAGAATGTTTTCATATATCTTGTATTCAAGCAGTAATGAACAGTATTATTACCGCGGTTTTACCATAAACAAAGCAATTTAACGGTTTAGCCTGCATCTAGTTCGAGGCCATGCACATGTTGTATGTGGATACAGGTGTATTACATGCAAATTGTGATCACCGCAAAACTTATCTCGCCTGTCTGAATACAATTAGCGCATGACACGAAGAAATATAATTAATATGCGACAGGTAAATGTGTGGAATTAAGTGCATCAGTGTCTTGTTTGAAGTCTGACATGGCGAAAGGTGAAATCCCTCGAAATACGAACGTCGCTGTCTGACTTTTTCAAGATTGAAAAAAATTAATATATATGCATTTCATGTAATTATCGTTTCCACTTTGGTTATAGGGTGATTCTCCGTTTTGGCGAAAAACCTTTTTCCGGCGGTATTGCATTTTGCTAAAAACACTTACACACTAAAAGCGTGTTGCTAAATAATACTCATGAACCGAACTTGAAGTCGCAACATTTAATTTAGTGCTTAAACAAATCATAAACAAAGATTTTTATCAAAATAGCACGTAAATCGTCATTTACCTCCGTTTCCAAACATATATCAGTAACAGTTTCAGTGTCGTGATTTATACAAGCGACTGAATAAAAAATATATAACGATATTTTTAAACCATTGAATAACATATCTTCTTAAAATAAAATAATAATGTGAAATTTATTAAATAAAACTATGTTTTTTTCTTGCCTAAAATTTTGTCACAAGCAAAACGTCATTAATCGCATCCAAGTTGTCCAATAGGGTATTTATCAAAGTTAAACATGAAATTTATATGTGACGCAACCCACCCCTCCCGTGATGCATACGGTACCCGTGACCGATACGCCGAAGGAGATACACGCGTTATTTTTGCCAAAATTTAGCCAACATTTTCAGTTCTCCGGAATTTGTCACAAAATTTGTCATTTGTTTCATCAAACTTATCTAGATAATGTGTAATGCACTGTTGTTCAATAAGAAATTATTTTATTATACTATCATGATTAAGTCTTTACGCGAAAATCTTTACTTGCAATCTCGTTTTATAAACATGTCTCAACAATTCTAAGTAAAATCCGTCATTATTCGCTACGTCATTTGTGGCAAAATTGTTGTTACTCCTAATGACCCATGTTGAACAAAATGACTGTACGTAAAGAAATAATTATTTTCATAGACACATATTTTAATAACCGTTTGTGAGATCCTTATTGAGGTGAAGTAAACAACAAAAATAATCATTTAAATGATTTTTATTACAAATTTGTACCATTATTATTTAAAAAAAAAATACGTTTTGAATTATTTATTCACAATTTAAAAATGGTACAGGACTCGTATTTATTGCATGCTGGCATACCCTCTTATATCCGTTCTTAGTATAATGGTTAACGATTGAGCCATAATTATGGTAAATAGAAATTATTTTTGTAATTTTTCTTTTTCTTTCTAGACGATTTTGTATTTCTTTTGTATATGTTTGATTTATAAGATTGTGCACCAATACCAGGTAATCCAAAAACTCAAAGAGAATTTAAATGTAATTGAAGCACTGATTCATGTAGATTTTTCAGAAAATTACTCTCTGAAAATTTCAAAAGTGCAATCGATGCATTTTGGTGCAAATCGCCATATCCATCATTGTTATTTATACTCATATTTTTTCAACTGGAAGCGTGTCTCCAACGTCGTTTTTTACAGTTAGTAAATGTCTTCGCTATGATGTTCCTGCTATTTGGGCACATTTAGATCCACTCATAGAAGAAGTTAAGGCATTGAATCCTTTCATAGATACAATGCATTGTTTATCAGATTCACCTTCGTTACAATATAGGAACAAAAGTATGTTTTACCTAATTAGCCAATTAGGGTTTAACCACGAGCTTAGCAGAATCACGTGGAACTATTCAGAAGCAGGCCACGGCAAAGGTGCCCCTGGTAGTGTAGGTGCGACTGTCAAAAGGACAGCCGATCAAATGGTTAACTTTGGTTGGGATGTCGGGTCGTTCAAACAATTTTATGAATAGATTGAAAACTAAGTAAACATAATAGTAAAAAATGTTGAAGAAAAGGATATTTTAAGCAAAGAAATACTGATCCCGTTTAATTTAAAACCATTCAAAGGCACCTTGTCTGTTTATCAGGTTTTATAGGATAAATTTGTGAACAGGACGATTTTGAGAAGTATGAGTAGCTTTCTGTGTGACTTTTTTGAAATATGTGTACATGGAAAGCATCTTGGGTCGATAATTAACATACCAGATTCAAAAAAAGAAAAAAATTATCCAGAAATAGTGCTTCTTACTAGTCAGGTTAATCCAAAGGTCAAAATTCTATCTGATATCAATGTCACCTATCTGATTACTTCATCAACACTTCAAAAATGGCGTTAGGCGTAATACCTTGTCTTATACCGAACACCCCTTCTTAAAAGCACACAATCTTTTATAAGAGCAACTACCACACTCACAAACGTGAATTAACGTTGATTGTCAAGTAATTTCTTAGATTACGATTATTTCTACACTCAGAGACAGTTACTGCTTTACCAGCCACTGAGTATACAAATAATCATAATTGACGTCTCTGAGAAATAACTGAATTTTAAAATATTACTAATAAATACTTAAGCTTAATTGACGTTTCTGAGGACGAAAGATAGTTTTAATTTTTAAAATTGTAACAGATACGATGTAATTTTGAGTCGTAATCGTTTTGCATGGTACGTTTGATTATTTAAGTTTTCTGAAAATTCAATAACAATGTATATCATCACTGTATGGAGCTGCTCGGTCTGATTAGGTCAGCATATTAATTGTTTAATTAAAGAAAAAACGGAATGGACAATATTGGGCATATAGGCAAAGTTGTGGCAAAGTGTACTGTTAGTATTTTGTAGTTGATTTCGAAATGAAAATGTATAGTAAAAAAACTTGCTAATGTAACGCGACGTACGCGCACCGGGCCGAAAGGCTCGTGTCCAGATCCTAAGTTAATTTCCGCGTCCCGCCAACCCTTCCGCCGCAAGGCCGCGCCGGGAGGATCACGCCACCGCTCGCCGGTCGAGCGAAAGCATTAGAAAGTGTGTCCACGCACATCAATTCGCCGATTCCGCGACCGCGACCCGCGCCCCACGTTGGGCGCCACTATAACTGTCCACTACGGGGCGGTTACTAAACAAAACTCACGTCACGTACAAAATGTTTTTATTATAAAAATTACATTGATATTAAGGCTCAACTTATATATTTGACGACCGTAGTAGGCCAAAGAGCGCGAGTCGCGAGATCGGCGGATTGATGTGCGTGGACGCACTTTCTAATGCTCTCGCGCGACTGGCGAACGGTGGCGTGATCCTCCCGGCGCGGTACTGGGGAGGGAGGGTTGGCGGGACCCGGGAATACGGAGGTGGACACGACCCTTTCGGCCCGGCGCGCGGGCGTCGCGTTACACTAATAATAATAATTAACCTAAAATCGGGAGACAAAATACTTATTTTTTTATTTTCTGTAATTGTATTGTGATTATATATAATTATGATAATGCCAAAAATTTAAGTTTTTAATTAATGTTCATTTTTTTGGGTCGATTTTGATCTTTTTCTCATTCTGTGTAACATAAAGTCATTATCATCACCAAAATTATCATTCATCGGAGGTGTACGTCATTATCCTCAACATGTCAATTTCTTTCGATTAGATTATCTCGTAAAATAAAAGAATGTTTTATGGGCCTTTTATATTATTTTGTTGACAATAGTGTGTACAATTTACCTAGCCGCAAAAAAAAAGAATTTTCAGGGGTTTTACAAAAAATCATAAAACCTGTCAAAAATAACATTTTTCCGCGAAACACCCTATACCACCATTGCGCTACACTTACCATCAGGTGTAGGTAGCGTAGTCACTTTGCCGAGCCAGGATAATAAAAAATAAAAAAAGACTTGATATTTTTTAGCGATAAGGCATTTTTTTATTAAGTTTTTTTCACCCTGTTTAACGTTTATGTGGTGTACAACAATGAGTTATCCAGCAAGTCTGTAATTATATTATCTAAACTTATTTTCATTTGTTTTTGTCATCGAAGATAGCGAAAGACTTTGACATAAAATTAAGAAACTAGACTTTGAATTAAAAAAAAGTTTTCTATATATACACAATACTACTCACTCACTCACTGATTAATGATGATATCTCAAAAACTACTAAGGTGATCATGAATGAAATGAAATTTGGTCAGATGATAGATTGTAATGTTTTATCTATCTATTAATCTTATATTATCTTAACGGGTCGTTAGGAAAGGATTTTTGGAAATTTAGATTTTAAAGGGGAATACGGAAGTTCACACAGCGGGGCACAGGGAAATAAATCTAAACATAAAACTACCTCAAACACGTCTAACGCGTATTATGGTTAAATAAATAAAAAGTGGATTAAAACAACAAAAATTACAATATCAAACTCATTCAAATTCTACATGTTGACAAAATATTTGCAGATTTATTTGCTTTATAACATCATAAAATCATAGTGTCATTGTCATCATCACTAAAATTTATCGATTCCTAAAATTAGGAAACTTAAAAAAAATCTTGACATTATACTAAGGACTAGTACCAGAAAACAGAAATGTATGCAAAACACAATTTTGCTAGATACATATTTACTTTAAAAAACCATGACGTATATGTATGATTCAAATATAAATTTTATTCAGTTGGAAGTCTTAGATAGAGGTCTACGCCGTAATTTGGACCAGTTCTTTCTTCAGCTTTATGTCAGACAGTAATTAGTTAATAAAGCTAATTGCACATTAACAAACAGTATCGATGTGAAAGTGGCAGTAAACTGATGTGGTAACATCAATTATGCTACATAATTACTGTCAGAAATAAACTTAATCTATTCTAAGAACTTGATTAAAAATGTTGATAGCATCAGTTATCTTGTATTAAAAAATATAATTAAGAGATAAAACGATATCACAATTGATATTGCAACAACTGTAGAAGTAAATAAACTATTATCTAAACATACCGATAATGTGTAAGGGAAACACTTCCGAAAACTGAGTCAGGTAGTAGTGCTGGTGGTCACAGACATGATACCTCTTAATAAATGGCGAAACAAAACTACCTGTTTTTCATTTCACATAGCAACTTGTTTAGATAGAAAATTACAACGGTTATTCATATCATAAGGTTAAAATAATAATTGAAATAGTTTTTAAAACAAAGAAACGTTGAAAAATCAGCTGACGCTTAGGGTTAACGTCCGTTTTGTAGTAGTAGCATGTTCTTCCACCTTTTATAGTTTTTAGAATGGTTTTCCTTACACCCAGTATCTCCTTTTGATTATTTAAAAGTATTATTTCTTGATAATCGTCTGACAACTGATTTAAATTGAATCCTCACTACTCACACCCACTAATAGGATTTGATAATACAGAAATTATTTAAAATATATCTAGCGTAGAATTTATACGAACATCTGTCTACGTTCGATATATTAAGGCGCTGTCATTCAATTAGATTAAAACCCGAAGTTGATTACTAACAAAAAACCTGGACACAGCGTTACCATACTCGCTTTAGTAATTATCGGTAAATGGAATGCATCAGCCATCAACAATCTCATCATTAACTTATAAATGCGAATTTATGTTTGTATGTTTATTGTTTTAAAGCAACTAAACGTATGGCTGAGGCGCGATTCATAAGGAATAACAAAGTTTATTTCTGTTCCAACAATAAACACATCAGTATGGAGAAAATTTAAGTCAAGGGTAAGCAAGAACCTTGAATGAGATCACTTACTTTCGCATGATGGTATCGTGTAAACATATAAACACGCCTTTATCCTCGAAGGGTTAGTCAGAAAACTGGTGCACCCGTATTTCGCTGAGCTGATGTGATAGGATACACACCACGCACAACTATTTCAGCAACAGTGTGTTAAATATCTATCGTCATACCGGGCACAATTCCAGACTCCGGTATTTAATGATAGAAAAACCCAATATCACTTTAACCGACCCGCTGATCGAGCCCGAGACCTCAGCACAGTAGTCGTACCTAGTGCGTACGCTATTGGTAAGTGGTATTTCACTGCACCACCGAGAAAGTCTCAGTAAAAATTGTATTAATTTAAAAATATTCAACACAGACCTATACAAAGAACGCTTCAAACGTACTAATTGTTATTAACATTTGGCTGCCCCTTACTTCACCGTTAGGAAACAGTTTTTGCCGCTCCGGAACCCATCGTCTCAAAATTAATCGTTACCATCCGGCAGAAACACTTGAATGCCGGAAACTTATTGGATAAAAAAATACTAACAAGGGATCCATTTATTTTAAGTCTTGCTTAACGTGAGGGTTCAAAGTTATTTAACATTCATATTAGAGAGAGTGAAGAAACACACATACATGATTTTTTTATTTACTAGAACGTTGGTCCGTTGTACCTATGTGTTAGTCCGCTTGACCGTCTGTGATAGTACCTACCACCGCTATGTCTGTTTCTACCGCCAAGCAGCAGTGTGTTACTGTTTGAAAGGCATTGAAGTCAGTGACATTACTACATTATGAGACTTAACACCTTTTGTCTCGGGGTGACGAGAGCAGTCCAATGCAAGGCACCCGAAGAAAATATTTATGCAGTACTTTATAACTCCAAGTTTTGTGTGGTGTTGCTTCTATTTATGGGCAGCCAATGGCGCTTATCATCAGGCTAGCGACCTACTCATTTGGTAATTTAGACTTATAAAAAATATGCAACAAAACATCTGTCCATCTATATTTAAGGATCAAAAACGAGTAATGTTTAACGTCAAACACTTTTTGTATTAAACCAATTTTACTGTTTCGAATATACTTGAAAGCCTGATAAAAGAACTCTGCATACACTATCCTTAATCAACTACGTTTTATTTTATTAATTGCGTTCGAAAAACAATATTATCGGCCAGGAAATGAGCCATATTCCCTGATAATATATAATCCAGGACACTAAAAGTACCTAGAAGCCGTATCAATGCTTTCGGTTGATACAAACATGATGATGCATTATGGTTAACATGGTTTACCCGGTGTCAGTACATCCCACATGCCTTTTTAGTCATTGCCAAACTGGTATGCATTGATTTTGATACCTCATTTACATAACATCATGTGGCTACTCTTTGTATTAATCCATACTTAAGCACGTGTATACATTACATACTGATCATTAATGTTATTTGAGACTACGGTTGTTATTGGCCGATAATATGAACTCAAGAGGTGCTTGACCCATAAATATTCATGAAATCTCGTAAACATGGACGTAGTATCTACTTGTTTTGATTTGATCATCAATGTTCGCAATACTAAGAACGTGTAAACAATATTATTTACAAGGTTATTATTAACTTCTAACAAAGGTAAAGGTATATATACTCTAGAACATCCCAATAATAAGCAAAATTGGTTAATCCAGAATAATATAACTATAGTTAAATTACTTTATTACTTCTACGATAGTACAAAACATGATACTTAAAATATCATGCGTAATGTATTCATAACGTGGGAAGAGTCTGAATTTGAGACAGGTCAACGACATTTTTAATCTCTTGATAAAAACACAAAAAATGGATAAATAGGAATAGGCAGTTGAAGCTTGGGTTTGAAGCTGAACTGTAGTTGGTGACAGTTTTAAAACTGTCATATAGACAAACAACCTCGGGGACTTCTCATAGCTACTGGACGAAACGTTTAAATCATACAATATAACAGCGAATTTAAATGATAGAGCTCATGGCGGAGAACTATTCATAGAGATACACGGACGAAGAACTGTCGTTTGTGACGTAAATTACATCATAACATAGATGATAGATCCAATCTTGCCATTGCAGACATCGTGATTCATGACACTATTCGATAATGACCCCACGACGACCACGCGGCCACTATCTGAGGTTAGACAAATGTTTGTAAAGAAAACACGCCAGCCAGCTGCCTAACAAAACATCCAAAATCAATAATGATTCATCGTCTGTTGCTGATAATAACAACCTTACATAATTACGAAGTAAACGGACAATAATGCTAATTACCATTCGCGTTACTGTTTTCCGCATTTGTAGTGTGGAATTTATCAAATTAACATATGTATATTGCTGTTTTTTTGTGGATTTTTAAATAAAATTTTTACAAGGTTTGATAGAATTATAATTTTGGCTAAATTGGATGCAAAAAGAATGTTTTGGTTTTTTTATATAACAAGTACACCCAACAGTCAAACACACAACCCTGACGAACTAGGTTAAACCTGTATGGCGAGTATCAGGAACTACGAGGGACTTGCGGTCCCACAACACCCAGACCCGAAACCAACATTTGTAAATAACACAAACATTTGTCTCAATGCGGGAATGTTACATGTCTTTAGTTCTGACCGTAAAAATATGAAACTAGAAAAGTACATAAAGTAAGCTATAACTGCATTTATGTCATCCATAACTTACTCTATGTTGTTAAAAGTAAATCCTTGTATTGTTAACGTTTTAAAACCAATAAACACTAATAAACTAGCAGTTGGTATTTGATGAATTCTTTAAAAATTCATTTAAGCAATTCAGTGGTACATTTGTATTGAACATTCATCAGTCAGGTTTGAAGTGGCGTTTGCTGCAACCGTTGAATTAATTACGTCTTTTACACGCAAGGTCCCGGTTTCAAGTTAGTACGATATGCACTATTTATGGTAATAGTACATACAACCGGCAACAAAATGTTTATACAGGAATGTAATTTTTGCATTCAATTTACATAACTTTTATGCCAAGAACATAATTTTTAAGAGTGGTAGAGTCATGCTGTAGACAGTTTTGTCTATAGCATGAATGGGCCGGTTCGACCGGGTCGTTACCACTGTCTCACAGAAAACCGACGTAATGCTGTTGCGTTTCTGCTCGTTTGTTTGCGGCACAAATCCGCCTACCCTTCCCAATACCTTAATTATGCCTTCCTTTTAAGGTCCGCAACACGCCTATGATTCTTCTAGTATTGTGGGTGTACATAGGCGGTAGAGATTACTTACCATCAGGTGATCCACTTGCCCGTTTGCCGGTCTATGCTATAAAAAAACTACCAAAATTGTACCCGTAGTACCGTCCATATTACATCGTAGCTATACTATAAGTCCCAAAGCCATATGACATTCAGACGCTAAATATCTTGGTATATTTTAGTAAGATTAAAATTTAGAATAACTGCATCTACAGTGCATTTTCAAATACAAATGTCTATTTTAAATAGCCTTAATGTATAGTGCAACGTCATTATTCCATGGTCTTTTTCTACATCGTTGGAGCGTGGTAACCCCCATGTGCTTACAGACTAACTAGACAATAGTTAACTTTCGTTTACGCATTATTAACTACAAAAAATACATGCAACAGCCCCTTGTGCATTGTTAGGAAAGTTGAACCCAAGAATGTAACGTAAGCTGATCATTTTAGCTGGCTGACTATACACTTTGGCAGAAGCGATAGGATCCATCGTTATAGAAGTCTCCATGACAGGATTGAGTTTAAGAGTTTACATTTATTAATATTTTTTTCTAGGAGCACACATACTTAAAAAATCACGATATAATTGCCGGCAAGCAACAGTGTGTAAACATTGTTGCGTTTCGGTTTGAAGGACATTCAAGCCAGTGAAATTACTGGGCATTAAGAGAGTTAACATCTTATGTCTCGGGGTGACGAGCTCAGTACAGTACCACGTAAATTGTAATTCAAAGTTCTGTGTGGTGTTGCTTCTGTTTATGGGCAGGCGTGGCGCTTACCATCAGGCGAGCGCTTTGCTCGTCTCCTCATTCAATCAAATAAAAAAAATATATAAATTAAACATGGCATGATATGACTACTTGCTTTAATTAAGCGTCTAAATATCACGTTCTGAATAATGTTCCGCCATATTTTATTAGTATCATTAATGAGCTAAGTAGCCATTTGTCTACCGACACTAGCACAGACATTAATTACGTAAACTTCGAGGAAATATTTCAAATTATTTATTCAAATATTGTATACAAACTTGTACAATTTAATTAAGATAACACAAGTGATATGGTGGTGTTGCCCGCGCGTAATATTCCAAAAGCATTTAAAATATTGTAGTCTCGAACATGTGTGCCTAGAGCGAGTTTTTTCGATAGCTGTCACGTCATCCGTATGCGAGAATTGTTATGCATGGTGTTAATATGTTTCTAATACGTTCTTTAGTAGTAGAACTACGCTGACAGTTTTGTCTGGAGCATCAATGGGCCGGCTCGACCGGGTTGTTACAAATGTCTCGCAGAAACTCGACGTAAAGTAGCAGCTTGCTGTTGCGTTTCGTACGGCAAGTGAGATATTTGAACTCCCAAATGCCCCTCCCCATTGCAATCCCTTAATTGTTCCTTTTCTTTAGGTCGGTGACGTATCGTATCGAAAAACTCGTACTAGGGCTACTGATCACGTCAACGGTCGCATTGGTCATGACGGACACTAAGGTAATTTCAATATGACTATTCAGGTATTCCAAACCAATTGGCAACAATTTTTTTTTATTCATTAACACTATTTCTCAAACATGCGTTGACCTTTGACCGACTAAAATTAAAACTCAGTCTCGCAATCGAATCTCACATAACAGAAAATATAGAGTTCTTATTCTCTCCGGACACGATAAAAGTTGATTGGGTGAAACTCTTTGATCTGTTGTCTTTACAAAAAACTATTAATAACCGACAAAGTGGATAATGTCCATGATTGTCGTTTATAAAATACATTTTCTAATAAAAATATTCGGAACAAAGACATAAAAAAGTGTTGTAACAACTAAGACTTGATAGAGTCAGCAAGACTGCTTTCGAGCTAGGATTACCTTATAGTGTCAGGTAGTTGATTTCCATTGATTTCATATAATTTAGACTAAGTATTGGTTGGAACTCATTCAAGACTAGAAAAGAAGCGGTTAAGGTTTACGACAGTATCATCTGTGATTAGAAAAAAAAGCAAAAACAATTTTTTTTTTATCCCTGTATTATACATGTCCCACTGCTGGACACTGGCCCCCTCTACTGAATGAGTGGGGTAAGGCCTTTTTCCACCACGCTGGCCTAATGCGGGTTGGTAGACTTCACATACCTTCGAAAAATCTTATCGAGTTCTCAGGTATGCAGGTTAATTGATGGTAATATTAGATAATTAATGTTCGACTGCCTTGATGGCGCAGTTGTAAACGCACTCGGTACGACTGTTGTGCTGAGGTCTCGGGTTCGATCCCTGGGTTGGGGTGTGATATGGGCTTTATCTATCACGAAATGCTCAAAATCAGCCCCGGAGTCTGAAATTATTCCCGGTATGGCGATAGGCTTGCCCCCTATCACATCATGCGACGGGAATAAGCTCGACGAAATTTGGGTGTACTAGTGACAACTCTGCCTACCCTTCAAGGATTACAGACGTGAGTGCGTATGTATGTTCATTATTATTTAAATAGAAACATAACCCACAAATGTAGAACAGTCCATTCTAAGGTGAAACTAGCATGCATACAACGACAAATTAATATGCAAATCTTATTGCCTATCATAAAAATATCAAGGCAATTTCTAATTAAGTATCGACGGAGATATTAAACAATTTATCTAAAAATGCCTATTATTATTAAACGGACAGAAGAAAAAAATTATAAATTATGGAAACTCCGTCACGCCTATACGATGTATTTCCTAAATGCTGAGGAGCATAGAATACATTCAATCACCAAATTTATTTTCATCCTTTATCATAGGGACCTTATCGCCATACGCGTAACTAACTAGAAAACTCTATTATCCAGCATATAAGATACAATTCCGTATCTAAATTATTAGACTGCTGTTTTTCCATAATCTCAATATAATAAAAACGTTTTGATACACGTGAATAATTACAAAACTCAGAATTTTGATGTAAATAAATCCCACATTACGTAAACACGTGATAACAATGTTGACAATGCTATCATTGTATCAATGTAAGTGTTAAGTGGCGCCCAATGTTACATTTAGACACTATTGCGCTCCATTCACCACACCAGTGACTCAAGTTTGTTTATTTTAGTAAAACAAAATGTGATTCAGAGATTAGGCAATACATCAAAATGCGATGTTAATTCACATACAAGCTGAATGATTTAACTTATCGTAATAAAATGTGCTAACAAACCACTATCACTCTTATCGCTAGATATGTGTAATTAAGTAATGATAAAACACAAACCGTCAAACATTAGAGTGTCGGTCACAAAACATTAACTGCACTTAAATAAGAAATGCACTTGGGCAAAAAAACTGTCACTGTACACAAAATTGATATATTTGAAAACGATCAATAAATTGTGAGAACCACGAATATACAAGCTTCGATCGATGCGCGAGAGCTACTGACAACATGAGTCGTCGCGCCATGCGCCGGCGCAAGTTACAACCGACCAAATTAAGAAGGCGTTTCACTTGGAAACACAATGTACTGAGGTCTAGTACTGACGGTGGGCGCTTTGAATTCGGGTGTTTTACTAAGTGTTTATTCACGGTGAAACTAATGTATTTTTAGTAGATACGCAGGGCAGGTAATAACTGTGTGGCCAAGGGCTTTTGTTGTAGAGATGAGAGATGTTGGGTTCTAAAGATTTTGACAATAGTATCTATTACAAAGAATATATGACAAAGAATCAGCAACAAATAATGAGAAGTCCTATTCAAAGGATCTTTTAAAAATTTTTACAAAAAGACAATATATTTTGGTATAGCAGATCTCTACAATTAGAAATTATCGAAGATACAAGAAATTGTCAACGTAAAATAAGAAAACTATAACAACAATCGAAACCTGATACACGTTAAGAAGATTTACCAAATTATGCAAACGTTATATTATTACCACTAATAAATAATATAGACATAGGCAATCTACAAGAGCCCACGAAAGGAAATTGCAACTACGCTTCGACCAGTGAAATGAATCTAAACTGGTTTTTATAGCTTAATAAGGTTTTTGCCATGTTCATAATTTTATAGATATCCGAGCTGGAATCTAAAACAAGTCGCCTGCTGCGATATAAATGCATTATGTAGGAACTTGATAAATATAACTTAATGTGAGACTGGTGTTGAAATAACTAATGTGCTGGATGTCATTAATGTTATAAATTGCCGATATAAAATGATTAATTCAATTGTACTATTTAGAGGTTTTTTAATTATGATAGGCAAAGGGCAAGTTAAATCAACATTTGCATACGAATTTAACAGATTGTAAAAGATAATTGTTAAGTTAATAATAATAAATTAAAAGAAACAATCAAAATAATAAATGCAGTTTGAGTGAAATAGAAATCAGAATATAAAGTCAATTAAGCTAAAAAACTAAAAACACAACTTTAACCTAATTAATTTACTAAAGTCTCTCATCGGTATAAAACCTTCAACTTTAATGCAGTATAGGAAAATACGATGGAGTTCCTATCATCCGACTGTTAAATAAATACAGACGCGACATAAGACGTAACATGGATGTTATCAAGTCAAGGGCAAATAAGGATCTTAGGCGAGGGCGCGCTGTCGCCGACCACATGTTTGCTTATCATCAAATTAGATGCACATACGACTCCCTTTGAATTCGTGTTGATTCGATGAAAATATTTAGCTCTATACGAGTATTGCCGTATACAGTGTTGATTTATAGTCGACTTATAAGGTACGATTCAAAAATTATTTGTGGCTGTTTAGACAATATGAGATATTTTTATAATTTACATATAATTCCATATAAATAGCTTGAGAAATCCACGGAGTCTACGTACGTAAAATAGACCAAAAGTTTGAAATGGATATCTACTGAAATTAATATTATTTATATGTTAGATAATACTTAATTCTAATAATCCTATTACAAGCTACACATAAATAACGAGGCGACGTAGAGTTTGATACCCATACAAACCTGGACGACTTTAAATTATCAGTAAAGAACAATCTATACCATAACATTTCATTTGATACGCCTTTCATAAGTTAAACTGGAATATGTACCAAAATTATAAACTAAACCAGATCTGCATTTTCATCAAGAATAAATCTTACAAAGTAAAGCTACATAAGATTGACGTAGAAGCTGTTAAATATCTGATCAGAATTAAAACGTGTTTTTGCAGCAGCTGGTTTGTTGGGAATAGCTACTACCACGCTATATTTTCAACAAAGCTTATATGCATCTGGTTAACTACTTCTTCTTTGTAAATACTGAATCTAACATCAATCGTGAAAAATACTCTGTATCATTTAATAGCCATAAAACGTCCATAAACCTGAATACGAACTTTTGATTTATGAGTCTTCAAACAAATTTAGATATAAAATCAAACAATGTTCAGAACTAGTTCAAAATAGTATTAGCATATTCTTGGCGTTATTTCTCTAAAACATGACTTAGTTATTCATTGATCATGTCATATTAATTAATTACAACACAGTACTTAATTATATATTAGTATTAATTACAGTGGTGAGTCATCGTTTAGCAGTTTAATCTCTCATTGTTAGTTATCCTTTCGGCAGGACGGACCAAGATATTCTCATTTGATGGACGTCTACATTAAATAAAAAAGGAACGTAACTCAATATTTTCACGAGATTTTTATTTCATACAACTCTATTCATAAGAAGTTTGAGATACACTATCTACTCTCTAAATAAACAACAAATAAGACGTATAACTTTTGCCACACGCACACGAACAACACAGAAATCCAATCTACCGGAAACGTGTCCCGTATCCAAAATAAGAAAGGTGTCTTCTCGTATCTCTAATACTAAACCCACGAGGGAATAGGTTGAAGTAAATTTGGGCATTCAATTGAGATCACTACTGGATTTGTGAGGCCTTAGGATAGCTTACAATGTTTTTTATTCACCCGTAGAATGAGACAAGCACCTTGTTTATGGTAAGCGCTGCGTCTGCATATAAACAGTATTAACACCAATCAGTACTTTAAGTTATAAAGACCAGCACGGCACTACAAGCAGTGCATCATCTTGAGACTTAAAATGTGGAGTTTCATAATGTTCAGTAATTTTACTGACTTTAATGTCCCTCAAACTGACACACAATAGTGCTTACATACTACTGCTTAACGCATTAATGAACAAAGCGTTACTACCTATACACACGGCCTCTCACATACGAGGGACATACCAACATGTTGTCATGTACAAGTTTCTTAATAACATGTCATCATACAATATCACAACATTTTTAATAATAGTTGTTACAACAGACTTGATATTCCACGAACAATTGGCGTCGCTACAACAATAACTAGAGTTACGAAGGCAAACGATTAACTAATACCTTATCACTTTACTTATCCGAAAGCAAATCTAATAGTTGTAATTAGCTCACGAAGGCACAGGAAGCGTTTCCATCCAAAACAAGAAAACCGTGCTCCGTATCGAATTCATTACGTGCAGTCATTTTCGGATGTGTTCTAAATACGCCGTTCTAAATTCACGGATCGTACGTATCGATCGGATCAATAACACGGTAGTGGTGTGGTCAACGCACTGGTCAGTGAGGGGGCGACTGACTGGGCCTTGGCATTTGATTGGTGACATAATTGCACTACAATACTGAAAAACGAGTTCAAACATGTTGTAAATGTTAAAAATGTTTTCATATTGAATATTACAAGGTTGAATACAGCTGGTATTTTTTTTAATATTGTGCACTTTGAGTGTGTTTATATTACTGCTTATCCGTATATCAGTTTTAAGCAGGAGGCTAAATAGATTTTATGATGTATCTTCAACTAAAATGAAATTGTTTTTACCAAATTATTATCCATAAATTTTACTAATAATGCCTATCGATGCTGCCGCGCCAATATGGAAATACAAATATTCATTATTTTTTTCATTATGATGCATTCAAGAAATTAAACAAGATTAACCAAAGATTCATCAAATCGATAAAACTTTGTTTTGTTTTGAACATTGTATGAACTTTCGACGATGACGATTTAAGACAATGACTCAGTTTTGGCACTGGGATCGAGTACAGTTCTGGCAGGAGGAAACGACCCACAAAACGCCAGGCGTCAAATGTGACGTCGATGCGACGCCGACGCCGCGCCGCCAAGCGACACGTCATTGCCCTTCTGGCGTTCTTAAAACGAAAGTTTCCCACTTCAAAAAGGGGAATATATTTGAACTAATTATATTATTTATAAATACTAGCATTTTCACTAAGTATATTGTGAAATGACAATTTAATGGATACTAAAAAGACAAAAATCGATTTATGAGGATAACAGTATCTGATGTTATGGAACGTTAACCTAAATTGTACCGTACCAAATAAGATGCCAATATAAATTTAAAAAGAAACATCTGATGTAAGATGATAGATGTTTCAGCCAGTATATATGTATTCTATCAATTAATAATTGAAGATATTTAAATAACAATACTGTGCATCTTAATAGTAAAACGGTAATCAACATATATTCATAAGATTTAAAAGCAACATAAAGTGTTCAAACAAGTAACATTAAATCTCAGCCCGAAGCATCTAGCGAAAACGGTATTAAAATGAAAAGCACCCTTGACACAGAAAGAATCTAACTTGAGTCACGTATACTTGTTTATTTTTATTAACTGTACTTTATACATTTCACATAACTGGTCAATGCTCATTAACTTTACAAATCATAGTAAAATGTAAGGTCTTTTTAAAGATGAGATGAAATAAGTGTGGTTTCTTTTCTCTGTAGCCCAGTGTTATATTAGATGACTTAATACTTTGGTGATACTTTTTTTACTGACCACGTTTTTCTATTAACCGACGAAAAGAGAAGGAAGTTCTCAATGCGCCCCTTTTTTCTATGTATACATCCGACAAATTTGTGCCGAGTTTTGTGTAGGTACCTCAAACAAAGTTAGTACTAAAACTTGTTTTTTTCGGTAATTGTGCCTATTTAGATTTAAACCACTGTCAATCCCATTCAAAGTTCCTTATTTCATAACTGGAATGACACAAAATAGCTGATTTTTTTTTTACTTCAGTACCAGTACCTATTGTATGTATAGCTACACGGGTCCGTGGTTTATGTTGTATGCTACCGTACATCATCTAGTACAAAGCATGGCCGTTAGCACTTTTTTTTATAGTATAGGCCGGCAACCGAGCAAGTGGGTCACCTGATGATAAGTGATCTCCACCGCCCATGTACGCCCACTACCAGAAGAATCATGGGCGCGTTGATTATTAGGGATTGGGAAGGGAAGGGGATTTGGGCTTCCGGATATCTCACTCACCGTACGAAACGCAGCAGCAAGCCGCTACTTTACGTCAGTTTTCTGTGAGACAGTGGTAACGACCTGGCTGAGCCAGCCCATTCATGCTGTAGACAAAACTGTCTACAGCGTGGCTCTACCACTCAAAGAGATAATATTTGAGGTCCTTGTTGCGTGAAACTGTGCAGTGGTACTGAAAGGAACACTTATTCAGGGCAGTACCACTCTACGCGGCCGTGGTGGTACAGTTGATAACCTTACTCCTTACACAACATTATATACAAATTTTACTACATGTTGACTTTACAAAAGACCTTAATTATAAAAACATAAATTTTCCTCAAGTCACCAGCAATAATACCACAGCTAAAATAAATATTCGTAACAATAAAGATAATTAATTCAATGCAGTCGCCTTATTCACCGCTGTCCGTGGACGCAGACGGGATCAAACGAAAGGACTTGTTGTGTTTCTTATGATTTTCATCTTTATCACAGTACTTATAAGGTTCGTTTTGTTGAGTATTTCATGCCCAATTTGTATGTTTGTTTGATTTTAAAAGCGAGACGCTGTCGCGACACGGCGGCGACACTCGTGACTCGTTGCGCTAGGTCGTGTCATGCATCGTGGTTTATTTTCAAACTAGTTCTGCGTCTAGTTCGCTGCTTCTTATGTGGGTTCCATGACACGTGCTGTACACAGACATGCTGTCGTTGGAATTTATACTTTGTGAATCTATATTTAGATGTTAACTTGAGTTGTTTAGGTTTATATTAAAGAAGAAGAAAAAGAACAGCTGGACGATAGCAATGTTTGATACCCATTGAAAATAATTAAAATCGGAGTATGTGAAAACTATAACAGCAAAATTCGTTTTACAAGTTATTGCTACATTAGTTCCTGTATTACTTATAACTAACGAATTTGGACCAATGCAACGTAAGAAAAAGAACCTGTATATAAACAAATTATTTTTATATCAACTATAACATAATCTATCACAACATAAGCTCACGCCTTTATCCCCGACGGAGTAGGCAGAGATGCAACTAGTACACCCACGTTTCGCTGAGCTTATTCCAGTCCAATGACGTGATAGAGTGCGAGCCAAACCTGGCACAATTTCCAATGACGAGCATTTCACACGTGATTTTTCGAATCATAAATTCAAATATAAATTGTGTATTGCCCAAGCTAGGACTTGAAATTAAGATCTCATGGTTTTCAGCCATAATACGCTATTACTAGAGCAATGAAGCTATTTGAAACCAATATTACAACTATATTAAATGTGGACGACTGAGTGTTTATTGGAACAATCTAATAAATAGATAGTAGTACGAGTATTATAATAGGATCTATAGTTTTCTAATACTAAAACATTCACGCTTTTGACGATAATATTTCGGGAACTGAGCAATTTCATCAACATAAAGGTGGTAAGTCCCCCGTATGCCATAGGCCGTCTGGATTGGTACCACTGCTTTTTCTAGTTCTGCCGCCAAGCAACAGTTTGTAAGTCCTATTGTGTTTTGGTTTGAACGAGATTGAAGCCATTGAAATTACTGGGCATTGTGAGACTTAACATTTTATGTCTCGGGGTGACAAGCGCAGTTGCCATGCAGTGCTTTGTAATTCAAAGTTATGTGGGGTGTTGCTTCTTTTTATGAGCAAGCGGGGCACATACCATCAGGCGAGCGTCTTGCTCGTCTCGTCATTAAATGAATGATAAAAGAAACATAATATAGGGTTAAAAACGGTTTAAGACTCGAAAATATACCATCAACATTATTGCTAAATATTGGCTTACTTCTAAATTGATGAAAATAATTTCCACAGTTTGAAGTGACTGAGACACAAAATTCTCGTACATACTATAATCCAAGTGAAAAAAGGGCTATGTGCTTATATGTCAACACATGTGCGCGTCCGTCTACAGACAGTTTAATTATTTTAACATCTTCTTCAATCTGATCGTGAAAGAATTATGGCTTGTTGGATGTAGCACATACATATTCATTTATTGTCAAACATTGATACAGGAAATTAGAAATAAATTCAATGGACATTGTTCCTCAATAAAATTTATAAATATCTAATTTATTGCATTATGACAAAATAGCTAGTAAAATCAAATTAGTTGATGCTCAAGAACATCAAATTATGTATTAATTCTTTAATAAATACTACTATAATATTTACAATTTTTGCATCAACAATATCTTTACGTACTTTTATTTCTAAAAGGTAGCGTTTAGGAATCTAACCATTTGAATTTATTGTTTGCAAGAAGCGATTATCTAAGCATCTGAATTTATTGTTTGCGAGCAGCGATCCTTTTTATTATTTGAATAGTGTTCTACCGATCAGTGTAATGCATCGATTATCGAAAATCGTTACCTTTAGTCCTGAAATTATTTCGAAAGTTTGCATTTGGTTGTTTATGTCAACAACGTAAAAGTCATTGCCAAGAGACCGCACGCGCAGTAGTAGCGGTCGACTCGCAAGCTGTATTGCAAACCGCAATAGAAAGAGTAAACGCTCTTACTAAATTACACCTGGAAGTAAAATTTCAACGGGTTCAATGTTAAAATGTTTAGAGTAGAACATAAATTTAAACATATCACCCATATTCATCATCTTCATCAGTTATTGCTTTATCTTATCACTTACAATTGAAAGAATTTAAAGCCAAACTGTGACCACCTCACTAATAAACGCTGTATAACTCAAGAATGGTGTGTAGTGACATTTTACTTCTGAGAAAACAGGACGAAACATAATGTTTACCAGATATTTTATTAGTAATCCCTTAAGTAGCATAAAAATGCAAAATAACTAAAATAAATAAACTATAAATAACATGACGTCACCTCAAATCTTTCTTTTAAAAGATAGAATACAGATAAACAAAATGAGAATGAAACTTAAACTTAGTTTTTTTCTGCTCCAGGGTAGACACAATATTTGTTTATTCAAATACTCCGGTAGAGTTCCCGAGAGAGTAAGTTTTATGGGGCTGACCTTTGTAATTTGATATAAACTCCAGTGTTTTGGTCGAGTTTGCTTTATTATGTAACATGCGAAGAGAAATACAGTTTGATGTGAACAGTTACGTACAAGTAATTTGTCTATAGAAATTTTCATGTGGTAAAAATCCTAAGAAGTAATTCAAAGACTTAGTCAATGTTGATGATAAAAAAGAAAGAATAAAATGAACGACAGACAAATGTGGTAACTGCTCCACTGACAAGAGGGATGCTCATAAATTAAAGAAGAAGAAAGATGAAAACTATTGATAATATAATTATTTGTTACCTCCTTTATACACAGACCCAATTATTATATAGAAAATATCTTAATACTCACTGATTAATCACGAAATCCCTAAACTACCAAAGCTACTATAATGAAATTTGGTCGGACAGTAGTTTTCGAATCGAAATGATCGCTAAAATTATTTGGAAATTTCCTTTTTATGGAGACAAAGAGGGGGTTGGCTATGTATGAAACTACTTTAAGGACCGAAATCTACAATCATATACAAATAATAGAAAGCAGCATGTGTCCTAACATAAGCTATTTTTTATGCCGGAAAAAGACATTCGCGTGGGCAGAGCCAGGGACAAAAGCTAGTTCAAAATATATTTACTTACAGTGTAGGTACATATGAATTCTCTCAACAGCTCTCATACGGCCCGAGATATTAAGTTTGTTCAACACTCAAGTCTTGACCTTTAACATTACACGTTGAAAAACCGCATAACAATATATCCTTTTGCGCATAAACGTTAAAAGAAATAATGGGCAAAAAT
Organism: Amorpha juglandis; assembly: GCA_949126905.1. NCBI lineage: Eukaryota > Metazoa > Arthropoda > Insecta > Lepidoptera > Sphingidae > Amorpha > Amorpha juglandis. The sequence goes on along the minus strand of OX421386.1, from coordinate 10,320,477 downwards.
AAAAAAAGCTAAAAGATGGTGGGAGGTACGCACGGCGCCTGCGCATGTACCGGCGAACTTTTTACGCCACTACAAGGATATCGCGTGCAATGCAATGGTCAGGTATTGGTAGCACGTTTTATGAACCACATTTTTTTTATTGCTCACTAGTTTTTGTATAAACTGGACGGGAAATCGGCATTTCACAATTTCCTTTGGTATTTACGTTTCTACACGACTCCTATTTATTTGAGTTTAGTAACGATAGAGTAATATTGCAAAACTTAAACAAACTCTACTACTTATATGATCTTTATACTCTAAACAGTGGTTTGGTTGTGTTCATGGCACTGCCAAAGACGAGAGCCACTTACCATCAGTTGGGCCTTCTTCCGTCAACTCGCCTACCTTCAAAGACCAGTAAAAAATGCAGAAAGTTAAATATAGAATAACACATATCATTAAGGATGTACATTGTGTACCTTTAAAATCATCGTCAAACTATAAGAACCATCACAAATAATATATTGTAATCGTATACAATGGTATAATATTACGAAACTTTTCAGCAATCATAGTAATTAATCAAGCGTTAATCTCCATGTTTAATCCAGAATTTATAAAGTTTCATATTTCCCACGAATCCTTTTTAAATCCAACGCTGTAGCAACAACAAGAATGTTCCAACATACTTTTTTTTAATATTACGACCACAATGTCATTAGCCTACTTTAGTATCGGATTTTTTATACCAATATGGCTTCAATCTTATTTCAACCACTACTTCCACTTCATAATCAAGATTGTCAAATATCAAATGTTATACCTGCGCTGGAATAACGATTGTGACAAAGTGAAGCCCATAAGCTATATTATCACTGTTTTTTTTGGATTACATGTGTGTTTGATGCATTTTTACAGACACGTATGTGCGCGCACGCACGCAAGTTATTCTATCACATAACGATATGGAACCAAATTATAACGAGATCTTTACAAGCTCAGCACACAGTAGGACCTGCCTAAATGAGCCGCACTGTCTTTACTAGCTTCAGTCATAACTATTATGGAATTATAAGTATAACGTATATAAGTAAGACGACCCATCCTTCAATCGGCAACACATTATATTTTTTGAACTACTCCTACAATTTATCACATCGATTCGGTAGAATAGACACCCTCTGTGGCGCAGTGGGCGACATCGAACCGCACCGAGGCAAAATGATTGTATGATCTGCAAATATTTGTTTCAGGTCTGGGTGTTTCGCCCCAGTGTGATTGACGTCAGGTAGCCAGCCGGTCGTAAAAACTAAAAGCCAAATCTTACATGTGTTAAAAAAGAACGTTGCTCAGACCACACTGCGTGTGGGATAGTGAGAGATGGAAGGAAAGGCTCCGATAGAATAGAACATTATTCCCTAAATTAGGAAATCCCTCAAATGTTTACGTCTAGCTGTCAACAGATAAGTAACCGCAACTAAATTCGCTTGACCACAAGGTCACAAACTTTGCAAAACCACAACTCTCCCACGGATTACGCGATCTTTGAGAAAGCGTTGGTAGAGTTTTCTCTTGGATACAATACTGAATTTGTATATAGCAGAAACTGGTAAGTATAGTAATACAAAAAAAGTGTGCGTCTCGGGACGCTCGACAGAAGTGATAACTTAAACTAATGTGGGTTAAAGTGAGAGAGGAGGAGCCTGCCTACTGCTGACAGACAGACAGAGTGGCGCCGTAACGCGTTACGTTACGAAGCGGTTTACCCTCCCATAAGAAGTTATCACTTCCAAAAGTGAATCCCCTGATGGTAGCTGATCTCCACTGACTATGAACACTCACAATACAAGAATAAATATGGCTACGTTGCTAACCTTAAAAGTTAGTAATGTGGATTTGGGCCTCCGGAAATTTGGCTTGCCGTCCGAAACACAACAGCAAGCAAGCCACTTCATGTTGGTTTCATGTGGCTAAAAGGTTTCATGGAGAGACGGATCTAAGCACTCACACCAGAGAAAACATCAGTACATCTTCTTTACATAGTATAAAATAAAGTCGCTTCCGCTGTCTGTTCGCTTAGATCATTTAAACTATTCAACGGATTTCAATGCAGTTTTCTGCAATACATAGAGTGATTCATGAGGAAGGTTTATATATCGCGCTATGACCCATGGGAGCAGGGCAATAACAGGTGAAACCGCGAGGGACAGCTAGTTGCCTGTAAGAATAAGAATATTAAGCCGCCGACATTCGCGCTGACTCCAGTACATACTTTCTTTATTTAAACGAAAGATTGTTGAAAACACCGCATTATTGCCACTTATGTTTGTAATAAAATCCAAGTTTCTCGTAACAAGAGATGTGAACATTTGCGGTATGGCCGCTAATGTTCAAAACGAACAAGTTTCACGGCATGAGGAATCCTGCGGTCAGCCCCGGTCAGTATATATTCATGTAATATCTATGTAAAATCGTCGACATTCCGCAAAAGGATCTGAATTAATGTCGCTTGTTTATATTCAATCGACGCGTCGTCTGTTTATAAAGTGATTGAGGAATGCACGCCATGTTGATAGTTTGCATTCCAGTATTAAAGAAATTTTTACTTACCTTTTATATTGGGATGTATATTGTAGTTTTTTTTAATCCGAGCACGGCAAAGTGACTTCACTATACCTAATGATAAGCATAGTGCAGTCCAAAAAACCAGCAGCCACCGACAAACAATGAGTTTATCAGTCACCAGAGTCATGCCGGCCCTGTATAAATGCTTCTTCCCTCAACTGCCATAGTTTTAACACCATGTATACGATGGTCGCTATCCGGTCGGATATGAATATCCTACGGCCAGTAAAAATATGTTACTTTAATAATTATAAGTAAAACATCGTCAAATTACGGCGTACAGGCCCTTATCCCACTCACATTGGGCTCAGAACAACACGCTTTATAAGACACGTTACAGAAAGACTTGGCTTGTAGTCTTTTCGACCGGCCGCCTGCCTGACGTCAAGACCTCTAGGGAGAAAACACCCGAATTCGAAACAAATATTTGTGGATCACACAAACATGACGGAACATCGATGGGACAGAAAGGTTCTGGAATGGAGGCCGCGTACTGGCAAGCGCAGCGTTGGACGTCTACCTACAAGGTGGACAGACGACCTGATAAAGATCGCAGGAAGTAGCTGGATGCAGGCCGCTTCCAACAGGTCGGTCTGGAAATCTTCGTGGGAGGCCTATGTTCAGCAGTGGACGTCTTGTGGCTGATAATGATGATGATGATGACACAAACATTTGTCTCGGTGCGGGAATCCACTGCACCACGGAAGCTGAGGTACTTAAATATTGGTTATAATAATAAAATTATAGTACACACCGCACAGTGATGAATGCTATTATGGTCATGTATGAAAAGGTAGTGGAAAAACAGTAATCAACGAACAAATAACCGAGAATTTCTAATGGCAAGTAACACGAGAGAGCGCAATAAAAATACTTGTGTTTGAATTATTGGAATGATCTAGAACCAGCTAATATGAACTTACAAGGTGGTAGGTCCCTCGTATGCGAGAGGCCGTCTTGGTTTATACCACAGCTATGTCTATTCCTACCACTAAGCAACAGCGTTGTTTTGTTTCGGTTTGAAGGACATTGGAACCAATGAAATTACTGGTCATTATGAGACTTAACATCTTATGTCTCGGGGTGACGAGCGCAGTTTAGTGCCATGCAGTGCGTTATAACTCAAAGTTCTGTGTCGTGTTGCTTCTGTTTATGGACAGGCGTGGCGCTTACCATCAGGTGAGCGACTTGCTCGGCTCGTCATTCAATAAAATAAAAAAGAACTCTGACTGCCTCGGTGCGCAGTTGTATTGCGTACGCGGTACGACTGCTGTACTGAGGTCTCGGGTTCGATTCCCGGGTCGGATTAAAGTGATATTGGGTTTTTCTATTATGAAATGCTCAGTATCAGGACTCTGGAATGTGCCCAGTATGGCGATTGGCTCGCCCCTACAACATAGGCCGAAAACAATCTCGGCGAAATTGGGATGAACTAAGTAGACCTCTGCCAGCTCATTCCTGCCACTGTCGAAGGTATGTGGAGTCTACCTACCGATCGAACATTCAAGCGAAGTTCCATCGCTTAGTACTTCTAAGTTATTTAGGCCGTCACACGCACGTTTAACAAGCTTGGAGCGGAGAAAGTCCACGACTCGATTGTTATTATTAACATGATTTGAGGCCGATAGTGGTCTTAAACGCTGTCAAAGGTCACTATGACACACGACTTGGCGGTAACTATGCAAAACTAGTTTATCGGTGTACGTTAATTGATAGGTTTTATTATTTAGATCATTGCAGACGTGTCTTTCAATAAGATCGACTGACTTGCATCAACACAAGCTGTATCTTTTATTTATCGATTCGATTGGAAGTCTTTTTTTTTATTTAATCGAATGATGAGACGAGCAAGACGCTAGTCTGATGGTAAGTGTCACGCCTGCCCATAAACAGAAGCAACACCACACAGAACTTTGAATTACAAAGCACTACATGGTACTGAAATGCGCTCGTCACCCTGAGACATAGTATGTCAAGTCTCATAATGCCCAGTAATTTCACTGGCTTCAATGTTATGCAAACCGAAACACAACTGTGATTACTCATTGTTGCTTGGCGGCAGAAATAAGCAAGTATTTACCACATTAATAATAATTACATAAATTAATGTCTTCAAAAATTACCACTGGTTTCTTACATGAACGATATTATAGTAGGGGTTAATTTCCGACGTTGGTTTTTAAGGTTTGGTTCAACTAATTATAATTTTTTTTAATGTTAAATAGAGTTATTGCATATGCATTTTAATATATTGCATTCGCGACGTGTGTGTTGCTAATCGTTGACGTGGGTCACCTGATGGTAAGTGATCTCCACCGCCTATGTACGCCTACAATACTAGAAGAATTATAAGCGCGTTGCCCACCTTAAAGGGAAGGGATAATTAAGGGATTGGGAAGGGGATTTGGGCCTCCGGACATCTCACTCATCGTACGAAACGCAGCAGCAAGCCGCTACTTTACGTCGATTTTCTGTGAGACAGCGGTAACGGTCGAGCCGGCCCATTCATGCAGTAGACAAAACTGTCTACAGCGTGGCTCTACCACTCATAAAAATAAAACATTTCTCAGCGCCTGTAATAATTCAGAGTATTTGACCATAATAAGTGGAATGAGAGATAATTGACCTTAGAACTGATGAGGAACTTGTTATCACTATTCTAATTGCTTTGTGAATTAACATTGAAAAATACTTAAAATTTGACGTAAGCAGTCAATCTTCTACAAGAAATTATGCAATAGAGTTTGTTAAACCTTTTTTTAATATACGACTGAGGTGGCAAACAAGCGTTGCAACAGCAACATTGTTGTCTTTCGGTTTGAAGGACATTGAAGCCAGTGAAATCTCTGAGCATTATGAGACTTCAGTACCATGTAATACTTTGTAATTCAAATTTCTGTGTGATGTTGCTTCTGCTTATGGCGTGGCGCTTACCATCAGGCGAGCGCTTTGCTTGTCTCGTCATATAATCAAATAAAAGAAAAGCAACCGTCCCGGCTGGTGGTAAGCAGTTACGATAGCGTATAGACGATTACTAGCGCGTTAATGGACTTTACATATAGATAGATAGTAACTCTTTATTGTAAACACACATAAAAAAAACAGAATACTAGACAAAACACAGCAAATAAATCAATGTGCCACAAGAGGTGGCACAGTGGTGGCATACTTACATACAACATGTTAAGGAAAGGTAGGATTATATTAATTTGACATGTAAAAGTGATATTTATGATCCAATTTACAGAATAAATGATTTGAATTTAATTTAAGAGTCGTCTCGTCGGTCTGACAGTGAGTGTCAGTGACAGTGAGTATCGGATGTTATCAAAATCTAGACATTCTATAATTTCACGCTAATTTTAACTACTCGTTTATTACGCTCGATAATATCGATAACATTACTATTAATTATTGGCATTATCTCGACGCGTCTAGTGTCAGATCTGTTTATTTTTTAGTGTTGTCCAATGCTGCAAATCGAATATCGACATGTTACCCATTCGATAAAAAAGAAAATGCTTTATTTATATTCTAGCAATGCAATAGTATGTGATAATATGGAGTGCACAATACACGTATTGTGCACTTAACCTCACCGTTTAACCTGATAATTTATGGAAAATATAATCATTAGTCCTGTTATGGGATTTTAATCCGTAGCCATTCGGTATACAGCTACCTACAGAGAGAGAAAAAAAAAAAGAAAAAAGTGTTCAAATAAATTATTTCTTTCTTTTAGTAAAAAATCAAAGTAAAATCCATTCATTTATCCCATAGCAAAACATTCTTACTCAAATGTACCATTTTTTTACCATCAACAGCGTGTTAGGTAATGGGTCATCCACTAATACGCAGCAACAGACGCTTATTGCCATTAGCGGTAAATCTCGATAGTGATTGATTGGTCGGTAAAAAAGGTAATTGCCTTCGCATGGGTGTTAAATACTAGGGTAGTATTCTCGCAGCTTCGACATTCAAGTCACTGTTATGTTAAAGGGGCGTTTTTACAAATAAATTAAAATTGACGTCACCACATGTTAGTAATGTAGATAGTTTAAAACCAACACCATAAAGAGATATGATAAGTTACAAAATTGAATTAAAACAGCACATTTTAAAAACAAAGAACAACATATTGTTTACGCTAGTATGCTGTAACATCTTACTTAAAATGTAATATAATATCATAATAATAATACTAACCAACAGATACATATGGTCCTGACATCTCACAAGGTTAACTTATATGAAATATATCAGAAACTACGAGAGACTTATGGCCATACAACACCCAGACCCGAAACAAATATCTGTAAATGACACAAACATCTGTCTCGGTGCGGGAATCGAACCCACGGCATTTCGTTTTACAGCTGACCACTCGCCCGCGGCGCCACAGCGGCTGTCAGCGGCAATATCTGAGGTATATTTAAAAAAATCTTTGAATTTAGAACTATATTGAAATAAAACTAATTTAAACGGATTTTACCGCGATAAAATGCGTTTAAATTAGTTTTATTTCAATGAGTAATATTCGCGTAAACGTAAGAAATCATTATTTAGACCTATAAACAGCCAATAGATATCTTTTAGTATTAGAAATTACTGACGGCATATAATATCGAATTAGACAATAGACATATGGCGAAAGTCTGCTATTAAAAGACCCTTAGTACTGATGCATACCAACTTTAATGAGGTGATGAAAGGTATTAGGTGTCGTAGTTAGATTTCATAACGTAAATACAACAAAAAATAACGTTTGAAAGTAATTAGGTACATACTGTACTGGAATTAGGCAAAAAATCTTACTTATTTCAAAATAGATTTACGCGCCTTCGAGGTATGGTGATTTAATTATAGATAAATATTTACAAGAGTAATAAAGCCACGCTGTAGACAGTTTTGTCGATCTATACATAAATTCGGCGGCTCGACCGGGCTACCTATTACCTTACCCTAAAGTTCCACTGTGCTAAAAATTTAGCGTTTAATATAATAAATTCTAATAAAAAAAGCAATCCTGTGTCCCTAAATTCTAAGTTGAAATAAGACTCTATTGGCCTTACTTAACACTCTTGTCTTTCTTTGACAACGCGATTTTATATAATGTGTAGTAAGAGACGAAAGCAATCTAACTAATCAATGCTTAAAAACAATTATAAATGAGACTCCAATTGTTAGGCAACAGGTCTTAACCAAACCATGCTAAAACATTGGCAAATTTTATAAGCGCCACGATAAAAACATCTGATCGAAGCGAAAAGCCAAAACGCCATCGGTAAAAGTTTCATATGCAGAGAACGTCAAAACGCGAGTCAAACTTAGCAAATATACGGTGAAATGTTTCACGGCGGGATTTTTTGGTTACGAACAATGGCAGTATTTGTTTACTGTCTGGCAACCCATTCGCGCGTGCAGCGTGGCCGTATTTGCACAACAAATACGGAAAAACTGGAAAAGCGCGGTTTCACGCTTTCCCAACAAACTACTATCTTTTGTACGATATTCGAGTGCTCTCGTTTCACGTAGTTTGCTCAGTTGGTAGAAAATTACTTATACAGTATTAGTCTTTATTGTTAAACGACTTTTTTTTATTGAAGTTGAAAACAGCTGGCAAAATATAACATAACATTTCTAAAAAAACTTGCATATCTGAGTTCTCCAAAAGAATTTTGAAGGTAAGTGAAATATGCCTACCCGCATAAGGCCTAGTCCTTCGCTTTCAGTAGAGAAGGCACGTCCCCAGCAGTGGGACGTATATAATACAAGCATAGAATTATTATATATTTTTAAAAAACAGTATCTAATGTATTAGTAAGATTTCGGAAACCACTTTTCAAATCTAATTCTCTTCTAAATACCCTTATGCATCCTTTTATTATACTTAAGGAAATTGTAAATATATGTAACTTGTGATACTGAACAAGTAACTTTTACCGCGAAATATTTACAGTTTCCACGCAAGGCTATAGCTGTAGATTACACGTCTTACAAAAATCATATATTCCATACAAATATGTCGACGTTTAACCTGCTGAAAAAAATGCTATGTATTGCTACGACTGACCTGCAAAAGGCACGTCGCAGACATACTCTTCGACGCAGGTATCGGTGTTGCCGCTACGGTCGGTCGCGCCGCTAGCCACCGACGCTGCCGACGCAGCACGCAGCAAACTCACTTCAGTCTCCGTCTGACTGTCGCGCAGCACCGATCTTCTTTTGTATTCCTGTTAGAAATTACTGTGTTCAGGGATGTAAAGGAATTAAATGTCATAATTTGCCACAGAGGCGTCTCTAGCCCATGTAGCGCCCGTGTGCCATCATTACCCTAGCGCCCTCTAGTAAGTGATCTTTTAAACAGAACATATAACACGGGCGCAAGTGCATTTGAAAATGCCCGGCCAGCGTGTGAGTGGAGCTCGGCCGGCGCCCCCTAGAACGCTGCGCCACTCGGTAAAGACGCCTCTGATTTGCCACCTGATTATGGGAAAAGAAACTTATATGTGCAAAGTTCCTGATGTGCTTTTACGAGCAATTGTTCACCGGGCAGTAGGCACCAAGACATATTATTTGAATATAAATCCGCAAAGTACCTACCATGTATTAAATTAATTTTCATTGTGAAGAAATTAATTAATAGATATAACATTATGGATATAAATGTGCTTACCGCCATACACGCAGATACTCTTAGATTATAGTTTTACAATATCTTATTGTTGATAAAACTAAATTAATCCCAAGGATGTTCTCTTGATCTATACAATCCATAATTAGACCGATGCTTATCCATTTTAAAACATAAATAAATTATAGTAGAATGAAACCCATTGTAAAAGGAAGAGAATACAACAAAATGTAAAGTTATAAGTTAATATTTAATAAGACATCTACAATATTTTGAGTAAGTTGTAGAATCTTCTTTAAATTATATGCGTAGATGCCTCTTTATTGTTATTTTAATATAACTTATATACCTGAGTGATCTACGGAAAATTTTAGCCCATCATAAAGAAGTGGGGAAGGGGCTAGGTGGGTCTGGGCCTTACTACCTGTTATTTAGTAGTTCGTTTCTTTGCATTTTCTGAGCACATTTACCATAGTAATGTATATATTTTTTTACACCATCAGAAAGTAGAGATTTCAACGAACAAGAAACTAACAGACTTTTTAAAAAAAGCTGATGTTTTGACGTGAGAATTTTCGTTTGAAAATTAGACTGCTTTTTCGATATTAAGTCAAAATAAGGTGCAAAAATAAATATTTTAAATAAAAAAAATTACAGTGTATTTGGGATACAAAAAGGTAAGTTTTCACCAAATATCGTGAAAAAAAATGATTTATTGTAATAGATAAAAATAAAAACAAAAAACTTGGTTATTTGAATTTTTCACATAAATTTTGAGGTTATTTGAAGAAAGTGTGTACCTATACAAAAGTTGTAGATCTTTTTATTACCTACAACTTTGCGATTTAACTTTTTTCCATAGGACTTGTAGTTTTTCCGGAAATCGAGATAAACCGTTTTTTACCCTTAAAAGCCCCCCCCCCCTTCCCACTTCCCGACCTCAGATCGCCCGTAATTTATTTTTCCTATCAATTTTGTTGTATTCTCTTCCTTTTACAATGGGTTTCATTCTACTATAAATTTGTTTCTATTTTTACCATTTTCAACCGGATAAGCATTGGTCTAAATTACCTACCTATAGCTTCAAGAAGTTATTAATTTTTCCGCAAGAACTGGCGCCGACTGCTTCAAATAATTTTGTGATACCTACAGAATATTAACAGCGACTACATCTAGGCCTTACCCTATCTAGAATTTAAGCCACAATGTGAGCACCGTGGAAGCACCTTACAATGTCCCAACTATGAGACTCAGAAGACTTTAAACTATGATATTAAGTATTAAATTATTCAAAATACTTACCCTTACGAACGCATTTCGAAAACTTAATTACTTCCTACATCAAAATGATGTACCTAGGGATTGCAATCCGGAAAACCGGATCCGGTAATCCGGCGGATCCGGCATCATTTTACGTCCACCGGATCCGGTACCAATATACCGGATCCGGCGACCGGATCCGGTGCTACAATTTTTTGATATTTAAATAGAGTTGTCGCATTATTAGGTACTTTACTATGCCAAAGAAAAAAGGCATACGATCAGAAATGACAAAAATCTTGGAAAGAGTTGTTCAAGATGATAACTCTAAAGAAAAATTTGGAAGAAATAGTAGAAAAGAACTTAGATTCACCCTCACTAAATAAATATTTGACATTACAGGAAGAATTACAATTACAAATCCAGCAAGAAACCATGTGTTATATACATACTTAACAAGAGAAAGATTTTCATAAAGTACTAAAAAAGTAAATGACTACATTTGAAAGGTCACGAAGTTTTGACGGAGTTCGAAGAGAATACTTGTCTGCTATTTATGACTATTTGCTGACAATAAAGCCGACAAGTGTAGAAACTGAAAGGGCCTTTTTGGCCGCAGGCTATATTTGCAGCTCTATTGAAAGTCGACTAGCAGATGACACAATTAACAATATTTGTTTTCTACGATCCTTTTTTCAAAATCAACATTGATTTTCTATGTATAATGAATACTAAGACAATTATTACTTAAAATTCTACTGAAAATAATTATTTTTCGTAAGTTGATTAAACTAAAAAGTTGAAATTATAAGACAAACTCATTATTGTGATAATTGTGTCATTCATTACAAAGATTCATCAAATCATGATGGTGCCTGTCATAAATATAAGACTTGTTTGTTGCAATAGTTAGCATTCTCAAATACTTTATTAATTATTGTGATCTCATTTCAATGAATTACGTAAGGTTAATTATATTCGATTTTATAATTTTACTTACTAAAATAATTGGTCTATATGTGAAAGTGAAATCTATGAAAATTGAGCTACTTGTTTTATCGTTAAAATTTTACTAGTTACCTACACTTCTAAATTTTATTTGTTTGCTCGTTGTCTAACCTTAACATTAGATTGGAAATATTTTTTTTATATGTTTTATTTTTTATAAACTACCTATATTAAGCACAATAACACTTGATTAACTTACTAACAGTTCATTTTGAACCGAAAAGCGAAAATCACCCTGACTTGATCAATCCGGCCGGATCCGGTCGGATCCGGCCGGATCAGTGGAAATCCGGTCGGATCCGGCCGGATTGAAAATGATGCCGGATTGCAATCCCTAGATGTACCTACTCTTAAAATGTAGTTAATACTAGATTTTACAAATATTTATTATTATTACTTTTAAAAGCGTTTGCAAGCGGCCAATAGATATCGCTTTTTTACATGTAGATCAGTGACTTAGGTATTTACTTTTCACGAATCTAAACCCAGTGTTTGATGTTGCTTCATGCTTGTATATTTTATTTATTTCTACATTCTTTTTGAATAGAGTTAAAGTATCGAGTTAAGCAACCCTGTTACACAATCATACCTTTTGTCTCACCTGAGCAATGCTCTGCGTATTTTATCAGGCGCTGTTAAAATGGAAGACACTAAAATGGACTTTTATATCATAGGCCTTACCTTTAAACGTTATATAAGAATTGAATAATTAAATACTCGTTTTCTTACTCTATCAACGTGATTTATATAAAGGCTGGAAAGAGACGAGAACAGTGTTTAACTAATTGCATAATAAAGTTTATAAGGCCTTATATTCATATGTTACCGTTTATTTCAGATATGTCGCGAGCCAATGATGACCAGTAGTTTTAAATATCCCCCTAACCAACAATGGCAGATGTCTCTGCCCTCCTCCAGCGACCGTCCTGAGTCGAGGTTCGTACCCCACAGGGGGTGCCCTCAGCGAGGTCGCTTAAAATATAAGGGAAGCACCTAAAGCGTTCGCCCGAAAGTACGCTGAAGCTGAAAACTCACCAAAACCGATTTTACCAAGTCCACTTAAAAATTATCTGTAATGGACAATTTACATTCACATTACATAATCTGTAATGTCGTTTAACAACTGGCTACTCGCCCGCTGCGCCACAGAGGCTGTCGGAAATTGGGGCGGGTGTCATTCCCCTGTCCTGTTGCAGTTCTCCTCTTCGGTGTGTTATACAGGCCGGCATGATAAACTCAACTCACACTCGTTTGTCGGCGGTCACTGGTTTTTGGACTACACTGCGCTTACCATCAGGTGTAGTGCATAGGCCAAAAAACGAACAAGTGGGTCACCTGATGCTAAGTGATCTCTACTGCCCGTTTACAGCGGAAGCGATTTCATTTTATACTATGTAAAGATTTAACAGCATATTTCACCTATTTCTAATACATAATTATTAAATACAATATTATCCATACTCTATGATGGAAATAAATTTAAAGATTGTGCTAATTGAAGCGGCGTCGTGCAACTAAGAAGCTAAATAAAAATTGCAAAAATAAAACAAACTAATATCGACATAAAGAAATTTATTAAGGGTACAACCGAATAAAAACAAAAATAATACACAAACAGCTCTTAAAAAATAAATTAAAAATAATGGAAAGAATCATTCGTGGCGCCAATCGTGATTTTTTTAAATCATTCAGTCTAATTGTCGTCTTTTTTTTAAATCAGAGATCTTGTAATCTGAAATGACACAACACACTACTCAATTTTTAATGTTTTTAGTCAGAAAAATGAAGTGCCGTTGCATCACCTTAGATTAGAAGAACTATAGCAATATAATTATTAAAATATAAAATTTAGTAGACGTATAAGAAGAAAAAGTTCATAAAATAAGCACCACTAATAATTAATAATATATTTATTACAATAAATCTTAAACGATTTTATTTTCAAGAAATATATTTTAAAGCACTTTTCGAAGACACGTACATATCACTGATTACGAAAAACTGAATGCAGTTTTTTTTTATTTCGATACCAATAAAATTTATCGTAGATATTTATAACGAACTTTATAAGATATAAACCTATCTAGATATAATAAATCTACACTAAATATTCTCATACTGTCATGTCGGTAAACATAAACGCTTATAAATTAATCATAAATTGTTTTTAAAAGATATATAAATGCGAAAATATTGTTTAAAAGTATTTTTGTGACTGAATATTCTTAATTGTGTATTTCAATCGATACATAATAATTCGATGCATTTTAATTACCTTCAAGCAAATGTACAACAGTAATATGGAATTCGGCTTTTGTCATTACCAGTACAACTCATAAATCGATATCAACATAAAACTATATAACGATAATATCGATTGTTTTTTTTTGTAAACGTCACATACTAAAATATACTTCACATAACCCATTACAGCACCAATACAGTTCAAAGAGAGTTCCCCTTATTCATTAACGGTGGTAGCAGCATTTTAAATATCAAAAGCCTTACTAATACACTTTGTACACATCTCTCATAGTTCATGTTGTGTCGCTTATGCTGTTCCAATGTTGGGAAAGACCTCCCCAAGATCTATGCTATGGAATGCCAGTTAGTATTATTAAGTTCTTTTTTACATCTAGCTTTAAGTATATCTCAGATAGTCCGACCCGTGTCATAGTTCCAGGTGATAATCCTGGCCTCATACATTTAATGCGGCTCTCAGTAAATGTCACTCAACATAAGAAAACCACTACTGAACTATTATCGAGGGTTACAATGTTTTTTATTAAGGCTCAAATAAGATCTAAGATAAAAAGAGACCAATTATTCTGATGCTGTTAATAACCATTAATGAATAAGGGGCCAAATTTATTACATACTTCATTTAGCACTTTATCGAATACTATTTAACTTAAAATAAAATATCTATTTACATCTAACTTTGATATCATATTAAAAACTACAGAGCACCAATAGCAAGACTAGGGTGCCACGCATTCATTTTCCATGTCAAATATAATTAACTATTTGCAATGTCACCCTGCGTTTTTTTTCTAATTCTTATCTCTTCTACAACCTCCATTATAAGCTGAAATATTTTAAAATAAAATGAATTTACAAAAAAATAATCCTTTTCTAACATAAAACATGCTCATGCAAGGCCAGTGATTGAGCGCTAAGGTGTTAGACACAAAAGAGGTGTAAATTCAACGGTAGTAGAGTACATCACAACATGAAGTGTCATTTTAAGATTGTAGAAAAATCTAGAAATAAAGATTTCAACACATCTACAACTATAGAATCATAGCCAACAGCTACAAATATTCTATTGTTTCTACAACCTCAGTTACAAAACCTACAGTGCTATAGTCTTATACAATCAATCAGGACTAACCTGACTCAAAGGCCGGATTTTCTCATGAATACTGTTCTCCGCCTGTCTGGCCGTAGGTGGGGGATGGTCCGGCGTGGGGGGCTGTGCGTAATGCGTCGGCGACAATGGAATACCCATCCTATGACCGTCGCTATACCGATCACATTCGCTCGGACTATTCATCGATTGGTCATCAAGCAAACTCTCCAGTGACGATCTCTCCTGATTGGAGTACTTTCTCACTCTGTTATCGTTCATCCTGGTCTCGAAGTTCTCTTGTCCCGGCAAGAAGTTGTTCCTTCTCAACTTCCTTCGTGGGTTCTGTTCCTTTATGACGACATTCTCGTACATAGCCGTGATGGCTACTGGCTGTGACCTCTGCTTGAGGCTGGGTCGAGGGTTCGGGATCGGTATCACCCTTGGCGAGTTGTGATTCTCTTCGTACTCTGAGTATGACAGTTTGCTCTCGACGTAATGGTCGACCGAACGGCCCAGTTTGAGGTAGTGTTTCGCACCCTGTAACAAAAATAATTTCAATTGGAATTACATTTACAATTCATATCTTGGAAATACGGACTACCGCTTGTAGAATACGTTAATCAATAGAAGTAACCAAAGTTTGTGCAAAGATACTAAAATTAATAGGATTTCAAACGATCCAGAAGAATTGTGAAAATGTTACGATGAGAGGATGTTAGTATGCAGAATAGGACAGAGACTTCATGCAAATTTCGAATAACATTGACGTTCATGATGAAACAGAGCCGATGCCGCTTATGACTGAATCAACACCAATTATTACGCTCTTTTTATCACTTACAATACATTGGGTTAGTGATTATTCATACATTTCTATCTGGTTAACCGGATTAATCAAGAAATTAGATCAATTACTACAATCAAATGTTGCAACATTACTATTGATTTCCAGAGCCGCGTGTACCTGTATATCGTCCAAATCGTCCTGACTTCTCGCATGCGGCCTTAGCTCATAGCTGTAGCCCGAGGAGGGGGAGTTAGCGTGGGTGGGGGACACTGACAGGTTCCGCCGCGGTGGTTTCTTTGGGGGAGTGGGCTGCAACGCAGAGTTTCGTGTTAGGGCAAGCGAACTGTTATTTTCATGCTGTGAGCGTTAAAGCGGTCATGCGTTTGAATATTGAAAGCTAAGGAATGATGGGGATGTACGAGTAAATATGACATATTTATTAGTATTTATTTTTAAAACCTAAAAGCTAAATTAAGTAGACTTTGGAAAAACAGCGAAACTTATTTCTATATAGTTCTTAAGTCAGGGACGCTCAAGCGATTAAACATGTTAAATCTTCTAACTGCCGTTGTGGGACATGCTGCCTTTATACTTAATGATTACCCTTCACCTAAACTGTATTCTTCGAGATTAGCACATAAAACAAGTTTTTAGACTGCTACGCTGAATGCTAACACGACCACGTCAATATACGCTGTATTAGCTCATAACGTTAAACTACGGATAGATGAAAGGCGCCTTATGAAAAGTATCTATCGTGCCAATGTGAATGGAAGGATCAGAAAAGGGCGCCCGTGGAGATAGTATGCGATCAAATAAATGATCTTCTCTGAAAAGGGCAAGTCAATAGCATCTTTATAATAATGTACGCTAAGATGAATGAAAGTAGAAAAGGTAAAAAAGGTGTATCTGGATCGTAGTTCATGACACAATTATCTCTGTCTACTTCCATGGGATGTAGACGTGAGTGTGTATGTATGTATATTAAGTAACCACATCTTCGTTGACTTGACTAATCTCTTTGGTAAAGTATGCACAAACAAGGCACAATAATGTAATACTACTAAATGGGTCGCTCAATCAACAAGAAAAACAACTCTATTGCTCAACATTCCTCGTCAACGTTAATCACTAATCAAGCCACAATCTAGGAGATGGTAAGTAGGTTTCTATTTCGGTCGCATCTTGTTGTCATCGTAGGAAGCGGATAAGTGCTCGCAATTGAGTAATAGGGAATTTGAATGGCGGAGATAACATTAAAATGTGTCGCTTGTTACACGAGCTCAGCGATTTATTGGGAGTTGCAAAGATGTAGAAGTAGAACTATTTAAGGCTAGTTTAAACAAAAATAAATCATAACGTACTGAAAATATCTTTTCTTATTTACGGTTCAATTTCTGTATGGAATGTTTGGTGGAATATGACAATAGTTTTCTGTAGACACGCACTGCCGAACGGTGATTCATTCTACTTCTTATTATTATTATAATACCTATATGAAAGTTTGGATGTTTGGGATTTTGGACGTTTGTTAGACCCGTATTTACAAACAACACTGAAGTAAGCTCTTTGTCAAGTATCAAAATGTGTGTACATAATTGGCCTTTTCTTATTGAGCACCAAAAACTAACCGATAAGGATTTGAGAAATCGTCACTATGCGTTTGTTTTGTTATGTTTATGAATACGGGTGTTAGTCAATCACGTCTTAACGGCTTAACTGATTTGGATAAAATTTGGTAAACACCCAGGGAGAACATAATCTGGATTAAGACATGGCTACTTTTTTGATCGTAGTTACCCGAACTAACCTATCTTAGTTTGCGAAAGCGTTTCCCTAACAACCAGTATAGCAGATAAATTATATTTTATGTAAACTTCACTACAATCAGTCTCTCGTAACTTAATGCCTGTGGTCCCAAGTGGTCCAAGTAATCCAATATAGACCAGTGGATGAGGAGTAAATTGGTTGCAGCCGGTCACTGAATGAACAATTTTCAACGTAAAAGCTCGTTACGCGATCCCGGCATTGTAGACAATTTCCAGACGGGTTCATTCGTTTAATTACAAAAGTGACTAGTGGAGGGCTATTAAATTTTATTTCTTCAAAGTTCACGTCATTGTGACCTTCACTTATGTTGGGATATAGAAATAAAATTATTTTTTCTACACGTACTTACTACAATTTCCTATACATTGCACGCGATACACTGCCTGGTGAATTAGTCTTGTGTTATTATAATTGTTTTGTATGTAGATTTTCAGGTAAGGTTGGTTAAGTTAGGCCTTTTTTTAACAATAGTAAAGATTCGTTTGCTAATCGACTAAAATTTCAGATATCTAATTATCAGTTCTACGGCTTTTGTACAACAATATAATACAATTACAAACAATACAATTAGTACTAATATACATGCCCGGCCATCCTGGTCTGGTCAGTCATTCAAGAGAAAAAAATCTACATAATTTATTGTATTATAAAATCACCATCACATATCCAAATATTGGAAATACAGGAAGATTGCATTTCACATTTCATGAGCCATGCTGTAGCCAGTTTTGGCTATAGCATGAATGGACCGGCTCGACCGGGTCGTTACTACTGTCTCACAGAAAACCGACGTAAAGTAGCGGCTTGCTGCTGCGTTTTGTACGGTGAGTGAGATATCCAGAGGCCCAAATCCCCCTCCCCTTCCCAAACCCTCAATTATCTCTTCCCTTTAAGGTCGGCAAAGCGCCTATGATTCTTCTAGTATTGTACATGGGCGGTGGAGATCATTTACCATCAGGTGACCCACTTGCTCTTTTACCGGTCAATGCTATATAAAAATGAAAATGCTAAAGCGCCATTTTAATCATTACTCTTTATGAAAAATTATTTCATTGTGGTAAAGTATCATAACTGTCATGTCCCACTTTACAAAACATAAGATGGAACATCTTGCATTTGGCTTGTTAACATATGACCGCAGTTCACACCGTCCATCCGCAGATATGCTTTAATTAAAATTACGACTACAAACAAACGCTAATCGTTTGTGCTCCGAGCGTTAATGCATTTATTTCGACACATATATTTTTCTGTGCAGCCATGGTCCATTTACGTACGTCTAAATAATGTTGACCCACATAGCCGACAGTTTACGAATTGTCCGATTTCAATAGTTTACATTAGACACGTGTAGTAAACGGTTAATATTCGGGATGTTTAAAATCTCGTTCTGCTTTATAACGACATTAAAATTTACCGCGACTTTCGTTTAGTGCTTATCACGTCTGAGAACCATGATATGCTGGATTCTATTTAAAGGTCATTTTGTGTTTCGGGTCTAATGATCGATTTTTAAAATGTATCCTCGTATAAGTAGATATTCGCAATGAACACACAGAAAGAAACGTGTACACTCCCTTCAGGGCAATAACAGAACTAGTAGAACATATAAAAGTCACAAATGCAATTAAAATAACAAAAATCAACGGTAATCTTACTACATCATTTCATGATTAATTACAAGCATTCGACATAAAAACTTAATTTCCCATAAACAAATTATGCCTGCCCTTCGAAAGAAACAAATTTCTTCGAAAACGAGTCAGCTACAAGTAAGTACATCAAAGGGCTAGGATATAAATCGACTGGTACAAGCAGATGTCATGAGATGGCGCCAACGCACGATGATTTGTGACGGGAGGCGGGAGTCGGACGCAAACCGTGAACCGTCTTGTCGTCATATTACTCGTTTTAATGAGGAACAATAAATTGAATGTCTTTATTCGCGGATGAAGGCTATTCGGGGATGGATTGTGGAAATATGAGCATCCATCCATCAACCAGACTGTAACCGTCCAATGTCAAACATAATACGAGCATAAGAAAGCATATTTTTCGTGCTCTAGAACATGTTAAAAAACACTATAATTTTACTGTTTAATTTCTATCCTTGATCAAAGAAATTACCAAGAAATATTGATACGCCAAAATTTAAGAAATTAATTAACTACGTATCTTAGCACATAGCACATAGCACGATCTACCTATTATGATATCTAATGTAGAAATCTCTCTAGATACCATACAAAATGTCATCACGGCCATGTAACCCACATAGCATGAAATCATCTAATCAGTTAGCGGAATGGGTAAACATAATGTACACATCTGCCCACGGGAACACATGTACGTGTGGCGTAATCATTAACAAATATCTAGACGGACGAGAACTAATAATAGCTACCACATTGTTGAATGGATTCGGAAACAACGCTTAAACAATGTGGTAATAAAACAAACTACGTTTCAAACATTTACTGGCACCAGTTGCGAAAGGTGCAAAATCGGTCAAGTGAGAGCAAGTGGGCCACCTGATAGTAAGTGATCTCCACCGCCCATGTAAGCCTACAATACTAGAATTGATCATCATAAAGATCAGTCTTTGAGACTCCAACACAAGCTCATCGGTATCATCCAACTATTAGATCAATACAAACAATTTATCAAACGCGCCAAAATCCTTGAGTAATGAGGAAAAGTAATATTTTCACCTATTTAAACACGACTGCACTGGCCGCGTGCCAAATGTCGGGTCATTTGCTATTTCTGTGGATTTCAGCGAGCCGTGTTATCAATAAGCAAGAAATTTGCAAACTCAACTGTTTTAACATTTTTGGATGCCCAAATCGCCCTCCCCTTCCTAATCTCCATTCGTTTCTTTGAGGTCAGCAAACGTACCTGCTAAACTACCATGCTGCTTCTGGTTTGTGGGTCCTTGTGGAGCGTCAAGATCTCTACCATCAAGTAACCTACTTGCTCGTTTGCCGATATCTGTTGACCTTCAATATTTGAACAAACATAAATGTTATAATCAAAATTGTTGCTTTACTGTTCACGCCTGTATCCTCGTAGGGGTAGGCAAAGATGAAAATGGTAATCCACAGTTCATCGGACTTATTTCAGACCCATGATATGAAAAGCGATCAGCTATCACATTGGACACATATTCCAATATCGGGAAACTCATGAATATGTTTGTGGTGATATTTCAAATCGAAACTCAGACAAATTCATTTCCTCGACCTGGAAGTTGAAGCTAATAAATACATCATAAGTTTCTAAGCCTATGTATGATGCCTTTAAAGTCAATAGTTTAGACCAATGAGGCGATAAAATTATTGATTTATCTGCAATTAATATAAAATCTATAAAACAGCATAGCATATTTCTCAAGAAGAATTGTATAGCACCTCCGTAATACCTGTTCTCACATACGGCTGTCAGATTTGGGCTCTCACTAAAGCAAAGACCCTGAAACTAAATACCTGCCAGATCTCAATGGACGACCATGCTCAATGTAAGAAAAACTGTTAAAATAAGAAACAAAATAATAAACGTACGAAAATCAACGACGTAACAAAAAAGATGAGAAAACTGAAATGGAAATGGACAGGCCACACGATACGAAGTATAGAAAAATTTAACAAAAGTATTATTCTGATACCCAGAAATAGAAAACGAAAACCGGGAAGACAAGTACGAAGATAAGTTGATGATATTAAGGGGTTAGGTGGGTTTCACAGGCTCAAAACAGGTACATTTTTACGATTTTTTTTTAAATTAACCAACAAAATATTTCATTCCATCAGTTTACCATATAAAATATATATATTTCATAAGTAGTATGTGAAATTTTCATCGAAAAATATTGAAAATTAAAGCGTGGGCACGTCGTCTCCTGTGACCCCTCAAAAAAAAGGTCTCTCGGCGTAGTCAGGATAACTCATGACAGATTCATCTGAAATGCAAAAACTAAAAAAATTCTTTGAAATAAAACTAATTTAAACGGATTTTATCGCGGTTTTTTATTAATTTTGATCCCGACGTTTTGAAGACTTTTCAGCCTTCGTGGTCACGCGATAAAATCCGTTTAAATTAGTTTTATTTCAATGAGTAACATTCGCGTAAACGTAAGAAATCATTATAAAAAAATTCTGTTAGTAGATGCTTAAAGCTCGTACTTGAACGAAGGAAAAAAATAAAAAACAAAAATTGAATTTTTGGCGGCGTTGAGAACAAAAACCCTTTTTTTGAGTAAAATTTGCACCCTTCATGGCCTTGAAAAATCACTTAAAATAGAAAAAGAAAAAAAAATCTCCTTCAAATTTTGCACACTTCTTCAAAATAACATTATCTCGTGCTTGAACGAAGGATTTTTTCTTTTTCTATTTTAAGTGATTTTTCAAGGCCATGAAGGGTGCAAATTTTACTCAAAAAAAGGTTTTTTGTTCTCAACGCCGCCAAAAATTCAATTTTTGTTTTTTATTTTTTTCCTTCGTTCAAGTACGAGCTTTAAGCATCTACTAACAGATTTTTTTTAGTTTTGCATTTGAGATGAATCTGTCATGAGTTATCCTGATTACGCCGAGAGACCTTTTTTTTGAGGGGTCACAGGAAACGACGTGTCCACGCTTTAATTTTCAATATTTTTCGATGAAAATTTCACAAACTACTTATGAAATATATATCTTTTATATGGTAAACTGATGGAACGAAATATTTTGTTGGTTGGTGTAAAAAAAAAATCGTAAATATGTACCTGTTTTGCGCCTGTGAAACCCACCTAACCCCTTAAAGCTATTGCGTTAGGGAAAACATGGACTAGGACAACGCTTAACAGAACAGAATGTAAATAAATGAAGGAAGCCTTAGCCAAAGTTGGGCAGACAGACCAAGTCGTCGATGTCGACCTATCCAAATGGAATCAACAATACTGTAGTGATTACATGAACGTACATTTTAAATTTGGTGCCAGAATTGCAGGTGGTTTTTATTATTGTTAATATAAAATCTAAATCTAATTATATTAATGGCGCAAAAAATTCACCGTGTTACATTGTAGCAGAAAGTAAAGATGCAGTCACCGCCACTGTTGCAATAATATCATGTTCACTTTGATACTAAAAATCATCAACGTACTGGTCTAGCTCCAGGAATTAACTATGACAAACTATTTTATAAAGGAACTGATTGGATGATCAATCTTAATGAATATGACAACAATAATAATGTCAACGATCTAATGAAGTAGCCCATTGGACAAACAAATACCATCCGACTTTATTGTTGAAATGAAGTTGCATCATTTTGCCAAAGATGTTTTGTGACAGAGACACGCTGTAAAGAAAACTGTCTCTGATTTGACCGGCTCCGCCAGGGCAGTTCGATTGTCTAAAAGAAAACTGACATGAAGTGAGACGTGGTTTGCTGTTGTTGTAAATATTGCGATAGTTTCCCAACGGCCTGATCCTCACTTTTCTAATACCCTAACCATTCTTTTCTTTAAAAGTCGACTAAGCACCCATGATTGATCTAAATTTGTGGCCGGTGGAGATCACTTACACTCAAGTGACCATTTCCCATCGTTTGTGCAAATATATCTCAATGTCGAACAAATTTCTAATCCTCAGCGAAGTATATTTTTTCAACCAAAACAATTATGAGGACTTGTCTTGACAGTCTAATTACGGCCAAATAATATTTTGAGTAATAAAAAATAATCAATATGGCAAACGGAGCGAAATACCACAACATTTTTAATACTACTACCAAACTTTTCATAACACTAGGCAAAGACTTTTCATAACACTAGGCAAAGAAAATAAATGAACTAAAGAAATTTCAGCGCGTCTAATCTTTGACCGTTTATTTCTATCCAGATGTGATTAACGATACTGGAATTAGGTTATGAAGACCTTGACACGTACATTTTTTCATTAGTACAATAGTCTATTAGATATTTTGGTCGATCGTGTCATCGGACAAGGCTGAGTTTTATACGCTCTCTAATCAAATATAGCTGTCGTGATTTAAAATATCTCAACACACACAACGCAGTAAGCAGTGTTCCAGAACCTAGCGATTTCTCTAAACTCTACCGAATACCATCTGTGGAAATGCACAGATTAACGCTGTAGATACTGTTGTCTACAGCGTGGCTCTACCACTCAGTTTGATATGTTTATATATCTTAAATGAAGGCAACCGCATAGAAGTTACGATATTGATCATAAATTACGAATATTATCAACAACTTTATGGCGCGGCCTTAATATAAAATTAGCTCTTTTTAACTATAACCAATCTATTTGTAACGCATAAAATAAAGAATGGGCTGTAGAAACAATAACATACCTAATGGTATGCTTTGATAGATATTATGATACGATGGAAATAACGATTGGGGGATTATCTTGCAACATAGTAGGAATTAATATTGATTATCAGTTTTATTATAGCAGGAATAGGATCTAATTAAAAGAATATAAAGCAGAAAAACCAACAATACAAGGCCCTATTTGTAATTGCCCATGCCCCACTAAACGTACATAATACTAAAATTAAAAATAAGGACTCGTCTTTAAATCAAATAATATACCATACAATTTTTTATTTCATATACACGATTAAAAATCAATTGCCTTTCGTTAGTCTCGCAAAATCTCCTAAACGATTGGACCGATTTCGATGTTTTTTTTGGGTTGTGTTTAAGTGGGTCCCGGGATGGTTTAGATTCACATTTGGACCCGGTAGGTGGCGCTGCAAAACGTTTAATTATATATTGCGGGTGAAACCACGTGGTACAACTAGTTCCATATAACTAAAATTATTTAATAAACATTTAGAAACTTACACAAATTCTCACACACTAATCCTCACTACAATAACACAAACACAAACATTCACAACACGTCATCACTTTCAAATTATTATATCGATTAACGATTCCGATCAGATATCGATTATGGCAGTACGAACGAAATACGCGCACGCGCGTTTGCACACGCAAGCGACGACCGCATACGCGACGGAGATACTGAACGCCCAATTTCTTCGCGGGAACGATGCGCGGGACTTGACCATGTGGTGTGAGAAATACGACGTAAGTACATCAGAAATAGAGGGATTAAATATTAATACGACCATTGTCGAAATTTGAATGGCCAATTACACGGATAGTGAAGATATTATTTTTAATTTGTAACACGATGTTTAGAAAGTTATACGCAATATAGCTCCTTTTGGTGGCAAATTATTACTGATATAAATAAATATGAAGGAGTTCATGTTATCTAATCCATACCTATATCGATACATATCTTTAACACTCACAACTCGTTCAAAAACTAATTGTATCACTCTTTCCATTTCGAATACATCAACTACATTACTTACAACGCTATTATTCTTTATGAGGTTTTATGAAAGTGCGAAATGCAAATGCGAAAAACATTTACCAAAAATATTCCGTAGGCAAAAGAGACTTCGAAACAACTGCAGCCATCCCAAAAGGACAGACTACAAAAACTATAAGATTGGAATAGATGCGTGACAGGAATTAACTCGTCTAAATGTCTGAATGTTGGCACACAGTGAAGCCATGTGGCGTGAATGAATAAAATCTTTATCGCTTTTCTCACGAGCATTTTTATTCATTTTTTAACGGAACACGCACGTCACTCATTGTTGATTCCACTAATGATTCATTAAATTCCATATAAGAATGCAGGTCAACGACTTCATATATTGATGGATAATATTGGAAAATGAAAAATTGCAAGATGCAATTTGTAATTAAAGGTACTCTATAAAATCATAGATTATTGATATTGAATTTACCATAGTTTTCGATGGGATCTTCGCTCTAAGACAATTCCAAATCTTTTAAAACGAAATCAGTTATCACTAAATTAAAAATAAACTGGACTTAACGCACAAAATTCCGGATGACACAGAAATAGAAACAACCAACTATAAAATCACAATAAGAAGACTAACACATTTAATTTTAAAATCACTACATATAAAGTAATCCCATAAAAAATATGGAATCTGGTTAACGTATAATTCAGACTTTAAAGAATTTGACAGTTCCCACAGTGCAATGGGTTCCAATTGTCCCTAGCTCTATATTAATTGTAGCTGCGTTTAATCCATACGTGTACAATTGTACCGAGACAGGTCGCGTGTATGTTAAACACGGAATTTGGAACACATTAATTTTTATCGTAGTACAATGTGTTATCGTATTGTAAGCAAATAACGCAAAACTCGTCGAGTTTAATATAGAAAAATTCGAATTTCAAAAAGCGATACCAAGTAAAAACCACGCTGTTTCCGAGGCGAAAGGCGCCACGACTTCAACAGTAATGATCGTACGCTGTGCCGACTCGAGTCCAATCTAAGTCCTGGGATAACGTTAGCTTTTGACCGACTAAGAAATCAAATTGAAAATTTGTTACTGTTCAATGCTCTGTCATGGACATCGGGATTTCTACGTGGACAGTCACAGTCAACAATGACTGTATAACTTTAATGGAAGAATGCGATCAATAACCCGCGGACGGCAAAACGTGACACGTTGTCACGCTACATTTTTTACATTTGTAACGTGACGATAAAGGCTAATAAGGCACTTTCACTTCGCGTTACAAGGAACAGGTCGCTAGGTGGTAACTATGCAGAATTGGGGAACCATAAATTGAATCTTAAGTCTATAGGCGTGTTGCTTGTCCCCGTCACAATTTAAACCATACTGACAATATGCACATCGATTAAAATATGAAATATGTTTTATAAATTATTATTGTTTATGAAATTCCAGGACGTATTGCAAAAGTAAAATATATTAAAAACTGGGTAACTTAGCGCGGCATTTAGCAATATCAATGAACTTTAATAATCAATTAAGTATTTCTTAGAAGACGATTATAATTTCTCAGAGACGACAGATAAGAATGTTTCTGAACTCAGTGCGTAACGGAGCATAAAGCATGTAATAGGTAATCGAATCCTAATAAGTCGTTTGACAACTATTTTTTGTAAGACCCAAAATCTTTAGTATAATTTTATATAGTATTTATTGAGATACTTGTTTGTAACATTTTGGCATTAGCAACCTATCTATAACTACTAGATACTGTTCGTAACTAGCGCATACTCCGTCAAACATGCAAATTTGAACTAAAAAGCCGAATAGCGATTAACCGGTTTTACAAAAAAAGTATTAACGAGTATGAACACCATAAAAGCGAATTCGAAAATAAAGGAAATGATTTGAAAAAGTCATTAGTGTCTATATTCTACATCTTTGGCAATTAGGCCAACGTTACAATTTGTACATTTCAAAGCAACCAATCCTTTACATCCGTTGATACCCAGATACCAGGGGTACCGTGTAAATAATATTTGAGCATGGACAATGGATACGGGATAAAGAGTCACAACAATTGTTGAAAGCACTTTTGGAAGGGTGAACGTAGTAATAATAAGTGACAATATTAATTAACTTACCGAAACCTTACTGTATTCCTGGTTGTGTAGATGGAGCGGAGCGCAGCTAGAGGCAGCGCTGGACACGCTCAATGCGTCACCCTCGCTGGTGCCCTCCGTTTCGTCCCACCGCCGGCGGCCCGACCCGCTGCAAACACCCCCCGCCACCGGT
This sequence comes from Amorpha juglandis, assembly GCA_949126905.1. Taxonomy (NCBI): domain Eukaryota; kingdom Metazoa; phylum Arthropoda; class Insecta; order Lepidoptera; family Sphingidae; genus Amorpha; species Amorpha juglandis. The sequence continues at coordinate 10,293,335 of OX421386.1, read as the reverse complement.
ACCCCCTCAAGCGAAGCAGTATCAAGCGACACATCCGTATCAATCCTCGGAACACCACTGTCATCGTCCCCGCCCGATGACGAACTCTCAGACCCTTCTACGCTAATACCACTCTCTACTTTCGAACTTAACGATTCAAATTTAGAATCTTCTAAGAGGTTTTCTTCTACGATCACATCTATTATTTCAGTTTTGGAATTACTTCCAAACCTGAAAGAATCGCTGTGAACCCACGGCCTCTTTGCGGTACTAACGTCTGATTTGATTGTTTCGGCGTCTGAGGATTCCGCATCAGAATGCAAAGTACCGTCTGAATCGTCGTCTGATGATTCTTCAATGCATGATTTAAATGAAGTGTCAGATTTAATTGTCACATTTGAGTTGCATGAATGCAATGACCAATTCCCCGAGTATTCCGAGGAACTCGATTTACGTAAAGGCAAATGCGTATAGTTAGAAGCAGAAGGCAGACTAGTGGTAGTCGATGTTGAATTCAAAGATATTACTTCCGATATATCTTTTATGGAATAAGGACGCGCAGAAGTTGACGATAATGTACTCGTGTAACTTAAACTGTTAGGATTGCTACTATGTTCGTCCGTATTACATTTATTTCTAGCAATGATATCTTCAACGTTAACCACAGCATATGGATCCTCTAAATTATGCGGCACGGAGTAATTTTTCGGCAAATTACCTTTTTGGACTGTCGAAGAAGGAAAAGTGTCCAAAGTAATATCTGGGGTCGAAATACTTTTCTTTATAGCTGAAAACTTTACAACATAATCTATAGGAGTTTCAAGCTTTTTAGAATTGAAAGTGCATATACCAGATTCACAGAAACAACGAAACGAAGCGGAAATTAACTGACGTTGATTATTTACAACATCAAAATCTATGATAACTTTTTCTTCCTCGTTTATATGGGAAATTTCCAATAAATTTTCAGCACTGCTATAATTCTTTAATGGTCTCGGTTTACAAAAACATATAGCAGTTTCATAATAACTATCTCTTTTATTGTGCGAACCCTTCATTGACGAGACAAGATTGGCACCAAGAGTGTCTCTATTGAAAAAGTTCAGAAATTCTTTAACCGTGGGCGCCTTATATATACAGTGCCCCGTCCCTCTTATATGATAATGAGCTAGTGTTTCTTTCAGATACTCATTATTCCACTGAGGCAGGTCTCTAACTTTAATTGAATTTCTATCTACTTCAATGTTAGTAAATGTTTTATGCCTAAATAATACTTTTTTTTTCGTAGTCTTCTCAGTTTTCTTGTTAGGCAGAGTGCCAGTCATAGACAAGCACATATTTTTATCATGTGATTCCTCGCTACAATCAACATTTTCTATAGCACTCGCTTCGGTGGCATCGGACGAACCTGAAGAATTTGAACGCGTTCTATAAACTTCTACTTTCCCAGGTCCTGAATAATAAGATGGAATTCGTCCATGGCGAAATGATTTAGATTTTTGGGATAGAAAAATGTCTTCTAAATTAGACTCATCCACCATCGAATCAGAAGACAGTGTAGACGATCTACTTGCATTCGGGGAATTCTCGTTCACCTTAGTGTTTGAGTATATTGGAAGTGGTATAATATTGCGTTTGGGTGGCTCGGGTTTTCTTTCGTGTATAAGGTAGACGTTTTCATACAATCCTATTTTCTCTGTTTCATCAACGGATACTTTTGGAGGAACATGAGTCCTAGCAGCTGGAGTAGGGATAGTTTTAGGTACCACCACAATATTCTCATATATAGAACTGTCATGCTTGGGATTGGGAATTACATTTGGCCTTGGGGCTGGCCTGGGAAGTGAATTATTTTTGTATTTTGTTTCACTATCGGATTTTGAAAATTCAAAAGATTCGTAGCATTCATTTACGAAGTTTGTAGATTCTCCTGATATTATTGATATTCTATCTCTTGGTTCAAATATATCTATTCTAGTGTTAAGATTCACAGCTTCAGCAATTTCTATCTTATTTTTAGAAATGTTATCATTGTCAAAATCATGAATAATAGCAGACTCACCTATCGACTCTTGAGAATCACTAAGTTCATTATTTTCAGAAATATTGGGTAGAGATGTTTTAAATCCTGGACAACTCCTATTGCTTCTATTTACAACCGAGTCCCTATTCAGAGTACCTGCCCTATCTAATGAAATTGTGTCAAATTCATAATTACAAACAACTTCTCCTGACTCCTCCTTTTTCGACAGTATTTTGAAGAACTTACTGTTTCCTATAAGCAAAGTATTCATACTACTTTTATTTTCAAGTCGTTTTGATTTAACATCGACTTCCGACTCCAAGCCTGCATTGTTAGAAATGTTAGGGGCTGAATTGAACTTAGCTTTGAGGCCCAAGCACTTTGATGCAAGCTTTTTAACAAAACTTTGATGGTGATTTTTTGTTATAGAAGATGAAGATGGTGATAATAAGCTTTCATTAGTGTTAGTTTTTTTCTGGGTCTCAGGGCCTTTCCTGTAAAACACATAGAGCAACAAAAATGAAACAAATCATAAAATGAACACAAAAAAAAATATAAGTACATATTTAATGACTTGGGTTAATCATAATTAATGTTAGCACCATCACCACGTACATGACATTCGAAATTTGATGAAAGAAGTAAAATAAAAATTCCTAAATAATACCAAAATAGTATGACATTTAATCATCATGCCCTTTACCAATCTGTAATAAGTAATTTGATTTGGTTTAGCTTTTTACATATAACATCGGTCATCTTCCTATCGCGTTGTGGAGAGGAATCGTCATTTTCATCCTCATCAAAGGCATGGAACAATTCATAGTCAGAAGGTTTTATAGAATCATGAGATGCCGATTTTGTTCGTAGCTCATCCACATCAGAATAGAGGTTGCCATAAATATCCATATATAAATTTTCATGGCTAGCATGGGAAGTACGATTGCGACTTTTACTAATTATATCTTTAATTTTCTGAACTCTGTCAGGATCTTCATGACAATAACAAGGCGTAAAATGCACTTTTTCTTTCTTTCTTTGAAATGGGTAAGCATCACTATGAATAGCAGTCGGATTTATTTCGTAAATATACATATAATCCTTTGGTTCATACAGACAACCAGCATCACCTCTATTGTGCACACTGTCTACTTTTTGACTGAAAACTAAAATATCAGGAAAAGATGTTAACCGCTCTTTGAAAGAACTACGCGTTTTCTTCGAAGGGTAATAATTGTAAGTAAATGTTTCTTTGGATTTATCGGATACACTATTAACGTCACAACTAATTCTTGTAGAAATAGATGAGTTACCCTTTAAGAAAGCTGAGATGAACCTTTGCTTAGCTTGTGTTTTACCGTCCATGATCATATACGAAGTCTCCGGTTGGTCTTTAGAGACACATTCAATGCTTCCATGGATACACATATGTGCTTTAGTATCATCAGTACAATTCATGTTTACATACACATCATCTAACTCGCTAGTATTTGCATAAATATCGCACGGGGCATCAGTGGTGTCGTTTGGTGAGGTAGGAATACTTGAACAAGAAGAATAAACCTCACTTGTGGACGGATACTTAGGCAAAGGACATGGTTTTTTCAATAAAGAATTTTGCGGTGGTTTTTTTTCGTCTGAATATAATAGAGGGAGATTCGAATATAGGTTAGATTCGTCTTCTTCTATACTCCGACTGTCTTCAATATCCTCTACAGGAATATTGGCGCGCTTTTTAAATTCCAATATAAGGTTGTTGTGATTTAAAACATTTGAATCATCCTTAACGACATCACAGACAGCTTTGAGTTGATTTTTTAATTTCTGTTGTAATAGAAAACTGTCGCTTCTTGGAATTAAATCCGATTCGCTGGATTTGCATGGAGCAGTATTCTGATCATTTTTTTCAAAACATTTTGTAGCGCCAACTGGTGGTGGGGGTGGTGGTGGCTTTTTAAATATGGGTTTAGTTTTAGTCATAATATCGTTTTTAGAACAACTATTAGTTTTGTTACGAAAGTACGTATTAGAATATATTGCAGAAGCATTTTCATTAGTGCCGGGCAAACAAGCTTCTGGATTACACAATTTTAACCTGTAAATGGATTAACCAAATTTTCAATTATATCTTTAACACGTCCTATTATTAAAATATTACCAACTAAACTATTCTCCTGCGCTTTTGACACATTAACCACGCTCACGACAAACATAATTGTCCATTTTGTGTAGAATGTTCATTCAGTGGACATGAATAACGGACTCATCCTTTATAGAATCCGAGCCGGGTTCTTTTCAATTGAAAACGCTCATGTCAAAGCATTTTTAAAAGTCATCAAAAGAATATTGGCGGTGGTATCTTTCCTTCGCGTTATGAGCAACATCTCAACCAGAACGATGTCAAGCAAATTCAGAGACACGGAACAGTTTAATGAGATGCCGGCAAACTTTTTGTTTCTCTAGATCTGTGTCTAAGGAAAATTGCGTGGAAAAAGTTTTCATTTAAACTTTTGAAAACGTTCTTTTGGATCCGCTTTGTGACAAGCATTTGCATCATAATAAATTGGTGCAAGCTAGAAAAAAAATACCAATTCATGGTAATTGTGTTTTAATTAATTTCGTGACTATGTCATCTTGCAAAACGTGCAAAAGAATCATCACAAAGCTAGTGGAGTGACCGCTTGAGACATTTTTTTTTTATTTGGCTTTAAAGATTTCAGTTGCTCGTTGTATAAAAAAAATAAAATATACGTGATAACATGAAAAGAGCGTTTTCAAAGATAGCAATCAGAGTTCAAAGGAGACACGTCGTGTGTAGTAATTGAGACGTAGCTCTCCAATTAAAACCGAATGTTTAGAGGCTGCGACCTCTTGTGTCGAGAATCTTTGAGTAATTAGAGAGGAGGGGGATTCCTTTCCCGCCTCTGTGACACGGACATTTAAAGACCGCAAGTCTGTTTAAGCGAGCTTTTGCGAATCAACGACTCCTTTCACGTTTTTTTTTGCATGCAATGTTAGTGATTTAAAAAGGAATAGAAATCTATGTACAAACCAAACAAAACAAATGACAACCACCACCGTTAATGCGAAATGTGAATTCAAACATATTCTAATGTTTAATGTAATGTAACAAAAATGTACAGTCAATTATGTACGATGTTTTATGCTATTGTTTCTTGATACAAATACACTGACGGACTCATACACACATAACTGCATCAATGTTCAAGACGCATTTGAAATAAACATTTTAGGGCACGTGGAGGCAACACACCGTATTAAAAAAAAAAACCTGTGTTTCAACTTTTTATTGTAAAAACCAATTTTTCATTAAACCAAGCAAAACCAATTTTTGTTACATTTATCGTTTTTGTTCAAATAAATGAATGGCCCTTTCCAGTATGCAAACATACACTTAAGGATATGATACTATGTGATACTGTTATGAAGTTAACGACCCAAACTATAAGTTACGATTTAAATTTGTATTTAAAGATTGAATACTTGGATAAAATGTTTATTTCAAAGGTGTCTTGAACATTGATGCAGTTTATCAGTCCGTCAGTATATTTCATTCGATTAAAAATCAAAAGACAATAAGACAATTTATATAGTTTCACAAAAAAACTAGTATGTGGTATAAAAGATAATTATCAATAAAACAATAGCAATAGAGTAACAAATTAACATGTTAACGCAATAATTACATCATACTTAGCATATATACGCCAATTTAAAACAATTTTAATTATTATAAACTCAATAATCGATGCGAAGATATGCAAAAAGTACTGTAAATTAATGCGTTAAACCCTATTAATCATTAATGCAGCGAAATCTGTCTAAGTGGAAAATTTTAACTTAAGGTTACATTTTGCTACTCGCATACCTACAGTAATGCATGATACATCTGTTTAAACTACTTTTAACTTTAAATTGACAATAAATGCACTATAGGGAATTATTTTATCATTTTTATCTTATGAGAATTAGTTAATATGAAAAACGGTGTCTGTCCGAGTGAGAATGAATTCTATAAGAGATTCGTATATCCAGTTAGACAGGATTCACTGCATTTATCAATATTAGCGGAGAGTCGTTTGTGTAAATATTAATGAACGATCTTAGTTCGATTGACCAAATAGATCGTGGAAATCGACCAATCAAACTAAGTAATTTGTACGCGTGACCTTCAAACTGTATTCTGATTGGCTTATTAGTGCATTTAGAGATTCAAACTAAAAATCGTTTATCTAGAAATGGTCATAAGTGGCCAGCTGGTTCACATGGTTACATTTTACTGGATCGACTGACTTGAATCAACACAAGCCGTATGGCTTTTGTTGATCAATTATTTTGGAAGTCTGAAGCGATTTAGCACATGTTCAAATTTCTCTAAATCAAAGTATCTATGAAACAACAATTACAAATTTCATTCGGCCAACTTATCGCTCGACCGGTTGACCGACACAATGTATTTCTAACACAAATCCAAAACTTAAGATACACTAACGACTCTTTGCCTTCAATCAACACACGAGACGCGTAGAAATATGGAAATAAATAATTTTACTCATTGAAATAAAACTAATTTAAACGGATTATATGGCGGTTTTTTAATAACTTTGATCCCGACGTTTCGAAAGCTTTTCAGCCCTCGTGGTCACGGTGGACCGGTAAAAAACTGCGATATAATCCGTTTAAATTAGTTTTATTTCAATGAGTAATATTCGCGTAAACATAAGAAATCATCAAATAATTTGACAATAAATCCAATGTAATAAATATACTCACGTCGGCGTGGGACTACAGTCGTGCAGGGGGAACGGGGGCAGTTCCTCATCACTGTCGTACGATGATCGTATCTGGGTCTCATACTCTGTGTATAGACATTTTTTTTTTAAGTGAAACTTTTTTAGAAGCGTTGTGATTTGAAAATTTGATGTAACGAAAAAGGTTGGTCACTAAAGAGGTTGGAAAGAAACAAGATCTCAAGTATGTAAATATGTATATGAAATGTAATCTTAGAGTGGTAGAGCCTCGCTGTAGACAGTTTTGTCTACAGCATGAATGGGCTGGCTCGACCGGGTCATTACCACTGTCTCACAGAAAACCGACGTAAAGTAGCGGCTTGCTGCTGCGTTTCGTACGGTGAGTGAGATATCCGGAAGCCCAAATCCCCTTCCCTTCCCAATCCCTAATTATCCCTGTCCTGTAAGGTCGGCAACGCGCCCATCATTCTTCTGGTGGTGGGCGTACATGGGCGGTGGAGATCACTTACCATCAGGTGACTCACTTGCTCGTTTGCCGGCCTATGCTATAAAAAAAAAATCGCATTAAAATTTTAAATATTTTTTAAGCTTGGTAAAAGTATTATAACAATAATAAACCTTTTAATTATCCTAATACCACTGATATTCTATTTTTATCTCATTCTCTTGTAGGCTACTTTTCTGAAGTTTCACTTCTGCCGTGTATGAATTGCACACACACACTTTTTTATTACTACACTCATCTATGGATGCAATAACATTTCAACCCACATCAACCTGAAATTGAGATATTGATTTTATTTCACCAAATACATTACTTTAGTAAGTTAAATTCGTTTGGACGTCCGCCTACAAGGTGGACAGACGACCTGATAAAGGTCGCAGGAAGTCGCTGGATGCAGGCCGCTTCCAACAGGTCGGTGTGGAAATCTTTTGGGGAGGCCTATATTCAGCAGTGGACGTCCTGTGGCTGATGATGATGATGAAATTCAATAACTTAAATCAATAATTTCAACGTCTGTTTTGCATAATCGTACATGGTAAATGTGAACCTGGAATTTGAATGGATTCTCAGCAGTTATTACTAACTCTGAGTCTCCTAGTGGCCTCCTCAGAATATTCAACCATCAGATACTAGACGGTATCTCTCCTCCAGTCCTTGAAGTTCAGAACAGCGCTCTCTGTTAAACCCTTGACCTCTCAGCTTCTCATGATATTGCAGCTCCACTCACCTTGTATAACAGCCATCAGTCTCCTGGTGGCCACCTCAGGGTATTCGGCCAGCAGATCGTAGACGGTGTGACCCCGCCTGTCCTTGAGGTTCAGAACAGCGCTCTCTGTTAAACCCTTGACCTCTCAGCTTCTCATGATATTGCAGCTCCACTCACCTTGTATAACAGCCATCAGTCTCCTGGTGGCCACCTCAGGGTATTCGGCCAGCAGATCGTAGACGGTGTGACCCCGCCTGTCCTTGAGGTTCAGAACAGCGCTCTCTGTTAAACCCAGGACCTCTCAGCTTCTCATGATATTGCAGCTCCACTCACCTTGTATAACAGCCATCAGTCTCCTGGTGGCCTCCTCGGGGTATTCGGCCAGCAGATCGTAGACGGTGTGACCCCTCCTGTCCTTGAGGTTCATAACCGCGCTCTCTGTTAAACCCAGGATCTCTCTGTTTCTCATCTGATATTAACACTCCATTCCACACCCACTCACCTTGTATAACAGCCATCAGTCTCCTGGTGGCCTCCTCGGGGTATTCGGCCAGCAGATCGTAGACGGTATCTCCCCTCCAGTCCTTGAGGTTCAAAACAGCGCTCTCTGTTAAACCCAGGATCTCTCTGTTTCTCATCTGATATTGACACCAATGAAACAGCTCCACTCACCTTGTATAACAGCCATCAGTCTCCTGGTGGCCTCCTCAGGGTATTCGGCCAGCAGATCGTAGACGGTGTGACCCCGCCTGTCCTTGAGGTTCAGAACAGCGCTCTCTGTTAAACCCAGGACCTCTCAGCTTCTCATGATATTGCAGCTCCTTCTTCTTCTGCTTCCAACTCACCTTGTATAACAGCCATCAGTCTCCTGGTGGCCTCCTCAGGGTATTCGGCCAGCAGATCGTACACGGTGTGACCCCGCCTGTCCTTGAGGTTCAGGTCGGCGCCGTTCTTCAGCAGCACTCGCACTACTGAGGCACGGTTGTATCTCGCCGCCTCGTGCAGGGGCGTGCCTTCGTGCGTGCGTATGTTGGGGTCCATGCCGGCCGATATGAGGACTGCGACCACCTCCCTGGTGAGAGAATGGAAAATAAAAAAGATTACACCACCAGTACCACAATGTAATGTTACCAATTACATTGGTACGTACTATTTACAGAATATCGTGAGGAAACGTCCTGCATACTTGAGAATCTTACCATCCTCCACAAGATAAATCTGTCTACAGCGTGGCTCTACCACTTAGAAAACGTGTTTACCTACATGTTATTTGCAAGGTGGTAGGTCCCTCGTATGCGTGAGGCCGTTTGGGTTGGTTCCACCGCTTTGTCTATTTCTGCCGCCAAGCAACAGTGTGGAAACACTGTTGTGTTTCGGTTGGAAGGACATTGAGGCGAGTGAAATTACTGGTCAATGGTCATTATGAGACTTAACATCCTATGTCTCGGGGTGACGAGCCCAGTTCAGTGCCATGCAGTGCTTTGTAATTCAAAGTTCTGTGCGGTGTTGCTTCTGTTTATGGGCAGGCGTGGCGCTTACCATCAGGCGAGCGCCTTGCTCCTCTAGTCATTCAATAAAATACAAAAAAAAAAATTTACAAAGGCACATCACACATTCAGTTATTTTTCTATGACCCACATAAAACAAATAAGGCAGGGCTTCCGGTTACGCGAGTAATAAAAAAATAATTCGCAATAAAACATTACCATTTGTAAATACAGTGGAAGTAAGCTATAAAGTTATGCGGATGTAATTGTATACAGATATTTGTACGGAAACATCAATTTTGCACTGTAAATCTATACTAATAATAAAGCTGTAGAGTTTGATTGTTTGTTTGTTTGTTTGAACGCGCTAATCTCAGGAACTACTGGTTCGAATTGAAAAATTATTTTTGTGTTGGATAGTCCATTTATCGAGGAAGGCTTTAAGATATATAACATTACGCTGCGACCATTAGAAGCGAAGCATCAGTGAAAAATGTTGCAAAAACGGGGAATATTATTCATATTTGAAGGCTTCCGTTGCTAAGCTACCGAAATAATATTATTTGAAGGCTTCCGTTGCTAAGCTACCCAAATCTATACTAATATTATAAAGCTGTAGAGTTTGATTGTTTGTTTGTTTGATCACGTGGGCGGAGCCGCGAGCAAAAGCTAGTAATTATTATAAAATTATTAAAAAAAACAAGGCTGAGCAAGTTACTAGTTGTAACATCGTTTTTATACACTAATATTAAAAAGAGGAAAGATTTGTATTGTTGTATGTAACGAATAAATTTAAAAACTACTGGACCGATTTCAAAAATTCTTTTGCCGTTAGAAAGCTACATTATCACTGAGTAACATACTTTTCATCCCGGAAAAAGCCTCTACGTTTTTTTTTTATCCGAGCACGGCAAAGTGACTGCACTGCACCTCGTGGTAAGCGTAGTGCAGTCCAAAAAACCAGCGGGCACCGACAAACAATGAGTTTATCGGTGGTCACCAGAGTCATATCGGCCTGTATAGATGCTTCTTCCCTCTTTGGAAAGGGAATAAGCAAATCGAGGGACCTGTGACAGGACAGGTGTACGATGCAGGCACAGTAATACAAGGATGTACCCCTGTACCCGACCCACCCAACCATCAAGTCATGTCGCAAGCCCCTCGGGAGAACCGGATATACACAGGCTGACCCTGGAACGCAATCCACACAAAGCGTGTGAATCACTATGGCAGGTTTTAACACCATGTGTACGGTGGTCGCTATCGGGTCGGATATGAATATCCTACCACCAGCATTCGATCAAGACAAAATAATCAATATTCAAATTCGTGACAAATTAAAACATCCAGTGATAAACAGACATGTCGCATCCCTAGGTACACCATTCATAAATGAATCGATTCATTCATATTCATGAGTTTATTGGTACTAACGAATGCAATCGTCGCTAGCATTTCGATGACTATTTTTCAATCACAACTTTTAAACTTACAATATAGACACCAACCACGCATCAGATAAAAGTTTTAATACATAAAGCGGTTGTAAATGGAAGAGACTGTAGAGATAAAAAAAACTGCCAAATTGCCGACATCCTTATGTCAAGACTGCTTTAAAACGATGAGAATTCCTGAAGATACTAATAAAAGTTGATTTTTGAGTGATAGAGCCACGCTGTAGACAGTTTTGTCTTCAGCATGAATGGGCGGGCTCTACTGGGTCGTTACCAGTGTCTCACAGAAAACCGACGTAAAGTAGCAGCTTGTTGCTGTGTTTCGTACGGTGAGGGAGATATCCGGAGGCCCAAATCCCTCCTCTTCCCAATCCCTTAATTATCCCTTCCCTTTAAGGTCAACAACACGCCTATGATTCTTCTAGTATTGTGGGCGTGGGAGGTGGGGATCACTTACCATCACCGTGACGCACTTGCTTGTTTGCCGTTCTATGCTATAAAAAATAATAAAAAAAAGTAGACGAACCGAAAGTGGTATTTCAAAAACACGCCACAGTCATAGACAATAAGACTATAGATCTCCTCAAATTAATTACTGATCATTCGTTCTCGACCGCTTTCAACTAGTCATTATGCAAGAGGATAATTTATTTAAAATATTAAATTAATTTGCATATTTTAATGTAATAAAACCACAAAAGAATTAGCTATGTGCTAACAAACCCCAATTTACCAAATATAATGAGTACACCACACGAGATAAGCGTATTGGTACAAGTTAAGAGCGACTAGCGAGGAGATATTATTATTTATTAGGTAATGAATATGTAGTGTGAGGGGGTCACCAACATCTTAGGGCCGAAGCTAACCTCACCTGCACGTGGTACACTCTGAAAACTGGTTACCGTTGCGATTTGGGGGGGCAGCCCAGAGAGTCAGGGGGTCGCTCCACATAATATCAGATCCACCGCCAATTGAGAACGAAAGGAATAATAAATTTATAGTAGAGACGGTACCTTTGGTACACAATGAGCAAAACAAGAATAACCAAATTACTGTGTCATTTATAGCATTTAGAAAAACTCTTACATTCACAAACAACGATAATCACATTACTGTGTCATTTACCGCAGTTAGAAAAACTCCTTCGTTACAATAATAAAGTACAGTATACATTACGCACTTCTGTAAATGTATTATTTCGTACAATTACATATTTATAACGAAATATTCAAAATTATTTCTTACGTTCACGCGAATGTTACACATTGAAATAAAACTAATTTAAACCGACTCTAGCGCGGTTTTTTATTTTTTTGGTCCCGACGTTTCGAAAGCCCACCCCACCACAGTCCACCCCGTGACAACGAAGGCTGAATAGGTTCGTAACGTCGGGACCAAAATTAAAATAAAAACCGCGATAAAATCCGTTTAAATTAGTTTTATTTCAATGAAATATTTAAAAATTCATATAGTAATAAGCCTCGAATGAATGGGCCGGCTCGACCGGGTCGTTACCACTGTCTCCCCTTCCCAACCCTTAATTATCCCTTTCTTTTGAGGTCGGCAACGCGCTCATGATTCTTCTGGTGTTGTGGGCGTGCATGGGCGGTGGAGATCACTTACCATCAGGTGACCCACTTGCTCGTTTGCCGGCCTGTGCAATAAAAAATCGCGTATAACATCGCTGCACCTCATAACATATTCACCTCAAGTCAAACAAGCAAAGACCGTGGACGGTGCGGCACGCGTTGTGTCAATTCAACCCTTCGACAATGTACGCGGCAAATTGACACGCGCACGCATACACGCGTGTTCGTTAATTTATAAATTGGCGGACATGATCTTATGCCATTTACGACGTAGAAAATAAAAGAAATTTATACAAAGCAGTACTGTTGTTACTTTCATCTCTACATAGTATACAATGAAGTCGCTTCCACTGTCTGTTTGCTTAGATCTTTTAAACTATTCAACGGATTTTAATGCAGTGTTCAGCAATAGATAGAGAGATTCATGAGGAAGGTTTATATGTATATCACGCTATGGCCCATGGGAACAGGGCAGTAACATGCAGGTGAAACCGCGAGGGACAGCTAGTAGTATATAAATTGTTGTTTCGCCTACTATAAAGTTGTCATTATTATTGACATAAATATGATGCCATGAAATGCGCACCAAAATACCAAAGCGACATAAAGATATAAGATTTTTTTCTTGATATATCAAAATCAATATTGATACTTTTGAATAATAGCGGTAAGATATAAATCATTTTTTTTTCTGTCGATATGCCTATCAGAAAGCAATATATATCTCTGTATGTATGGAATATTTAGCACAGGAAAATATGACTATAGCTCACTATCACCTCACTTCCAAATTGTATACGTAACACAACCGGTCGAGTTTACATTACCCAGTTTGTCACAAATAACATTTAAAGCAAGTACTGTGCTTAAACCGCCACATCCAGAACAACATATTCCCAACACCGACGACTGTAACACAAATTCGCGGACTCGAAAGTTATCGGTGCGTTATAACGAACGAATGAATATGAATATGAAGCAATTGCCGAGCGTGTGTACACGCCTTTACATTACCATACATTAATGGCGGCGTATAGTTACTCGACAAAGGTGGCAAGTGTGAATTACATTAAACAAATGTGTATACTACATGCATTGTTAACAGCGGCAAGCTTATTCGAATAAGTGTGGATAATTTTGTATTAAATTCAATTGGGGGATTTGGGATTAACCAATAATTATGTTTATCTACTGTCTTTTTTATTTTTATTTTTTTTATCCTGGCTCGGCAAAATGACTACGCCACACCTGATGGTAAGTGTAGCGCAATCCAAGAATAGTGTCGACCAACGATAAACAGTGTGTCTATCGTTGGTCGGCACGATCATGCCGGCCTGCAAAGGGTCAAAGGGGAGGGGAAGGAAAAAGGGATGGGAAAAGGGTTAGGATCAGGGGGCAAGCCCCCTGGGGAGAACCGGATATACACTGGCTGATCCTGGAACGCGACCCACACAAGGTGGGCCACTATGGCAGGTTTTAGCACCAGTGTACGGTGGTCGCTATCCGGTCGGATACAAGTATCCTCCCACCAGCATGTTTTGGTATTATCGTTTAATATTAGTGGTGTAATATATTGATCGCTTTTCAAAGGGGAGTGCAATGGTTCTCACATTTGCACTGGGTGTAAATAATATTTCGAGTAGTTTCGATAGTAGATAGATAGATAGATAACTGACAAATTATAAAGATATAACCATATTTCCTGAGGAGTGCTCGTTATAGCCTACAAGAGTTACAGTGGCGGGTGTGTGGGCGGGATAGTCTAAAAATACTCACTTGCGTCCATTCTTGCTCGCTCTGTTGAGGGGCGTTGATGGAAACACCTTGCCCTTGGAGATCGGTGGTTTGTACGGATCGACGAGTTGAGGCCTCACTTTAAGCAAGTACTCGACTGTCTTTAACCTGTGGGTAAATGGATTCACTTAGTTAGATTCTAAATTTTGTTCAAAAAGCACTGTCGTAAAAACGCTAATGCGCATAAATTGGACAATTTTTTTTCTTAATAGAACACTTCAAAACTTTTGAATTTTATTTTTTGATAATAACAACAAGCCAATATATTTCTCACATATTATACCATTCAGTTTACAATAAAGAGATTAAAATAATATAAACAAAAATATAAACTCCGGAAAGGAATCAAATAAACATTTTAAAATATAAGAACATTTTCCAACTGCCCGCGGCCAGCATCTTTAAAACGTATTAAACTGAAGACGGAGTTCCAAACTCTTTTTAAACTCAATCGTCCTACTTCGTAAATTTAAAAACATTATTTTACTTAAGAAGCATTTTCTATTCTTTATCGTTTTATTAAAAAAAAAATAAGACATCGTTCAGTAACTAATATGCTTTTATTAATTATTTATGAATTAAAGTGTAAGGTGATTCAAATTTACAGTAACAAATCAAAGAAGCAAACCTTAATTTAAAACCTTTATTGAAAACCTGTTTATTTTTTTTAGCACCAACAATGCGTCAAAATCTATAAATACAATTGGCAAAAGCACGCTGTAGACATTTTTGTGTTCAACATTAGCCAGATCGTCCCGGTTCTTTCACTGTCCCACAGAAAAGCTCATATAGCATCTAATTATTGCGTTTGATAGGCAATATATCTGGAGGCGCAAATTCGCCATTCCTCTACCCCTTTACTCAATTATGTCATTACATCAAAGCTGGCAACGCATAAATGATACCCCGATATGGTGGTTGTACATCGGCAGTAACCCACTTGTTCGTTTGCCGGGCTTTGCCTTTTCGAATAAAAAAAAATCATAAATGCTTTGACTATTACTGATGATTTGACACAAGGCAAACGCCGCGCTGAGAGGGAATGATTTTATCGCAGCTCAGTTTATTTGTATACTTACTTATGTATGATTTATTATACATACTTATTTTTTTATATTTCATTATATTATGATGTTAATATAATAATTTACCTCAGAATACAAATAAATTAATAGCACTACATACGTCATAACATTATATATGTATTCAAGCTCAACTTTGTATCACTGATTTCCTCGTGAACACGAGTGCAATATGTGATGGAAATTACTAATTCGTAACACAGATTTGTTAGAAAAATGTAAAGGATAATATTTTTAATACCATAACAATCGAACTGATTTATTTTTGTTTTTCATTGTTTTAATGCTGATTGGACTTGAAATTGATGATCTGTGGGGCCCAGTAAAAGGTGACTGAACTAGACCTAAGCCTTCCGCCTATCGGTTCAATAAATAAATAATAGTTAAAAAAAAACTGATAAAAAAACGCTTTTATAGAAAATCCAACTAAAATTTAGAAAACAAATTTAAAAAATCTGAAGAAAAAATGTATTTTATTGTAAAAAATGCGTGGGATGCATGGTGTCAATAGTTACAAATATTTTATCGATAGATATGAGTAGAAAGATTATCATTTTGGTAATATCTTGAAAAGCACCACCTTTCCATGCAAAGTGGCGGGCACAGTTAGTCAATTAATAAATTCCCATTTCATTACTCATTTGGACACAATCAAAACCTCGGTTTATATTTTCCTATATACGACACGGTAAATTCAGGCATTTATCACCTTTCGAGTCACGGTGGTCTCTTGGAATTCCCACTTCATTCATTTTGATTTCGCAGGCAAAATATCGACGGCCCCCTTGGAGGGAACTCATGGAAGTCACGCAACTTAACAAAGTGTAACATAAGTAAGTTACGCTTCTTGGCTTAAAACTTTATCGACTTCGGTTCGTGTTCCATCCACAAATGTTAAATTTCCAAATTTAACTCAGAAATTGTTTTAATGCTCCAATACGTAAACTTTAATGTAGAGGAATTTGAAATTGTTTTGTGCTATACAAAATTACAATAATTATATTACGAGCAAAATATGATTCAATAAAATATAAGTTTAAAGAAAACCAATTGAAAATATAAATAATTAAAGTAGCTATTTCCCGCAGCTCCGCCCACGTGAACGGCCTTTTGCGAAATAAAAAAAATAGCGGATATCCTAATCCAAGCCATGGTCTACCTGTTTGCCAAATTTCATCCAGAACCGTTCAGCCGTTAAGGCGTGATTGACTAACAAACACATTTATAATAGTAGTAAGATTTACCGAACCCTATTCCAGAAATGTAAACAATTGTTTACTCACTGTAATAAACGAACAATTGTTTGGGCTTGTCAACACACCAAAGACAATAGAGATAATTAAAAAGTCTGTAGATATTTGTTTATATATCTGAATTATATATTGTTAATGCAGTACACCTTTACAATCAGCACACGTGTTGAAGGTTAAACCTATGTAAAAGGAATACAAACAAATTTGCACATGCCAAACATATATTGTTATTAATCGTTTGTGAATCAACTGAATCATTATTATGCGATACCACACGTATCTATCGGTAAATACTAAAGGCTATAAACCTAATCATGACCTAGATCTTTTGAGTGACTTATCTGATTTTATACAGGGTTATTTTTAAAACACCAGCAACCTCGCAGGGGTAGATAGCTGTCCCCATACGGAACAACTTTTGTTCTACGAGTTTGGATATAACTCAATATATTTAAAAAAAATGATTTTACAAGTTTTTGTTGTGTCGTATTTTTCTTCGTAGTATGCGGCGTGCGCGCGCGACTCAAAGGCGCCGCTCAGCTGAGCGGCGCGTTGACCTTCAAAGGAGCTAGTCCGGTTCCCCACGCTTCGCGTATTTGTTTACGTAAAGTGCGATGCGCGTTGTAACAATCAAGACGGAAATTAAATGAATACTTATTTTTGTATGAAAATAAAATCTAACAAATTATCAAAAGTCGTAGAACAAAAGTAGTAGCTTATAACCTTAGGAATCCACCCCTGCGAGGTTGCTGGTGTTTTAAAAATAACCCTGTATATCTAGTGGGCAAACTAGTCTTTGTAGATACAACTAGATACAACTGGGTACAATGATCCTTACTTATAAACGTTACTTAATCATTGATTAGTTAAACACTGTTTTAAATGAATGAATACACCCAACAGTCACACACATAGTCCTGACCCATTAGGTTAAAACCTGTATCGTGGGTATCAGGAACTACAAGGGACTTTTTGAGTGGTAGAGCTACGCTGTAGACAGTTTTGTCTACAGCATGAATGGGCTGGCTCAACCGGGTCGTTACCACTGTCTTACAGAAAACCGACGTTAAGTAGCGGCTTGCTGCTGCGTTTCGTACGGTGAGTGAGATATCCGGAAGCCCAAATCCAATCCCCTTCCCAATCCCTAATTATCCCTTTCCTTTAAGGTCGGCAACGCGCCCATGATTCTTCTGGTGGTGGGCGTACATGGGCGGTGGAGATCACTTACCATCAGGTGACCCACTTGCTCTTTTGCCAGCCTATGCTATAAAAAAAATAAAAAAATAAACTTCCGGTGCCGATGCTATAAAAAAAATCTCACCTGCCATACTGCGCGGCGAGGTCCAGGGGGCTTTCTTCGCGGATATTCTTTATGTTCACATCGGCACACTTCTCTATCAAGGCCGCTACGATGTTCACGAAGCCGAACTGAGCCGCTATCAGCAACGCGGTCTCGTGTTCCGACGTCTGGATCAAAGTTAAATATACATCAGCTATGATCAATGATCATCCCATTGGCTGGTGGTGGGATATTCACATTCGCAAGGATAGCGACCACCGTACACACGGTGTTAAAACCTGGGACAGAGATCTACACACTTTGTGTGGATCTCATTTCAGGATCAGTTAGTATCAGATTCTCCCAAGGGGCTTGCGTCATGACTTGATTGTTGGTTGAGGCGATTGGTTGGTTCTTTGTATCCCTGTGCCTGCATCGGTCATCCGCCTGTTTTATCGCAGGCCTCTAATTTGCTTCTTCCCTCATCGGAGTATGAAGAAGCATTTATACAGGCCGGCATGACTCTGGTGACCACCGGAAACTCATTGATTGTCGGTGGTCGCTGTTTTTATTTTGGAGTGCACTGCGCTTACCATCAGGTGTAGTACCATCACTTTGCCGTGCTCGGATAAGTAAAAAGAAAAAGTATCCCTACCCTTTTTAGGTTTCCGTAGCCAACTGGCAAAAATGGAACCTTTATAATTTCGTCATCGTCTGTACGTCCGTATATCACAGCCATTTAACTCGGAGACTCTCAGCACTATATGGATGATTTTTTTTTAATCGAAAACTCAAACACAAACTGTGATTTCCCGACCTGGGCATTGAACCCAGGACCTGAGGATGCTCAGCCTTAGTACGCTGCCACTGCACTAATGAAGTGAATATCCGAAACTACATAGTTTTTACATGTATACATATGTACTTACTTGAGCATCTATATTGGCAGGTGGATTGTTGTGGGCCAGAATCCTTTGGACCGACTCGAAGTCTCCCTTGAAGGCGGCCAGGTGGAGTGGCGTGGCGCCCTTCTTGTCCACGATGCATGGTGACGCATCCACGGACAGAAGTAAACGGACTATCTCTCTGAAACGATAAGTCTATGAATTTCCTCGCCATGGTGAAATAGTTTAGCACGTCAAGTGTTCATTTTCACCTACGTAAGTATCTTAAAAATAAATAACGGGCGATCTGCGAGCACATTTACCATAGTAATGTATATTATATTTTTTACACCATCAGAAAGTAGAGATTTCAACGAACAAGAAACCAACAGACTTTTTGAAAAAAGCTCATATTCTGACGTGAGAATTTTCGTTTGAAAATTAGTCTGCTTTATCGATATTATTATTTTTCACATAAATTTTGAGGTTATGTGAAAAATGTGTGTATACCCAAGTTGTAGATCTTTTTATGACCTACAACTTTGTGATTTAACTTTTTTCCATAGGACTTGTAGTTTTTCCGGAAATCGAGATAAACCGTTTTTTACCCTTAAAAGCCCCCCCCCCCCCTTGCCACTTCCCGACCTCAGATCGCCCGTTATTTATTTTTCCTATCAATTTTGTTGTATTCTCTTCCTTTTACAATGGGTTTCATTCTACTATATTCCATTGTACTAAACTTCACAGAAATAATCGAATTCTAGTAATTAACTAATGACAATAAAATTTTAGTATTGTCTCGTAATGCGGTAATTAAATTACCTAAGTACATACATACAATATAATTTTTCATTACTTTCCTTAATTGGTCATACGCAACTATATATTTAATAATATACACATACTGACTGCCTCGGTGACGCAGTCGTATTGCTTATGCAGTACGACTGTAGTGCTGAGGTCTAGGGTTCGATCCCCGGGTCGGGTAGTGATATTGGGTTTCTATCACGAAATGCTCAGTATCAGCGCGGAGTTTGGAATTGTGCCCGGTATGGCGATGGGCTCGCCCCCTATTATATCATAGGACGGAAATACGCTCGGTGGAATTGGGGTGTACTGGTTCCACCTCTGCATACCCTTGACCTCCAGAATCCTGCCGGCTTACGTAAATGCTTCTTCACACTCCGAAGAGGGAAGAAGCAGATCAAGAGATCTGCGACAGGACAGGCGGATAACCAAGCTTATACCCGCACCAACCATCCATCAAGTTATGTCGCAAGCCCCTCGGGAGAACCGAATATACACTGGCTGGAACGTGATCCACACAACGTGTTTAGGTTACTATAGCAGGTCTTAAAACCATGTGTACAGTATTCTATACCATCGCATTAACTACATAAATAATGTTTATATAAGTTCGCATATTATCTCTAATGATAAGAGCACTTTATTTCCTTTTCTTTACCATATCTAATACATAATAAAAAATTAAACATACTTATTGCCATGTAAACACGCGTGATGTAGCGGCGTGTAACCATTGTCATCTTGTACATTAACGCCCGCGCCTCTCAGTAAACTGTAACAAAAAACAAAAATATAAAAAACTATTCGCAGTCGGTAGGATTCGAACCTACGCTCCCAGAGGGAATCTGATTTCTAGTCAGACGCCTTAACCGCTCGGCCACGACTGCCGTGTGTAAACTGTCGAAAATAAACTATGGCATCAACGGCTGTGTAAATTTTTGTTTTTATGTAATTGTGAATATATTAATAAAACTTACACAGTATGAATATTTTTTTAAACATTGGGGGCACGCAACAGAATCATCTGAGACTAAGTGATAACTTCGCCGCCCATGGACCTATTATATCTAGTATTATGACTAAGCCTTATTATATCTAATGACTTAGCAAATAATGCAATTAATTTAATAAAAAAAAAATTGACCCCCAGTGGTGCTCAAACTGTCGACCGATAAGACTTTAGCTAAAAAAAAATACCTATTTCTTAACACGTCAGTGTGAAAATTGGCACCGTTAAAGTTTGTAAGAGAAGCTCAGAATGTCGAAATTTTTATTTGTTATTATACATTAAATAAAATAAAAATTGGTGTGTGTCGTGGGACACCAGGTAGGAGCGAAGTTCCTTCGGCTAATGTAGAATCGACACAAATTGCAAAAAATTCAAATTATCAACTAAAATAACAAAATATGTCTCTTTATTTTTGTTTGACAACATAAAATTACATAGAAATAGAATAGAAAAATAGAAAAAAATGTGTGTGTGTACTAGTGTGCACACGTAGGAAGTTAAACTTCTTTACGACCCTATTTTACGAAAAATGATCTACTATATGCAACTTTACAGAAATTGGTTAAATAAACTTAAATTAGATAAAGTTTAAGTTAAGTTTAAGTCGGGTCAAAGTCCGGTCAAAGCCGGGTCAAAATCGGGTCAAAGTCCGGTCAAAACCCGGTCAGAGTCCGGTCAAAGTCGGGTCAAAGCCCGGTTAAAGTCCGGTCAGAGTCCGATGAAAGTCCTGTCAAGTCCAGTCAAAGTCTGGTCAAAATCCAGTCAAAGTCAAAAATGTGACGCGTGCCGCGTAACTGATAAATGTGACGATTTTATTTTTCTAACGCCGATAAAGAAGTTTCACTTCAATAAAGAAAATACGTGTGGCACTCGGAGACTGCCGCGGTAAAGCTATTGTATAGCATTTTTTATCAACTTATGTAATTATAAATAATAACGAGCTAGCGTAATCTTTTAAAAATCGAAGGAGTATTTTTATATACTTCAAATATAACTGGTTGAATGAATTTCATTTTAAAAAAGGAACTAACGCTGGCTGGTTATGCGACTGTCGCGCCTGCGCACTTCTCATGTAACGAATTTTTTGCAATTTGTGTCGATTCTACATTAGCCGAAGGAACTTCGTGCCTACCTGGTGTCCCACGACACACACCAATTCTTATTTTTTATTTGATTGAATGACGAGACGAGCAAGGCGCTCGCCTGATGGTAAACGCCACGCCTGCCCACAAACAGAAGCGTCACCACACAGAACTTTAAATAACAAAGAACTGCATAGCACTGAACCGCGCTCGTCACTTCGAGACATAAGATCTTAAGTCTCATAATGTCCAGTAGTTTCAATGGCTTCAATGTCCCACAAACCGAAACACAACAGTGCTTACATACTGTTGCTTGACGGCATAAATAGACAAATAAATAAATAAATAAATAAATACACCCAACAGTCACATACATAGTCCTGACCCCACAGTAAGATACAAGTCTTGTGTCGTGGGTATCAGGAACTACGAGAGACTTTCGGTCTCACAACACCCAGACCCCGAAACAAATATTTGTGGATCACACAAACATTTGTCTCGGTGCGGGGATCGAACCCGCGGCCTCTCGCTTCACAACCGGCTACTCGCCCACTGCGCCACGGAGGCTGTCATACAAATATAATTTTGTTACGGATTTTTATAATTCAAACATCTTATAATACACATATCTTTTTTAAAGCCTCAGCAATCAAGTGCCGCAAATACTGACGTCACGTGCATCAGTTTGAGGACCTCCTGCTCTATGGGATTCCCAATTTTAAGTAACACATATTGTATTATTAATGATTATTGTTGATGTTGGTTAAAGTCAACGAAATATTTATTTTAATATAACGTTGGCTTTTATAATAACGTTAAAACAAACATATTGACACTAACGTATAAATAGCCTTATAGTATTATCAGTACAGTAATACCCCGACTTACGCTACCCCGTTTTACGCGAATTCGGAGATACGCGGTTATTCTTTTTGATGGCCGAGCGCATCAGCTCTCCTATTTCGCCATGTTAGTGGTCCGTTTACGACAGGTTCGAACGTGTTCCACGTTGAATTGTTTTACGTACGTTGTGTTTTATTGATAACCTCAAATTATGTCACTCAAAAGTGCATGCAAAGTTGTACCCCGACTTACGCGAATTCGACTTACACGGTTATAGCTCAGTCCCACCTATCGCGTAAGTCCGGGGTATTACTGTATTATAATGTCCCACTGTTGGGCACGGACCTTCTCTACTAATGGATTAGGAGTTAGTCTACTACGCTGGCCTAATTCGAGTTGGCATACTTCACATCCCTTCGGAATTCTTGTGTAGAGTTCTCAGATATATGAAAGTTTCCTTGCGGTATCTATCTCCTTGCACTTTATAATAATGATAAGGTATAAATACCTAACAATGAATACACACTGTAACTTAGAAAATTCATGCATGCTCTTAAGACTGGTTTTGAATCCGCGGCTTTTATCTCGGCGAGCCGTGTACCAAACCCCGTTGATCTACCGCTACTTGCCATATATTATGACCACGTAAATTACACTAACGGCAATATTCGGATTTTACGAATTAGTAAGAATATTCAACGAATACCCGGTCCGCCACTCAGAGAACGATAAGTACATAATCAATTCGTATTACGTCATCATCACATGTGCGTATTTTGGAAATCACATATCCGATGACGAGCGAAACGCATAAAAGAAAACCTAGTACTGTACAAAGTACTTACTTGTAATCACGGAATTACCTAATTAATGAGAATTGTATTGAACAGCCTTGACATCAAGTTGTTGGTCGT
This sequence comes from Amorpha juglandis, assembly GCA_949126905.1. Lineage (NCBI taxonomy): Eukaryota > Metazoa > Arthropoda > Insecta > Lepidoptera > Sphingidae > Amorpha > Amorpha juglandis. The sequence continues at coordinate 10,269,870 of OX421386.1, read as the reverse complement.
CGAACTGTACATTCAACTGTTTGATGAGAAACATAAACGGAGTTCAACCTTATCACCTCCGCAGTAAGGTTCTTATTGAAACTAAAAGTGATTCGTCTTATGTGCCATTCAGCTGTATATACACAGAGCCTTTCAAAAAGAAATATAAAATTGGTGTCATAGGTAAAGAAAAGCACAGTTATTGATCTGAATAATTATGATTACAAAAAGTCTTTTGACCACAGATTACCGATAATAATAATAGATACCGTATGTTTTTTTTATTATTGAATGACGAGACGAGCAACGCGCTCGCCTGATGGTAAGCGCCACGCCTGCCCATAAACAGAAACAACACCACACAAAACTTTGAATTACTAAGCACTGCATGGCACTGAACTGCGCTCGTCACCCCGAGACATAAGATGTTAAGTCTCACGATGCCCAGTAATTTCACTGGCTTCAATGTCCTTCAAACCGAAACACAACAGTGCTTACACACTGTTGCTCGGCGACAGAAATAGACAAAGCGGTGGTACCAACCCAGGCGGCCTCTCGCATACCTTCTAATGACGAATGTAGACTAATGACATAATTCACATTTTTCGTTTAATGTTATCCGTCAAATAATACATTAAACAACCCGACAGCCTCCGTGGCGTAGTAGTCGAGTCGCCGGCTACAAAGCTAGAGGCCGTGGGTTCGATTTCCGCACTGAGACAAATGTTTATGCGATCCATAAATATTCGTTTCGAGTCTGCATGTTGTGGGATCGCAAGTCCCTCGTAGTTCCTGATACATACAGGTTAACCTAGTGTGGGTTCACGACTATGTAACTGTTGGGTGTATTTTTATTTAAAAGGTACCAAACGCTTGCATAATAGCGTATAATGTTATTTTAACATTGCAAAATAAGCGTTTAATAACTGTGGTTTAAGTGCATAGTGACAAGCCAACGGTGTATCTTGTTTATAATGTAATCACTACATAGTATAAAACGAAGTCGCTTCCCGCTGTCTGTCTGTCCCTATGTATGCTTAGATCTTTAAAACTACGCAACGGATTTTGATGCGGTTTTTTTTAATAGATAGAGTGATTCAAGAGGAAGGTTTATATCTATATCACGCTATGACCCATTGAAGCAGGGCAGTAACATGCAGGTGAAACAGCTAGTGTATTATAAATGTGAAATTTTGGAAGTTTGTACATCAATCATACCTTAACAGCTGCACAGATTTGAATTAAATTTGGCTTGCAATTAGACCGTGACATGAATTAGAACATAGGCCACTTTTTATCCCAGAAAAATACATTCACGCGGGGGGAGCCGCGGGCTATAACTAGTAAATAAATAGTATTGAACTACATCGCGTGCCGAAAAGTAGCGTAACTATATTTTTTTTTATTGCATAGGCCGGCAAACGAGCAAGTGGGTCATCTGATGGTAAGTGATCTCCACCACCCATGTACGCCCACCACCAGAAGAGTCATGGGCGCGTTGCCGACCTTAAAGGAAAAGGATAATTAGGGATTGGGAAGGAGAGGGGATTTGGGCTTCCGGTTATCTCACTCACCGTACGAAACGCAGCAGCAAGCCGCTACTTTACGTCGGTTTTCTGTGAGACAGTGGTAACGATCCGGTCGAGCCAGCCCATTCATGCTGTAGACAAAACTGTCTACAGCGTGGCTCTACCACTCACAAATAGATATATTCTAATCTATGCGAACCACGACATCAACGTCAGCGTCTGCGTAGTAAAAAATTTCATCCTCGTTTTCAATACTGATTGTAGTACGTACTTGCATACCTATTCGTGATCTGTAGTTTAACGGTATAATTTTACGTAACAATCGCGTGACATATTTAAACAAGTGTGAAACATAACTGTGGCAAAATCTCAAGGAAAACATTTGCAGTGAATCATTTGCGCGGACCGTGGTAATGTTTTTTTTTTATCCTGGCTCGTGACTACGCAAAGTGACTACGCTACACCTGATGGTAAGTGTAGCGCAATCCAAGAATAGTGTCGACCAACGATAAACAATGTGTCCATCGTAGGTCGGCAAGATCATGCCGGCCTGCCAAAGGGCCAAGGAGGAGGGGAAGGGAAAAGGGATAGGAAAAGGGTTAGGATCAGGGGGCAAGCCCCCTGGGGAGAACCGGATATACACTGGCTGACCCTGGAACGCGACCCTCATAAGGTGGGCCACTATGGCAGGTTTTAGCACCAGTGTACGGTGGTCGCTATCCGGTCGGATACAAGTATCCTCCCACCAGCAAAATAATATCATCAGATCTTAGGCTTAATAATAATAATAAATACACCCAACAGTCAACATTATAGTCCTGACCGTACTCTATATTAACCTGTATCGTGGGTATCAGAAACTCCGAAAGACTGGCGGAGCACCAAAACACCCATAGCCAAACAAATATTTGTGGATCTTGTCAGAAACCCTGCCATAACTAGGTAGAAATTTAATGTCACTAGCCCTGTATTATATAATAATATACGTCCCGCTGCTGGGCCTCCTCTACTGAATGAGAGGGATTAAGCCTTAGTCCACCACGCTGGGCTAATGCGGGTTGACAGACTTGACATACCTTCGAAAAATCTTATCGAGTTCTCAGGTATGCAGGTTTCCTCACGATGTTACCTTCACCGTTAAAGCATACGATATTTAACAATTAATATACACGTAACTTAGAAAAGTCAGAGGTTATGCTCTTAGGGCTGGTTTCGAACCTGCGACTTTCGTCTCGACAGTCCGTACCACTCCCCGCTGAGCTATCGCTGTTTTTTTAGAAATGTAATATTTGCCAATATTATGTAGGTATTATTTTCCATTAATTTATATAACATAGTATCGAATGAGACACAACGGGTATTTGTTTTGCGGAAACATTTTGTTACAATACCTAAAATAGACTACATTGACAATACTCACCACGGTATATAAACTGCGATGACTTGGTCATTTTATTTTATTTTATTTTATTTACGACGAAATTAGCAGGTCGCTCATCTGATGTAAGAGCTACCACTGCCCATATACAGAAACATCAACAAATGAATATATATTTTTTATTCGAGCAAGTGGCTGCACTGCACCATAGTAAACGCAATCCAGTCCAAAAAGACCAGCGACCACCGACAAACAATGAGTTTATCGATGGTCACCAGAATCATGCCGGTCTGTATAAGTGCTTCTTAACACGCGGAAGAAGGAAGAAGTAAATCGAGGGGCCTACGACAAAATAAGCGGACGACCGATGCCGGCACAGACAGGGACACAAGGATGTACCCCTATCGGTGCCCCAACCAATCATGAAGGCATGTCGCAAGCCCCTCGGGAGAACCGGGATATACACTGGTTTATCCTGGAACGCGATCCACACAAAGTGTATGGGTCACTACGGCAAGTTTTAACACCATGTGTACGGTGGTCGCTAACCGGGCGGATGTGAATATCTTACCACCAGCTAAATTACAATTTAGCAGTGCACTTGTCACCCCGGAGATGTAAGATGTTAATTCCCATAATGGTATGGTCATATGGTATGGTATGGTCCCATATTACAGGTGCGTATATACGTATAAATATAAATAAATACGAATAAGTCTTTTAACATCTAGATGAGTATTAAGTTGTTGTTAAAAATCACATAATCGAGTAGTTTTTATGACAGCTTTTCCCTAAATATCATCAGTTTAAAAATTAAACTGATATCTTACGACACAAACATAAACTACGATTTGATAAATCAGAGACAGATAGTTAAAAATAACAGTTTCTCATAGAATTATTATGATAATTTTACCACAACAGCCATAGAAATAATCTTATGAATATTTAACGGACAACGTGATGAACAGTGTCAAGGCCGGCAAAAAAACACACCTTCGCATCTAACTTTGTTTCGAGACCGGTTCGTACTAAAAATCCGACGAGCGTATATTATGGAAATAAAAAATATTCCGCGAAACGGAACTTAGACTGGGTTAGAGGCATCCACCACAGGTAAAATGAAGTGTTGCCGATACCAAGAAGTTCTTTCTGCAACGTGACTCACGGTACTAAATATATATTAGTCTATTGATCTAGTGATAGAATTTGGTACTTCCATGAGGTCCTGAACACCATTCCCTGGGTCATCATCTCATTTTATTTTAGTATAACAAACTGTACACTTGGAGCTTGCACAACTATATTAATTATATTTAACAACTAAACATTACATGTAAATTTTTCAACGATTTGACGTTTCTTAAACACGTTTAGTGGTTAAATCCAACGTGTTATAAAAATATGTGGTCAAATTTGAGCAACGCATAGTAAGCGATGTAAATATTTCACCGACATGCGATTCTATTGCTAGAACATAAATAATTTGACGTATAACAGAAAAAAAAACAACAAAAAATCATACAACGATGATATAGGCAATTAAAATAAATCTAAGAACAAGTCAAACATATACTGAACACTAAAGGGATGATAATAATTGACTGACAATACATCAGTTATGAATAATTTTAGTATTCAGCTGAAGTACTGCTTCTACTTGTAACAACCGACATCAGTAATACCGTAGCAACAATGGCTAACATAACGGTGATTTCCAGTTCGACTGAGGATAATGAACAGTTCATTATCCTCAGTCGAACTGGAAAATATTTAAGAAACAAAATCCAGTACTGACAGTGCTATCCATCCATTTCCGAATGCAACCAAAATCAACAACCATTTGGTACCAAGTAACCAGTTGGATATTGATTTAAGTAAGTAGTGAAGTAACGAAACACACATTACAGCACGAACTAAATTTGTGAACACTACGAGCTCACATTTCCATGGTTAATTACTCGAAATTACAAAAATATTGAGAACTAAGTAATTAACGGCTCGTACTTAAAACAAAAAAACACTTACTTCTTCAAGTTAAAAATCTTCTTAACAGTTATGTGTTTAGTCTTTTTGGAATTCTTTAAAAAAGAGTACTTCACGTTTGCCAATTGTGATTTAAACTTATAATTATTGAAACAATTCACAATGTCAGCCATGTTATGACACGATCACACAAACTACCTACGCCGCCACATCTATGCCACTTAATGGGGGAAAACAATATGATTAATTGGACGTAGTTAAGCAAAAAGAAACCAACCCACAGCAAGTTGAAATTGACATAGTGATTAATTAATTTAAACTAATTTTATCCTGTAGTTAAAACGTAAAATTGGACATGAAACATATTCCATATACGATTTTGCAATAAATACGGTATTAAAACCAAATCCAATTAATGAATTTAGCAAAACGAACCCAGTGTCTCCATTTGAACTTGCTGTGGGTTGGCTCCTTTCAGCGTAACTACGTCCAATTATTGTAATAGGAATAAACATAACCGTTTAATAGGACATGGATATAACCACAAGAGCTTTGACGAACTAAAAGACGAATCCAAACAAATCAATGGCACAAATGGATGTGATAATTGTATCAAATGTTATAATTTGTAACAATAGCGTATCGATAAGATACCGGGTGCGATTAGATACCCAAAACTGGTACAAGGAAATGCTAATTCATTTATTTCATACAATACTTATTTTAGAAACGGATCAATGCGTAATTTCCATGAACATAGGCCTACATCTACAGACCCGGCTTAAGTAGTCCAGAAAGCGACTTTGCGTAGAAAACTTCGATATGGATTCACCAAAGTCAACTTTTAAAAGTCGACGTAAGAATGTTCATCTCACGAAGTACATTTTTTTAAAGAGCGACCATAAATCTTTTAAATAGTACTCGTCAAAGAAGAAACAAGAGTAGTAAACATTTTTATTTATCTATTTTTTTTTAAATCTGATGTCATTGTGAGTCGAACTCACTGGGTGATCGAGTCACCGTATTAGTTCAGACTTAGCGAAGTCATTTTCGTACATACTTGACCAAGTCGAAATTTGTTCTACAGATCTCAGCCTTTCTAGGACCTGTGGGTAAAACCACAGCACATTTTAACACAACGATGATGACATGGAGATAATGGTATTTACATTAATCAATATACATACAGATGTAAATGCATGACATGACAAACAATATTCTTCCTTTTGAAAAAAGGAAAAAAGTTCACTGGCTTAATCAAGTTAGAGGAAATTTTTATGAGTAATCTGTTTGCCGATTTTAGAACATTTATGCAACTATTTGACAAACATAGCAAACCAAATAGCTTTCAAGGTCAACCATTCAGTTATCTATTAAATATATGAAATGCCTCAGTCAGTAGCCGATTGAACTACCATAGCTAAGAGAACATTTTTTTCGCATTAATGACGAGACGAGCCAGTCAGTCGCCTGACGGTGCGCGCCACGCTGACATTTAACAGTAGCATATCAGAATTCTGAATTACAAGTACTACTAGAACTGCATGGCACCGAGACATTGGACGCTGTCTCATATTGTCAATAATCTTTGTGCGGTAAACATAGCTAAAGCAGTCGTAGCTACCCCAACGACCTCTCGCATCAAGGGGCCTTCCACCTATTAAGGTGTAAATAAAATACATATTTGGACCAGCACTGAGAATGATACACATAAGTAAAATCATGCCACGCGTGAAGGCAACATCCGCATCCTTTGCTCTTGAGTTTAGTAACCGGAAGGAGAAACATCTAAAATTAGTTGTTTTATTATACGCTTTAACCTTAAGTATTATGGTAGATTATTATACAATTCCTGTACAAAATACGCCACACTGCTGGGCATGGGCCTCCTATACTGAATGAAATGGGTAAGACCTTACCTGATGCCACGATGCCACGAAAGCTGTCAGAAACACCTCATTAACTCAATATCACTTTTACCTGAACCAGGAATCGAAATCGTGACTCCCTATCAAATTCATTACATGAACATTGGCACATAAGACCATGACCTGGATTAGGACACAGGGTACTTTATATCCCGAAAAAGAGACATTCTAATGGGCGTAGCCTCAAGCTAGTCAGTGGTCAAGCAAAAGTCAGTACTAGTTAAATAATAATCATTCGAATATTGATAACCATTTTTGTTGTGTTAATAATGAGCTGTGCACACGGAAAAAAGGTCACTAATACATAATCCACCTGCGTGTGTACAATTAGATTTAATATTACCATATTGGCACATCATTTTCGCATGAATGTGGCGGTATTACTGTACTTATAAGGACTTTATTTGAAAAACAAAACCAGAGCGTGTGAAGTATTTCAAAACAATGTGTAACTGTTTTACAACAATATCTATAAATCCCGTACTTTTTATGACGACGACCAATGTAGTGCAATTTAACGTGTTTTGGTATTACAATTACTAGATACTTAGGTAGGTAAGGCCTCTAATAGACCTTTCTGTATTCTGGATATAGTGACATATTTAAAAAAAAGAACTAAATTAAATCATCCACCATACCTTATTCCTACAAAATCGCAAAGTAGCGGCATGCTGCTGCGTTTCGTACGGTGAGTGAAATATCCAGAGGCCCAAATCCCTCTCCTCTTTCCAATCCCTCAATTATACCTTCCCTTTTAGGTCGGCAACGCGCCTATAATTCTTCTAGTATTGTAAGCGTACATGGGCGGTGGAGATCACTTACCATCAGATGACTCATTTGCTTGTTTGCCAGTACATATAAAAAAAATCACAAACAGAAAATTTCAAACCCATTCCATACATAAACCCATTATTTTTTATTCCATTTGTTATGACAAGACATCAAAAGAAAATTACCAATTAGAATTAAAATACATAGGATAATGCAACATTCCACGAACAGACATTAAGTAATAAATGAAACGAGTTACCAGGCTTGAGATATTCTGTGAGTCATAATATAGGATAGGGACTGGTTCCTCGGCGATGTATTGGAAACTGGTCGCCGGACTAGGTACCTACTATATGCCCTTACCTGGAGCGCAGGTATCAGCATATGCATCGCGAATCAAATTACAGAAAAATGTAATGCTGGCCACAAAGTGTTCAACAGTTTGAATACTTTTAAATATGGAAAAGAACTGTTCTGTAGTTCTTTGTTTTATATCATTGTTGTGGTCATTCGTTGTAATGTTTTCTTGCCGTGGTGTTTTCAAAAATATATAACTTAATTATACAAATGGTAAATTATTGTTGAATAACCCAATATTTCATGGTTTCTTATGTTTACGCGAATTTATTGACCACGAAGGCTGAAAAGCTTTCGAAACGCCAGGACCAAAATTAAACCAAAAAAACGCGATTAAATCAGTACTATTTCAACTTGTGATTATTACATAGGTACATCAAAATTATTGAACATTTGAATTTAGCGAAATACTAAACAAAGATGGACGATGTTAAACGCTACTATCACCTAAGCCTAGTGACCATGTGTAGCGGAATGTAAATCGAAGACTGCAAATCAATAAATGTCACGCAAAAGCCTAGTTGGGTAAATAAATATTGACTTTGAGTCAGTTGTTCGTACTTTGCAAATAGGCAACGTTATACTGGTTACCAGTAACTAGTGATTAGGGATATCATATAGTCCCTCACCGCGATAATAATATGTAAATATTAAATAACACCATATGTTGAATGTGGGCGGAAAATATGTGCACAGAGTATGACTAAAAAATTGTTGGAATTTATTCCTTAAACATTGACTACAATTTCGAAACATACTAGTATTTCTATTATCATTCTAATGACAATATCGATGGATACTTTCACAGTACTCTTTCTGTACACATAACTTTATTATATTCAATTACACAACAAAACAATCAAAGGACAAATAAACTAATGAGAAAAAATTGTCATTGAGACGTTTTTCATTGCAATTAACTCGAAATTGTTATTTAGATTAAAATTATACTTGGTTAATTTGGACAGTAATCTCACGCAGGCCCGTTTCAGCCAAATTTTACATTATTCCAAAATACCTATCCTTAGAATATTTTTACTCGCTTGCTTATTCACGGTATAAATCAATAGTCATTTTACCATCTAACCCCGGTAATAATCAATACTCGGATTTACATATAGTTGGGCCAGAGTGGAACAACTAATGAAAATGAAAACCGTAAAAAATTGGCATACCATCTGAATTTTTAGTATTACCTATAGTAACGTAGTCGACAGACAGACAGACCGCATCTGCTATTATAATGACGAATGACAAGCCGTCATTATAATAGCAAATCCACTATCCGCCATTTTTTTACTGTCTCGAGTAAATTCTAACTTCGCCAACATGGGTCGTGTAAAAGATTACTCACGTATAAGCAACGAACCCTTGGTTAATAGTTGGTAGAACGTAAAAACGAGAGTATGTCGAGATTTACTGTTGGATAAGATCTCATTGTAGTTTTATTAAATTAGGCCTTAGTAACGCATTCATTAAGGACAATGACACTAATTTAAAATATATTTAGCAAGACCGCTATGAGCGAAAAATTCAAATTGTAAACTGTAGTTCTTAGAATTATTAAATCAATGTACTTAATATGTAAGCGAAAACAAAGAAAGATAAACATCAATGTTTACCTATTGTACGCTGAAATTCCATAGATACAGTAAAAAATATTGAATCTATAAAACGAGCTGATTGCAATCACGCGCACTTTTTTATTGCTAAGATAGACAGACGTACGTGCTGTCTACCTAATGGCAAACGGTCTCTACTGCATATGGATATGAGCAATGCCAGAGCACAACCAAGCCGCTGCCTACCGTATATCATGCACGTCAACTACCTTCGAAACCGATTGCAAACGTGTTGGAAAACAATAGACAACATAAAATCTGAACATACACGATACACACCTAAACCTCCTTTGAATCTTTCTAAACATGCTGCAGTTGCGTTCGAAGCACGGTATTCTGAACTTCATCTTCAGATGACACAATTACACAGCACAAAGTTTAACAAACATGATCAAAAACATCCGTTGAATGGACAGATGCCGTGAGCTATTATCGTGTGCGTTCTCTAGTCAAATATTATTTCAAATATTTACCAGAATGCGAATCAAACGTCCAAACCGACGCAGGTGACTAACAGAGTACTGAATGAATCATAGGACCAACAAACAGGTCGAGTCGCTTCACTGGGATTTTTTTTCTTGCGGTATTTTTTACGCCTAACGGTTATTCGGTGTTCGGAGGCAGCCATCTAATTAGATCGTGAATTTCGCAGGTGCATTTCACTTGGCTTAACATAACCAATCATTATCTAGTGTCTTCTTCTTAAAATTGTTTACTGGAATATATTTTAAAGCGCTGTATTTTAAAACTATTATAAACATATTCTACATTCTGTGCACATTCTAGATCTACTCATTAAATATTTACAACGATTTTCAAATGCTTAATTTCTATAATAGACCGGTGATTATCCGGTTGAAAATGGTAAAAATAGAAACAAATTTATAGTAGAATCAAACCCATTGTAAAAGGAAGAGAATACAACAAAATTGATAGGAAAAATAAATTACCGGCGATCTGAGGTCGGGAAATGGGAAGGGGGGGGGCTTTTAAGGGTAAAAAACGGTTTATCTCGATTTCCGGAAAAACTACAAGTCCTATGGAAAAAAGTTAAATCGCAAAGTTGTAGGTAATAAAAAGATCTACAACTTTTGTATACACACTTTCTTCACATAACCTCAAAATATATGTGAAAAATTCAAATAACCAAGTTTTTTGTTTTTATTTTTATCTATTATAATAAATCATTTTTTTTCACGAAATTTGGTGAAAACTTACCTTTTTGTATCCCAAATACACTGTAATTTATTTGATTTAAAATATTTAATTTTGCACCTTATTTTGACTTAATATCGAAAAAGCAGCCTAATTTTCAAACGAAAATTCTCACGTCAAAATATGAGCTTTTTTAAAAAAGTCTGTTGGCTTCTTGTTCATTGAATTCTCTACTTTCTGATGGTGTAAAAAAATATATACATTACTATGGTAAATGTGCTCAGAAAAGACTTTTTTAAAAAAGCTCATACTTTGACGTGAGAATTTTCGTTTGAAAATTAGGCTGCTTTTTCGATATTAAGTCAAAATAAGGTGCAAAATTAAATATTTTAAATCAAATAAATTACAGTGTATTACAAAAAGGTAAGTTTTCACCAAATTTCGTGAAAAAAAATGATTTATTATAATAGATAAAAATAAAAACAAAAAACTTGGTTATTTGAATTTTTCACATATATTTTGAGGTTATGTGAAGAAAGTGTGTATACAAAAGTTGTAGATCTTTTTATTACCTACAACTTTGCGATTTAACTTTTTTCCATAGGACTTGTAGTTTTTCCGGAAATCGAGATAAACCGTTTTTTACCCTTAAAAGCCCCCCCCCCCCTTCCCACTTCCCGACCTCAGATCGCCGTTAATTTATTTTTCCTATCAATTTTGTTGTATTCTCTTCCTTTTACAATGGGTTTGATTCTACTATAATTTATTTATATTTCAAATTGGAAAATCACCGGTCTATAAATTCAAATAACAAATTAAATCACAATTTGTTTATGTTAAATAAACTGCAACAAAGTCATTGAAAACATAACTACTCGACAACTGATGAATATAACAATAAACCAAAGTCAATATATCGGACTTACCGCAAATACCTAGCATTAAATTCATGACCAGTATAGCACGATTGAAAAAACAATTCATCATCAAACTTACCCGGTCTGAATAATAATAAAATGGCGAAACAAAAAAACGTTAACATTCTTCCAAAGCGAAAACACTAGGCGGTTTCCTTAATGATAGCATCCATTTCCTTCGCGGAATCCTCGTGAATATTCATCAGGTTAGCTTGAATGTTAATGAAAAGGTTTTTATTGCAACATAAATTAATGTTATTAATAAAATACATTTTAGTCGTACATTACGTATTGCAGTTATTACGCGTTATCGGATAACACCCACTCAAAGAAATTAGGATTAAATTGACACGATATTTACAAATAACTAGTTTTATAATTTAACGGATCACATTCCTATATATGGAACTTATTTAGTTTAATTCTCACATATAGGCGGTAATTATGAGTAAAGTCGGTTCAACAGTTGTGTCCATTCACCTTGCATTAGGGCGTCCCATGCATGATTGCGAACGGGTTTAATTAAAATATTTTCTTATTACGTACCAACTTGACCAAGGTTATGGTACTTAGACAAATCTAGTTTTACCTTTCGTTTAATGTGTGCTATTTTGTATGGCATATGATTTACTTTACCTTATGAAAATTCAGTAAGACCTACACCAGCGTCTAAGTAATAATCGGAATCTTTAAATTAGATAATTCATATAGACTAATTTTATCATGCGTGAACAAAGCCTATCACAGATTGTTTGATTACGAGATACTCCCACTGATAGTCGATTAAATCTCTTGGTGCCGTCTATGGATGACACTGTGATTTATTATAATCAATCTTATTATCTAAAGTTTACATATAACCACTGTAAAATCTATATCAACATAAACATCAGTATTTATTTGTCCTTTTACATTTGAACACACAAAACACAGATCTGTTTTGTGTGTTATCTAAACAGCGAGGCTCTTACCTTCACATTGATCTTTCTCGCACGTGACTTGTGACTTAAAGCATCGTTACACATAAATCATACACTCATGATTATGAAAGCCACGAACTATGATACCTACATGTATTAACAGCTACGTAACAGAGAAGAAACCTTTAAAATTTGGCTATATAAGCCTACTACCTACACAATCAGAGTCACAACATTTGAAATCCGTATCCAAATTTTGAATGACCTATGCCGAAGATGAGGATGCGATGGACAAACATTAGCATGATGATAAATAATCCTACTACATAAAAGTTGATGGGATGATACACAACGAAAACTAAGCAACTTTCATCAATTGTAGTGAAAATGCTTTACAGAGTATAAAATAAGAATACCAACTATTACTACGTACGAAAACTATAGACCTCATACAGTACAAACGAGTAGCGACGAGTTGATATCTAATATGACATGCCTCTCGAGGCTTCACTACACTGCATCTCATCTTGGTGATTAGATAAAGACAACAAAGACAATATTTGTACAAATATTACAGGAAGGAACGCAGATTACAAAATGTAATGAAAAGTAACTGAATGGTCAACACTCACACCTACGTTACATTGGATAATGATTCTATTAAACACAATCTTGTAACTTTTGTTTGATGAATAATAGAAATGAATACAAGAATGACGATTTAGATATTTGGTATTGATTTCCTTGCAAGCTAATTAACTTTATGTTTTAATGATTTACACCAGACAGTAGGTGGCACAGCGATGACTACAGATTAGAGATTTTTGCTTTTTGCAGCTCGTCAGTCGTTTTATGGCACTTTTCTGCCCTTAGTTTCCTCAAAAACAAAAAGTTTATTTGGAAATACTTTCTCATACCAATCAATTTATCAAGCATTAAGATTTACGACTGCTACCATCAAAATTAAGTCTCATAAATCCATTTATGTGATTAATGCCGCTTTGAAACTAGTTGATGCGCAGTAACAAGTGGGCTGGCTGTAGCACCAAATTGCTAGGAGCACGCGACGCACCGCGCGTGACTACGGTGAACCGAATTGTTTAGATTTGGATACTTTTCGAGAATTTGTTTTTGTAAACATGTGTGTTTTTATAGAACACGTTAACTTGCACATGTCGCTTACAATGTTTTTAGTGTTTGGTTGACGTCCATCAATGGTGTTGTACCTGATATATTTTTGTCATAAATGTGTCAATAATATACAAGATTGCATTTAGATGTTTCCTAGCATTTAGTGAACTGTAAATATTAAGCCTTTGCTGGTTATTCTGCTGATATGCGAAATGTTTTGTTTTGTAGCCATGTAGTCCTAAGCACAAAGCAAAAACCTTTCAAAAACAAAACGTTTCTTCCCTGTGAAGGAAGAGTTCGGATACCCTCATTCATATATCAGCAGCTGGAGGATAATTCGCGGGCTGAGTTGGGATAAGATACCAAAATATATTATTTTGATCTGTTATACCTCCTTATAAATTAATAATGACACTTGAAAATATCCTTACAAGAATTACAGATAAACCGGCACAAATCGCTAACCATATCGTTAGTCAGTATGCCCAGATTATTGCACAGCAATGCATATAAACGCGTTTCGTCTGCAGTCAGTATAAAATAAATATCAATTGTACAGGGTATAGATGGACCATCAGACAAAAGTTCAACGCACGTATCCAAACGATTGGCGTCTGGCTCGCGGCCAAACACTTCACTTTAATGGTTTCAGTTTATCCTACTTCCCTAAATAGATAACTGAGAAGGTATTATTGAAAATTATTTGAGAACATTTCATTTTCTAATTGTTTATATTCTTATCATCATGTCCATAAACAATTCAATCAATGGCACAGTATAGGGTAGTTTCCTATGTTGAATCTTATACATTATCTTAAACGCAACATCACACTATCTCGCTCGCACGCATACACCGTAATGGCCAAAGTTTACGTCGCGTCGTCTGTTATATGACAAGTGCCCCCTCCATTAAATTTGAATGGCTTCTAATTATTTTTTTTATGGACGGATTTATAAAATTCTTATGTAATAAGGTTTAGGGTAACATCAACTTCTTGATAAAAATAAAAAAATCAAGTCAACTACTCTATTGTCTACCGAGTGTTTTATCTGTACCGAGAGTGGAATATTATATCTATTAAAGTGATTCTTCAGATAACGTGAATCAGTCAATTATATATTAGTATAGTTGACATTTATTACGCAATGGCTACAGGATCAATAGACAAAACGTTGTTTGTAAAAAATGTTGATTTTCTGTGGTATTTCCGGACCGATATGATTAAAGTGGGCAACGGAGCGAAAATGTTGTCATAACCTATCATTCGCGACGAGCTTGATACATTACGGCACGTACCGGCTGATCGGTATCATTGCTCCTTTCGAACTGTGCTCGGCCGTGCTCCTTATTAACAGTCAAAATGTCGGATGAAGTCGTGAACCTTGGCTATGTTATCATTTCTCACTCAAATGAAGAAATAAAAACGTTATTGAACATGATGTTTAATAATAAATAAATAAATACACCCAACAGTCACATACATGGTCTTGAACCCACAGTAAGAAACGATTATTGTGTCGTGGGTATCAGGAACTACGAGAGACTTTCGGTCCCACAACACCCCCGAAACAAATATTTGTTTTGTGGATCACACATTTGTCTCGGTGCGGAGATCGAACCAGCGGCCTCTCGCTTCACAGCCGGCTACTCGCCCACTGCGCCAAGGAGGCTGTTAATGATGATTGATTGATGATTTCTTATGTTTACGCGAATATTACACATTGTATTGTTTGTCGATGGTAACTGTTTTTTTTAGGACTGCACTGCATTTGAATGTCTAATTACTAAAAGGGCACAAGTCCTCTATATTTGAAAAATAAAAATTTTACAGGAGACAGAAAAAACTAAATATTTGTATAATGGAATGGAAATATATATTGATTTAATTATTTTATGTTTCTTAATTAGGTAACAAGGTATTTCAACACAAAATATTGTTATATTTTTCAATATATTAAGAGAAATAACATAAAAAAAACCATGGACATGTTCCCTTTTAGTACTTAATCATATTTCAAGTGGACATATGCCCCTTTAGTACCTAATGTGAACAAAACTTAAAAAATAAAAGAAATAAATTGCATGTATTACTTTTCTTTATCACTTAAAATAATAAATTTACTCCACAGGCTGACTGTAAATGGTTTCCCAGTAGTGAATATGCTCAGCAGGGATATATTCTTTCAACGTTTTGAAATCTGACATTTTTTTCTTAGCTATAGGAACTGGACCTGTATACTTTTTTTGGATAGGTAGAGTGATAGGACTTATGTTTGTTTTTCGCAATTCAAATGTTGCTGACCTAAAGCCATCAATAAATTCTTTGGCTACAACACAGTGCGGAGCTTCTGCACTGAAAGTTGTAGACAATATCTTGTTGTGGCTTGTAAAGTACATTTTTTGAAGTGATAACTTCTTATGGGAGGGTGAACCGAAACGTTCCGTAACGCGAGCGGTCCATCGACCAGCCAGCGTTAGCTGACCTCCCTGGAACATCGATAATTTCGAAGTCCCAGGTGGCGTCACACAGTGACCAGTCGGCTTGGACCGGACTTTGACACGGCTTTGACCGGACTTCGTAACGTAACGCGTTAAGGGAGCCACACAGAGTGGCGCCGTAACGTAACGCTTTACGGCGCCACTCTGTCTGGCTTCCCCTTCTCTCACGCATACGGCAGCAGTAGGCAGGCTCCTCCGCTCTCACTTTAACCCACATTAGTTTAAGTTATCACTTCTGTCGAGCGTCCCGGGACGCACACTTTTTTTTTTTTTATAGCATAGGCCGCTACTTTACGTCGGTTTCCTGTGGGACAGTGGTAACAACCTCATCGAGCAAGCCCATTCATGCTGTAGACAAAACTGTCTACAGCGTGGCTCTACCACTCAAAATGACATTGACATTTTGTAGGGTGCGTTCAAAAATTATTTGTTAAAAGGGCTCATGTCCATGGACAAGTGCCCGTTTAAAACTAAACAGTATTTTTGTAGGTTTGTAACTCTATGGGTAAAGATCAGACTTGAGCCATTCTGACACAAAACGGTGTAATTAGGTGTTGCCAAGCGATAAAGAATATAAAATATTTTTGCTTAGAAATGTGACATGTGCCCTTTTAGTAATTAGACATTCATTTACTATCAGGTGTAGTGCAGTCACTTTGTCGTGCTCAGATAAAAAAAGTAGGCAGGTGATATGTGGCTGAGTATACTTAAAAGCCACATATTATATCACGCATTTGAAATAATATAAATAAGTTATAACTGGGTTAAAGGACCAAAAAGGAAAAATACCAATAAAATATATTTTTTCAATTGAAATTGAATTTATAATTGTAATGTTTATTATTAGAAATTACGCATTTTAGCATGTAGGGTAGATGACATTATTTTTTTACGACATCTATGTTTTTAAAAAGATAACTTGTGAATATTAATATTCTCATATTTTACTAATTATATTTTCTATTTTTTACACATTGGTAGCTTTATCATTATATATTTCAATAAATTGTTGTGAAATGTCCAGGCTTTATTAAATTTTCTACTTAATATGTATAAAAATCTATTCCTGACTTCCCGAGATTTCCTGACATTGAATTCCTGACACTGAATTCAATTTCTTGGGATTTCGGAACCCTGCAAAAAACCCCAATCACTAAGTAGGTAGTAAATGTACAGGTACTTGTTGAAGTTGGCTATGGCTATGGTTGGTATTGGTTAGTCAACTAAGAATAACTAACAATAGGTAATTTCATACACACAGTCCTAGAATAAACGGTACAGACAATGAACCCATTAAATAATATACGTGAAATTGTTAGCCTCTGTAACGCATTGGGTAAGTAGCCAGTAGCAATGCAAGAGGCTGTGGGTTGGATTCCCGCAGCAGACAAATGTTTGTGTGATCAACACATATATGTTTCAGGTTTGGGTGTTGTGGGACCACAAGTCCTTCATAGATCCAGATACCCATGACACAGGTTAACCTATTGGTGGATCGGGACTATGTGTGTGACTGTTGCGTGTATTTATTTATGAATAGTAACATACGCCTATGATTTCTCAAAAACATATAAAACAAGTAACCTGTGTGTCAAAGTAATTGATAAATAATCAAATAATTATTGGGAAAGTATGTAAACAATCAACAAAGATGGAACCATTCGTAGTGCTTACTAAAATATTGTTGAACTAGCTGTCCCTCACGGTTTCACCTACATGCTACTGCTCTGCTCCCATGGGTCTTAGCGTGATATACATCTTAACGTTCCTCATGAATCACTCTATTACTGAAAACTGCATAAAAATCCGTTCAATAGTTTAAAAGATCTAAGTGAACATACAGAGAAAGTGACTTCATTTTATACTACACTAGCTGTGCCCGCGAACTTCGTTTCGCCATCAAAAAGCTTCCGTACAAACTTTCATCCCCTATTTGGGCCCTTTATCCATCCATACTTACAACTTTCACATTTATAATATTAGTAGGAAGTAGGATAAAGAAACACAAAACCAATTAGAATGCCTATAAGATTAGTAGTAGTACATGAACAAAAAAAGGGGATGCAAAGACTGTAAAAATATTCACATGGGTAACATATACTTTAGTCTTGAATTAAAAATGAACCATAGAAAGGTCTTCCAATAAATTAAGCAGACATTTTTCTCAAAACATATGTTCCGGGAAGTAATTCTCCTTCAAATATAATATGATCTTCAACCATATTGACACAGAGTATATCACAGACATTTGGATACCTGTACCATGGCAAGTGCTCATTACATTGATACAATGGTGTCCAATATGTATTGAATCAGATCACATCCTATTGTCACAAGCTAGCTTGGAGTAACAAGAAATAAAAATAACAATTTGTGCAAAAAGAAGTGGTCTGACCTCAAGAGGCTTTTCTTGAAAATGAGTAAGCTTATCTATTTTAGATCTGCTATCCAGGCAAATTTGTATGAAGTTTGTACCAAGTCTATGCAATCCTACTCTGTGTAAAAAGCCCATGAATTGTTTTGTCCACAAATACCAAGTACCTAATGGATATGAAAACTTCAGCCTAATGAAAATTCATTTAGCCATTCAATTAATGTACAAAACTGCCTTAAATAATTTATACTGCTTAAATAGTTTTGATTATTGTACATAGTATGGTTCATTACACATTTAATACATGAAATTATTTATAAAAATGTGTAATATGGGAAAAACACAAATTAACCTTCTGATCAACACTGCGATAAAGGCGTCTTCATAATTACACGCGATGCAATAAGATCATGATTCGAGAGCATTTTTAATTTTCTCTCACGGATGTACATAAACATTACAAAAAAAAACTAGCCCGATAACACTATCCGATTGTTGATAAAAGATAACAATATTTTTAATACGTCTATAGGACCTAGAATAAAAGACAAAAGCCTGTGGAGAGCGCCTTAGTTTAAAGTCAACCATAATGTATGTTTACTAGCATTTTCCTTAGAACATAATCAAGACTTACCTCGTAAAAGGACCACTCCTTTTACTGATTTGACCGATTATTTTTTCTACTGTCCGCTTGTCTCCTTCGCGAGCTGCGTCCAGCAACTCTTGGCCTCTTCCCATGGCCGGTCAACAGTTACAATCACACACAAAAATAACACCAAATTCGATAATTCTCATTTTTACGCTAGGTTTCACTCACTACACTTTACAACTTCATTGATCGCGCCGCCATATTTGAAATTTTGACATCACTCGTAGACTGTAGTGCGCTCTAGCGAGTAGCACTTGCTTGGTGGGAGAATCGATATGAACGAATAGTGAATTCCGTTTTACACTTTACGATACGATACAGAGTAATAAATTTATTTTAAATTATTAAGCCGTATTCCGCGAGTTCTTGCTTAGTTTTACTTGTTTCTCTTCTTGATAAACCATTTAACTGGTATAAGAGCAAATAAGAAAATAAAGCACTGAGGTGAGGGGTAGGCAAAACTGCAATCAGACCAAGCTCCATGAAGTTCGAGGTTTGCCGGTTTGCAGTTGGATAAAATGATTTGAAACTAACAGTCATAGTAACAAATAACAAATAGTTTCTTAATATTTACATATTTAACAGACATGAAAAACCGTTTTGAAGATAGGAACATTCTAACCATCTACCTTTGGATAAAGAATATCTCTATTATATATTTATTTTGATTTTATACTGTGTATATAAAAAGCTTTTCATATTATAAAAATCAATTGCCGTTCTTAAGTCTCGCAAAAACTACTAGATAGTTGGACCGATTTCGATGATTTTTGTGTGTTGGAGTAGATCTCTGGGTGATTTATTTTCATCTCTAGCTTTTCTTCGCGGCTCCGCCCGCGTGATCTGTCTGTAGTTTTTAAGTTTATTCGTTACATACAAAAATACAAATCTTTGCTCTTTATAATATTATAGTGTAGATTGGACCCGGTAGATGGCATTTTTAATCATATCTTGCGGGTAACACCGCGCGTGACATCTGGAAAATTATAAATATATTGCTGATTCCATTTGTGTAAAATCGTTTTTCGCCATACAATCGATTATTATTTTTAGCGTTGTTATAATAAATTGTCTTATCGATGTATTACCTAAATAATACATTAATCGACCATGTAAAAAACGTAGACTAACTTAAATTGGTTTTATATCAACTGATTACCATGGTAAACCACGCAAATTGATAGACTAACTGCCACACTCAGACACGACACTAAACTTTATTAGCTTTATAGACTTAAAATTATACTTTTATAGCATCATCATAAACTCGAGTGGCCAGCACTATAATGCTTTAAAATGGGATTATTATAATTGTGAGGGTGAAGAGAGAAGTCCATCCAATCGCCGTGTCATACCTTACCACACTTGCCCGCCGCGCCCGATTGATTCATTCTGTGATCGGTCAATCGATAACTTCACTCCTCACAACAACGTCAAGTGAATGATATCAGTTCAAACTAGTATTGATTTCGCGAACCGTTCACCGCGGTTTCGACGGCGCGCACTGCGCAAAGTGTATTCTAAGGGAAATATGGGCTTCATTAATTGTATTTAAACCGCGTTACTAGTTTTTGCATATCTCTTTTGGTTATTGTATACAATGAAGGTACATTAAATTACCTAATACAAAGTGGTGTCGAAGTTCTATGAATTATCCTTGTTGGATGTATGTAAATAGATTCCAACTGCTGTTTGTGACGAACAATATATCTTTCCAGTGACCGCTCCGCTCCCATTCGATAAAGTCTCATATACCTAGTAATTAGATAAGAAAAAATGTTTAGTAAAAAGTCATTTTGTTTTTTGACCTTATTTATATATTCTGCGTCATCGGACGACCTTTTAAGAGGTAAGACAGTAAGGGTTGGTTTCTATGCAATTTTGAAAGGTTCTCATGTTGATAAGTAGGTACCTAATAAGATAGGCGTTATATTATCAGTAACTTTAAACTCGGACGTCTCTCTGGAAGACGGTTTTTTTGGGAAAGTACAAGTAAGTACTTACTTTCCTACATGTGACCGATGTTTCGTTCGTCATTTGTTTACTACCTAGAGTGCAACAACTAAGTTATAGTTATATGCCATCGGACTTTTTTATAAGTCGATGTCATATGCCTTTTTATTTCATAATTAGAAGGTATATTTTGTTTATCGCAAAACTTTATTTTTCATTTGTTTGATTGAATGACGAGACGAGTGAGGCGCTCGCCTGATAAGCGCTACATCCGCTCATAAACAGACGCACACCACACAGACCTTGAATTACAAAGCACTGCATGGCACTGAACTGTGCTTGTGACCCCGAGACATAACATATTAAGTCTCGTAATGCCCAGTAATTTCACTGGCTTCATTGTCCTTCAAACCGAAACACAAAAGTGCTTACAGGCTTGCTTGGCGGTAGAAATAGACAAAGTGGTGGTACCAACTCAGCCGGCCTCTCGCATACGAGGTACCTACATCCTTGAATAACTTCCATAACATTAAATTGACATGCGTGTAATAAAATTCCGTACCTACTTATCTGTGGTCCATTATACTGATTTTACCTGACCATTAATATGAAAATGAGTACACAGCATTCATTGCCTACGGCTTTGCCTGTGCGATAGTCTATACAGAAATATAATGTGGCGCAGTGGGCGAGAAGCTAGTTGCCATACAAAAGGCCCCGGTTCGATTCCCGCACCGAAATGATTTTGTGATCCACAAATATTTTTTCGGACGTTGTGAAACCGAAAGTATCTTGTAGTTCATGATGCCCACGACACAAAACTCGTATTGGGTCAAGACTAGGTATGTTTGTAATTACAAGGTGTAAGTATTTATTGAAGTGAAACCTCTTTATCGGCGTTGGAAAAAATAAACATCGTCACATTTTTTTGTTATATTTTTATGTATTTGTTTATACTATGTTTGTATCTTTGCAGGGATATACTCCAACTATACGCGCCCTGGGCTCAAAGCTAGCTCTCCTCAGGCTGCAGAAGAATATTATGGTTTGTAACAAGTCTAATACTTGTTGGCAGCCCTAACAACTCGTTCACAACTTCACACAAATGGAAAGTAGGACTGATCAGGGCTGATCGATCGTTTTAGCGGACCCATTTTCAAATAATGTGTGACAAAATGTGTCATTTGTATTGGAAAAAAAATAGAACAGATAACAATCTGGAATTTGACAGCCTCCGTGGCCCAGCGAAGAGGCCGCGGGTTCGATCCCCGCACCGAGACAAATGTTTGTGTGATCCACTTTGATTTGTTTCGGGGTCTGGGTGTTGTGAGACCGAAAGTCTCTCGTAGTTCCCGATACCCACGACACAAGACTCGTATCTTACTGTGGGGTCAGGACTATGTATGTGACTGTTGGGTGTATTTATTTATATATTTATAAAAAAAAAAAAAATGTCTGTTGAAGGTTTTTTGGCGGGAATTCTGATAATGCGGATGATCTCATATTTCAATTCATTCTTAAACTAGTTTATAATTGTATTTGTTGTATAAAAGTAGTGCGGATTTTTGCAATAAACATTGACGGTGATGAACAATGTATTAAAGCATTGATATAAGTGAATTTAGGTGATTATGTTTACGGAATACATAAAACTTTTCCAAAACAATGCAGACGTTTACAAAAACTCATCTTGATCAGCAAAAAGGTACTGGAACTAGGACTGGTACGCATTTGTAATGACGGTACAGGTGATATGAGACGATTCACTCGGGTGAATGTTTCATTCGAACATAACACATTTAATGTTGTAAAAATTAGGATAAACCAATATACGTGAGTATTTTCTTGTAATTTTACTTTACTTTCAGATTTAAACATGACGATATCGTTGGACAAAGAACCAACCTTCGGCAACAACGAAATATTCGGCGATTTCGTATCCATAAACAGAAGTAACGTGCTCAAAATCGACTTCGCCAATATCAATCCGAACATCAGTTTCATTATATTTCAAGTACACGCCCATAAATATCCAGTATCGCTCTATAAAAATTTCGCCTGGCCGAATTCGACGATTCAAGCCACTCACCTCGGTTTTTACAGCGATGTGGTGAACAAAAAGGATGTTTTCTATCTAACTAACGTTAACATTGATGTTGATCTCTCAGTATACCTGTCTGTGCATGGCTACAGACTGGATGGTATGTATAAACTTTCTTAATTTTTTTAACGGACATTGAAGACTTTTAGAACATTATTAACAGGCAACCATGATTTACTATTAGCTGTATCTCTGCTTACCTCCTCGAAGAAACAAGCATGAGCTTAGGTATGTATGAAACCATTCGGCCTAGGTTTAAAGCAGCCCGTCGCGTCACGATCGCCGTGGACGTCATAGGCATGGAAAGATGGTATATAGCAAAGTAAGTAAAGACATCTTAGATGGTGCTTGTATCACACATACCTCTAATGTGATACATCAGAGGTAAATTCCCTAACCACAAATAGCTCTGTAGAAGGGCCGACTCCTACAGGGACTGTGGCTACATGCATACACTGACTTTTAGATCTATAGAGACAGTGAAACACTGTATTTTAGAGCCGTTTAAGGATCAGATGACGTCGTAGGCTATATAATGGATTATTTCTTTGATACTCTTTAGCCTTGGAACTCTCAAGGCATTGACATTCTGCGGCTTGCAGTTCCTCGATATCTTCCTGTGATGCGAGACACACACGAAGCGCAACAGTAGCCTGTTACTCGACATCGGCCTCTCTTAATTGTAAAGTATTAAAAGATATTACGTTTGTAGATCCTGTACCCGGTGGTTGCAACATGGAGTCCATAATACCAATAGCTCCGTTTGTGGATTTAGGATTTAAGGGTCAATATTTACTGGCCGATGCAGCTCCGCCTAGAGACCCGTCCGATCCCAACTGCAAGAAACCCGAGATCTATAATTTAACCAGTTTAGTATTCTACATGATGTACACTCCAGAGTTTGATTTCAGTCGGGAAACATATTTCGATGCCATCAAACGTATGAGCACATTAGAGGGTATTCAGGAGAATGGAGTTGTTGTGAGTTGTTCTTTTTGTTCTATAGTATTACAGTTGTAATTATGCTTTATGCTACTGGTAGGGTTAGGTGTGGGTTAGGGGTTTTGTTAATTATAATAAAAAAATGTACAAGTACAAAATAAAAGAAACTTATGTAAAGAGGTCAATATCAACTAATGTATACATAGCATCATCAAAATACACTCGGCAATTACATATATGTATCTATTTAGTTATCTATTCACTGAGTCACTGGAGTTGTTTTGTTGTGCTTATATTACCGTGCACACAAAAGCACCGACTTAAAATTGGTTATTTTATTTTTAGTTTTTTAGAGTCGGATTTGTTGGTTTTACTAGGGAACTCTTCATCAAAAAATGTTGCCAACTTGGACCTTTACCCTATTGAATACAAAATGAATATTCAAAATCGGGTCACTCTGTGTAAAGATATGCGTGGTACATACAAAAAATATATACTCGTCGAATTGCGAACCTCCTCCCTTTTGTTTTTTGGTTAACAATGAACAACTCTCCGTAGTGGAATTGTCTTTGGCCGGTCGTCCAATCCAAATATTTCTGTAACATGTGTTAAAAAGCATGTTGCGTCGACCCTACTGCGAGGGGGATAAGGGTAGGTGAAAGATGAAGAAGAAGGTTAAAACAAAAGCTAACTTTATACTAACTTTATGCTAGCTAACTTTAGTCAATATCTTTTGTTTGGTGTAGGCAAATGTAGCATTTTAACCGACTCTGCGCCACCGCCTACTAGTGACCAACCGCAACAGGAAAATAATATTATGATCTTGCGTTTTCCCTAAAACTGTGTTCGTTATGAGACGTGTTTAAAGCCACGTTTACACAGAACGAATTAACAACCACAACAGAGCCGAGAATTTAACAGAAAACTGTCATAAAGCGACTACGTCACGTCTAAATATCCCCGTTATATTAGACTAGCTTTTGCTCGCGACCCTGTCCGCGTGAATGTAATTTTGTATTAGATCCCACGGGAACGGACGAACGGACGAATCGGTTCAGCGGTTTAGATTTTTCATACAAACTTTCATCCCCTTTTTAAACCCTTCAGGGGTTGATTTTTGAAAAACATAGTAGCCTATGTCCTATTCTGATGTATAAGCTATATTATTGTAAAGTTTCATTAAAATCCATTCAGTAGTTTTTACGTGAAAGAGTAACAAACATACATCCATCCATCCATACATCCATCCATATTTACAAACTTTCGCGTTTATAATATTAGAAGGATAGTAGACTAAAACAGTCGTTTAAAAAATATAACATAGACGGACTGTTGTATATTTTACTAATATCTGCTCTTTAGTAATAGTATCCATTATTATTTTTGAGTCAGGTACCAAAAACAAACTGGTTTACACGACGTATGGTTGCTTCGTATCCAGCCATTGGTGCGGTGTTCGTCGCTGTGGCATATAGGGATGACGGATATGCTGTATACATACCAAATCACTCCTACGGCTGTGTTGAGGATGATCTTCGCTGTATTCTTAGTGGTAAGCCTCGTATTAATGTTTATCATCATTATCGTTATTGTCACCACCAACATCATAATGATCTGTATACATTTTTTTTTACTAGCCCTGTGTTATATGTCCCACTACTGGGCACGGACCTCCTCTACTGAATGAGAGGGGCTAGGCCTTAGTCCACCACGCTGGCCTAATGCGGGTTGGCAGACTTCACATACCTTCGAGAAATCTTATCGAATTCTCAGGTATGCAGGTTTCCTCGCGATGTTTCCTTCACCGTTAAAGCCAGCGATAATTAACAATTAATATACACGTAACTTAGAAAAGTTCAGTGGTATATGCTCTTGGGGCTGGTTTCGAACCTGCGACTTTCGTCTCGACAGTCCATACCACTCCCCGCTGAGCTATCGCTGTATACTTACCAATACTAAAACTAAATCTTCATGAAACAAAAAGCATGTTGCGCCGAACTCACTGCGAGTGGGATGAGGGCAGATGGAAGAAAGAAGAAAGCAACGCATGCAGAACACATGTAGTAATAATTCTGAATCTAGACACGGGGTATGTCAAGCCAAGTTCAAGCTAACAGAATGGCGAGCGGTAGTTTAATTATGTTATAGCCTTGGCAAGTTCTAAAGCTGTCGTTCTTATTTTATTCTTCCGAAAATTTGGCTTGCTGGTAGAAACTAGCCATCGAGCATAGGGCTCTTCCATGGCTTAGTTTTAGTAGGTACTTAATAATAATTCGTATATTCATACTAGCCAAGTCAGACCTTAGGCTACAATATACTATCAAGTTGAAGTCATCAACCAAGGCATATATCATAATATTGAACTTGGCTCTCATTTCACATTTATGTTTTTGATGGGATTCTGATTATTCCGAACTATTTCAGGCGATTGGAAGTTCAAACTGTTCTGTCTCGGTGTGTTCATATTGTCCGCAAGCCTTTGTTTCCTAGGACATCGTCACTTCAAGTCTGAGATGTTCATAGTTGCATTTTTTACCGCTTTCTTCGTGAGTTGCAGTATATTTTCTGAACACGACAATGTAGCTGGTGAGTACATTTTTTTTCACATATATACAAGTTACTGAGAAATAAATAATAATATTACTGATAAAGGTCGCAGGAAGTCGCTGGATGCAGGCCGCTTCCGAGAGGTCGGTCTGGAAATCTTTAGGGGAGGCCTATGTTCAGCAGTGGACGTCCTGTGGCTGATGATGATATGATTTTAAAGGGTTCGGTTTATTGTTTTAGATGTTCTGTATATGTTACTACTATGCGCTATTGGTGTGGTGTTCGCTGGTCTCTGGGTGCTATCCTGGTGGATATTTGGCTTACCGGTCTTCGTGGTCCTGCCATCAGCGTTCAACGTTGGAGTATTGGTCGCTGCCACCATCTACTATCGTCTGCCAAGTAAAAATCACAAATATTGTTTATAACGTGTTATAAAAGGATGTGGTCATATTGAAGGGCCCTATACTGGGTTATTTTTAAAACACCAGCAACCTCGCAGGGGTAGATACCTAAGGTTATAAGCTACTACTTTTGTTCTACGACTTTTAATAATTTGTTAGATTTTATTTTCATACAAAAATAAGTATTCATTTAATTTCCGTCTTGAATGTTACCTACGCGCATCGCAGATTACGTAAGCAAACACGCGAAGCGTGGGGAACCGGGCTAGCGCCTTTGAAGGTCAACGCTCGACCAGCTGAGCGGCGCCTTTGAGTCGCGCGCGCACGCCGCGCCGTGCCGCAGTCTACGAAGAAAAACACGACACAACAAAAACTTGTAAAATCATTTTTTTTTAAATATATTGAGTTATATCCAAACTCGTAGAACAAAAGTTGTTCCGTATGGGGTCAGCTATCTGGTCCTGCGAGGTTGCTGGTGTTTTAAAATTAACCCTGTATACACCTGACACTGATGGTTTATGGACAGTGTTCTATAAAAATCTAGACATCCTGAAATTTCACGTAAATTTGAAACATTCGTGTATCGGAATAAATCTAATTTAATCGGATTTTATCGCGGTTTTTTATTCTAATTTTGGTCCCGACGTGGACTGTCCACTCCGTAACCACGAAGGCTGAAAACCTTTCGAAACGTCGGGACCGAAATTAAAATAAAAAACCGCGATATACATAATCCGTTTAAATTTGTATTATTTCAATGAGTGATATTCGCCTAAACGTAAGAAATCATTACACTCGTTTATTACAATCAACCACATTCCTATAAATTAAGTGAAGTGTGTGAGCGAGAATAACAATGCTAGAGTAAGGTACTAGTGGAGTTTTACCATTTAGTGTTGTCTAAATTTATAATTCAAATATCGACATATAACTCAATCTATAAAAAAGAAAGTGCTTAAGTCGGATCAACGCAATTGGGTTTGGTACCACAGGGTCTGAAATACTTATATCGTATTATGTTGATTAAATTTAACTACACATTTCTATAACACGTTGTATACAGTATGACGATATAAATTATAATAATTATTTTTATGAGCGGTAGAGCCACGCTGTAGACAGTTTTGTCTACAGCATGAATCGACCGGCTCGACCAGGTCGTTACCACTGTCTCACAGAAAACCGATGTAAAGTAGCGGCTTGCGTTTCGTACGGTGAGTATATATCCGGATATCCGGAGGCTCAAATGCCCCTCCCCATCCCAATCCCTAATTATCCCTTTCCTTTAAGGTCGGCAACGCGCCCCTGATACTTCTCGTATTGTGGAGATCACTTACCATCAGGTGACCACTTGCTCGTTTGCCGGCCTATGCTAAAATAATACGCTTCAGCGAATTTACGAATTTTATAAAAGTTTATATAATCGTGTACAATTACTTGCATTTAATTCTTTTTTTAGATATCGAAATCTTGCAATCCAATTTTAATTTCTGGGCGTTGTTTTCTGTGGTGGTACTTCTGGTCACACTGGCTTTGGTGTCAGTGGCCCATTTTGGAAATCTACTGAGCTGCGCTTTCCTGGGCTCCTTCGGGATTGTTCTATCCATCGACCTCTGCATTGGAGCCAATTTGAAATACATCCTTATCAACTTCATACGACGTGCTGAGATACCGAAGTTCAATTATGCTGTGCTGATGCCACCTTTCCAAATAAGTGGTAAGATTTTTTTACATACATACGCACTCACCTCTGTAATTGTCAAAGGGGTAGGCAGAGGTATAATTTCGCCCACATTTCACCGAGGTTGTTTTCGTCCCATGATGTGATATGGGCGAGCCTATCATACGGGGCACAATTCCAGACTCGTTTGCCCATAAACAGAAGCATAGCGCTGGACTTCACTCGTCACCCCGAGACATAAGATTTTAAGTCTCATAATGTCCAGTAATTTCACTGGCTTCAATGTGCTTCAAATCGAAACACAACAGTGCTTACACGCTGTTGCTTGGCGGAGAATATGATATTATGTATGACAGTCTCCGTGGCGCAGCGGGCGATTAGCCGATTGTGAAGCGAGAGGCCGCGGGTTCGGTCCCCACACCAAGACAAATGTTTGTAGGGTCTGGGTGTTGTGAGACCAAAAGTCTTTCGTAGTTCCTGATACCCACGACACAAGTCTCGTATCTTACTGTGGGGTCAGGACTATGTGTGCGACTGTTGGGTGTATTTATTGTTCTCAGAGCAAGTACTGACTGTACTATGGGTGTTCTTTGCCATATCTGGCTTGGTGTTCCAATATTGGTACAACCGCGGTCGACCTCCATTCCCGCCACCACCACGTGGGCCACGGACCAACCCTGCGTTGTACGGAACTTACAACAGAATCAATCCACGGTAAGGATATATTTAATGCAGACTTTGAGACATTTTTGTCTACAGCATGAATGGGCTGGTTCGACCGGGTCGTTACCACTGTCTCACAGAAAACCGACGTAAAGTAGCGGCTTGCTGCTGCGTTTCGTACGGTGAGTGAGATATCCGGAAGCTCAAATCCCCTCCCCTTCCCAATACCTAATTATCCCTTTCCTTTAAGGTCGGCAACGCGCCCACGATTCTTCTAGTGGTGGGTGTACATGGGCGGTGGAGATCACTTACCATCAGGTGACCCACTATCTCGTTTTCCTGCCTATGCTATTAAAAAAAAAAGAGTATACTATCTTATTTTTTATCCGAGCACGGAAAAGTTACTGCACTACACCTGATGATAAGCGTAGTGCAGTCCAAAAAACTAGCGACCACCAACAAACAATGAATTTATCGGTGGTCACCAGAATCATGCTGGCCTGGATGAATGCTTCTTTCCGAAGAGGGATGAAA
The DNA here is from genome assembly GCA_949126905.1 of Amorpha juglandis. NCBI lineage: Eukaryota > Metazoa > Arthropoda > Insecta > Lepidoptera > Sphingidae > Amorpha > Amorpha juglandis. The sequence continues at coordinate 10,239,852 of OX421386.1, read as the reverse complement.
AAAATAGAGGGGCCTGCGATAGGATAGGCGGATGACTCATGCAGTCTCAGGGATACCCCTATACCTATACCCGCCCCAAACAACCATCATGTCGCAAGCCCCTCGGGCTTGGATAAATAAAGAAAGAATTGTATACTTAATAATTATGTTATACCAAAATGTACCATAAATTATCCTAAAAAATCTTAATGACACCAAACAAATAATATTTTTTGTATCGAAATATTGATATGTGTTATGGTTATTTTCAGCGTCGCTGCCAATACAACCACACGGCATAATGAACGCACCCCCTTACTGACCTAAGGGTTAATTTACTGAAAATAATTGGGTGGATTTCTGTCTATAAATGTCGTTTTTAATATTAAAAACTAATTTATTCCACCACCAAGAATTAAAATAATATATATAGACTCACGCCTGTTTCCCATAGGGGTAGGCAGAGGGAACTTCCACCTACTACGATCCTTACATATCTCTTTTGCCTCATTAACTCTCATTAAATTCTTCATGCACGCACGTCGGTTTAGGGTACTTCTGACCTGGCCTTTCTCGAGAATATCTCCGACTTGATCTAAGTAAGGTCTTGTCTACAAGGTAGACAGACGACCTGATAAAGGTCGCAGGAAATCGCTGGATACAGGCCGCTTCCGACAGGTCGGTCTGGAAATCTTTGGGGGAGGCCTATGTTCAGCAGTGGACGTCTTGTGGCTGATGATGATGATGATTATGATGATGAACTAAGTAAGTTTGCCGAGGCCTTCCCCTCCCAACTGTACCATTCACACTCGCCATGTATATTTGTTTCTTCAATCTTCTTCCATCCATCCTCTCTACATGCACAAACCATCTCAGTAATGATTTGAATATATTATTCAATTGTAATTTTAGATTATGGCTCATCTATTTTAGATGGTTTCGTCAATGATGGTTTGACTAAACGAAAATAAGTATGATTCCGCCACTCAAAATTAATATAAAAATCATTGATACCAGCACTCAAAATGGCTGTAAAAATTATGACCACGAAAAATGATAAAGCGTTTAAAACTTTACATAGTATAAAATGAAGTCGCTTCCGCTGTCTGTTCGCTTAGATCTTTTAAACTATTCAACAGATTTTAATACAGTTTTCAGCAACAGATAGAGTGATTGATGAGGAAGGTTTATATGTATAATACATACATGTTCTAGTATAGAAAAGCCGAAAAATTCAAAGATTTGTAATGTGATGTCGTAACAAACATATTTTTACCCGTGGCGCGGGTCGTTAGCACTACATAACTTTAGAAGTAGAATAGGTTAATAATATCGAAAATTTAATCTTTATATACTTAGGTTAACATATCATGAAATATTAGAGTTAATGTCTCAGGAGGTACTTATTTGTACGAATTTTTACAGTAGTATTATAATTATTATTATTTAATTAACATTTTTATAATTAGTATACGAATTATGAAATCCTAAATCTACAATGAGACTAATACCAAAAAGTTTCCAACTTTTTAATTTGGACTTGATTTATATAATTTTTTCGATAATAGATATTGAGGAATGTGGCTTATTGATGAAAATAATAAAAAATACGAGTAAAGTAAAGTAAATACCCTATTCTGAGAATCCTGCTTAACTAGACGCGTACAAACAATATATGTGTAATATAGTTTTGTTGCGGAAATTTCTGTCGAAGCAGAATTTAGAGGAGTGTAACAAAAAGTTAATGTAAAAAACATACAGGTGAAGTTAATAAAAAGCGTGTAAAAAGAATTGCATCCAATTGATAATTTGTGAGGCAAATTTTCGAAGGAATGGTACGTCCATATAAATAAATCCTAAACCAAAATAATCCTTCTGATCGAATAAAAAAACGCGACTTATTCCTTTTAAAACATTCTAAACAAAAAGTTGAAACAAATAAAACCATTAAAACGCTGCCGCCACGCTGCATGTTGGTTGCGCAATTCCTCTATTTCGGTAGACATTTGTATGTCCCAAATCATCAAGGTCATTGCCGTGGGGTACAGTTTTAATTAAAGAAATATAGTAATATTTTAACAACTTTTTCATGTCTCTATTACAAGTATTAAGGTTTAGTGATATATTTTGCAGTCAGATTTCATAAAGGCTTTTAGGCTCAAAGTCAAGAAAATATATTTCTTATTATATCTGATATTTTCTTAATATTTTATATTTAACCTCTATATGGGTCATATATAACCTCAATCTAGCATTATTGTCTACAATTATTAAGATAGTTTTGCATGTACTTTAGTATTATATAACTTTTAAAATATATAAGATACCTGTAGTGTTTTATCAATTACAGATATTAAAATTGAATGGATGTGAAATAGTATTTAAGAATATATAAAGGGTGTTGATTTAATCTCTTGACATTCTACGATACTATTTGGATCAATAAAATAATAATAATCAGATCTCTATTTGGAATTTCGATGACAAATGAGAAAAAATAGTTTAGCAATGTTTAAAAATGCCTCCAGATTTTAACAAATATTTTGATGAATACCTCGTATTTATAAGATCGATATTGATCAAATCTAAGACAGTCTTCGTGGCGCAGTAGGCGAATATCTGACTATAAAGCCATAGGTTCGATTCCCACACCGAGACAAATGTTTGTGTGATCCATAAACATTTGTTTCGGAGAGGTTGACGTCAGACTGGTGGCCGGTCGTAAAAACTACAAGCAATTTTTTCAGTAACATGAGGTAAAAAGGATATTATTATTTTATTTATTTATTTTATTTATATTGCGCTGACCCTACTGCGAATTGTATAAGGACAGGTGGAAGAAGAAATACTGATTAAATGTAAACCCTGAAATCTACATCGTTATTAAATTTACACCCTGTATACCCAAATTTATCGATATTTGTAGAAAATCGATTATTTAATCAAACCAAAGTTATAGCATGTTTATTCTTGCGTTCAATGTTAGTGTTATGATCTCTAGTATACTTATTTACATGTTTGTAAAACCAACATTTACATAAAATTATTGACTGATTTTGCATACTCTATGTTCGGAGCTTATAAAGCGAACTTTATAGTGTGTTATTTTGTCAATTTCAGCACAGATAGTAACTATATGATTTAAGACTGTTTACATGTGATTTATATTTCAAATTTAAAATCAATAAAGCATATTAAAACATATATTTTTTATTCCTAACTTATGGTTTTTTTATTTGATTGAATGACGAGATGAGCAAGGCGCTCGCCTGATGGTAAGTGCCACGCCTGCTTATAAACAGAAGCAACACCACACAGAACTTTGAATTACAAAGCACTGCATGGCACTGAACTGCGCCAGTCATCGCGAGACAAAAGATGTTAAGTCCCATAATGCCCAGTAATTCCACTGGATTCAATGTCCTTCAAACCGAAACACAACAGTGCTTCCACAACGTTGCTTGACGGCAGAAATAGACGAAGCAGTGGTACCAACCTAGACGGCCTCCCGCATACAGGGGACCTACCACCTTATTACTTTGGGATTTTATTTGACTAACACGCAAAACCGGGCTTGCAAATGTGTTGCCGGCCTTTCAGGAAAGAATATGCTCTCTTTTGATGGTTGCCAAGTCGTAACGTTTGGAAAGACTGGTTGACAGCTGGTTGCACAGATTGGTTGTGCGAGGTAGAAAATGCCTTAAAAAGGACCTTAATATCAATAATAGTACATACATACGTAATAATAGAAGTTGAGCTAACCACTTCTTAATTAAATGTTTAACCATTTCTTAAATATACAATTAATATTTTTGTTGCTATCTGTTTGTTTTAAAACAAATATTTAATTTAGAGTCCAATCGCAATACATTATTCCAGAATGAGTAAAGCGATAAGAACTTGGAACATTTTACATGAACATACCTACGAGTGCAAATAAACGTATTTGTCAAAGCGAGAGATTACCATTCAAATCAAATGCAGTTGGACTAAACGCTCAATAGGGGACAGAAGCATAGACAAAATCTAAACCAATTATACCCATAGATAATCTACGATTGTTTATTTACGTACGAGGGACGGTGCTTGCGTGTTTTTGATAGAATTCCATTATATGGGAGGTCTTATGCAGGAGATTGAATTCTGAAAAAAATCTTATGCATAGGAATATTTGATAGGTTCCGTGGCGCAGCGGGCGAGTAGCCGGCTGTAAAGCAAAAGGCCGCGGGTTCAATCGGTTCAATCCCCGAACCGAGACAAACATTTTTGTGATCCACAATTGTTTCGGGGTCTGGGTGTTGTGAGACTGAAGTCTCTCGTAGTTCCTGATACCTACGACACAAGACTCGTATCTTACTGTGGGGTCAGGACTATGTGTGTGACTGTTGAGTGTATTTATTTATTTATTGAATTTTATTGTGGAATGTCGGGTCAGGACTAGACGGGACTGTTGGGTCTTATTGAGCAATTTTTGGCGTTTTTTTTATTGATAATACCATTTTGCTTCTTTAAAGGTTTATGATTGAACACGTAGCGCCAATAAACAATCAGCAAGTGGTAGAGCCACGCTATAGACAGTGTTGTCTTCAGCATTAATGGGCCGGCTCGACCGGGTCGTTACCACTGTTTCGCAGGAAATCGACATGAAGTAGTGTGCTGTTGTATTGCGTACGGTGAGTGAGATACCGTAAAGCCCAAATCTCTCTCCCCTTCCCAATTCCTTAATTGTCCCTTTTCTTTATGTCGGTAATGCATCCATGATCCTCAGGTAATATGTTCATGGGCGGTAGAGATCACTTACCATCAAGTGACCTATTTGCTCGTTTGTCGTCGTTCGCTATAAAAAGCAAAATGAACATAAAAAACTATTTAAATTTCATCATGAAATAACCGCTGCATCTAATTGAATACACTTCACAATATCTGACACCCCGTATACAGCGACGTATCGACAAAGCTCGGACTATAATGGTTACAATGCAACACGCATAATCCCATCCCATTGTTGTCGGACCCTCTTATCAAACGGGGGGTCGAAGCTAGAACGCTACAGAGCTAACACGCAAAATTAATAAGAACCGCCCAAATACACTTAACGGCATAATTTCCTCGCAATATTTCGGGGTTGGCAAGAAATAAGGTTGAAGCTTGCCCGCACTGTGCTGCCATCTGTCGGCATTATTAATAATATTGTATCCTTTATTAGGCTATTGTTGCGTCATTTGATATACTCGAGAGTTGATGGGTACTTTTAAACGATTATAAATATTTGAGAGGACTTTTTGTTAATATATTTTTAATGTGGTTTTAGTAATGTTTATCTGTTTTTAAGTGTCTAAACGTTTAACTAAAATGTTATTTTTTATAGCTGAGGTCGGCAATCGAGCAAGCGGGTCACAACAGCAAAATACCACTCCACGTCTGTTTTCTGTAGACCAAACTGTCAACAGCATGGCTCTACCATAGCAAAGTATATGTAATACGTATCATTTTATGTGCGAATGTAAGGGACACGAAATAAAAGCTGTAAATAATTGGTTAATGCAATATTTATTATTAAATTTCACTGTTATCTCCTCAATCTATATGCACTTAATATCAAGTAATAATTTATTTTACACTTTAACTCCAAACTAAATTACATTACATACATTTTTACCGTAACGCCTACACCACTTCATATTGCATTTTTCAATGAAAATATAAATATTATAATGTACAATTCGTTTTCTTAACATACTTTGTGCTGTACGCCAGCACCATTTTTATGAACAAAAGATAATTTATGTTTGAGAATACCTTTCCAAATGGTACTTATACACACTTTCCAGTCTGTACTTATTGCTTTAAAAAACAAATTTAAATTAAATCTATAGCTACGTTTTAATCACAGCAATATTTTCATCTCCTTAATTAATTACATGTAATAAATAATATAAGTTAATTCGTTTCGTGGCGTGTGTTTGTAGAGAACAGTGTTACGAACAACATCTATTATTTTATTATACAAGAGTCACAATACAAACAACATTAGTTCGGATATGACAATTTGTTTCGCGAGGGTGTTAAACAAATCGATGTAACGAAGCTTATTTTTCTGTGTAGCATTAATATTTCGCACCCCTGTGGAATACATCAAAGAAATAAAAGGGTTGTGAGCACGGAGGGCGCGTAACACTCAATTATAACAAACATTGGCACAAACAATTTACATTTTCATTTTCGCCGCGGAACCTAGCTTCAACCTGGAAGCTTACTCTACTCGGCGATAGATGGCGCTTATCTACATTTACACGCTATTCACTAGCTTACTATTTACTGACCAAACGCAATGATAAATGCCGCATTCATTTACATAATATCGTACAACGGGCAAGCAAACAATGGAAAAAGAAACGCCTCGAGGCATACGTCATTGTGTGAGGTCGCTTACCACTATGTTTGAACATCATCAGTTGCTTTCCTTAACAATTTACGTTTAAAATCGAGAATGTACTGTACAAAAATTTTAATCAACTTGCACCATTGTAGAAATTAAAACTCACTGATACCAGTTATACAATTACGACACTGAGTTTTGTTCCTGCTGAATGTCGGCGGGTAAGACACTGTCGTGTCCCGCGGTCATGTTTAGAGCCGCGTTCATTGTGAGATGTGAGTCGGCGTAGTTGTGCGCGAGTTCGCCGCTAGATGGCGACTCCGGCACATTCGTCGGGTTCTCGGGCATCGACAACAGCCGATGCGGGAACCCGAATAGCTGAGATCACTGAAGCCTGCCCCAATAGTTCGACGCGAGGTCGGGACCCTGCGAGGGTATTTGCACTGGCACACTCACACCCGCCGATATTACACCTATGAACAATAGAAAAGGGTTTAGTCAATAATTAAAACTCTTTGTGTGATTAAAAACCTCTTTGTTTAGTAATATTGTCAAATTTTCCAACCCTATGAACAATGCAATGAGATATAAATTGCATTATTATAGGTATGTGATCGAAAATTAAATACTTGGCAAGTTTATAACCATTTATCTAATAGATACATAATCGAAGCCGGATAATCAAAACTAACTTAATCAACAAAATCTAAAAAAATCTCATTGTCATATCGGTATTCCATAGGCAAGTCAGCAGAGCATTCCGAGGATTAATTCGAGTTAATTACCTAACATTTAGAATAATCATTGGTTATATATATAGCTAAATTAACTAACACCAAATACACTATATTGACATGTAGAATAACTTGAAATCGTTCTACAATAGTCAATAAATTTAACATAGAATTGTAACTCGCAAATCATGACCACAGATAATCAATGGAATACGCCAAAGCACTCGGACAAAACCACCGTGCACATAGACATAATTATTTAGGGAGGCGCAAGCGATTTCCTATAATTGCAAGTCAATCAAGTGTCGTCCGAGCGGGGCACATGTTAACACGGTTCTAACGTGAAACCTATTAACGTCATGTATCAGTATCAGCGACCATATGTCTAATAGGATTCCGATTGCGTTCCGTTTATTACACACAATCGCGTTATCTCCGTATGTATGTACGGTTTGATTTATGTACCGTTGCGATGGTCATAAAGCTATTTATACGTCAGCCTTTCGGTATAGTTGGTACTATAGGATTAACAGAGCAGGATGTATTTTTCGGAATGGGAGTAGGTTTTGAAAAAGAATTTAAAGTATTCCTGCCCATTTAAACTCGCTTTAAAACATTTTCACAAGTCTTTTTACTAGCACATATCTTATTATAACAGAGTATTATTTGTTTTTAATTATTTAACATCGTATTGTTAATCGTTTGAATTAGATTAATGTGACTGTATATACCTAGGCGTACCTTAAACTAATTTCATGTAATTTTTTTTTAGCTAGTGTGCGAGATAAACACGCTCGCGGTAAGCATCACACCTGCCCATAAACGTGAGCTTATAGCAACACGATTATCGATTCATATTAGCTTCCTAAACTACTAAATAATGACTCTTAAACATTCCATTCAACAGAGAATACCACATTTACCCCGTCTATAACTATAATTATTTAGATGTAGCGCGGGTATATGCCCCGATCGGCTCACCCCGACCGCCGCGCCGCCGCGTGTGGCTCGGCGATAACAGTTTTCCGTTCCGCTGCCGCCTAGGGGGCGACGGGCACGTTTACATTCATTACACGTTATTATCGACTCTAAACAGAGCTCCTGCGAGTCTCGTTTAGTCAATGGTTTGTGTCTACGGCTGCTTGTTTATGGCGCCCGATACGCTGTATGGAAGCTTTAAATCGCTTTTATGGTATACTCCTTTCTACGTTGCTGTGAATATTTTCCTGGGATCGATGGAATTTGAAGGGATAGGTTATGCTAAATTTGTAGATTGTAGATATTGATAGAATTGTAGATATTATAATGTAAATTTACTTTATAATATCTACAATTTTACTTTAGCAGTCAGATTTAGAAGGTCTTTGTTCGAGTTCGAAATACAAAACATTCTTTGTGAGTCTCGTAAAAATAAATTAGCCTATTGGAAATGAGTTTTCTTTTTCTGTTCAAGGAGATACCGTAACGCTTAATTGGACTGGAGTGGAGTAATTTTCCTTACACAAACCACTGTTAAGATAATTTATTTTTCCACAAGACAATATTTTTACATAATTTGTATACAATACTCAAACGTTACTTCTATTTTATAAAAAAAACTTGCGAAATGAAAAACATTCCTTCACGGACGCGGAATTCGAAAAAGAACTGGAGCCAAAAAGTGAAAAGTAGAACAAATCCGCATTATTTAATACCACACCAAGCTGCAAATGCGCCCGTGGAAAGAGCGCAAAAGAGTAAATGAAACGAGAGCGTGCATTTTGAATTGTGAAAAACTCTTTTGTTCGCGGTTGGCGTTGAAAACTCGGCAGCTGAACAATGCCACGAAACGCCCCAAACAACAATAATTCATACCGCTTCCCGCCACCTACGGCTAAAAATGTCCGCCGCACCATGTATAATATGAAATGGAAAAGTTACGGCTTTTTAAAACAATGCCGAAGCCAGCCCGACTCGACTTGTGCAATAAATCTACAACTTTTATGTTTAGCTATTTGTTACTTCTTTTACGTAGCGCCTTCGAGACTCGATGCCGCGGTTTACTTTCTTGCACAATATTTTCTTATTATATTGAAGTTTGGTTATATAATGATTTTATGAATTAGACCTTTACTTGTTTTTTTAGATAGATAATTTAATTATTTTTTTACTAAAGGCTTAGTTATTTAAAAACATCTTGAATGGAAAATCTAATCTTACGGTATCGCAGTTTTTCTTGGAAACAATTTAAAAAAAGTATCACACATACTTTTATATTTCAGTCAGAATTCCCGCCAAAACTCCAAACAACAATTTACTAAAACTCGAATTTAAAATAAAAAAAAACTAGCACCGCAATTCCATTATTTGTTAACGCAATCGTTCAATATTCAAAATCAATTTAAAAACCATTTGTAAGGAACAGACAACGGCAAATCCAATCGAGGCCGTGAGCTCCTATTTTCTTTTTTTTTTGTTTCCCCCGCCATGTCGCGGTCTTGTGCTAGACGCCCCTGCTCTTGACTCGGCGCTTTTTTATCTTTTATTACCGACTTGGTAAATATTTTCCAAAGACTCTCCTCATCTAGATTTTGCGGTTTGTAACGTTACGTTTTATGATAATTTCATTGAGTATGTCTATAGTTATTTAAGTAAGTTAACCATTTTCGCTTCTTATGTCCTAAACATGGGGCAAGTATTTATTTCTGACGACATACAAACTTTAAGTTGCCTACACCTCATATAAGTACTCTATGCCACGATTTCAATGTGTTTTGAATAGTTTGTACCAGAATTACACAAATATATTCTTTATATTTATATTTTAGCTAGGTTCGTAAAATAAGTTGTAATACCCATTGAAACGATCTAAAAGGAATTCATTCATGTAAAACATTAAAGACTTTTAAAGTCGTAACCGCGTGAAACTGAATGAACACTAAGTTTTTAGATAGAAAACGCTTTGAAAATGTGAAATCACTAGGTAGTTTCTTAAACTTCAAAAAACTGCTATTATAGCTATTTTAACACATATGCACTTTTAGTTTCCTTTTGTATCATGTTCTGACGCATACCTACATATGCCTCACAGCGCATGCCTCAAAAAATAAATGTAGGTACAATAATCCGAGAGACATACGTCGAAGGAAAATGAAGGTTAAAAGGTGAAAGTGTACAAAAGAGCACATTATAGGCTTTGAATTTCTAGATATGAATAAAAACATCTTAAACAGACTCTAATACAGTAGTCACAAAGCGTTATTGTGACATTTCAGCGCATTTATGTACGCTTTTAAGTGAAGACATTGCTACACGCTCTGCTTGCATATCTTATCTTACTCGATCGAAAACGCGCTTGTAGAATGTAATCACTTTACAGATAATTCTATCAGTTCCTTTACAAATCATCACATGAAATACAATAGAGGTAATCAGAGTGGGTGGATATTCCCTTATATTTCCGGAACAGGTATGAAGATTACAACATAAGTACATATACGCACGACCACGCATAGCGTATTGACTCATCTTCCGCAATACGCGCATGTCAGCGGGTATCACACGAGCGTCAAAGTACGCATAAACACGCGTTAATACACCTCATTTGATTTTATATATCAGAGATATACGGGATACGTCGGACGACGACGGAAGGGATAGTCATCCCGCCCACATCCACCACTGTAACTCCTAAGAGCTGCAACAAGCGTCAAGCAATAAAGTTCAGCGAGCCTATAGGAATACAAGGTGGTAGGTCCCTCCAATGCGAGAGGCCGTCTGAGTTGGTACCACCGCATTGTCTATTTCTGCCGCCAAGCAACGTGTAAGCACTGTTGTGTTTTGATTTGAAGTATATTGAAGCCAGTGAAATTACTGGGCATTATGAGATTTAACATCTTATGTCTCGCGGTGACGAGCGCAGTTCAGTGCCATGCAGTGTTTTAATTCAAACTTCTATGTGATGTTGCTTTTGTTTATGAGCAGGCGTGGCGCTTACCATCAGTCGAGTGCTTTGATCGTCTCGTCATTCAATCAAATAAAAAAAATACGAAACTGTTTTTATTCCGCACCTATATTGTTTTTTTATTATCCGAAACGATGAAACGAGTAGATCGCTCGCCTGTTGGTAAGCGCAAGGTACCTATAAACAAAAACAACACCGTACAGAACTTTGAATTACAAAGGACTGCATGGTATTGGACTACGTTTGTGACCCCATAACAGATGTTAAGTCTTGCAGTTCAATAATTTCACTGCAAACTTGCTTGGTGGCAGAAATAGACAAAGCGGTGGAACCAAGCTAGACGACTTCTTGCAAACGAGGGACCTACCATCTAGCATTAATCCTACAGTGAAAACTTTTTTTTTTTATAGCATAGGCCGGCAAACGAGCAAGTGGGTCACCTGATGGTAAGCGATCTCCACTGCCCATGTACGCCCATAACCAGAAGAATCATGGGTGCGCCGCCGACCCCAAAGGAAAGGGATACTTAGGGATTGGGAAGGGGAGGGGATGTGGGCTTCCGGATATCTCACTCACCGTACGAAACGCAGCAGCTAGCCGCTACTTTACGTCGGTTTTCTGTGAGACAGTGGTAACGACCCCGTCGAGCCAGCCCATTCATGCTGTAGACATTACTGTCTACAGCGTGGCTCTACCACTCATAAACTCTTCTGTTTGTGAGCAGGCGTGGCGCTTAGGTACCAGTCCATCAGGCGACCGTCTCGTCATTCAATGAAATAAAATAACGAAATCTCGCAAACGAGGGACCTACCATCTAGCATTAATTCTACGAAAACTTGAATAGTCTTGATATAACTTACCGGTACTAGCAGCGGGCTGCGGTTGCGAGTACGCCGCGTGTTGCTGATGCGCGGCGGGCGCCCGCGAGTACCCGCCGCTGCCGAGCACGTCGCCGAACATGTACGGGTAGCCGCCGTCGCGCTGCTGCAGGCACGATGACGTCAGACCGCCCGACATCGAGCTGTCGGAACCAAGCGCACTGTCAGTCAAGTGAATACCATGGTGAGTGTTATTGAAGTGAAACTGTGGCGTGGCGGGAACTTTAGGCTCCATGAAACGAAAATGCGTCACGACAAAGACAAACATATTCATAAATAGGATTTGGGTTGCGAGAGAGTGAGATAGATTACAAGTATGCTATCACGTGTCTTTGCTCCGGCGTACAACGAAGCCTTCGGAAAATGTGTCATAAACAACGTGGTGTATTGGTCATGTGTTTTTTTTTGCATTTGTGTATTATAATTTGTTGGTTAATTAATTTAATTTAATATAATTTTGGAGTTTCACTTCTTCCGTGTGTGAATTGATCACACATTTTTTTTATTTAAAACAAAGTACTGTAAACGACACGAAGTAAAACTACTTCGCCTGCTCTATAAACTGGGCAAAATTATGATAACGCGTATTCTGATTTGGTCCGCTTTAACTTTAACGCAGTATGACTTACACCTAACAAAATGTAGCACGAAACATGCCTCTTCGTGCAGCGACGCGACAAAAAACATTTAGGGGCAAGTGCGGAACATGTGGACACTTTCCAGAATTTTGAATAAAACATTTTTTATATTTGAATCTGTTTTTATTTTTTTATTTTTAACATATCACATGCCTTAGGGTATAATCAGTCTTTCTTAAGTTAAAAGTGTGGTCTCAATATCACTTATACTTACGGATATAATCAACTTTTTTTAAAAACACCATATTTGTCCACAGGTTCAACAGACGATTGTACCTATGTACAGTAAAGTTGTACCTGGGGACAGTATTGTACCTATGGACGGTTCACAATAGTTATAAAATAAAAAAAATAACAGAATAGAGAATAAGAAAAATAGACATCTAGAAATCACTTCAAACAAATGTAAACATAATCTATCAAACATATTTGTATTCATTACGACACTCTTCATACAAGTTTTGAGTAAATTCATCGCTATCATCATCATTGTCTAATACAAAACATGCCACGCAAACAAAACCTTCACCATCATCATCAGACTCAAAGTTTTCTCTGTGTGACTTTGGAACACAATGGATATGATAGCTATGATTACAAAAACTACATTTGAGCATTTGGTATTTGTCTTTGGAATACATTTTACACTTTACACATCTAACAAACGATAACTTCTTTTCTTTAATTATTTGAATCTTTTTTTCTCCAGATTTCTCATTTGAAAAGGCGTTGGAAGGACCCGGTTCCGAAAGATTATTAGCCAGCATAGGAGTTGGATGACTTTTAGAGCAACTAGCTTCAACTTTGGAGGAATCAGATTGTGAAAGACCTTTGGTGGCACATACTTTTTGAGCAGCTTTTGCATTTTTTTTCTTGTCCGTTTTCTGGCCTGCTAATTTCTTCTTTTCAGCTTTTTTTAATGCTTCACTTAGAATTTTATCTTTTTCTGGCGTGTCTGTCAAAATTCTTGTTCTTCCAGGCTTTTTTCCACGCTGAGGACCCTTTCGAAGACCAGCTTTCTCAAAAGGACGAACGGTTTCGGGTGTTATTTGTGGATCTATAATCTTCAATGGAGTTCGAAAAACAGGTTGTTCTGGTATCAGTCTGGAAACTGATTCTGGGATGCTTTGAATAAAACAATCTCCAAATAAATCGTTTCGATCCAAGTTATCTGGGTAGGTTTGGCTTGAAACCTGGTCAACCGGTTGTTGTAAATCCAAATCAACCATCGATGTTTCTGGAATTGTTCCGGTGACTTCAATATCAGGCTGATCTTGATTTTCGGATGGGTTTCCAATTAAGTTTTGGTTTGGGTTTGGACGATCAGTTACATATGAGCTTAAAAAATCTTCGTCTGAAAATATGTTTCTATTGTATGGATAAATACCTGAAACCTCGAAGCCTTTTAAGATGTTTTTTGGTGTAAACGAGACTCCATATGCTTCGCCAGCTATTTCGGCTACGTCGTAAATAGTGATGGGTTTACCAGGATGATTGAGCATCCATCTGTCAGCTGCTTGACTGTATTGGCTTTTAAATGGTCCAAAAACGATGGTTCGATCTAGTGGTTGCAAATGATTGGATGTATGTGGAGGCAAAGTCAATAAGATAATTCCATTATCTCTAGCTTTATCAATTATCTCAATAGAGATATGAGTCTCGTGATTGTCCATTATTAAGAGAACTGGATTATCTTTTATTGGTTTAGCGCATTTAATAAAGTGGTCCAAGAACTTATTAAAAATCGGTTCTGTTGACCACCCAGATTGATTAGCCACACCCAAAGAACCAGGTGGAGCTCCTTTCAACATATTGTCTTTACAGAAAACCCGTGGGAATATGAACACAGGGGACACGGCGTTTCCAACAGCATTTATGCAGCCTATCATTGTAGTATTCACTCCTCGTTCTCCTGAAGTCATCTTTCCTAGTTGGCGAATCTCTTTAGGAGCCAACACTTTACCTGGCTTATGAACAGTGGAGATCCCAGTCTCATCAACATTATAAATTAATTGTGGTGGAAAGTTGTATCGTGTCATGACTGATTCTAAGTTATTGAAGAAATCATCCACGTTTGCCCTGTTAAAGCTAGTTGCTCTCGCTATGCTCGTTGGTTCGGGTTTGCGAAGAGATAATTCCGGGAAACGAAGTCGAAAATTACGGAGCCAACCAATTCCTGCCATTTTGTGTTCTACCCAGTTAGAAGGCAGATTTTTTTTCTGTTTAGAAACAGCATATTGGTACGCCAGTCCTCTACATTGTTTTGTATTTAACCCCATATGTAGGAATGCAGCTTTTCTTAAATATTTGCATAGCAAAATTTCTTCTTCCGGATCAAATACCTTCCTTACATCATTCTTCAATAGTTGAATGTTATTTCTCAAATCATTGCTTCTATGTAACTTTAAGTATTTAAATATGGTTGACTTTGGTAGATTATACTTCTCAGCTACTTTTTTTAGAGAATTGCCACTTTTTGCTTCTTTAACGGCTGCTGTGAGTGTATCGGGACATATTACCTTTCTTTTTAAACCAGTTTTACTTCGAGGCACTGAAAAAAAAAAAAAATTGGCTGATCAGATTTTGTAGGTAAATATTATGACACTTTTGTACCTATGGACAGTCCACAGGTACACTCATGTGCTTGTCCACAGGTACAAATTCGGACATAAAAAATAAAACTGATCTAGCATTAAGGATAAAACAGGCTTACACATAGGGAAAAAGTACTAACTAAGCAATAGACAACACAAATCATACTGTAAATACTATCAAACCGATACCGTTAGTATTTTCACGGTAAAACCCATTTAAATTAAGCAAAAATACTTACTTTTTGGCGCAAAAAATTTTCACAGCCGGAATAACAACAACCACACAGAAAACAAAGATGGCGACACGTCAAAACTGTCAACCATAGGCAAGCTTTACGGTCGCGTTCAGAATTATAATTTTAGGGTTACTAGTTTCGTTGGAATCGAGTGTGTCCACAGGTACAAGCGTCCATAGGAACAGCACTTGCCCCTATATTAGAATATTTTCTTTATACTTTGACTGACTAACTACATAATTTTGTTCTTTCTTTCTTTCTCTCTGCCTGGCGTTGTCCTGACCTAAGGGTCCGCCTTTGCATCATGATTTGACGTTAATTGTTATTAGGTACATTTAATAACAATGTGTGTTCGGTTGTGAGGGTCAGATGAGGATCGTAGAATTGTACAATCTGACCCCCATAACCAACTAACACATGAAATAGTCAATACTTTGAAGAAAAACGTCGGCAACGTAAAAACAGTACAACAAAAACCTCTACGACCGATAGATTAAAACTAAAAAAGAGCAGGTTCTCATTTCACTAAGTTAATTTGCTCGGCGACAAAAGCGAAAACCCGTAGTTCACTATTAAAAATCAATTCAAGTGGAAAGTCGGGCGACCTTCGGCGGTAAACTTCGGAACGTCTCGGTAGTCGGTAGTCGGTGCAATGGCGGGAAACGCAAGGAGCCGCGACCTTTGCCGCTCGATTTGGCGCGCAATTTAATTAGTGCCACTCCTCCACGATAGATGGCGTTGAAAACATATTTGGGATCTTTTTATAAATATTTTTTAAATGGCATTATAAAAAAAATATTATTTAGCATACCTACATCTGCTTTAAACATATATACATTAAAAAAATTACAGATTTCATTTCGACAATGCCAATGCAAAAATGTTAAAACGCCAATACGTGAACTTTACACTAGAGCATTTTAAATTTATTTTGGTATCATAATAATTAAATTAGGCAAATTGATTCAATAAAATACAAGTTTCACTAAAAAAATTCCAATAGGTAAATTACATGAAGTATTTGCCACAAGATGTTTAAAAAAAAACACCTACCTATAGGAGTCACCCATCGTGGCGATGGGTTGCGGTATGGGACTGTACATGGAGTTGAAGCCGCCGTTGAGCGGGAGCCGCGGGGTGGGCGGCGCCGGGGGAGACGCGGCCGGCGCGTCCCGGCGTTGACTCCGCAGCTTCTCCTCTCGACGCCATTTCGCGCGCCGGTTCGAGAACCACACCTGTTAGGGGAGAGAGGGGGTTAGGTATGTGAAGAATGAGACGTGAATGACAGATATTATGTAATATATTTTCTTAAATACTTTTAAAATGGGTAGGTCCGCGTGAGACCGTCTGGTTAGGTTAGGTTAGGTTATGTTATATTTGGCGTCCTTCGGTGTGCGGGGGCTTCTGAGCCCCCCCAATTGGAGACGGGCCGCTAGGCGGCACCGCGCAGGGGCGGTTCCGGCAGCAATCCTTGGCTTTCCCAAGGAGACCCCGGGACCGCTCCACATGCGCCGAAGAAGGCCACCGCGGGGTTTTGGTTGGTAGTTACCGGCATAGGGTGTAAATAGTGTTAGGGACTCGGCTCAGCGGTCGCCCGGATGTTTTCCATCTCTCCCGGGCGATTCGCTGGGTCGTAAGGCCGGTAGAACCCAACATAACCGTTCCACCTTCCCCCGGTGGGGCGGTAGCAATAAACGGCTTTCCCCGCGAGAAAAAAAAAAAAAATGTTATATTTACCGCCAGTCAACAGTGTGACTTGTGTTTCGGCTTAAGGACATTGAAGCCAGTGAAATAACTGAGCATTATAAGATAACAAGCATAGTCCAATATCAAGCAGTGTTTTGTTATTCAAAGTTCTGTGGTGTTGCCTCTGTTTATGGGCAGGCTCGGTGCTTACTATCAGCGAGCGAACTGGTCTTTTCATCCTTTAATAAAACAAAATATTTGGTTTTATAACTAGGAAAAGCGTTAGAACATATTTATTTTCGGTTCTGTCTTTAAATACAGATAGAAAAATAATGCCTATATGTGTTTATGTTCAAGAAGAATGTTTACGTTAAAAAAACGATTGAAATACATAATATTATATAATGTACAGTCAACCTGGGTAATTTTGGCTCACTTTAGAGGTAATTTATAGTAGTACGGATTTACTTTTATTGTTATTTGTCGTAAATGAGTGTGTCTAGTGGGATATTGGCCTTTATAATCTAAATTCCTGTGTTGTTTATCAAAACGATAAATAAAAGACCCTTAAATTACCAAAAATTTGGTGAGCCAAAGTTACACTGACATTTGGGTAACATTAATAAGTATGAGGAGTTGATGAAGAAAATCTCTAATTTATGTAGTTTTTTTTACTCCTCGGTAAGATTAGCTTGTCATATTGATAAAAAATACATTTCGTTTATATCACTATCTCCTTTTTAGTGGCAACGTAGGGTTGCCATATTAATACAATATTAAACTGCCTGGTTTATCGAAATCAACTTCTATTTTATGGACCTCTTAAATCAAGTTATTATTGTATTAATCAGGTTTTGATGTACTTATAATCATTGAGCAATGCCTAAAATAATAAAAAATAATAAAACAAACTCAATCACATATAAAAAAGAAACATAACATCGGCTCTCAATTCCCCCATACCATGTATAGAAATTGATCATCAATGGCATAAGAATCGCCTCGTTTTGTGATTTTAGATCCTCCAAATCGACTAACTATATTTCGGGGGTGACAATTAAATATGTCAAGCTTTGATGGCCACTTCCACACTTCAAAACTTTTTTGCATAATTGAAATTTTCACGCATTGTCTGTCCTCGCCCCGAGCTAATGTTACCCCAAATGGTCTGAAAATGAAACGGATCGAAGATTAATTAAAGATTTTTTTAAAAATCTATCAATATCGCGGAATATTTCAGTGTTATTACATAAAAAACATATGATTCTTCAACTTAAAACTGAAGTCGCCTTCTGTAGTTCTTCTGTAGTAACTGCTATACACAACTTTTTAGCAAGTATATTTCTAACTCTGTTTACCGCCCAAATTTTGAATGGTGAGAAAAAAAAATATATTTGATAAATGTCAATTGTCACTGCAGGTTTCGTTTAAAAACACTTTTAACTTTAATAAATTAAACAACTTATTATTATATAGTGATTCAGTAAGCAGAGAAAAAAATTAAACGATCAAATACAAGTTAGTGAGTCAATGTTACATTGAAAGCTAAAGTTACCCAGGTTGACTGTAATATTCCTATTCCTAATTAAATTATCATTCCTAAATTTTATTGAAGAACATAAATATGATGTATTTAATTATTCAAAACAATAGCCACGACGCCATTAGTGACTAACTGACCGGCAAAGTTACATTGCTCATATTGGAATTCAGCTGTCCCACGCGGTTTTAACTGCGTGCATCATGCATGTTACTCATTCGCTGCGACGTATTATAAAATTACTCTAATATGTCACGAATAAGTCCCGAATCATTCAACAAAAGTCTCGTCAAGATCGGTTCAACCGTCTCGAAAATTAATCCGGATAAACAGATAGACAATCAAACAAAAATGTTTAAAAAGCGTGTTAGAATTTGGTTAATCAAATAACACATAAGACCTTATGAAAAAAACCTTTATTTCGATATTACAGACAGACACTTACATATTCATATTTTGTATAGAAACATCATATTCATGTTGTGGTGTATAACAATGCCTTTTAACCTGAATTAAAAGTCGCGCCCAACATTAATCAAGGAAAGTCTACTTTATTTAATTAACATATCCGTACATGTGTAAAACTTGTTAACTTGCGTATTTCTACGGAAAATAATTACATTTTATTACATGACGCTACAAAATATCCTTAAGCATTTTTTTATACCAGAGGCCGACAAACGAGCAAGTGGGTCACCTGATGGTAAGTGATCTCCACCGCTCATCTACAATACCAAAAGAATTATATGTGCGTTGCCGACCTTAAAGAAAAAGGATTGAAAAGGGCGCGGAATTTGGGCCTCCGGATATCTCATTCATCGTAAGAAACGCAAAAACAAGCTGCTACTTCTCGTAAAATTTCTGTGGGACAGTGGTAACAAGGTGGTCAAGCCGGCCCATTCATGCTGTAGACAAAACTGTCTACAACGTGACTCTACCACGTAGAAAAATATTTTTAACTAGGTGCTTATTTAGCTAGAATCTATGTAGAGTTGAGACTTGCTTCTTGATGAAAAGGGTTGAATGGTTTGACGTGCTCTCCGATGCAAGAAAGGGACGAGATTTCGGTCACTAACCGTCACAGGGTTAAATATCAAAGAACTAGGGATAGTGCAAAAATAATGTCACTGGGAAGGCGAAAGGTCTAAAGCGCCAATACGTGGACTTTACGGAAGATCATTTAAAAGTGGTTAACGATAATCATTCATAAAAATTATACTAGGAATAAAAATATCATTCAATAAAATATAAGTTTTACTGAAAATTATCCAGTAGATAAAGTTATATTAATCTTTATCGTAAAAAAACAATGGTTTCTTATGTTTACGCGAGTATTACTCATTGAAATAAAACTAATTTAAATGGATCTTATCGCGTTTTTAATTAAATTTGATTCACCCCGTGATGACGAAGGCTAAAAAGTTTTCGAAACGTCGGGATTTCAATAAAATAACATTGAAATAAAACTAATTTAAATCCGTTTAAATTAGTTTTATTTCAATGTAAAAAAACATCTTTAAAACGCTCTACCGTAAAGTTCACGAATTGGCGCTTCAGTATTTTTACCTTTTACTAGCTAATAAAGATTGTACAGAAAGCTAAGTACGTAATTAAAAATATTAAAGTTATTAGTTGGAATTTTGAGCTAATTCGGTTCATTATATTTGTTACCTAAACTAACGCATTACGTGGTTTTTTACCGTGCAAATACATCTCTGAGGTAAAAAATAACTATATAGTATAAGATAGCTAAAGTTCCACTGAAACTTGAATCAAATTCTGTTCCATTTTACGCAAACAAATTGACATACAGACAGCAGCTACTTTTTATTTTATGTAAAATCTATCATAAAAATAACTGTCAGCTTCAACATCTTTGAATAGAGAATATTGAATAACATGCACTGTGTATAAAACTTTATTGTGTATATATCAATTAATTTACTGTAATAACTTTTTACACTACGCTGACAACCCCAACTAATGTTATAAAACTGTTCTCATTAAAACTTAATTAAAACAACATCTAAACTAAAATCCGTATTAACTTCCCTTGTTATGTAAAACAATTGAAACTCGAATCAAAATGATAAAGCATTTATATCCAAAACAATTGCACCACAACTCGTTTTATATAATAAAATTATGGGAAAACCCATTTGCAAGAACCCTTCGGTAACGTTATTTGTCTGGGGCGCACAATTTGGGAGCAGAGGCGGTAGAGGCGGTAGAGGCGGTAAAAAGACCTGTCATCGCTGTCGTGGAAATATCTATAGCAATGGGAAAAATGAGTCGCGTCACAATATTTTAGCGGTGTAAAGCTGTGCACATACTATGTGTATTTTAGTTTCGGTGGTATTAAAAGTGTTAGTTATGTTTAGTAGAGAAATTTGTTCATCTTATTATTTCTTCTTATGTTTGTTACAAGTAAGGTTATTGGGAATAAAATTTTACTTTTCCCATACATGAGTAGTGGACAGTTACAGCATGAATGGGCTCGACTGGATAGTTACTACTGTCTCACAGAAAACCTACGTAAAGTGTCGGCTTGTTGCGTTTCGTATGGTGAGTGAGATCCGGAGGTCCATGTTCAATTGTCCTTTTCATTTAGGATCAGCAACGCGCCCATGATTTCTCTGGTATTGTGGGCTTACATGGGCGGTGGAGATCACTTACCATCAGGTAGCCCACTTGCACCTTAGTCGGCCTAAGTATTAAAAAAATCTTTGAAAAGAACATTTTTGTATTTCTGAAATAGACGGACATTTCCGAAATGTAGAATTTGACTATAAATTTGCGATCATTTTAGCGGATCATTTTTCTTCGAATAATTTAAACTTTTTTAGTCAAGCTGTTGTGCACGCCGCCTAAGTTGACCCTTCGTCCTGTGTAAGTTTTTGCGAGGGTCGGATAAATTATTGTCGGCAACATTGTACCGATTCTTCGGAGGGCCGAGCAATAATATTATGACGTATTGCCTCACACCATCGCTTTGTACCTCACCGTTTTGGGAGTTTCCTGTATGTGAAATACCTACTAAATATAAAGGCTAACTGTTTATTTTAATCTACACTAATATTATAAAGCGAAAAGATTTGTATTTTTGTATGTAATGAATAAACTTAAAAACTACTGGACCGATTTAAAAAAATATTTTGCCGAATATATATATATTTTTTTTTTTTTTATCCTGGCTCGGCAAAGTGACTACGCTACACCTGATGGTAAGCGTAGCGCAATCCAGGAATAGTGTCGACCAACGATAAACAATATGCCCATCGTAGGTCGGCAAGATCATGCCGGCCTGCCAAAGGGCCAAGGGGGAGGGAAAGGAAAAGGGATGGGAAAAGGGTTAGGATCAGAGGGCAAGCCCCCTGGGGAGAACCGGATATACACTGGCTGACCCTGGAACGCGACCCACACAAGGTGGGCCACTATGGCAGGTTTTAGCACCAGTGTACGGTGGTCGCTATCCGGTCGGATACAAGTATCCTCCCACCAGCAAAACTGAGTAAAAGTATTTTTTTAAATTTTAGTTTTGCTAAAGAGAACTTTTTTACGAATGGTTTTCACATATTCATATTTCGCTTTGGTTTTAATGCTATGACATTAATAGGCGATTTTTTTACCGATAGCATTAGTATTTTGATTTGTGTTAAATAGTTGCAAGTGTTTCGCAGAAGATCTAACAAATTATCCAAATTATTTTAAAAATTAATTTAGATTCCCATACTCTTAAATAGCACAGAACGGTTTCGGGCGCCATATTACTAACGCTGCCAGCCGGCGCCGGAAGTGACGCGCACGTGAACGTCGCTTCCGGGAGTGCGTTCCGTTTTACGCAACTCAATGTCACAATATTGTGTCCTCGCTCAAATTATGTGCTTGATAAAATACATTATACTTATGAAATGAGCAAAAGACTAGGTCAAAGATACAAGACAAAAGCACATAATTGCTCTACCTTACAACAAATTACTATGAACATTAAATATAGAATTTGAAATTTTTGAATATACCTGTATATTTGATATCTTAAATTATCTTTTTTGAAAAAGTTGTTTATTAATAAAATATAATGTTGAATCGATGTAAACTGAATGATAAAATGATATCAAAATATAAATCATCGCGAAAATATTTACGTCTGGAATCGGCCATTCATCAAATTGTACAAAAACAGAAAAACACGATAAATCTGAGCACCATTCTAACACCACAAAATCTCGGTACTTTTTCAAAGAATCTCAACTCGCCGCTTATTACAACGACATAGAGTTTAAAATCGTGTGTTTCAGATAGTAAACGTTTGTACGTGGTGGGTGCCAATTTTTCAAAACACCCCCCTTCCCTCGCGGCGGAAACGCGCCCCCGCTTCCTGTAGGCTCGAGGATCAATACCTCACCCCTCTTGATATTATGACTATAACTTTGGAGAAAATATTATGGATAATTTTAATATTTCCCCCAACACTGTGTTCGAATTCCTTTTTAAACCTTTTATATGTATGTCTTGAATTTATTTTTTGGGAGAAAAATATTTTTAAGAGATAATGTCAAGATATTGTTTATTATTACAATAAGGAGACAATGTGCTATTTATATTATCAACTTGAGGATTAAAAACTAGCTAATTGAGGCGCTTTTTGATCTTACTTTTGAATGGATTGAAAATATCAGAGATATCATAAATACACTGCAATTAAATGTTTTATACTACAATTAAATTAATTCCATTTAAGTAGATATTAAGAGACTTAACCTATATTTACAGATAGATAGTTCAGGCCACTTTTGGCATATTTCATCTAT
The DNA here is from genome assembly GCA_949126905.1 of Amorpha juglandis. Classification (NCBI taxonomy): domain Eukaryota; kingdom Metazoa; phylum Arthropoda; class Insecta; order Lepidoptera; family Sphingidae; genus Amorpha; species Amorpha juglandis. The sequence goes on along the minus strand of OX421386.1, from coordinate 10,216,434 downwards.
AGAACACCAACCTATATTGCATTATATGGATACAATATGCGATAACATTTCCACTCAAACCAATTATTGAGATATTCGTTCTATTATTCTAAATTTATTAATTTAAATAAATAATTTAAAGGTCTATTTTGCATAATTGTACACATGAGATGTCTGATTTATGTTTCTTTTTTAAATACGGAATTTAATCTACTTAAATCAAATAAATTTAGCAAAATAAAGTCAGTATCTCGATTTTTACTTTTTTACATCCAAATACTGGCTTACAAAAATATAACATCACGAACTACAAAGAAAAATAGTAAAGGTCATATAAAATCCGTGTACCCAAAGGCTTGAACTTTGGTGACACGGGGCATCTTCTTTTGGAATACCAAATGATGTTGATGCTACGCTTTGCAGCCTAATTCCTAGTGACTGCGAGCTGAATTGATCTTTACAGCTATACATTTAGAGACGTATGTTGCTTGACGTATCTACGTATTCTCCAGGACTCGCGTTTGCTTCCCCTTAATTTTCTTGTGTTGTTGAGTGTTGCAAAAATGTTGTTTAATTCTAACAAATGGTTTTACATTTACGTTTGACTTTCATACATGTGAAAATGTTTATATAATAGACTTAATTCGTAATTTAAAATAAGTTAATTAGCCCTGTAATATACACTGTTCTATTGCTAGGGATGTGCATTCTTTACTTATGGGAGGATTTACCACGTTGGCCTAATGCGAATTGGTAGAGTTCACATATCATCGAAATTCTTATCTAGAATGAAATTAATGTTTGCAGGTTTCACGATGTTTTCCTTCACCGTTAAAGCTAGCAGCAATACACACGTAACTTCGAGAAGTCAAAGGTGTGAATTCGAATTCCCGACTTCTGCAAAACATTTATCTATATTACAAATTTGTTTACTTAAAGTATACAATTATTTCCTAGATAGACGAGAGTAAGTGCGCTCTATAATGGGTACAAAGCCGCCTTTTTTCTCCCTTCACACGAACAAGAAAACTTCCGTCTCGCAGACTAGATCCGTGCTTTTGCCAAACGAGGTCACAGTTTAGACAGGCCGTGTTACCTAGATAACCTGGGTTTAAAGTCTGAGAAGTAACATATATGATGGTTACAATCCCGACTTACGATAATGGTAGGCTTCTTGTGGCTAAGGTAGATGCTTAATGTTAGTGAAAACTGACCAAATTCAAGTTGGACTCGCGCACTGAAGTTTTGGTACTAGTTCCTTAAAATTTTCACTTTTAGTTTACTATATCCGCAATAATAATAAATATTCCGTGACAATTTTAGTAGGCTACCTATTTAAAAACACTCTTAACACGTGGATTAGACATACATGACCACTAAAAATTATGTAAAATTATACCTACAGTTTTATCATTCAGTAGCAATTTTTAGAGAGTGTGTAACGTGCATTAGGCAAGTGCTACGACACCGCTGAGGATGTTCGCACGCGCTGAACCATGACACCGCTGAAGATGTTCCATTTCTTTAATAATAATTGTCCCATACAAGAATTTGAAAATCGAATGTCTAAAGGCGTAGTTAAACGACGCGTAATAGCGTGAGCCGTGACACGCAAGGGCGCAGCCTACATGTGTCTTCGACGTGGTGTATATTTTTACTGTCCTGGCACGCCAAAGTTACTACACTAGGCCTGATGTTAAGAACAGTGCAGTCTAAATATAATATCGACAGTTAAGAGACATTGCGTCCCTCTGTCTCCTCGGTCTGAAATTGCTGTATTTATACTAGCTGACCCCGGAACATGACTCGCCTGAACGAGTCACTATGGTTTTTCACCATGTATACGGTAGTCACTATCCAGTCGGGTACAAAAATAATCAGGTACCCGTCCGCCAGAAAAAATCTATCTCCAAATGTACTGAATATTTACGAATCTCTACATATAAACGGTGTTCAGTGTCTTGTACACGACTACTTTACGCTTCGTCCATGGCTCAACGCGCGGTATCGCGCCACGTTTAACTACACCATAATAATACGGCGTGAGCATTCATTCTTAATTTGAATTCTAGCATTGCATATTAAATTATGTGTATTTTGTTTTTTGTCTCGCTTAAATTATGTTGCAAAGAAACAAATTCGATTATGCCAGGCTGAGTGTTATTTAGATGCAGTAGAAACACTCCGGTCCATTACTGCGTCGTGACGTGATAAATTGTCTTTTAAACTGTTGCCAACAACACTTTTTAATGGCGCGTGAATTTAAAATACAAGAGGGTTGCCTCAATGGCGGTGGATTTTTTTAACGTAGATTATTTTAATATTGTTGGTAATGAACTTGTGGGTTAGATGGTCATACAATAATTTAAAACGGAATAGAAAAAGCGTCAGTTAACAAACACGAAAAAATCATTAGATTTTTTTTTTTTCTTAAATGACTTTTTAATAATCCATAACTGAATGTTGATGATGGCTCTCCATTTTTAAGATTTTTAAGTATGCTAATAACAAATTATTAAAAAAAATATTGGCGCGCTCTTAGGTGACTCAATCAATAGATAAATCCGACTAGCGCTACCTCAAATATCGCGGCCAAGATACATCGGCGTATTTTTATTTATTTATTAAATAAACATTTTATTATGTTTTAAACTATGTAACGCCTGATTTTATTAAAGTGATATGAAGGATTTTTGTTTAAAATAAGATAGATCACTATTAAACAAGAGTAAATTTAATTCAATAATTAATTTTTGTTACGGCATTTTAGTCAAATTACATCAAATGTATTCTAAACAGCGATTAGATCAGATTTCTCGATTGTCTTACATATGAAACGCAATTTTCTATTTAAAGAAAGGAAGATTTATCTATGGTTCCTACTGTATGCTGAATTTGAATCAGCAAAACGTCTATACGTAATTTGTACTTAGTTAAGTTCCAAATAAAATACAATAATAATGACTATTTGCGTTTCAATCATTATTGTTTTTATTTTTTCATTCAGCAATATACCTAATGTAATTAAAGTTCGCAAACACATATTAAATATTTGCACCTTTTATTCAGTAATCTAAATGCGATCCACGCTAAAAATTAATATATGAATAATTTTTCCCCATCAATTAACCAAAATGAACGCAACGCAAACATGAATTGCCAGAGCAAAAATTATATGCAACAAAAATAAAGTCGGGAATATTGGTGTATAACAACCCTGTTTGTTTAATCTATGTAATGAGTATACATATGTGTAGGTGTGGGTGCGTTCGTGAATATTGCCCTTGTTTTTTTTAACGTGTTTGCCCAAGACATCCACGCGGTAGCCGCCTATGTCAATACACAGGGCAAACAGACCCTTATGAACGCATCCACCGCTTTAATAAAACACGCCCTTGTTCGATTTTAGTTGGTTTTCATATAAATGGAATAAATTATGTTCGTTCGCGCCGGGATGGATGGCGTAAACCCTGTATTGTATTATAACATAACTTCTGAAAGGTTTATCGATTTCCCCAATTTACGCAGTTCGGTGGTTGAACAAACTTTTTGCTGTTACAAATATGCTTAAGTTACTTTTCGATCAAAGTTTAAAGTTATTTTTAGTAATTGTGAGACTATTGGTTTGAAGTTCTAATCCGTCAAAAATCCCCAAAGCCAGCGTTTTTTGGCAGTCCGCGGGACCATTTTATAACGATAGCTATGAATAAAGATATGACGATAGCTAATGGTATGGACTGTCAAAACGAAAATCGCAGATTCGAAACCATCCCTAAGAGGATGTATCTCTGACTTTTCTTCATTGTTAATTATCGCTTGTTTTAACGGCGAAGGAAACATCGTGAGGAAACCTGCATGCCTGAGACGTTCTCCACATTAATGAATTGCGATGGTATGTGAAGTCCGCTAACCCGCATTCAGCTTGGACTGAATTATTGAATATAGCAAAACAAAATCAGTATTTCCATTGCTGTGGTTTGGTTGCTTTTGCGTAAGTAGGTACAATTAGGGTCTATAAATATAAGTATTTATTTAAAAAAATCTGCTGATATTATCAGGGTGTGATGAAATATCATATTTTGATACCTTGCCTGATGGCGAAAGCCACGCCTGCCCATAAACAGAAGGAAAACAGAACTTTGAATTACAACGTACTTACTGCCTGGCTGCACTCGTCATCGCGAGACATAAGATGTTAAGTTCATAATGCCCCGTCATTTCACTGGCTTCAATGACACACATTTTATTTTATTTGATTGAATGACGAGACGAGGAAGGCGCTCGCCTGATGGTAAGCGCCACGCTTGCTCTTAAACGGAAGCAACACAGAACGTTGAATTACACAGCACTGCATGGCACTGAACTGCGCTCGTCACCCTGAGACATAAGATTAATTCTCATAATGCCCAGTAATTTCACTCGCTTCAATGTCCTTCAAACCGAAACACAACAGTGCTTACAGCTTCTTGGCGGCAGAAATAGACAAAATATTAGTACTAAATCAGACGGCTTCTCGCATACCCTACTACCTACACAAGTACTATAGGTGGTGAAATAACCGCATAATATATCTGCCATTCATTGTTTTATTTTCTTTCTTTTTTATTTATGGCTTTCGCAGTATTATGCATTTAGCCAGTGTCAAGTATAATTTATTCTCAAGTATTTTTACAAGAACGATGAAACACGGGTGCGGTCGATTTCAAGGTCTTGTCGGAGTTTTGGTGTTAACTCCTTTCAGTACGATTCTTAATTCACTTATTTCAATGTTTCCATACACTGTTCATCACCGTCAATGTTTATTGAACAAATCCACGCCACTTTTATACAACAAACACAACTCTAAACTAGTTTATGAAATAAATTAAAATAAGCGATGAACTGCACTGTCAGAATTCCCGCCAAAAACTCCTATCTGCCATTCAATGTTTTATTTATTAAATGGATACAGGTTTAGTGTTGCCACCTTACCGCGGTGTAAACTGGATGTTGTTTTACCTGGATACGTGCCTCAGGCAATCCGATCTTTTCAGCGAGCCGCTCCCGCGCGAACACGTCCGGGTAGTGCGTCCTCTCGAACTCTGCACAAGAAATAACCTTAAAGAACCTGCTTTAAAACCAGATTTGCACTGCATTTGCTATCGTGAGGAGTTTTTTATGGCATAGTTATTTTACTGGTGGGAGGATAAATATCCGGCTGGATAGCGACCACCGTACACTGGTTCTAAAACCTGCCATAGTCCACCTTGTGTGGGTCGCGTTTCAGGGTCAGCCAGGGTATATCCGGATCTCCCCAGGGGGCTTGCCCCCTGATCCTAACCGTTTTCCCATCCCTTTTTCCTTCCCCTCCCCCTTGGCTCTTTGGCAGGCCGGCATGATCTTGCCGACCTACGATGGGCATAACGTGCAAGTGGGTCACCTGATGGTAAGTGATCTCCACCGCCCATGTACGCTCACAATACCAGAAGAATGCCGACTTTCACTGGCTTCAATGTCCTTCAAACCGAAACACAAAAGTGCTTACACACTGTTGCTTGGCGGCAGAAATAGACAAAGCGATGGACTAGACGGCGTCTCGCATACGAGAGACCTACCACCTTGTAAATTATTATCGATCCGTCTATTAAACGATGGAAATTAATCGTTAACACCAAAAACTAATCATAAACGATATATCAACTAACTAATAAGTCAATACACAACAGCCGTACAAACAAACAAACAAACAGCAAAAACTAAGATTAACGTGCCATAATTGGGTCTCGACCGGGAGCCGAGTGCTGCGCAAATATCAGGGGACAGTTTATTTATTTACTAATAACCGTGTATCGCAAACAATAAATAAGATGAAAGGGACATTCGGAAATAGGTTTATGAAGTCTCCCGGGACCTCTTAGCTGCGTGATTTATTGTGCTGTGTGAAAATAACGTGGTCCTGCGAAGGTTAATTTGTGGTTTGTTTTTTTTTTATTTGAGTGAATGACGAGACGAGCAAGGCGCTCGCCTGATGGTAAGCAGCCACGCCTGCTCAAAAACAGACGCAACACCACACAGAACTTTGAATTACAAAGCACTGCATGGCACTGAACTGCGCTCGTCATCCCGAGATATAAGATGTCAAGTCTCATAATGCCCAGTAATTTCACTGGCTTCAATGTCCTTCAAACCGAAACACAACAGTGCTTACACACTGTTGCTTCGCGGCAGAAATAGACGAAGCGGTGGTACCAACCCAGACGGCCTCTCGCATACAAGGGACCACCTTGTATGGGAATTTGTAAGATCTAATTCATTATTCATGGCATAAGTTTTTTTTTGTCCTGGCTAGGCAAAGTGACCACGGTAAGTGTAGCGCAATCCAAGAATAGTGTCGACCGACGACAAACGACGAAACTGTTAGCTATCTAGTCCTGCGAGGTTGTTAGTGTTTTAAAAGTAACTCTTTATATTAGATCTCCATTCATCACATCTACTATTGTCTTCAAATATATTCACTCACCTTTCTCAAGGCTATCTATTTGGTCGTTAGTGAAGGATGTCCGGTTTCTCTGCAGTTTCCTCTTCAACCGGAGCCGCATCTGCGAGTCCTCGTCTCCTGATGACGCGTGCTCGCTGTTGCCGTCCGACCCCGCTTCCGACTGCAGAGGGTCTGCTGTGAAATATTTGTCTATTAATACATTAACAAGATTCAAGGCACGCCCACCGCTGTCATTTTTTTTTATCCTGGCTCGGCAAAGTGACTACACTACACCTGCTGGTAAGTGTAGCGCAATCCAAGAATAGTGTCGACCAACGATAAACAATGTGTCCATCGTAGGTCAGCAAGATCATGCCGGCCTGCCAAAGTTCCTGGGATGAACTACGGAGTCCCTGCTAACGGAATACTGGCCACCCCGCAGTATCTCATCCCAGGGCTAAGGGGGAGGGGACGGAAAAAGGGATGGGAAAAGGGTTAGGACTAGGGGGCAAGCCCCCTGGGGAGAACCGGATATACACTGGCTGACCCTGGAACGCGACCCACACAAGATGGGCCACTATGGTAGGTTTTAGAAGAAAATTCAAGAAGGATATTGAGGTGGTGAGTTCTGGTAGTTCACTTAGGGGTGAAATTTCCAAAATTTAAAAATAACCTATTTGTAGCCCCAGAGGCTTAAGCTTTGCGTTGAGGACTCAGTCAGTCTAACAGGACAAGTACTTAAATATGTATAGATAATAATGTCTATGTATACATGTATGGAAAAAACTGAAGAATATTTCTGGAAATGCCAAAAAATGTATGTCAAAAAAACTGCCTATCCATATTTAAAAGTGCAGTAATCCATTCAATTTATAACAGTTAAACACAGCTATCATATATCAGTTGAACTGGGTACTTTATTCACACAGTGTTTAACACTAACAAAAAGTTTAAAAGCCGAGGGGATCTGGCTCTTCATCATCAACTATCAACAAAGCACTCGCGAAATGCACTCGACGGCTATCAACCAGATGCGTCAGCAGAACTACAAAATTACAACCCTTGGAATTACAGACAAAAATTACACAACCCATTTACATTGACCCCCCTCCCGATACAAAATGTTTGTTGCTCGGGCCCAACGTACGCTGGTTGTTTACAGCCCTCGGTAAGGGCGAAATTAAACGATCGCAGTAATGTTGTCGACATGCCTCCAGCTAATTGATTAATTTGCTTTATGGTCGGCCCACTTGAGTCGGGGTTCGATTCCCGAGTAATGACCGCACGGGCGGATAGCCCCGCTGAATGACAAGACTGTTATGCAATCTGTCACATTTGTGATGTTGGAACTGATGCAATATCGTAATGGACCATTATTGTGGAAAACTATAAATATAAGTCTATAAAACATAGTTATATGTAGATAATTACATACATACGCACACACACGAAGAGGCGGAGAGTACACCCACATTTCGCCGACCTTATTTCCATCCCATGATGTGATAGGGGCGCCCCTATCACCATAATTATAACTATATTGTGTAATCTATATTGGGGCATCAATTAAGTTCTTCATTCATTGAGAATTGTGTCTATGTCCTAAATACTCATATAAGTAGTTGATAATGAGTGAAAGAATCGATATTCAACTGTGTTGTCTTTAATTCTATTCATACAGTTTATATGTGCCACTGCAATCGTTTGTAACCACTCGAATACATCGACTATGGTGCGTCGTTTGATGCGGTGCGATCGAGACACATTCCATTTCACTTTGAAACATGATTGATGCGAGACATTCGCCCGGCGAAACATGGCGGACTTTCCAATCGGTTGACAATTTTGATTGATCGCTCGCCGTCAGCCTGCCGCCTATGCGTTTGACGGTGTGCACACGCCCTTACCGAATGACTCTATTCCTAATAAGTGATAATGATGGGTTATAGAAAAGGAATACGATTTGAAAATTTAAAACGAAATTGGAATATGTAGCCAGTGTGGTTTTTATTTTATTTTATTATGACAGTGTTACTTGACTTTGTCAATGACTAAAGAATCAAAGATTTTTTTTAAATAACTTAAATTATACATACTTTTACAACCACATACGTTTTTTCTTCTTGCCACACTTTATTCTTTAATTATGATTTATTTTTTAACAATGCCAAACAAAGTATATTTCAAACTGTAACTCGAACACACCGAAGAAAATCTTTTCTCATTATACGCCAATATTATTTCCATTCTAACAATCACCGTTTTCATTTATTATCGTCCGCGGCATAAAGGAAGAATTCATTAAAAAAAATCAATTCTTTAGACGAGCGCACTTACCCACAATTCCACCAATAACGACCTACAAAATGATCGGCAAAAAACTTTTTCCTTTCCTCAATAAGGTCGGCGAGGGGCGGGATGAAACACGAAAAATACATAAGAGAAAATAATAGTAGTAAGAAAATAAGGAACGAAATAAAAGTGGAAGAAGAAAAAATTGGAGAAAATAAGCACAAAGGGGACCGAAGAAAGTCGGGGAGATAAAGCGGAATTGGAGCTATCGGGGCGAACACGACGGTCGTAGGTGGGGGCCGATTGGCGGAGCGCGATTATGTGAGATCGATACTGTCACTCAACCTTTGGACGCGCGAGGCACGGGCGGTCGCGATCGCTACCTGCTTCCAGTCTAACCGCAGCCTACATACGTTACAAGAGGTAGGCCGAGCAGGTTCATTTTTATAGCACAAATGCAAACAATAAGCTTTTGAGTGGTAGAGCCACGCTGAAGACAGTTTTGTCTCCAGCATGAATGGGCTGGCTCGACCGGGTCGTTACCACTGTCTCACAGAAAACCGACGTAAAGTAGCGGCTTGCTGCTGCGTTTCGTACGGTGAGTGAGATATCCGGAAGCTCAAATCCCCTCCCCTTCCCGATCCCTAATTATCCCTTTCCTTTAAGGTCGGCAACGCGCCCATCCTTCTTCTGGTAGTGGGCGTACATGGGCGGTGGAGATCACTTACCATCAGGTGACCCACTTGCTCGTTTGCCGGCCTATGCTATAAAAAAAATAAAATTGTCTGTCAACACCACTAACACCAATAATGGTTCTTATAAACCATAAGGGAACGAATGGGGATTAATGAGGGAGTTTAGCCACCGACAATCTCATTACCGCATTAAAAGAAACAACTTAGCTGGTGATTCTCTTTGGCTTTCTGTGAGACAGCAGTACCTCCACGGTCAAACTGGTGCCTTCTTGCAATATAAATCTGACTATAACGTGCCAACCACAGCTCTACTTATGACTAATTCTGCAAAATCTAAATGTTGATTGGTATTAAGTACGTATTTTATGTATTATAATTGGGTTTTTTTTTACTAAACGAGTTACTTACTATGGGGTTGATGAGTTTTATTCAAGAAATAACTATAGACATAGCATGCGAACTAAACCATGTTTACCCAATGATTATAATAATATGTACAAAATAAGGTATAAAATAAAGAAATGGTTTTTATTAATCGAAAAGTTTTCAGTATTGAGTACAATGAACATTATACTCATATAAGCATCCACGATATCTTCAATTCATAGATATTACAATATGCAATTGAAAAATGTCAAATCGCTGCCGCTCGTGCTATGTGTCAGGGCGAGTAAGAACAAGCCGCCTTGCGGCCGGACAAGGCGCGATCCACCTAATTTGACACGCTTCCGCGAATAAAATGTTCCACTGTGTCTATCTGCTATCTGCCACTTGAGACTAAATAAACACCCCTTTCGTGGCCCACTTTTGCGAACATTCTTTTAGTTAGACACTTTAGGGACACCAGTTGATAATGAGCCATCTTCATAAAATTTAGATTATATAATTATAGTTTTTATAATTATTTTATATTCCGGCTGAATTACACCTAAATGTATCACTATATTTTTTATCGAATCTATTATATTTATTTTTAAAAAATCGTGCAGTGTTAAGAATACTATGTTTCTTATCATTGTTTGTATGAATATTATTTATGTCATTTATAACATAATAAATAATTACATTATTAGTTAGGTACCACGCACCCTAATAGTCATAACACAAGTATAAGTAATAGTGGGTAATGTAATAATATATTTTGTAGGGCGGGAGACAGATAAATTGCTTGTTTGTAATCAACCATTCGCCTAATGTGGCCGGCAGGGTCGCTAGTTGTTAGGGCGGGGTGTTTTTATCGTTGCGTCTTGACCAATTGACGTGCTGTCAAGCCTTAATTAGATTTTAACCGACTTCAAGAAAGAAAGAGGCTCTCAAAACGACGGATATGTTTTGAAATAAAACTAATTTAAACGGATTTTATTGCGGTTTTTTATTTTGATTTTGGTCCCCACGTTTCGAAAGCCTTTTAGTTTTTGTGGTCACGGGGTGGACTATGACGGATATGTTGTTTTAAATGTATATTATGCGATATATCTCCTATGCGGAGCGACTTTGACGATTCATTTTATTCCAATGGATTTATTTTGAGGGTAGTCTTATATTATTTTGACAGATAACTAGGTACAATGGAAGTTGGACACTTAGTCAATGTACCAATTGCACATGATTATTGATACTAGTATACGAAATAGATAAAAATGTAATCTTAAAATATTGTTCATTGGAAGGAAAACCTTAATAATTATTATTTTCTAGTTCGTCGTTCTAGTATTAAGTATCGTTTTCTAATACATATTATATGACTGTTTAGTTAGTTCATGCGAAAGTGATTATAAGCAGAGTTCAAACTATTAACTAAAATTTTTATTAACATTTCATTACATTATTTTAGTAACTGGCCTAAAAATACACAGACCACAGTGCTTAGCATTTTATTGTCTTCAAATACGTAACATATAAATTTGATCTGTCTAATGAAATAATAAAATTCATATTTCACTACCAAGTTTATTCGAATTAACCAACCCTATATCGATAGCTAAAACAACTAACAAGTACCACTTATATGAAAATCTTTTCCCATTCATTCAATGATTGAACGCGCTAATGGCCGCTCTTTCGTAAAAAACATTGTTTTGTGATTCGAATGAGCTCTCATCTCGATGACTGCGGTTTGAAATCGATATTTCGCTATAAAGTTTTCGATACGCGTCAACTTTGTTTAACACCTGGGGATGTGCCCTCGATCTTTGTATTTGACGGTTATTAATTTCCATATTATTAGTGTAAAGCGAGATTCGACTGTTCTGTTAGAGACTTTAATCCAGGTTTTGAGATATAATGCGTTTCCGTGCCATGATGTGATAGGAGGTAAGCCTATTGTCATACCGGTTACAAATTCCAGACACCGGGCTAATACTAAGCATTTCGTGATAAAAATATTTTATTGAAAAAATAAAGCGTGGGGTGCACGGTGTCAATAGTTATATTTATTTTATTGACAGATATGAGTAGAAGGATTATCATTTAGATAGTATCTTAAAAAGCACCCCACACTTTTTTTTTACAATAATATACATTGTTTTCTTCAAATTTATTTTCTATTTTTTAGTTAGACTTTCTATAAAAGCGTGTTTTTAGTTTTTTTAAACTATTTATTTTTCATTTTTTAGTTAAAATAAAAATATATTGTAGCAGAGAGTACAATTTTAATTTTAAACCCGAATATCAAAAAAGCGCCATCTATTGACGCTCTTAGATACTACGATATTCCCTATAATTAACGAAGATCTAGAGAGTACAATTTTAATTCCTAACCCGAATATCAATAATTTATTGAATTAAATTATTATTATTATTTTATGATTAAATTTTTTTTTTTTTCAAATTAGTGTATTGTCATCGGTCCTCGATAAATCTACAAAGTTTAAACGAAATCTGGCCGTTTAAAGTGGGTCATAATCGCGCCCAAAGGAGTCGGTTACAAACATACAAACAAACATACAGGTGAAGTTAATAAAAAGCGTGTAAAAACCAATATCACTGTTACGTGACCCGAGGAACAAACCCGAGACCTCAGTGCAAGCGCGTATCTAGCACAACTGCGCCACCGAGACACTCTGGCCATTGGAGAGTCCTACTGGATCAATTCTGAGTGTTGCTTCCGTTTATGAGCAAACATAACGCTTATCATCAGAGGAGTGGCCAGTACTGCAGCGGCCCGTCATATAGAGTAAAAAAAAGTCTTATACAAAAAGTAAAAGCAATATTTTATCAAACAGTGCCTACAGTGCTACTCAATATTATTTCAAAATTAACACTTTTTTTTATTTTATTGACATTAATCCAGTGTTAGTCAATTTATTCAGTTTACTACGCAACAAACCAGCACACAGTTGACAGACACAATCTAATCTAAACTGGGATGATTTGCGTTGGACCACACCGTGCTGCCGGCTAGCCGCTAAAACAAATATTTGTTTCCCAATTTGATACTAAACTATTCCGTCAGCTCTATGCAGAGCCTCATGTTTATGGTTTAAATTTGTACCGTTTTAAAAAGATTTTGTATTTAAATGAATAAAAACTTATTGAAATAAAATAGTTTTTAGTTAATGTTTAACGACGTTTATATAGGCTATTTTTTGTCGCAATTTGAAGTAAAAAAATATAGTATAAAGATTAATCTAAATAACATTAATCACACTGTATTATTTTTAGAGCTTGATGCACAAAATAACCACAACATTAATTCAAATAATCCTAAAAATAAAAATAAAAATATTCAAGCAATTCGGCAAATATTGTATACAGCTTATATATCCGTTTAATCTGACCTGGCCACTATCACATTTGTACCACTGTGCCCACTGTTCTATGTCTACATTCTATACAAGTGTACACAAACAATTTGTGCAATTATTTGTAGTGTGTTCCACTGTGCAAATGTTAGGTAATGTCGCTTGTCGAGGTGAGTCGAGGACTCAATATATTGTTAATAAACAAACAACTGAACTGAATTTGTGGCCATCGCTATTACAGCTGGCTTATTTTATTTGAATATTAATTATAGTCCTTTAAAATGCGTAACAGCATGCATGATTCTATTTATGAGCTTTCCATTAAGAGGAAAATAATTATATATTAATATAAGCAAGAACTTAATTTATTTCTATTATCGTTAATCATTATTAGATTCTTATGGCATTTACGTATTTATAAAAAGTTTTCTTCTTCATATTATGCTATTTTTTAAACCCTGCAAAACACAGCAGACAACACAGCCTAAACGAGTGGATTTATTTGAATGCTGTATTATTAAAAATAGATATAACTAAGATAGTTCTAAAATTATGCGAAGAAAATATATTCAGCCTTAAGATTAAGATTTTTTCTAATTGACCCGAGGCTTTTAACGATTAGAAACATAAACTACTACAAAATTTCAACAGTACAACCGCTAAAATGGTTATGAAAGCTTCTTTAAGTTCCTAATTTAGATGCTATCGTCTTGCATAATTTTTGAAACTATCAAACTGTTAGTATTGTATAAATTCTTACTAAGTTCCTTGCCTAAGAGACTAGATTCATATTGAAAAACTTGGTTCAACCCGTGTAAATAAAAACTTTCACTATGTCCAACACGCATCCTAACTTGCTCACTGTGCGTACAGTATATGTAAGCGCTATGGAAACGTATGGCAATCGTTTTTTGTGCCAAAGTGTATTGGCTATTTTGTTGTTGAGTTTTTTTTTTGTTTTTTGCCTACCTTCCGAAACATTGGCTGGCGGCATCTACCCGTGAACTAAACACTGCATTGAATATTGAAATGTTTGAGTTAACGGATGACGCGACGGAAAAATTGGAAGAGATTTTGGAGTTAATCGTTTTTGAAATACCCGTTAAGCCAATGCACGGTATTAAGCTGTTATGCCAAATCATAAAAAATACGTTGGGCTTCAAGAAATTCGTAAGTTACTCGCCGACCCAATCGTTATTTATTTAATTGCACACTTATACATTTAATTACAGAACTTTATTTTTATTAGCGGTATATAACAAGCACGTCGCCCGCATGATAGTAAGATTGTGGGCGTATATGGGTGGCGAAGATCACTTACCATGAGGTGACCCACTTGCTTGTTTGCCGGTCTATGCTATAAAAAATTAGGCAATGCGGTACCTACCCAGACGGGGTCTCGCATACGAGGGCCCTACTACATAGTATTTTACAATAATTTCGTTTACTGGTACTTTCCGACCCATTCAGTGTACAAGCGTGATATTATTGTACTGTATTGAATTTAAGGGATTTTATTACTAGTTATACCAAAGATCTTTAATTTTATAATTTTTTAGCACGCTAATCTAATTTTAATTATGTAAATGGGAAAAGTTTGGGTGTTTGTTTGTTACTCGATGGCGTCAAACATGCTGAATGAAAAACTTTGTTGGCTCATAAAGCGTTTTAAAAATATAAACGAGAGTGTTAAATATCATAACTATGAAACTTCTTGCGATTTTTTGACATGTTATTTATACTAATATATTAAAGCTGTAGAGTTTGATTGTTTGTTTGTTTGAACGCGCTAATCTCAGGAACTACTGGTTCGAATTGAAAAATTATTTTGTGTTGGATAGTCCATTTATCGAGAAAGGCTTTAGGCTATATAACATTACGCTGCGACCATTAGGAGCCAAGCATGAGTGAAAAATGTTGCAAAAACGGGGAAAATTATTTATATTTGAAGGCTTCCGTTGCTATGGTAATCAAATATGGTCGGAATTAATGCATTATTGTCAATTATTTTCCAAAGTGTTATCAACATAATATTATTCCTTATCCAAATAAATGTATTGTTGATTAAGAGTATTTCATTGTAAACAATAATTTATAAAGAAGAAATATTTGTATTTTTGTATGTAACGAATTAACTTAAAAACTACTGGACTGATTTGAAAAATTCTTCCACCATTAGAATCCTACATTATCCCTGATAAACATAGGCTACTTTTTATGCCGGAAAAAGCAGATCACGCGTGCGGAGCCGCGAGGAAAAGCTAGTCTTATAATAACACCCGAATTCATAAACGTTACTATAGTGAGCGCGAACACATAGTGACGATTTCCCGAAACGTCATTGGATATTTTTGGCGCTAAATAAAAACTGACCAATCATGTACACAGGATCCGACACTTGACAAAGAGTTTACATATAGTTGGACACAAGCAAGAATAATAACAGAAAACCATCGAACTGGCCATACCTTAAATCCAGCATTAAAAATAATATTTAATTTACTTAATTGTGCCAATTTCTTTTCTACTCTACGATACAAAAAATAAAATGTTTTAAACTGCGAAATTACCAGGTTCTTTGCAAGCATCCAGTGAAAAACTGGTAATACAATTATGGGGCCGGGTCTGCTAGTAAATTCGGAAAAAACAGCGTTATACTCGGCGGAGCGTTAGCAATAAAGAGCTGTGTGGGCTATCAGGCACGTTACATGGCCCTGTGAAATATAATAGCCTCCCCAACGTACAATGTAATATCAGCATAATATTGAATTCGTCGATTCTAAAATTATCAGTTTTGTAAATAAGAGCACGGTGATGATAGGTTTGTCTATGAATGGGAAGGTTGAGGGGAGGAAGATGGTATTACTGTTTCATAAAAAATAAAATGTCAGCTTGCTGTTGCGTGGTGACCACTGAAAGTACGTCACATAAGGTGACCAGTGAAAATCAGCGCTTTGTGGTAATCGCTACAGTACCTGTCACAGTCACGACGCGCAGATGCAAAAACCATAATTTTTACTGTAAAATTAAATGTGATCTGTGACTAATAAATTGTCTTTCTATCTCTCTTTTGTACAGAGGGTTTCAGGAGACCCTTATAATATCCACTCCCAGGCTTCTCTCCTTTAAAGTATTTATTTTTAAATGCACTCAACATCATGTCTAACTACCAAACTTTAGGTAGTATTAATTTCACTTTTAACATCAATCTAAATAACCAGAAGCAAATTTTAAAAAATATTCATTTTTTAAACAAAACAACTGACGTAACTGTATCAATGGAACTTCAACAAATTGCAAACGACTTAAGTCTCTAAGACACCGGGATATGATTCAATAAGGCCCATTTTCCCGCAGCAGAGTCGTTCGAGAATCGAATTTGAAGGACTAAATGTCGGGCCGAAAGTTAATTAAGCCGTTGCTCCGCTCCGCAAACATAAACACTACAGTTATATTTAAACTCAAAGTGTAAAAAGTTAAAAAGACCTCTTACATTTTATACGTATCTGTTTAAGGTTGTCGCTTCATTGGTTTAGTAGACGTAATGCGTATGTATTACGACTGCTGTGCTGAGGTCTCGGTTTCGATCCCCGGGTCGGTTTATATTATATTGTGTTTTTCAATCACAAAATGCTCAGTATCAGCCTGGAGTCTGGAATTGTGCCCAGTATAGCGATAGGCTCGTTCCTCATGACGCGGAAATAAAGTCGGTGAAATGTGACTGTACTAGTTACACCTCTGCTTACCCCTTCTGGGATTACAGGCGTGAGTTCGTATATATGTATCGTTAGTATTCTAAGTGGTAGAGCCACGCTGTAGACAGTTTTGTCTACAGCATACATGGGCCAGATCGACCGGGTTGTTACCACTGTCTCACAGAAAATGGACGTGAAGAGCGCGGCTTCTGCATGATTTGAGTCGGATCTGAGTATAATAACTCTAGGAATAATCTAGGACTAGGCGTTTCTACACTTATCTGGAGAAGTGAGATCCTAAATCCGATTTCATTTCATGAATTGTTTGTCTGCACTACCGATTTCCTAAAAATGATTTGTTTCTTTTGGATTTTTCCAATTTATGTATATGGTTTTGTGCTATTACAGAGCGGAAATATCGATGCCAATATATAATACTCGTTGAGAAGAATTAAAGAAACAAAATGTTCAAATCTCTACAGAACCGTTGAAAATACAATTTCTCGGGGCCTGTATAAAATTCTCATACATACGTAAAAACATTTTCAGCTTTTCCAAGACAGTAATACGGGAATAAAACAAAAAGGCGGATGTGACGCTTCGGGAGGAAGGCAACACTCATCTTTTTTCGCGACGCAAACCGTTGAAACTGTGACTATTCAGGTCACGTACTGGGTCCCTAAACAACGCCTACGACAGGGTTGCCAACTTACAACTGTTGCTAAGTTTTAGGGAAAACTTGTAAGCGCGAATTTTGCGTTTGAAGACATGTTTATATGCAGGATACGAGTAAAAATTATTTATAACAAATATCAAGACATTTTTTTCCAGAATATACAGGAAAATAAATGTAGATACCGATAAAAATAGACTTTCAAACTGCAGCATGTAATGTAACCATGTACTTATGTATTATTCGTGAGATTTCTTCACCTATATTCTCGAATGGGAAGGCAGAGATGCAACTAATGCACCTACTGTTCGCTTACCTTATTTCTGTCCCATGATGTGCTTGAGGGCGTTGGTAATCGGAAACTAAAACACAAATTGTGATTGCCTGACCAGGGAATTGAAGCCATAACCTCGTGGTTGCCGAACCTAAGCAGATTGCCAAGGATACTAGACCAATAACCCGATTAATCTTTTCTTGTAATCTGTTAAATCAGAAACAAGACTTTGATCAATAATCTAAGATGTAAATCACTCATCATTACCAATTAGATAATATAGGTACTAATTAATTGAATAATTTAAAACTAAATCTCTCAATATCTCTTAACTTGTTTAATCCAATCTGCAGTTACAAAAGAAAAGAAAAATGTAGCTGGTAACCCTAGCACACGTGAAAAGTGAGGAAATTCCGGGGTGTAGAGGCGACAGCGGCGTCGGGTCACGGCGGAGTTTTACTCTAAACCGGCAAGTCAAGAGTTAACGACGTCTGACCTTACACGCTCACACTTCACAACTATGTGGGATGCCAAGTTAAAGTGGCCGTACAACGATACGTGGACAGCTAGATGAAGTTTTAGCATTTAAAGAATTGTTTCTGATTTCAATAATATTTTACAGAGGTTCGATTATATTAAAGAGCAGGTAGATTTGGGAAATTTTCAACTACTAGCTATCCCTCGCGGTTTGAAGAGAGTACATGTTACTGCTCCACTACCGTGGGTCACAATGGGTCGTGATAATGGTATATACCTATGAAACAAGGTGGTAGGTCCCTCGTATGCGAGAGCCTGTCTGGGTTGATACCACCGCTTTGTCTATTTCTGCCGCCAAGCAACAGTTTGTAAGTACTGTTGTGTTTCGGTTTGAAAGACATTGAAGCCAGTGAAATTACTGGGTATTATGGGATTTAATATCTTAAGTCTCGGGATGACGAGTGCAACTCAGTGCCATGCAGTGCTTTGTAATTCAAAGTTCTGTGTAGTGTTGCTTTTGTTAATGGGCAGGTGTGGTGCTTATCATCAGGCGAGAGTCTTGCTCGTCCCGTCATTCATCAAATAACAAAAAATCATAGGCAAAACATAAACGGTGTGAATATGACCTCAACTAGGCAAGTCATTCAAAAGTTACACAATAACATACAGAATCTCAAACGGATATTTTAATAATCATTTTATACTATTAAAAATGACAAAAGTCTAATTACTTGATTTTAAACTAATTTCTTTATATTTACTTAATTGCTTCCATCGATCATATTTTCTATATCATAAAACATATTTATTATTTATTTTTTGACAAGACTAGACATTAGAATCTACCTTATACTACATCACTACCTACTCCGAATCTACCTTATACTACATCACTACCTACTCCCAATTCCTGAATACATTAAAGTCCAAGGTATATAAGATTATCACCTACAAAGGCGGTAACCGGCAAGCCTAGCCACACAGCACAAAGCAGGCATATAATCTGGCTCGCCGCTACAAGCTCGAGGTGTTTGGAAAGAAACGCGCTAACAACGCTCCACTCCCTTCTTCGCCCCCTCCTCTCATACCACCCCATCAAGGATGGCCAACAGTAATACATGTTGCGCTATATAGATAGAAGTTTATGTGGGGTATTTGAGTTTATTTTTTAAACGGACTTTTTCTATTATGTCTGTTTATTTTGTCGCTCAAAACGTAGAACCGGCTAAATTCGATTCCGGCCTCACTTTTGTTAAGCGAAACTTTAGTAAGCAAATGGGCTATAAAAATAAAATGTATGTTATGGGAAAGGGATAAAGCACAAACATACTGAAGAAGGGCTGTTCAAAATGGGGCCATCGAACTGAAAAATAACAACTATGAGGAAGTCATTTTTATTTATTTTATTAAACACAGTCGAGTGCTTTGTATTTCTTTGTGAGTGGCGTTGCTTATGTTAATGATCATAGGACACACAGATTACTATCAGGCGAAGGACCTACTTGTCTCATAATTCATGCTAATAAAAAAATAATATGTCAAAGTTGGATGTATTTAAAAAGTTACTAGCGTGGCAGCCCTACATTTTTGATTCCTTTGAAGCGCCCGTGGGATGTCGCAGCGAAGTCAAAGTGCAATGGAAGAGTACCAAGTACATAGTTACAAATTATTGTCACGTTTACCACCTTACACTACTGCCTCATTTTTTTTAACTTATATTATGTACCTATTTGCTATACTGAAGGACGCAATTTGGTTATATTAGAGAGTTGGAAAGGTGAGCATAATGGTGTATTCGTAGTAAATATAGAGTTGGTAGAGTAGACCCGCGTGGTAGCCTCTTTCATCTACATCATGAATAGGCTGGCTTAACCAGGATGGTACCACTATCTGGACAGACGACGTAGTGTAACAGCTTTGTTATAGTGTTTTCTTCTGTCAGTGAGATTACTGGAAGCCGATAAGCAGGCTTACTCCCTTCTCCATTTCTTGACAATGAGTTGATTGATTTTCGTTGGTCACAGCAAGCGTCAAACGCAAATATAAGACAAAATTAGGTAGAGATGAGCTCCATGGTCTTAAATATTCCTATAAAATTCAGTTACATCTAGAAATGTATGTTACTATCAGCATATAAGGATGTTTCAGTTTACGTTCTAATAGTGAATATGTCTGTGGTAGCCCCAGAGATCTACCAGCCTTCTCTGTTCTATCCTTACCTCTCTTATGCTCCTCAGTATTCCCAGTCCTGTTGAGCTGGGGTGGTAATGGCGCAGGTATCGCCGGAGCCGCTGGTGCCGTGGGGAGCCCAGGGTACCACCAGCCCGTGGCAGCCTGGCCGTTGAACATCCTCAACTTCTCGTACACGCTGTCGTTCTGTGCTGATGCGGCTTGCTCCTTCTGCGAAGCCAGGTTCCGAAGGACGCGGTTTATTGACGATACCTGTGATAGAAAGCATGCGTTAAAATGTCCTTGCTTGGATTTGGGCATTTTTTTTTGTTAGCTAGGCTATAGATAACTCTAATACGTTGAGTTTAAAAATGTTGTATGAGCATTACAAGGATACATAGTCTTGATACGGCAAGGCCGGGAAATAAGCAAGTAGGTCACCTGATGGTAAGTAATCTCTTCGACACATAAACAGTTATAAAGCAGAAGAAACATAGATGTGCTAAGGAACTTTACGGAAAGTAATAAGGATTGGGAAGTGGGATGAATTTAGGGCCTCCGGAATTCTCACTCAACGCATGAAACACCAAGCTGCTAATTTACTTTGGTTTTCTGTGAGGCAGTGTTAACAACGCGGTCTGACTCTACCACTACAAATATGTAATAAAAATAAATAGTACGTGATTTCATAATAATAATAATAGATTAGGGATTCCTATATATCAACTAGGACAACCTGAGTATGAGATCCAATAGACAATTAGCTTTTACAGTATAACATAAAGTTGCACACACACATACCACCATAACGAACTATGTAACAGGGAACACTCGACCAACCCCGCCCTTTTAACTTACAGACACGTGTAATTTAAAATCTAATATGATTACTAAATTCCAATCGGGAGCCTCAAAGGGACACAGATTAGGGCATCCCTAACCCCTCGGCCCGCGGGCGTCGAACTCACCCCCTCGCAGGCCCTAAAAACCCCAATATCTATCTACTTTCACCGAAAAGCACGCATGCGTGAAAGCCTCCTCACACAAATATAAAATTCTATGTATGCCCATTTTAACACGTTATACATAATGTTATAGTTATGTGTGCGGTCCCTAGGTATAATATCTATCTGTTTTCTTGTTGCCATTGGCAACGGGGAAACGTATTTTTCCCCGTGTTCAGGGTGGGTCGGGGTCTGGGCGGATTGCGTTTGCAAAACAGCGAACGTTCTTTACAGCTCCTTTCGTTATTTTGATAATGAAAGGCTGACGGGGATTTGTCTATTTTCCGTCACGTTCGTGTATAAATTATCGTTTAATGAACATAGAATTATCTGATAAACTGTTGAATTTGTGTTCAAGTATTTTATGTGTTGCTGTTATATGGTTGTGAATTACCTTGAAGGAAATTATTAATAACGATATTGTGTTAATATTATTTAATTCTATTATATTCATTTTTTACGTGTCTAGGCTTTAGAACTGACTTGGCTGTGAGGTTCTGACCTTGAATCACAACTTGAGATTCGTGTGACTTTTTCGATTCAATATACATGAAATGCTCTAAAATGCATTTACGCACTCACGCCTGTAATCCCCGAAGGGGTAGGCAGATGTATAACCAGTACACCTACATTTCGCCGAGCGTATTATCGTCCCATGATGTGATAGGGGTGGAGCCTATCGCCATAGCGGGTACAATTCCAGACTCCGGGCTGATACTGGGAATTTCGTGATAAAAAAACCCAATACTACTTACACCCGATCAGAGGATCGAACCCTAGACCTCAGCACAGCAGTCGTACCGCTTACGCAATACAACTACGTCATCGAGACAGTTCAATAAACCGGGACAAAACTGCATTGATTCTGCCTGTGTAAACTTAACTCTACATTAAAAAGGGTTTACAAAACCAAAAAATTAACATAGGTTTTCTTATCTTTAAAAAGCATAACTCTGAATTACTATTTCCTCAACATATACAGATAATACACAACATAATTAACAATTTAAAATAATGTGGTAACATTTGAGGTATAAAACACAACATTTAGCGAAATGGTAGAGTCGGTGATTTAATCCGATGTACCAGTAATGGAAGATAATGCTCTAGGTGGAGGCACGCATGTGGGAGCACCTTCGTAAAATACATCTACTCTACATAGAGTAGGTAGAGTCTTGCGAAGATCTGTCAGTGTTGCGAAAAGTAATTTGCACAATTATAAATGGAATTGGTTACATAGTAAAAATAAGGTTTTATATATTGTAACATTATTTGTTTCTAATTACGTGTTGTCGCAGTGATGTTCCATTTAGTTTAGTTTTGATTACTTTTAGAAATATAGAAATACTTATAGAAATTCAAAACGAAACTTCACTGACGTTTTATACGGTGTTTTATAGTTAAATAAACGAATATTATATAATAATATAGTCGCTATAGAAAAACAATAATAATAAAATATTATTTCTATTAACTATTTCTATTAATTATTTATTTCTATTATTTCTACTATTATTTCTATTAATTATTTATATTTATTTCTATTAACAAACCGATAAAATATTATTTTAAACAGCAAGTAATTAATTTGTCAGTTTGTAAAACTTATATGACTAATTTGACAAAATGGAATTCATAATTTTTGCTCGAAACATAATTTCAACAAAAAAAACTCATTTAAAGTTACACAAATCAATTACACGACCCATTTTTTCCAATAAGATAAACCTTTATTCAACAGCAAAAACATTTCGAATTTCGAATATGAAACGAACCAATAAGAGAGGTGCATTTAAAAAGCGAACCCTGTTTCTGACAGCGTCCCGGCCAACCAGATACGTACGAAAGATTAAAGAGAGGTAAACGCTCCTGCTAGAATTTTAAAGCGTTTTGTACTTGAAAATCTCGTCTTGAATTGAAAACTAATAGAAAACCAATACCAAATAGTGAAACTATTTACTAAAAATGGCTGTTAGTGTTTACTTACTGTTTTTAGTTACTGTGTGCTGATATTCATGGTATTAGTAATAAGTTCCTATGAAATAAAACATTAATTTATAGTTATTTTTGAGTGCCATAATTAATGTTAATATATCGAATACTAAACCGTCAGTTGATCAGTAAATAATACAAGTCACGGATATCAAAAATAAACGGTTGCATTAAAAAAAAATGATTATTCCATACCTACACTAAGGATCAGACACCGATTAAATTACATGAACAACTTTCGGTTTCACCGTGAGATAATCTACGAACAAGCTAAGAACAGTTATAAAAATTAAAAATATCTTAACCGACTTAATTTAAATTCACATCTAGTTTTACGTTATAATCCTAATTAAATTCGAACACACGATAAATTCGATCGATTTTCGAGATAAAAAAGGTGTAATTGTAAAAAGTTTTATTGTTGTATGGTTTAAACATGGCGGCACGTGTCCATAGACAAGGTGGAGCGCATCGACCGCCATATTTGTTCAGATGTCACTATGTGAAGAGTTGGCGGGTAATCGCGTGTTTTCACATTATAACGCAACGCTGCACGCAGCTGTAGCGTTTTTGTCACAAATCTTTTTTTTATACTTGAATATAATATATATTTTATTTTTGTTGCTGTATTTTTCATTAGTGCTATGTATTTTTTTAAATTTTATTGTGCATTGTATGTATTTAATAAGTTAATTGCAATCTTGTAATCAATTTATAGAATAGTATTCCCATTGTATTTAGAAGCGTATGTATCATTAGTCGGAATGAGTTATGAATATAAGTAAGTAAATTTTAAAGGTTAATCATTCGCGAAATCAATCATCTTTCGTGATGTACGAGAAAATGTGTACTACAGCATTTTTCAAAAGTTACAAATAATATTTGATAGTTTTTGTCAATTTTACTTGACAAATTTGTTGTCATATTTTGCTAAAAATAACTATCGGGCCGGTTTAGCCCGTGTTTTATTAAAAAAAAAACACAATGTTCGGCGACGCGTAGCTCGCATCGCATCCCAACTAAAAGCACCTTTTTTAAATCTCGTTTAAAGCCCCCTGCACGCACACGCACCGCGGCTAAAACTGCCGAAAGTTTTAGACCCTTTACACACATCGCTGATCACTAATTCGTGGTGTTTGGGGCAAAAAGGTACTAACAGCCGATGCAGTATGATGCAAGTCTTATTGGATTTTAAGCAGGAATTTTACATATTTGTACGTTATCTTAACTCCTATATAATATAATACTCCGTTATGAACAATTCAAAGTTAGTTTTCATTCACGTATCTATTAGCGTTCACGAAATCACGATATGGTAGTTGATTTTACGATATATTTAATAACCACTTTATTTTCTTGCTTCATATTAGATTTAAATAATCTTAGAACTGTAATGGCATTAGGGTGAAGACGTGTATCTAATTTCTACTAAAACATTTTGATATTATCAATCTGGCAACATCTTTGTCCACGGGCCACGTTTTTGCACTTGTCAATCAACGTCCAACCGTTATGTTATTAAAGGCTTAATTATATTTAAAATAATACTTGAAGTGATGCCTGTAATAATGCAACTACCGTATATGGAGTGGCGTTCGGAAACCTGATACGACCGACAGTGTTCCGACTGCATGACAGGCGAGCGTCAAGCGTGCGTTCCGAACAACCCGGCCGCGGTAAAACGATATTGTTATGCGAAAGGGCACTTTTGATATTGTTTTTAAAATACATTTTGTTTCGTAATATTTACCCACAATAGGTTTTTATTCGCGTCTGAATGTTCAGTTATCGCAATGTTTTAACTACGATAATTCCGAATGTTGTTCGTAATAAACAAGTCTATTTCAAACAATTTAAGGTTTGATACTTCTAAAAAATATAATTCCAAGGCGAATATACAAACCGCAATAAATAAATATAGCCACAATACCAGACTAGAAAAGCACGGCATATTCATTAAATATTGATGATTAAAATAAAAGACCAAAACACATTTTTAATATGATAGCCGCGTCTACGGAGAGATAAAATCACGTCCATGGTATCTAATTAGAAGCGAACTGTGTGTATCGTGTTTCGCGATGTCACCGATAGGGCGCCGATAGATCATTTCTGAACGATGCGCGGGCGTCCGCCGCGTCAGAATGACAGTTGACAGGTGTCACGTCGGATGCGCGGGCGCACCTCGCTCACAGGGTTGCTACGTGCAAAAGGCCCAATAAAATTATAACCGACCCATATCTTTGTTTTATTTGGAATTAATTAAATTTTTATTTGAAAATTCAGTTGACATCTTCCATCAAAGTGAATCTGAATTCTTGGCCTTGGCTGGTTTATTTAGCAAATATATCCACTCCTAACTCTATACTGTAATTTGGTACATCAGTTATGGTTACTTATCTTATATTCATTAAATAAGGTTAGTTTATTACTTGTATTTCTATTGTAATGATTTCTTATGTTTACAAGAATACTACACATTAAAATTAAACTAACTTAAAAGGATTTTATCGCGGTTTTTTATTAATTTTGATCCCGACGTTTCGAAAGCTTTTCAGCCTTCGTGGTCACGGGATGGACTTGTATTTCTATTATGTTTTCGTTTTGTTTTTTCTTCAAATAATAAGTAGCTGACATGTTTAGTTCAACTGCTAATTTAAGTGAATACTATATAAATAAACAAATCGCAGAAATAAAATACCTAATTAAAGTGTATATGCCAGTCGCATTAAAATTAGAAATGGGCACACAGCCCTGTGGTTAGTGGGTCCGATAGATCGTCTTGCGAGCGATAGTGTGAGAGATCCGGGCGTGTTGGTGGTCTCTCAAAAACACGGTCCGAGCAAAAGCGACGTTTACGCGGTTAAACGAATTTGTAGAGCGCATTAGATGTTGCCATGTACACCGTTTTTTCTACCAGCTAGTAGATTGATCGGTTCGTTGATTGCAATTTGTTTTTTTTTGTGATGCTAAATTAATTTTACATTCAAGCCCTAATGTTGCAAAAGCACTCCGAATTCTATTAGAAGATACAAAACCCGTGAAAGTAATAATCGCATCTTATTAATTGAATAATGCTTTATACGGTTGGAATGTTTTATTTATTTGCACATCAAAAATAAGACAGTTTAAGAGTATATAAAGAATATCCGGGAGTCACCAAATGCCTTAAATGCA
Source organism: Amorpha juglandis (assembly GCA_949126905.1). NCBI lineage: Eukaryota > Metazoa > Arthropoda > Insecta > Lepidoptera > Sphingidae > Amorpha > Amorpha juglandis. The sequence goes on along the minus strand of OX421386.1, from coordinate 10,189,807 downwards.
TTATCTATCCTACAATGTGACGCAACGCAGTGGTTCATTATCCAAATGAGGCGGCCAAAAAAGACGAATGTAACTTAAAGAGATATCCGAAAACCCCTCACAGTAAAGCTTCCTTGCCCATTCAACATCAATCCCGATACTACCATACAAAAGGACATTATCAATACAAATTCCGTCAGAGAGGGGCGCACATGAATTAGAACTATTACCTCATAGAGTATTATCTGTAAACATTTTAACGTACACGCTTAACCCGCGGAGACCCTGGTTTGATTCCCCGGTGGGAAGCGGTTTCGCGAGGGTAGTTCGGTTAGGGGTTGGTTTTTTGCAATTCCCGAAGGGCGATGAGATTGGATAGTCTGTCCATACGTCCGTTGAGTTCATTATTGATGTTAAATTTGTCGGTGATTTGGCATCAGTTCTTATGGATGAGATTTCGTTTAGAAATAAAAATGGAAGTTTTGGATACTGTAGGTTTAATTATAAAGTTAAGTACGTTAGTATTTCTAAGTATAAATCACAAATAATTCAGTTTTAATTTGCAATATGAATAGATAGGCACCTCTACTAGGGCACCCATGGTTTTTCGAGTTTATGTTCATCCCTTGATATAAGTGCTGACTCTATCCATACTGAGGACGGATTTCAAACCTAGGCAACACGTTTTTAATAAAATAAACAACATAAACTTAAATTGTGATTGCCTGCCCGAGCATACGAACCAAGGACCTAAACAATTTCTTAGCATAAGTTAGCCACTAAACCAACGAGAATATGAATAAATAAAATAAAAAAAAATCCAAATCATGCTACAGAATAAATTAGTTTTTAATTAAACTGTAATGCTTACGGGATAAAAAAGCAATTGTAGCAAACGGTAAACTAAACTAAGATACAGCCAGATACAACTTACATCAGGATCTTTTCAACAAACTTACACAACCGAACAATTTAATATAGAATAAAATTAACGTAAGATATCGAAAAACCCTCGATGTACAGGAGTGGTCTCGATCGATATGGCAAGTCCGCGCCTCTCCCCAACTCACTCACAAATATGTCACACTGCGTAGCGATTAAGCGAGAGTAACATCCCGTGACCGAGGGTCCCTCCCTCATGCCTCCGCATAATAACAATTTAAGTTCTTAACGTTTGACAATAATGTACTTATGATGTGATGCAATTCTGCAATGAATGTTGGTTATTTAGAATTATTTAACCCTGTTATAAATAGACAACATTTTATTGCTTAGGTACTTAGAGAACCAATATAGATATAATAAAATGAAGTGTTACTAGCTTATGACCTAGGCTTAACTTGCGTGTTTAGGTTATCAAATCACCAGGGGACTTTACTCTACATAGTAAATAAGTGTATTCAACATTTTCCTCCAAAAAGTATTTCCTTCTGTGCGAGAATCGAACTCGTTACTAAAATTATTCAATTTTTTAAGTGTGAGCCTAATTTCATTCAGGCCTCAAGGCGTGATTGAATAACAAGCATACAAATTCACAAACGTCCAAATTTTAACATGCAAAATATTACATAATAAATTATTAGTATTATTGCGTATTATAATAGACATCTTCAAAAGCGATCTCCAAAAATACTGATAAAATTAATTATACCTGTTTATTAGATCATTTAAATACCAAAACAATGCTATTCATTGCCCTCGAAAGTAAACTTCGTACAAAAGTTATGCAATTTTGCTATTCAGTATTCCATGAAAGAGTACCTTACATTGTAATGTACACATTGTATTGTACACATTACATTGCCCGATATTATATTCCCTGGAATAAAGTAGTACCTACTTCAGCTTATCAATGATTACATTCTTACGATAAATAGTAATACTCAGTAAGAGAATCTATACTAGAAAGAGAATCTACTAAGAGAATACGACAAACTATCAGAATAGCCGCAACAGAACACCAACGAAACATTGTAACAAAAACACTATGTAAAATAAGGCTACAACAAGTGTCGGCCGAAGCCCCGAATATGCAATCCGGTAGCGTTTTGGCGGTGTCCGATTACGATGGCCCACTGCGCTCGCTGCGCGTGCTGTCGCGTTCAAATGAGACGTCTCTAAACCGTATTTAACGCCGCTGGAGCTGGTAACACTCGATTTGCGACCGACGCCTCACGTCTAGTCATGTGAGACATGATTTAATTTTGTAAGAACGCGTGTGTTTTCGTTGGTCGGATTTTAATTATACGTTATGAATCGAAAATTTGTGCTTAGATTTCGTATCATCTTTACACAGTATAAAACGAAGTCGCTTCCGCTGTTTGTTTGCTTAAATCTTTTAAACTATTCAACGGATTGTAATGCAGTTTTCTACAATAGATAGAGTGATTCATGAGGAAGGTTTATATGTATTATACATACATATTATAGTACAGGAAAGACGAACAATTAATAGATTTGTAATGTGATGTTGTAACAAACATATTTTTATCCGTTCGAAGCCAGCGCGGGTCGCTAGTCATCAATAAATAACAGTTCATGTTGGGAACAAATTTCTTCTAAATATTATGTCGATAGTGATATATTTTATTTCAGAACCAGTAGCCCATAGGATTTAGATAAAATTGTAGTCTAGTGTCTAACACTTAGAATATATTTTAATTATACAGTTGCCACTAAAAAGTAAACAATACAAATCCTGCAGACTACTAAGCAAATAATGACAAAGATATAATTAGTTGGTATGATGAAACTAAACGTAAAGTTTGGCAGTTAGAAAATATATTCCACCAATTCAAGGTCGGTCTATAATTATTTTTCCAGTTAAATTAAATTTCTCATCATCTACAAATGTCTTATCTCGTACTGTCAATTGGCGTGGCATTATGAGCGGTTGACATTAATCCGCACAACAAGGCTAGCGAATATGACACGATGCAGATCTTTACGGGGGTCCTGTGTGAGTAAAAGTGATGGCAAATATTCTGTGCATACATGTGTAAATTGTGAATGTGATGTAAAAGAAAAACGACGTAAGTGTAAAGGTAGCTGTTTGATGCTGGGAAATATTTTATAGGAGTGAGTTCTGACATTGTATCATATTGTATACTCTTTAGTGTACCTTAACTCTGGAATGGCTTCGTTTGAGTATTTGATAGCGCAGCGCGTGAGTAGTTGGCTGTGATATAAGAGGTCACGGGTTCGATCCGCGCACCTGGATTATTTTTGTGTGATCAACAAATATTTGTATTGGATGTTATGGACCCTTAAGTCTTCGTAGTTCCTAATACCCCAAAAAAGGTTTTCTAGACCTAGTGTGAGTTGAAGTGCGTGACTGTTAGAAAATAGTGTACATTATGTATGTTTTATATAAGATACATTGATTGTTTGGGTAAGAATACTTAGTTCTCATAAAAGTGATAAAATTTTGTAATAGTACTATATAGTTAATAAGCAAGATCAAATATATTTAAATACAAATACATGTCTACAAAATATTTAAAAATAAAAAACAATGTAACCAAAGTCGGACAATGTCGCGATGCGGCGCTCGCGTCAGCCGACCCAGTCGCCGCTTACAACGTTCTGCCTCCAAGCGATAATCGATTGTTCCACGTATTTTTGTCCGCTTTCAGTTGGTAAGAAACATCACGCCCATTCGACCGTTATGACTAGGCTACGGAGCCCACGGTGAACAGCCGTCTCTCTCTACCACGTGTGTAAGTGTATCATCCGTTCCGCTCACCTATTTGCACAGTGGGCCGAGTGCGTAGGTACGACAGTCATAAAAATAGCCCCTTTGGCGCCGAATCTTCTAGGGGCTTTGGGTATTTCGATTTTGTGTCCTCTTGTTACGTGGAGGGTGGCGGGTTTATGAATAGTTATAGGTGTATGGTGCTTCGCTCCCGTTCTATCACCTTACACTCTATGTATTGGTTTTATATTTATTAGACTGGACGGAGAATATGAAATATTTTATTTTGTTTACAGTTTTGTACAATATCGCTAAATATGAAGCGTTGTATGCGTCATTTGGATTCCATTGCATCCGTCGTGGACTGGAAAAAAGTCATTGTTTACAAGAGTTGCGGCCATAAAGTAGAGACGTTTCAATTTCAGCGTATTTAAAATTTGCGCCGACAAAAGCGTTTAACCAATGATATGGTTCGAACGTTTGATCTAAATAATAAAAATTGCTTAAAAATGAATGAAAACGTTTATTTACTGTCGTGATGACTATCATTTATTTCCTAGTCTTCTAGTCTAGTGTAGATATATAAAAGCGAAATACTACTCACTGCGCCGCTTTGTCTGTTTCTGCCGCCAAGCAAAGTGTGTAAGCGCGGTCGTGTTTCGGTTTGAAGGACATTTAAGCCAGTAAAATTACTGAGCATTGCGAGACTTAACATCTTATGCCTCGGGGTGACGAGCGCAGTTCAGTGACACAGTGCTTTGTAATTCAAAGTTCTGTGTGGTGTGTTCTGTTTATGGGCAGGCGTGGCGCTTACCATCAGGCGAGCGTTTGGCTCGTCTCGTAATTCATTAAAATAAGAAAAAAGAAATAGACAAAGCAGTGGTACCTACATACCCAGACGGCCTCTCGCATACACCTTTGTATGCGAGAGGTTTGTATGTAGGTCCTTACCTACCACTTATGAAATAACTATAATTAAAACATTGTTACGTGAAGAATATGTTACTACAATGTTACAGTACATAAACAAATACATAAAAACACACCACAAAACCAACACACAAATTTCATCACTCGAAAGTACAAAACATTTTTTGTCCGCGCATCATTTATTGTGCCCAATGTCACAAAGACACAATTTTTCGAGTTGTGACATTATTAACAGAAAAATTGGCTCGATGAATGACGCCGTGGCTTGAAAAAATTATAAATTTTGCGCTTTTGTTATTTTTTTCGTCCGGCAGATGTCGCTTCAGTCCATCAGGTTCGGTTACCGGGCGCGTCAGTTTGTGCACGGCTTTATTTAATATGTTGTACGTGATATTTATGCCTGGACATGGAATCCTTTTTTATTTTACACTGGCAACATTAATTACTAGACACCTATCTCGTTACTTCTCGTTGGCGTATCGATTTTATTGAAGTGAAATTGTGCTTGGAAATTATGTTTAACTTTAATATCGAGATGCGAGAGGATGTCTGGGTTGGTACCACCGCTTTCTCTATTTCTGCCGCCAAGCAACGTTGTGTTTCGGTTTGAAGGACATTGAAGCCAGCGAAATTACTGGGCATTATGAAAATTAGCATCTCAAAATCAAAGTTCTGTGTTTCTTCTGTTTATGGGTAGGCGTTGCGCTTACCATCAGGCGAGCGCCTTGCTCGTCTCGTCATTTAATCAAACAAAATAAATAAATAAAAACAGCGCTGCCTCGGTGGCGCAGTTGTATTGCGCACCTACGACTGCTGTGTTCAAGTCGCGAGTTCGAGTGGGTTTTTCTATCCCAATATGCTTAGTATCAGCCCGGAGTCTGGAACTGTGCCCCGTATAGCAATCATGGGACGGAAATACGCTCGGCAAAATGTAGGTGTATTAGTTCCACCTCTGCCTACCCCTTCGGGTATTATAGTAGTGAGTGCGTATGTATGTATGTAAGAGCTGAGTATGGCTGAGTGGGCGAGTAGCCAACTGTGTAACGAGGCTGCGGGTTCGATACCCGCACCGTGACAAATGTTTGTGTGATCCACAAATATAACAAATCTGGGTGTTGTGAGGCCGAAAGTCTCTCGTAGTTCATGATGCCCAAGACACAAGACTCGTATCTGTCAATGGACTCTGGACTATGTGAGTGACTGTTTTATTTATACCGAACATTAAGACTATCTAGATCTAAATTAAGGCTGTCATAAATGTTAGAATGTTGACCGGGATATTTGGAATAAATAGCGGTGGAATACATCATAAATCAATAGATCAAGTCGGAGATATTCTCGAGAAAGGCCAGGTCAGAAGTACCCTAAACCGACGTGCATGCATGTTATGTGAGTGAAGGAGGCCACAGAGGTGTGTCATTGTAGCAAGTGTTTATTTTTTTTTTATAGCATAGGCCGGCAAACGAGCATGTGGGTCAGTGGTAAGTGATCTCCACCGCCCATGTACGCCCACAACCAGAAGAATCATGGGCGCGTTGCCGACCTTAAAGGAAAGGGATAATTAGGGATTGGGAAGGGGAGGGGATTTGGGCTTCCGGATATCTCACTCACCGTACGAAACGCAGCAGCAAGCCACTACTTTACGTCGGTTTTCTGTGAGACAGTGGTAATGACCCGGTTGAGCCAGCCCAGTCATGTTGTAGACAAAACAGTCTACAGCGTGGCTCTACCACTCAAGATGTGTCCGTTGTCTCTGCCTACCCCTATGGGAAACAGGCTATCTATGTATGTATGTAGGGTTACTTATATTATGATATAACCTATACAAACATTTTTATGGTCATTAAAGAACCTTGCATGTTACTCGCTTTGAAGAAATCATAAATACATTAAAAAATAAATTTACACTTACACTACAAAAGACCGCTGAACACTTATCATTCGAAGCAACAAACGCAGACGTGGGCCTTTCAAAAAGTTTGTTTTCCGCGACAGTTTATTAGCACAACGATTTATGAACTCTCGAGTTAATAATAGACAGGGATTTGTGTATGGATTCTACAAAAACCCAATAAAGCATCGCCATGCGTGTATGGCAAAAATTTTATAAGCCATCAATAATGTTAGAATAGGCCCATAGATTTCAAAAGGTTTGGATGGACAATGGGCCCGCGGCACCGGGACATATGGTCAAACGTGAAATTGTACGAAATTGCGAAATTGGATTTAAGAAAAAAAACGTATTTTATCCGGCTTATTTCGATTATACAATACGTATGTTTGGGAGTTTTAATTAAATTCATAGAAGTGTCAGCGTGTTGTGACTGAGTTTCAATGTGTCCTTGACTTGTACTGAATGATTGACGGGTCAAGGTGGCTTATATTTATATATTTTGACTAGTATTCGCTCGCGGCTCGGTCTGCACCGTTATATTATCGATATCGCCTATGTTCATCAGGGATAATGTAGGATTCTAATAGTGAGTTTTTCAAATCGGTCCAGTAGTTTAAAAGCCTATTCAATGCAAACAAACAATCAAATCTTTCCGCTTTATGATATTAGTTTAGGTTTGATATAGTGAAAAAACTTATTATATGGAAATTACCGTCAGATTTTATGAGTCTCTAGCAGTCAAAAACTATGTCATTAAGTAATTTCTTAGAATTATATTATTTCCACCCTCACAGCCAGTTACTGCTTGCTCCGTTACTGAATACGAAAATGATCTATATTTCGTTACTGAGTACAGAAAAAAACTTAACTAATGTCTCTGAGAAATAATCGAGTTTTAAAGAAATAATTTAATAATTCAAGTTTAGTAACGTCTCTTAGTGTGGCAGTTAGAGGCAAATAAGGGCTTACAGTTTTTTTTCCTTCTCAATTTGAGTTATAAATACGTATTGTAAAGGAAGGATTTGAAGTTTGCAACCGAGATAGAATACCACTACGCGCGACGCTAGGACGGCAGCAAACATGTCCACTTTGTATGTACATATGTATTATATTATATTATATAGAAAACATCGCGATCGAAAATACTGCCTCGGCCGCGCATCTAAAAGCCTACTTTTATAGTGATTCACACGGTTCGATTTTAATTGATCAACTGACTTGAATCAACAAAATATGTATTATTTTTGTTAATCAATTCGACTGATGACGTGTTCAAACGGTCCAATTATATTTAGCAGTTGATCAACTAAAATCGAACAATGTGACGCTATTAAGCGTTAGATTATCAATATTTCGATGTCATCCAGAGTCGTCACCAAAATAAAGAAGCGTGGGCCTTGACCCCCCGGAAAACAATAAATAAAAATTACTTACACTAGGAATATTGTCGTTGTTGCACACGTTCTCGCTGAGCAGGCGGTCCCTGATCTCCCATGCGAAGATGGAGGGGCACTCCCGCTTGTAGTCGGCTATCTTCTGCACGACGGGGGTGGTGGCGACCCTAGGCTTAGAGCCGCCGATGGCGCGGGGCTTGATCGACCCCGTCTCGTAATATCTGCGTGCGAAGCTGAACTTAGTTTGGATTGTGGAATATGGTGGGAGCGTATTATAGCTATGTATGGCGTTGGGGCAGACCAAAGAACTAGATAGACACATTATATGTATAGATTTTTTTATCTTTACAAGCTATATTTGTGGGTGATGTGCTTATATAAAGACCATTTTGTGTGCCTTTTTTATCCCGGCACAGCAAGGTGACTACATCGCTCCTAATGGTAAGTATAATGCAGTCCAATAATAATGTCGGCCGCGGAGAGACATTGTGTACTGTGACAGTCCGTATCACCATTGATCTACATGTGTAGGATGGCAGCTGGAGTCTCACTGTTACATAAATATATCTACATATTTACACTTAAAGAGCAAGACTTGTAAAGATATGCAGAAATGTCTATACCTACGTCAAGTAACGATGTCGTGGGTTAATTTTTGGGCATGCGTACTATACGATTTAGTGCGCTCTTAATGTTATCGCAATGACACGTTATTGTAGTTCGTAAACTTTTAGCATGCTTAGTTTCATATTGAAGTAATAACGCTGTCTATTTAGAACTATGTCTGTGCGTTATAGCTAGTCTAGCATATTAAATGGTAAGGTATAGTTTAATTTAAAATGACACGCCTCTATAGATGTACTGTTTGTTATGAGGTAGTTGTACTAGGTGGTAGGGTCTCCTAAGCGAGAGGTCGTCATAGTTTGTACTACCGCTTTATTATGTAAGTATTGTTGTATTTTAGTTTGAAGGATATTGAAGCTATTGAAAATACTGGGCATTATGAGAGTCGACAACTTATGAAAGGGTCTAAAGTCGAATTTTTTTTATTCAGAAATGGGTCATATGACATACTAGGTATATTTGAAATAAAGTCATTTTAGGGAGCGCTAGGAAATAATTTATTCTCAGTAGCCGAAATAAGTTTTTTGAACATTGAGGCTCTTGTAAATATGAATAGTTCATTATCATCGCAGTTCATATAAAAAGTATTGTAAGTAAAGTAGTTCGCAGTGCAGGCAGATGTATTACTTAACATTGCAATAGTAGTCTCAACCGACTATATAAAAGCAATGTGTGCACAACTTCCCATACCACTCGAAAAAGCATTAGAACTAAATTACAAAAATATAATCCGTACTATCCCCTTAACTGGAGTGCCTATACAAACACCACAACATTACATTTGCTGACAACAAACACGGCTGCCAAACGAAATTACGCCTTAATTAGCTTATAATAAGGTTTGCACGATAGTTTAGCGTTGTTTGAGATAAATATGCCGCTGTTGATACAGGATGTAGACGGATGTTGCTATTGTTGGGAGATAGACATGTGTCGATATTTGGAGCAACAATCGATTGATACAGATTGCAGACACAATGCATATTAGTGTTGTAATAGTGTGTAATGTATCGACATTACACACTATATAGTGAAATTATTAGATACTGGCTGTTGCTCGCGGCTCCGCCCTCGTTAATATTTTCTGGTATAAAAAGCCTATGTTCATCAGGGATAATGTAGGATTCTAATGGTGAAAGAATTTTTCAAATCGGTCCAGTAGTTTTCAGTTTTTATAATATTAGTTTAGACAAATTTCTAAGTATTGGTGGATTAATTATTCTTTACTGGCTAATGATGACTAATTATTACTAACTACACAGTCTGGTTACGTAATTTTAATTTGAAAGACATCCTAAACAGATATTTAAACCCTATTTACAAAATCGAACTATTTATTTAACGTTTAAATAACAATTTATACATCTACAATTGATCGTGCTTCTATAAAATAACCGTTACAAATCGTTATTATAACAAAACTATGTCAACCCCAAACAAACAGTATTATCGTGCGGAAATCAAGATTGTCATCTGTCGATACTTGTTTACTTAGGTATTGTTGAATACCAGATTCGCAGGGAAGTATTTAGAGAACGCTGTGGGGGCTATGAGTCCTGTTGTGATAAATTAACAATTTCAAGGATCGTATTTTGTGCATATGGATATAAATACGTGATTTTTTAAGTCTGTATAAAATTTACAAATAGTATGGTGTATATCAATGTTAATTATTAATAAATATCAAATAAAAGACATATGAAAATGTAACAGTAATGCGATAATAACAAGGCTGAAAAACTAGTATGGTGCCGGGTTCAGATTCAAGGTCGGGCAATAGCAATTCAGGTTATAGTTTTCGTTGCGAGCTTGGGATTGGAATTGCTGCCCGATTTTACGATAATGTCGCTGCCTAACACACCATAGGATAAAAATAATCTTGCCGAATCATTAACAAACATGACCGCATCTCTTATTCACAAAAAATATTCTTGCGGATTTTCAAATACGCCACTATTACCTCAATTGCTCAATCAAGATACAAAGGAAAAAAGTCTTTTCGCCTAAAATAGAAATTCCGATTACATCCCTGTGTACAATTTATAAAGTTATTACCGCCAAGGGCAGCCCTTGGGCTTTGGTAATCGCTTTCGCCCTGGGCCTTCGAATAGGGCGGGCTGAAGAAGAGCGTGCTCACTGCCTTTTAATTGAGTGCCAGTTATTGGGCACAAGGTCGATGAACTTTAGCAGGTATTCGAGTCCATGATGATCAGCGAAAAATGGTTACTGTCCTTGACTGTGGACTTTGGTTTCGGACTACCTAATCATGCCCAAATTGTTTAAGGAGTCAAGCAAGGGGTGACCTAATGATAAGTGATCTCCACCACCCATGTACACCCACAATATCAGAAGAATCATGGAGGCGTTGCCGACCTTGAAGAAAAGCGTTAATTAAGGGATTGGGAAGGGAAGACAGTACTTGGTGCTCTGGATATCTCGCTCACGGTACGAAACACAACAGTAAATTGATATTTCACGTGTATTTAGGTTACTGGTGTTTTTAATGTTATCGGTTTTCTGTATGACAGTGGTATTAACCCGACTGAACCATTCCATTCATTTTATATACAAAACTGTCAACAACGTGCTCACCTCTAGATCTCAACATTAAGCGAGCAAACAAAATATATTTCAAAACAAACTTAAAGAAAGTGTCGAAATTAATATCACGTGGCGAATTCCTTCAACAACTTGAAAATGTGTCGACAGTCGTTAAAAGTTGAAATATTCTACAAAGGTTACTTCTAAATTTTTAGAAACTTTCAAACTTGGCCTGTCCAAAATACTCTGTATATTTCAACTACCTTTTTCGCTATTTATAATTTATTTTTAAAAGTACCTGTGAAAAGTATCTACGCAGTATTTGATCTGAAGTATAAATGAATAGTGGTTTGTGAAAAAGGTGTGTGGAACTGAAACCACATAATTTCTAACATGTTTAATACCAATTTGAATTACAATCGTGACGATGTATTTAAACAATATTATGAAATAAAGTTGGATGAAGATATAAACCAATAACAAGATGAATAAGTTAAAAGATATATCCTTAAGGTTACTAAAGAATCCTAGCAATACAGTAGATGAACTGAGTAATGAGTTCAGAAGCCAATTTGGGCTTATGTAAAACTATTTATATGATGATAATGATATTGAACGACACTTCAATCATAATAATATTGACAGATATGTTTTAACCAAAACTAAATTATTTTCCCATAAAGCGGGTAAAATAATAGCTTATTACCACATCAAAGTTTACTAAACTGTACTACTAACAAACGAAATTGAAAACAAATTGTCGTCCAACCGAGCAAATTGCTCCAAACAATACCAAATTGATCGAAATCGACGCACCACTAACGCAACGGTTAAGGTATAATTACATCATATTTTAGCATACATTGCTGCATTATAACAACGTGTTGAAATGAAACTTCCAGTTTTAGCATCGTTGTATTCGAAATACTTATGAGGATGTAGCCTCAGGGGGTAAGATGGTAGATAGGATTTAGGGGAGCAACGTCAAATGGGTACTTATCACAGATTGTTTTTGAAGTGGTTATTTAAACGTAAGCAAGTTAGCGATGATGATATTGTAACACTTGAGAAAGAAATCGTGTTTCAAGTGTTAGGAAAGTGTGGCGAATTTGTTTTCTGTTTGTGTTCCGAGTGTTTTCATGTTTTGTTTGAACCATCTTGATGATGATGCTGATCTTCGTTTACTTGGTACTAAATGGCGTCTATGGAATTTTAATCAACAAGAAATAAGAGACAGTAGTATAATATTGTCATAATTAAGTCGTCTTCAAAAAATACATTATCAATGAACTCAAAACGCAACTCTCGGGAATATATAATATGACAAATATTTTATCTATATCCGTCTCCATTATTCGAACATCTCTGAAGTTACGTACTTGAACTGTATTTCAAATTTTAACGTACATCCAGAAATTGTTTACATAACCCTGAACCTATTATACCAACAACATCCAACTAAGGATAATCTATCTGCCTATCTATCTATCTATTATTTATATCCGTCCATATTACTGGAATTTCTTTAAAGTTTACTCATTTCGATCTTTTACCAGAAGTAATAACATATCTTCATCTTACTTTTTACCAACAATCTCCTATAAATTAAGATATTTAGACCAATGTTAAACCAATACGCTATATTACGCCACGAAAAACTTATGAAACACCGTTCATAACTAAGCAGCGGGAAGCCACTTTAATTAGGAGTCATGCCACGTTTGCCCTTTCTATAAGCCCTAAGGAACACTACGGAACCCTTCCTCGCATAATTGGCACGATAAGAATTCAGGGGTGTGTGGGAAACGAGAACTCAGCAGCACTTGCAGCCGAATTATTAGAATTGGCCCGTAGTAAGATGTACGATATGGGATTGGTGGTCTTCCAAATAAATATTGATTTTCTTTTATCGTATCAATGTGAGATTTTTTGTTATTGTCGTTTCAGGAAAGGAAGTTTCGATTTAGGAAGTTATTATAGTAGCAGATATAATTGATTAGTATTAATTTTATACCATCTCACTTAACTAATACTTAACATACTTAATCCATTTAAGAAATCAGAATACAAGTAATTTAATCGTGGTAATTTTAAAATTAGTTTTGACATTTTAGTTAATTATCTTCCATTTGCCAAAATTAAAATACAATTTAGTCAGGATACATTAGGGAAATTGAAATGAAAGTACTCAGTTGTATCAAAAATTCAAAGGCAAACAACTTAACTTTTGACAAATAAGGTACATATATTTCACTTTAAAACTTTTTTGTAAATCTTTCAACTATTTTAGTATTTTTTTTACAGTAAGCATATTTAAGATAGTTATCAATAACTGTTATTAACCTAATATACATACTCGAGACCCATTATACCTATACAAAAAAAACGCTAAACAATAAAATCGAATTTAGAGTACAGAATACAAACCTTTCACAAAACATTTTATCTGAAAAAAGGGTAGTTTTGCCAATTTAACAAGTGAAACATAACAAAATAACAACATGTGCACAGTGGGGCAACATCATAGGGTAGCCGGGCCAAATTTATTTTCCTATAAGATCTCTTGAAGTGGCGTCAAGCAGTCTCCCCGGCAGGGGTGCCAATTACTGGGAAATAATGTTTTATTTTGATTTTTATTTAGGGGCGGTCGTGGGACAGCCCTGAAAGGCACACCCTATATTAAAATAAGTCTAGTTTCTTTGATCGACATTCTTTGTTTTTTATTGTTGAGAATTGACTTTTGACGTCGTTTGTTCTCACAGGATATTTTAAGCAATTATTGTTGTGACAGACAAAACTGTTGTGTTATGTGAAATGGGTGCTTTATAGTATAACAATTAATTATATTCACCTTGTACGTGGAGTTAGCCCTCATTTGATAAATGTTTTCTACGTATAAATGATATTTAACTTGAAATCATTTTTATGACATCGTAAGATTAATAGATTCGAGTGAGTTACCCAACAGATTGAAATATTTTAGAAAAACACCAAAATAAAATAAAAATCTTTAAAATGCGTAAACTATCCAAAAGTCTTAAACATTTTGATGGCATCGGTATTGTATTACTACTGTTTTCATTCTTGATGGAAAGAATTTTATTAGCTGGAGTGGGATAAAAGAGACTTACGAGACAAATACCTACATGCTTATCAAACGTCCAAATCAAGATTTATTAAGTCCATTACGATTAAGCAACACTCGCGGAGTTTCAATAAGCACTCGATCTAGCTGCGCGAGGGCCGAAATCCTCCGTGATCTCCAGATAAAATCGCAATCAAACAATAAAACCGAAATTAGAGCCGGCACCCCATAGTGTCGTGGCACCCGATGTCGATTCCCACCTAGTCTTCCCGCAGCGCGCGTCCTCCATTCATACAAAAACAATAAACTATGGGAATGCAAACGTGAACTATTGTATTGATTAATTCATTGAAATATTCGTTAATTTTGTCCACGACGTGCATTGTTCGGCGCATTGTGCGGTTCCTTGGGCGGCGCTATGGGAATTCCTTCAATTTGTGCGCGTGTCATAAGAATTTGACCCCTGTGTTGAGATGTTTAGGCATAATCGATCAATTGACTTTTGTTGAACATTCGTGTTAAATACGTCTCGATGTAGTGTAATTGAACACTACTCTATTTGTTATGGGTGCTCTTGTACTCTTTAACTTTATTGAAATAAGACTTTTGTATAAATCCGAAATAATATAAATGAACTTGCGCCTTAATTCAAATTTCGTAATACATTTTGAAGAACTATAAGCTACAAATAATAATTTTATTCTCGAACAATGATCATTCCCAAATAACGATAATATGCACGTATATTATATTTTTTCTTAAATATGCGGACTAGCAAGTGGTCCGCCTGATTGTTGCGATCACAACTACTCATCAGCCAGAAAATCAGCAATACACAGCAAAGCCCATGACTACCATAACCTTCATATCACCATCAAATTATGGTAATTGATAACGTTCACTTATTTTTAATCGCAACTATAATCATTCAAGCATCGATTAATCTCCTTTTTTTTTGAGTGGTAGAGCCACGCTGTAGACAATTTTGTGTACAGCATGAATGGGCTGGCTCGACCGGATCGCTACCACTGTCTCACAGAAAACCGACGTAAAGCGGCTTGCTGCTGCGTTTCGTACGGTGAGTGAGATATCCGGAAGCCCAAATCCCCTCCCCTTCCCAATCCCTAATTATCCCTTTCCTTAAAGGTCGGCAACGCGTCCATGATTCTTATGGTGGTGGGTGTACATGGGCAGTGGAGATCACTTACCATCAGGTGACCCACTTGCTCGTTTGCCAGCCTATGCTATAAAAAAAATAAAAAAAAAAATCTCACAGTTTGATGAAATTGAAACAATTATTTGAACTTAAACGATTTACTAATCAAAGTTATATTTTTAACCCTCATTTCCATCACTCCTTTATGCGGCTTTAATGTAAAATTCAGACCATTAGGTTCACAAAAATAGGGCTGATTTTAGTGAAGGCCGAAGAAAAATACCTTTTAGGTCACACCCAAAGTGTGCCTAAACTGTCAATAAAACTTGATAAATGTTTAATGATAGATGGATTTGGCAAAGAGCCTAAAATATAGAAGTTGGGATTATATAAAAAAATAATATAGGATGCTTTATATTAATAATTTATGTACTTACATCTTTCAAAAACATAATTACTTTTAAATTATAGAACTGTCCAAATAATTATTCTCCCTGAAAAAATTTAATTGAATTGTGCATTGGTCAAAGGTCAGTCAAAATACGGGCATGAATAACTGAACGGTTGTCTAGATATTATATTTTACTGTAATCTTTGCACGTCTTCTTTTACATATGTGCATACTGTGTTTGAATACAGACAATATCTGAGTGCCAGTTACCATTTCATTGTCACATATGCACAAGCTCATACACAAATGACCAGACTTACAAAGGCAAGGCACTGGTACAGTGTCTACACTGCACTTGAATTTGTATAGTGTAGTCAAAATTGCGACACTGACATCGGCATTATGTCCACAGTCATTAGAATTACGCCAGCCTGAACCGGATATACCATATCATGCACCAACTATGTAAAAAAAATGTAAAGCAACAGACCTGCCTAGTATCTTGGAGACACAACCGTTGGAGACCTGCAGGATGCGGCTGATGTCGCAGGGCCGCGCGCCCGAGTGCGCCAGCTCGACGATCTTCTGCCGCGTGGAGTCCGGAAGCGGCCGCCCGTTGACGTACACTCCGCCGAGCTGGTTGATCCCACTGTGGCCGGCGGAGGAGCACCCGAACAATCCACCTCCGCCCATCGCAGCGCTGTGCATGAGTTCGTCTGAAACAATTAATAAGAATGTATTATGTAGGTGGTCGAGTCATGCTGTAGATACATTTATCTAAAGCATGAAAAGGACCAGGTTATTATCTTTGTCTTTTTTTTATTGGATGGAATAACAAGATGAGCAAGGCGCTCGTCTGATGGTAAGCGCCACGCCTGCCCTAAAACAGAAGTAACACCACACAGAACTTTGAACTACAAAGCACTCCATAGCACTGAACTGCGCTCGTCACCCCGAGACAGAAAATGTTAAGTCTCATAATGCTCAGTAATTTCACTGTCTTCAATGTCCTTCAAACCGAACTCAATAGTGCTTACACATTGTTGCTTGAATGAAATACGCAAAGCAGTGGTACCAACCCAGGCGGCCTCTCGCATTCGAGGGACCTACCACCTTGTACAAAAAACCGCCTTGATATGACAACTTATTGCGTTTCGTACGATGAGTGAGATTAAGTAAGTACAGTATGCATTATTTCTGTCACTATAGTTTATTCTACTCTATGGCTATGGTTTTTGAGCTACGTTTTGTATTTATATTATTTTCATGGAAAGTATTTCAAACATTTGTAAAATGGACGTTCTTTTATTAAACTGCTCATAGGCTTTAGATGCACATATTGCGTTTTTTAAAATATCTTTGAAACCGTTCTCAATGTTTCGTTCACAATAATCTATGATAAAAGATAGTAAATCAGAATTTATTTCATGGCAAAAAAATCAAAATTGTAGTTTTTTATCATCCGCAATTTTAATCTCAAGTGCATCCAAGACAGCACATGAATAGATATTTCTATACCATCCTCATCCCGATAATATCTTTTTAAAATCCGATCTATGGTGTGCGAAAAGTAAAAAAATAACCCTTTAAAAAATAATCCTCTTTGCCAAAAAACTTTACAAAAAAGGGTTTGCGGTGCACGATAGGCCACAAATTTTTATCTAATCTTTAAATATACGGACATATTGGGCTTTTTGTTGTGGAAAATCAACCGTTAAGCCATCCTTTTTGGAGATGCGTTGTTTTAAGATTATTGGTAGGAATCTGTCATCACAGGTAAGCCTGTTTAGGGTTAATATATTTGCAATCTCTTCGAAGATCTGTAGAGACTAATTTGAAATCCAACCATTTATTTGTTATTTATTAACCGCCAGAAAAGGACAGCCTCGGTGGCGCAGTGGACGAGTAGCCGGCTGTGAAGCGAACGTCCACGGGTTCGATTCCCGCACCGAGACAAATGTTGTATGATCCACAAATATTTGTTTTGAGGTCTGAGTGTGCGCGTCAGGCAAGCGGCCTACACGGCCTCTTGCATAAGAGGGACCTACCACCCTAAAATTTTGTAAAAGTGTATGGCTTAGAAGTGACTAACCCCCTTTTAAACAATAAAGATAAAAAAAATATGGCTTAATTTTTGTATTTTCCTCCTATGATTGAATTGATTTAAAAAAGAAGGATGTTTTCGATCATTCTATACTCGAATTTTTATCCAACTTAAGAAAGGGAGGTTCTTTATCATCACATATTACCAATCCTTTAATCGCACGCAAAATTACAGATGGTCGTAACACGGTCGTGTTCACCCAATTATAACAATTCCTGTTATTCACAAGCCAATAGTTTTCAATGGGAGTGCATTAGATCGAACGCTGGCAGATAATGCCCTTCTGCCCACCCTTTACAAACACGCCTCGTGGTAAAAAGTGAACAATTGGATGCAATTTGTGGACGAGTTAGGGCCGGCCTTTGATTAAGGTCTAGAGGGGACTTTATTGTTTTGGACCTCAGACCCGTTTTTTGCGGTGCCGCCTCCGCGTATAATTTCGCAGTTCGCTTGTAGCTGAATATCAATGTTTCGTTTATTCTTTTGTTTTTTCGTTTGTCATTTTCTAACTATAGAATTGGAGTTTTGGCGGGAATTCTGACAGTACGGTTCATCGCTTATTTTAATTTATTTCAAAAACTAGTTTAAAGTTGTGTTGACGGTGACGAACAGTGTATGGAAATATTGAAATAAGTGAATTAAGCATCGTACTAGAAGGAATTCACACCAAAACTGTAACAAGACCTTTTCTACAAAGATATATCATCGTTCTTGTGAAGACTTGAGAATACATTATACTTGTCATTGGCAAAATGCATAATAATGCGAAGCATAAATCAAAAAGAAGAAGAACTATAGAATTGGAATACTTAAGAGCTAATTTCAGGGATTTTTGGATAACTATTTATATGTCTTCCGGAGCAAACATATAAAAAGTATTTAATCTGTGTTTGAGTTCTTCTTTAATATGGTCGGATATTTTGAGAATACGACCAGACATTCGCTGCAATTCAGTGACAAATATTACTAATTGGCGGAACCCAAGTGACTTTTTTACGAAATCCACTTTGGGAATAGCTGTACTAGGCAACACTGAAGTTAACAATATATTTTTGAATGGTAAAGTAGCGCCTTGCTGCTGCGTTTCGTACGTTGAGTGAGATATCCGGAACTTCAATTCCTCGTCTCTTTCCCCATTCCTTAATTTTCCCTTTTGTTTAAGGTCCCTGATTCTTCTGGTATTGCGGGTGTGTGCGTTATATATCTGTGTACAAAGTTTTCACAGTGTAATCGCCGAACTGATTTCGATATTTTCAGATTAGCTGAACAACTGATAAGTGGACCCTAGATATGTGAGAAACCTCTGTTATTGATAATTACAATGAGGTCCCGACACTTCTGCATTAAAATACCTCTTTTACTGGGAAATTTCAAACCTTTGTAACTGAGACTTGATTTCATAGATTTTTCCGATGTTTACCTCTATAAATGGAACTTTGTAGCTTAATAGCATAAATGGAACTTTGTAGTAAAACAAGTTGGACAATTAATCAGGTGTAGACAAGTTATGAGACGTTTATTTTAAGAAGGAATTAGACTGTTTACTAACATTTCAACTCTCATGGTGGGACCCTCTATAAATAAGACTGTTGATGTTGATCTATTTGAGAAACTGGGTAAATGAAAACCTCTATAAGTAATAAAAAAATCTAGGTCCCTTCAGGTCCCACGTATCCAGATTTCACTGTAGCACAATATATCCGATGAGCGAAATTCATCATACGCATTACTCAAATATACGTTACTAGCTTTTCCTCGCGGCTCCGCCTGCGTGATCTGCTTTTTCGGGATAAAAAGAATAAGTATTCCCGTTTTTGCAACATTTTTCAATGATGCTTCGCTCCTAATGGTCGCAGCGTAATGTTATATAGCCTAAAGCCTTCCTCGATAAATGGACTATCCAACGCAAAAAGAATTTTCAATTCCAACCAGTAGTTCCTGAGATTAGCGCGTTCAAACAAACAAGCTCTACAGCTTTATAATATTAGTATAGATTAGTTTTTAAGTACTTTTCAGTTGGTAAAACAAATGTCTGCCAGTACATGCCGACGCGAATTAATTTGCGCAGTTCAATTAAGTGGCAGGTCCTGTCGAGAGCTGTGGCACGGTCTCAGCTCTCAGTCATTAATCACACCTCTTGCTGCCTTCCGTTGGTGCGTCGGCTAACAAGCAGGCGGCTGTTAAAAGAACAATGGACAATGCTCCGTACACCCTCACACCCCGCGGAATAAGTCGTCCAAGTTGCGAGACATTGGAGGGTTTTGGTCAACTTGGACTGTAAATTTGAATTTGGAATATGTTCTTTTTCATTCGTTTTTAAACTCACTCTCGTTTCACTAGATAAGGACTAAATTTTCATCCGATTACCTAGATAAACCGGTTTACGGCGCTTGTTGACAAAAATAAATAATAATGAGTTTACAGTTCACAACGCCCTCCATACTGCCAGAGACAGAAACAGATGGAATAAGATCCTACGAGAGAAAGTGATGCAGAAGGGAGGTCACGACCCTCGATACTGAGGAATACGACGCAAGGAGAAAGACCTACATAGCTCAGTACTGTACCTATAAATCAAATTGTTTAAACAAATTATTTCTTTCTTTCAAATTAAGAAGCAAGTCAATTCGCTCCCGCGCCCGCGTCCGGTGCCGCCTATAACTCGCACCACTGGCACACCTACTGTCGGCGCAAGTACGCGTGTCGTGTGCGAGGGAGTGTTTTAATTTCAGAGGTGCAATTTATTCGAGCGATTTATTTTTAATCCCCGTTTTTATGGCCGCCACGCTATAAATTCCATTTATAGTTGTGTTTATTTATTGTATAGTTTTACATTTATTGCTGTGGTACTTACATTGCATTTTTCATGTACTATAATCGTCTATAGATATTGTGAACGATCTTATACGCCAGTAATAGACAGACATTTAATATTCACTATGGTTTGTATGTTGCTCTTTCTTTTTTCTGCCTGGAATGATCTCGGCCCAATGTCAGGGTAAATGGGGAAATGTTACATTGATTTGTTAACACTTTGTTTTTTGTCTTTCTCTGGCAACGCCATTTATAAACTTGCTAGAAAGAGACAAAACAGTGTTTAACTAATCATTACATTGAATAACATTTATAAGTAAATTAAATTATAATTAACTTAAATTAACATAGATATATTGTTTTTGTATGCTTATATTCTTCTAACTCGACTACTATTACAAACATTATATAATATTGTGACTGCAGCTGATTGAATATTATAATTAATCAAATTAAAGGTCGTTGACATTAAATGTTATTTAATATGAAGAGAAAACACACCTTGTCTAAACTAATTTATTATAAATAGGAAATATTTGATTGTTTGTTTGCATTAAATAGGCTCTGAAACTACTGGACCGATTTGAAAATTCTTTCACCATTAGAATTCTACATTATCCCTGATGAACATAGGCGATATCGATAATATAACGGTGCAGATTGTCACGCGGGCGGAGCCGCGAGCGAATGCTATTTTTAATCATTATGTTAATATATTTAATTTTTTATTTAATTGGATTCTGTACCAAACGGATGACCAATGAAACCATATTACTGAACATACGTTGCGTTGCGCCGTCTGTCTGTCTGTCCTAACTTTAAAGGTCGCGTTACCTTTTGAACCTCAATAGGTAGCCGAAATTTTCACAGAATATATTATTATGGCACATTTCTTAAAAAAATAAATAACAAAAAGTTAAAATTGAATGGTTTGAGTATGGAAACCTCGTTGCGCGAGTCTGACATGTACGTGACCGTTTTTCTTAATTTCATATGATGTAAGTTGCATAATAATTTATACCGCTTCAATTGGCCTACTTATGCCTGACGGAATTATGAATATTCTTTGCATAGCAATTCCTACGAATCTTAGTCCTTCTCGGCAAACTCGTTTCACTCACCGCTAGCATATCGTTAACCTACAACATCCTAGCGGCTGTCGAGATGGACGTCACAGCACTGGTTCAATCCCTGCTCTTAAGACAAGCCAGACTTCAAAGTTTTGTGTGTTCATTGTTATTTTCCTTTACTTTAACGACGAGGGCAAACATCGGGTAATAAATCGTATAAAATAAAAATAGAAACTTAATAATTTTTTGAAGACGATTTTTAATTCTATTATAATAACACTAGCCCTGTATTATACACATCCCACTGCTGGGCACGGGCCTCCTCTACTGAATGAGAGGGCCTTAGTGGCCTTCAACCCAGCAAGGCTATGCGGGTTGGCGGACTTCACATAGCTTCGAAAATTTTTATCGAGTTCTCAGGTATGCAAGTTTCCTCACGATGTTTCCTTCACCGTTAAAGCAAGCGATAATTAACAATTAATATACACTTAGAAAAGTCAGAGGTATATACGCTTGGGCTGTTTTCGAACCTGCGACTTTCGTCTCGACAGTCCATACCACTCCCCGCTGAGCTATCGCTGCTCTTAATCTATCTCTCTTGCTTAATTCAATTAATATACATTTTATTCTGAATCTTTTAAAAATAATTCAATGTTTCCTAATTATTTAACACCCGGATTATAAGGGGTATATATACATATGTACAGCACATAGAGATAGTCGCATCACATTAATCAAATATGTAGGGGTCCGACACACCTGGCCCCCCGCCCAAACTTCTTATTATTATTTGTATCTGTTTTTGAATTAATCCATAGGGGAGATTAATTGTATGGTAAACGCCATTTTGGATGCGCTAATTCAAGTTTACAAACTGTCATGGCGGGTTGGTCTGTTGTTGAAGGATTTAAATAAAAAAAAATATCAAAATATATGTTTAATCTTATTGGCTCATTAGTGGGATCGGACTTCGGAATCGGGCTGAGATTGTTTGTCGGGTTCGGCCGTTGTTGGTTAACTATAAATTACCCAATGATTAAATGTGTAAAACTATCATATAGTATTATAATAAGACAAATAAAAGTTTTTAACTAAAGAAAATAAAAGTTTGGTAGTTTAAGTTTACTGAGTATTATAAATAATAAGACAAATAAAAGGTTTTTTATCTAAAGAAAATAGAATTTTGATAGTTCTAGTGTACTGAATACAATAATCCAATAAAAGTACAGAAAACAAATTCAACACGATTTTAGCTCTTTAAATGTAATAGAGCCAACCCTGTAACCAGTTTTGTCTACAGTGGGATAGTTATTGAATATTTTTATGAGTGGTAGAGCCAGTAGAGATAGAAATGTCTACAGCATGAATGGGCCGACTGAGGTGACCCACTTGTTCGTTTGCCGGTCTATGCTATAAAAAAAAGAGTAGAATCAACTAAGATGTTTAATAAGGAAAATAGGAAATTTTACGTGAAATAAGAACTTTCCTTGGCCGTATCAGAGCAGCGAAATCACCGGAGTACGCGAAGCAATCTGGGTTGGTACCACTGCTTTGTCTATAGACCTACACACCAAGGTCAGCTATTAAAAAGGTAGCTCAATGAAGTCCTACTTACAATACTAGTATACTCGTTATTTTTTCGTTGAATGTTATTACATACACACAAGCTCACACCTGTATCTCCGCAGGGAACGACCGTACTCTCGGAGTTTTGGCGGGAATTCTGACAGTGCAGTTCATCACTTATTTTAATTTATTTCATAAACTTATTTAGAGTTGTGTTTGTTGTATAAAAGTGTTCATCACCGTCAATGTTTATTGCACAAATCCACGCCACTTTTATACAACAAACATAAGTTTTTGAAATAAATTAAAATAAGCGATATACCGCACTGTCAGAATTCCCGCCAAAACTCCGGCTAATGTTCGTCAAAACATAAAACGGGCATAGACGTTGCAGATTACCAACTGTACATGGGCTTAAAAAATAAATAAACATTGAAATCTTTTTAGAGGATGATTAAATATTATAAACACAAAGGTTTGCAATATACATTTTGCTTGAACAATAAGGAGAGATTTTTAAAGATCTGTTAAGTAGCTTATTAATGTTATATCTTTTTTAAAATGATTTTTGGCTCTTTTTACTATTTAATATAACGGTGAAGTCTTTGTTTCAGCAGTCTTTATTTTTTGCAGGAGCTGTTAAAGCAGTCCGCTTCGATTCGATGATTTTCAAAAACCGTCACAAACCCGCCACAAGGAACGTCATACAAAATGAAACGTGCGGATTCAAATTTGGAATAATTCGAGACGTTCCAAATCCAGACGGGCGTCCAAGCCGTACTCAATCATTAAAATTCCACCAGTGTAGTTACAAAGAAAACGCTGTTTATCCCACTCTGACAACTGTTTTTCCGGTCTATTTGTCTTTATCTGACGGTTAATGTGACACAATAGTCGCATGCTCCGTTTGGTTGGCTTGGCTATGCGGTATGTAATTATATTTCTGTTATGCTTAGAGCCAAGTCACCAGCTTTAATGGTTTTATGTGCATTGTACGAACGCGTTTGAATATAAGTGGATAATTTAAGACGAATTTAGCTCGTGAGTCGTGGGATTAATTTCCTGAAGTTCATTGATAGTTCATGTACCCACTTCTATTTGATTTATATTTGAATTGCGTATGTTTAGATATTACCGTAATTTTTTAAAAGTAAGTTTTA
The DNA here is from genome assembly GCA_949126905.1 of Amorpha juglandis. Taxonomy (NCBI): domain Eukaryota; kingdom Metazoa; phylum Arthropoda; class Insecta; order Lepidoptera; family Sphingidae; genus Amorpha; species Amorpha juglandis. The sequence goes on along the minus strand of OX421386.1, from coordinate 10,165,405 downwards.
AGAGTGTATTTATTAATACTTCCATACTTTTAAATACGCCTAAAACTGTCTTAAATTATAATTGGATTACAAATATTTTTTAAAGGCAGTAGAATTTGTTTTTCACTATGATGTGCCAGTGCACCCCAAAAACTAAATTAGAGCGAAAGTAGGCAACCAAGTTCTATTCCCTTCATTTCTAATTGCCGGCCCAAAAGATAACATTTTAGTGGCATTTATTTTAATTTCATTATTATTTACTCGTATATTAATATAATTTTCAAACGGCCAGTTATGTAAATGTCAAGAGAGTCCGAAAGGTCAGTTAACGACTTACAAAGTCGCAAACTAGTCCTCTCTCGCTGCCTCTTAGCCTGTTCACATAAATCTAATTATAGCTACAGCTGATACTTGTAACCAACATTCATGAGAAAAGTATGTATGACAAGTATTTTTTTTATTCCATTTAATGTGTTGCTGTAAATATGAATATGTTTTAGGATTTAGGGAACAATAAAAATAGAGAACCGTTTTAATTAAATTTTGAATTTCGAATTAAAACAGTCCATCATGGTGTTACTTTCGAGCTCATTTATAATTGCGTTTAATATTTTTTATGGTAAATAAATTAGCCATGTATATTTGAACTGGCCAGTACTTATAACGAGGAGTAGTGTAGACAGTAGATCATTGCCGTGCCATTATAAAAAAAATATTGAAATCTGATCATTCTGTGAAATATATCGGTACATTCAGTACACATAAATCAGTTGTGGTCATACATTAAAAAAGAAGAAAAAAAGAAAAGATACGCGTCGAATTGTAATTGAGATTCTTCTCCTCCATTTTTGTCAGTTAAAAGAGGCAAAGTCAGGCGTTCTCGTTGTGTTACGCCTTAGTCTTGAATTTAATATAGTTTCTAAAGGGAACGCCACACCATTCGAACAAGTGAAGAAAGTCCAGCGGTGTGGCCGCACCGCGCTCATTCCAACTAAGCGCCTCACTGTAAAGCAAAGGCCACTGGATTTACTAACGGTTCTCGTTCGTATCTCGAACTCGAATATTAATCGTGTTTATGTTTGTCATTTAACGGTTAGATTCATTCATTCCTATTATTAAAATATTGTTGTAAGAACACGGTGGTCGCTTATATACTTATAATAATATTTGAATTGGCAAAGTATTGTTAGAATATCTTTATTGATCATAATTTTGATGAAATGCCAAGAGCATTTTCTTTCTTCATTATCTTGCGGATTTTTATACAACTGAATGACATAATGTCTGTCAGTATGTATGTCACTTGCCTGATGGAAGGTGCTAAGCCTGACCATAGACAATAATAACCCTACTCAGAACTTGGAATTACGAAGCACCTACTACAGGACACCACGGTGCTCATCATTCCGGGACACGTGACATCAAATCTTAAAATGTGTTTTTAGATGTTTACATCCAAGCTTATATATAATTTTTTTAGTTTAATAATAAACATTGATATATTAAACATTCCCTTCTCCTTTTTTAGGAAACCAATATTTTATAATATTACTATCTGATATTCAAAACGATTGTCTATCGAGAACTTATAGTACAGCGAGCCAAAACTAAATCACAAGACGTACTGTTACGAAGCCGGCAAGTTGGCGCGCAACTTGTAACTTGCACAGTGGCAACATTTGTATAGATGTAAACAAGTGGGCAAAGTAAGTTAGTCCCTTGTTAGTACACTTGTTTGTTATACCTAACTTCAAGATTATCATCGTAATTTTGAATTTGGAATCATTTATGCTTCTTATGGTGCAAATAGTTCCGACACAAATGTAAAATATACCGATTCAAAAATTGCGGGTATTATGGCTTAACACCTTTAGTTCCGGGGCGGCAAACGCACTGCAGTGCTATGCAGTAATTTGTAAATCAAAGCTTTAGGTGGTGTTGCTTATATTTATGTGTAGACGTAGGGCTTACAATGCGGCGACTGACAAATTATTTTTGTCATTCAGGTAAAAAAAAAACCCGCTCTGTAGCGTAGTTACAGCATAAATAATGAATAGGCCATAGACTTAGTAACCATCACCGACATTAGATGTAAAACTTTACTGTTGCATCTATCCGCTCGGAGATTGTCAGAACCCACCATTCCTCTCTTACTATCTGCTTTTCCCTCCTCCAAGGTCAATATGCTACTCATGGTATTTTGGATTTTAGGTGTTTTTTTTAGTTCACGACCTCCCATCAAATGACCAGCTTGCCAAGCTCAACTCTAAACTCGTGGTATTTTGGATTGTAGGTGCTTTTTTTTAGTTCACGACTTCCCATCAAATGACCTGCCTATCTCAGCTCTAAACAGTTTTAAATGTGTACGTACCTTTGTGAGGCATCTTCCAGAAGGCCTCTGCCGCCGTGGTGGGTTCCCGCGGCGGCGCCACCAGTCCGCCCACCAGCGTGGTGGCGGCGTGCGCGGGCGCCGGCGCCGGCCGCCCCCACCCCCCGTGGAGAGCCACCCCGCGGGATTAACGACACCCCCGCACACCGCGAACCGATACTATGACTGAGTGAGAAACGAGACGGTGGTACGGGATAGCTGTCACTGATACTGTAAATACTATGACTGAGTGAGAAACGAGACGGTGGTACGGGATAGCTGTCACTGATACTGTAAATACTATGACTGAGTGAGAAACGAGACGGTGGTACGGGAAAACTAGGGCTGTCACTGATACTATAAATATATTGTAAAAAGTGATCGTAATAGGAGTCACCTATCACAGTATGATGATTGGGTTTTACTAGGTAGTGATTTTCACAAATTTGACTCTATTTTTAACGATTGGATTCGTTTTGTTACTTTTTAACTGTGTTCCTAACTTCTGATGTAACCTGTAAAGAAAAGAAAACAGTGTTAAAATAAAAAAAAAATATTACATTGAAAAAAGTGGTTTACAACAAAACATTATAATCCTAACTATCAGCGCCAGCAGCTAGTATATGTTCAGGCAAAGGCATTCTGTATTTGAACAGCTGAAAATTAATGTGATCCGTCTAGAATCAAATACTCGGTGTAGGAAATACTAAAATTGTAAATGTTATTGTATAGAATTATTATTGTAATTCGCAGGTTCGAAAGCAGCCCCAAAAGGATTCACCTCTGACTTCTTTATATTACGTGTGTACTCATTGTTAAATTACATTTGCTTTAACGGCGAAGGAAACATCGTTAACATTTAGAAATGACAAGTAAGTCTGCCAACCCATATTAGGCCAGCGTGGTGGTCTAAGGCCCCCTTATTCGTAGAGAAGGCCCGTGCCCAGCAATGGGACAGTATAGTACAGGACTGATATTTTTTATTATTATTCTAAACATAAAGTCGATAAAAAAACATATTAGTGCGGTAAATTGAGGACCTCCTCCCTTTTCCCGTTGGTTAAAAAATAACAGAATAAAATAGCGGTATAACAGCGATTTATCAATCTTTGCCAAGATGCGCGTGCGCACCCAAAAGAGTCACATCGTGACCCGTAAAAAAGAAATTCACGTTTAAGAAATTTACTGACCCCGATACAGCATTAGACAATCGCATCATCAATTACAATCAGGCTCGTCATTATACTCCTTTGAAGTCGACATCTTTTGTCCTACTCCTACTCAGAAACATGCTTATAAGAGAGACAGAGAAACGCGGATGCTAATTGGTGGATGATGGTGCCGAATTGAAACAGTTGGAACACACTATTGTTGCATAGTACAAATAGTTGGTAGGTCGTGAGCGATAGTGATCGATCGATGTAATGAAGTTAGATGCGAGATATGTTTGACTCGGTGCCACCCATAGAGATCGCAACCGAACGGTAGTCGAGACCGTATGTCGGCCTGTCGAGTGATTTGTTTCGCTTTTTTTATTATATCAGATGTGATTAGGTCATTTTGATATTGTTATGTCTGTATGTGTGTTTTTTTGTTGTTTCAATCCTACTAATTCCTACTTCTTACTAATATTATAAACGTTAAAGTTTGTAAGTATGGATGGATGTATGTTTGTTACCTTTCACGTAAAAACTACTGAATGGATTTTAATGAAACTTTACAATAATATAGCTTATACATCAGAATAGGACATAGGCTATTTTTTATCCCGGAAAAAGCAGATCACGCGGGCGGAGCCGCGAGCAAAAGGTAGTTTAAAATAAATGTTTTGTTTGGGAAGGCTTTTTTATCCAAGCTGCAAGCACTACATCTGAACTTAAGCGCAGTGCAGTCCATCACAACCAGCGACCACCGTCAAACAATGAGCTTATCAGTGATCATCAGAATCGTGCCGGTCAGTATAACGCTCCGAAGAGGGCAGAAGCAAATCGATGAGCCTGCGACAGGACAGGCGGAGGATACAGAAATGTACCCCTATACTTGCCCCAACCAACCATCAAGTCCAGTCCAAAGACCCTCGGGAGAACTGGATATACACTGGCTGATCCAAATATAAATATACCTAAATCATATGTAAAGACCGGTGAATTTCATAATCCTGTATTTCATTATTACTGATTCCAAAACCATGTTATATTGATACAGCAAACGTCAATTTACTGTTAGAGCGTACAGAAGGAAAAAAAACTTAATTGAGCTTTATCTTCAAAAATTTCACTCTAATATTCTGTAAGTTGACCTTCATAGAGAAATAATACGAGGTCCAATGTTTATGATTTACGTACTTGGTTTAATAACTTTCATATAAAATTACCTTTTACTAGTATATAAGGCATATAGTACAACTACTCCACCAAGTTTCGCCTAACTTTCTTACATCTCAAAGCGTGATAGGGTCCGAGTCTATCGTCATATTATTATCGTATTACTTCAAAAACTTCAAATCCCTAGCGAATACTAGTGTTCTTCGCATAGAATCAAACCAATAGGCTCACAATGTTTTACAGTCATCGCTGCTGGGTAATTTTATGGTCTTTATTACCATTCGAAATAGCATTTTGAAAGAGAGGCATTCAGAAAAGTAAATCTTCTGAGGGTAAGTGATCTCTAGTGCCTATAAATATCGGCGATACCAGAAGAATGGTTGTTGCGTTACCAACTTAAAGGACACAAATATCCAATATACCAGAAGAACATTGGTGCATTACCAACTTAAAGGAATGAAATGGGGATTGGGAAGTGCCTCGTGAAATTACGAAATATAACAGCTATCTGTCACGTTATGATGGTTCTGTGAGATTATTGTATCGATCAAACCAGCCCATTTACACTGTATACAAAACTGTCTGCAGCGTGGCTCTACCATTTACTTAATGGTAATATGGTAATATGACATTTAAACATTCTGGTAAGGTAGCCATAAAAAACTATTTCTTACTTCCTACTATCTTACTCGCAATCCTATTTTGGAATTTGGATGTTCGTTAAACCATAATAATTTAAGTAATTGCCTCCTCTCATAGTGATACTTTCTGATCTTTCTGTTACCCGTGTTCCAGAGACCCAAGATACAGGCATAAACGCTTAGTTCGGTGTCGCTGTAAAACTTGTAAAAATGTGTGTATTTTGGTTGAAATAAGTTATTATTATCTAATATAATGCTTTGGCGGCTGGACCAATTTGGATAAAATTTAAAACGCAAGTAGGTTACGATCTGGTTTAGGATATAAGCTAATTTTTAACTCCTTAAATCAACGCAGGCGGATCCGCGAGCTAAACATAATCTATCCATTCGTAAAGTCAGCAATCGCATCACAAAAGTCACAGGTACTCGTACACGGGCGTTTTTGATCTTTTCAAGTCCCAATCGAACGATATTACTTTGATATACACCCTACGTACATCACAATAGCGGCGAGGGTCCGACGAATTGAAATCTCACTTTGAGTTGTCAAAGCGACTGGTGGAGTGGTTTGACTAACATGAAACTCGTCAAGATGACGAATGTAATGGTAGGGGTGAAGTTCATATTTTTTATCCAGATAAATTCAGTGTATAATGTCCACGGTCAAGGAATATTCCATCGATGATCGGCAGAATTGTGCCGGCCCGAAGTTACCGCATATACATTGTGTGTGTGGAACGCGACTCGCCTGAAAGAGCAACTACGTCGCGATTTTAACCGACTTTAAAAAGGAGGAGGTTCTTAATTAGGATTTCTCCGCCATTTACCGGTCGATTTGGTAGGAAAAAAAATGGTAGAGTTTAGCTGTGATGTGGTCCCATATAAGTTTAGTTAAGATCTCATAATGGAGTACGAATTAAAAAAAATAAACTCCTCAACGGACGGCTCAGCCATCGCGATTGTGTTATTGAGTTGGAATTTGCATGTCATAGCAGTATTTAACACTGAAAATTGAAAAATAAAATAAGTTTTAACAAAACTTAAAAACCGAATTCAAAAAAATAACACTGAAAAGTCAAAGATAACAATTTCCATAGGTCTCTTAGGTGTCGTGCAATTTCATTTGACCAGCAGCAACACAAGTACGAACTCCAAAGAGATGTATTTTTTTTACTAGCCCTGTATTATATACGTCCCACTGCTGGGCACGGGCCTCCTCTACTGAATAAGAGGGATTAGGCCTTAGTCTAGTTGTCCTAATGCGGGTTGGCAGACTTCACAAACCTTCGAAAAATCTTATCGAGTTCTCAAGTATGCAGGTTTCCTCACGATGTTTCCTTCACCGTTAAAGCAAGCGATAATTAACAATTGTACGTAACTGGAAAAGTCAGTGGTGTATGCTCTTAAAGAGACCTATAGAAATCATTATTTTTGACTTTTCAGTCTCTTTTTAAGTTTTGTTAAATCTTATTTTATTCATCATGTGCCGGTGGTCACTATCCGGGTACAAACACTTTATCAGTATTAATAATAATTTAGAACCTTTGCTCCATTTAAAACTTTCACATACATACTGACATTCAGTAAATACATTTCCGATCAAATGTTATCTCAAGAGATCAGTCGGTGCTTACGCCAGTGAGATCGGGTTACTCGCAAAAACGTTTTCAATTACGATAATTAGACTTAGTACTGTTGAATGTTCTTAATGTATAAAACTTACTGTGGATGCTTAGTGTATGGATTTTCCATGTACGTAAAATGTTGATTATTGAAAAGTGAATGAAGAGCACAGATGTGCGGAAAGTAGTACGCTTAGGAATGAATGTGTGTTATATTCATCGCATTATTAATACTTGTCCTCACATACATAAGCCTATATCCCTGAAAGAACAAGCAGACGTGCAATAAGAGTTGCCACAGGGAAATCCAGGTATTGTCCCGGAATGGGCAGCTTTGTTCCATGTCCAGTAATTTCATGTCACTGTCCCGGAATTTTCGATTACTCGATGATTACTTAATTTTCGTGGCCACGTGGTGGATTTAGGATTGAGGTGTAGGTTGTCCCAAAATGTTAATATTCAATTATCACCTTCAGTTTAAAATTATTAAGGTTTGATGATGGTCCGATCTACGCAGAAGGAGCTCACGGTGTCGTGATTACTAAACATGTTTGTTAAATACAAATAAGAATTATCGTGCTCATCGGCCTTAGAATATTTAGGTAGTACGAAAAATATTAGTGCAATAATTAAAGCGTTCAGTTCACTAGTATTATTTTTTTAGTATCGAATATTAGATTAAACAATACAGATCTGACAGAGAAATAACAGAGATATGTATCCATCCACATTGATCCAAACATGGCTAACTTTCAAGTATAATAACAACAAGGCGGGCAAAAATCTCATTTGCAACTTTTCAGACACGAAGTGCTACATAAAACCGGGGGAAAACTACGTAAATGTTCGGGAATGTTAAAAAAAACACAGTTTTCGTTGTAAGTGGCCGTCTGAGCACGTCAAAGGCTCCTCGGTTGCATGCAAAGCACTCTAAACGGGGCTAAAGTCGGCAACCATTTTAAATTCTAGCTTAGCACGGTGCCGAGATAATGTTGCTCTGTCGATAACTTGTCATTCCCTTTGCAGCGCTTACTTACATTTCTACACGACACTGAGTACATTTACTTAAATGACGACTTTAATGTGCTCTGTGTTGCCAAACTGGTTATTTTTAAATGACTAGAAAATGTGTTCTATTTAAGTATTAACGTTCGCAGAGTTTTTCGTAGGGCATGGAAGGTTATGCCAGAAAACTGTAATCGACAAGGCCGTATCTACGATCCTTGTTTTTAACAGTATAACCAAGCCTGATAGATGAAAGTTTTTGAAGTGAAAACTTCTTTAGCTGTGTTGAGCACTTTTTGGTAGGGGTAAACTTTTGATTTCGCGTCATCGACATGTTAATGTTAGTTCAGACTATACACGTATAACACATGGTATATACCTGACAGTGTGCTTTGTTCGTTAGACGCTTTTTTGATGGGTGAAATCTTGTGAGCTCTGAGTATCTGTAGCTATACGGGTGACGTATGGAGTGGAGTGCAGTGCAGTGCAGTTGAGTTGAGTTCAGTTGAGTTGAGTGTGAGTACTAAATACATATACTTATGTTAGTAAGTAAGTAGTAAGTTTTCACTTCTATCGGGAGTCCCTATGGCTGCCATTTTTTTTTTTCTTTGCCTCTGTCTTGGGATAAACTCTTCGTCTAAATGAAACTTTAGTCTAATGAAGGAAAAATTAAATAGGGTACATTTTCAGTCGTAACTGTCATAGATTAGAAATGTTTTTATATTACAAAAATACGAGTTATTATGATATTTCCCACGATGATTACATTGCGAGTACAGTTAATATATACATACACAATATCACGCCTGTATCCTATATAGGTAGGCAAGGTGGAGGTGGCAACAAGGTGGTAGGTCCCTAGTATGCAAGAGGCCGTCTGGGTTGGTACCACCGCTTTGTCTATTTCTGCCGCCAAGCAACAATGAGTAAGCACTGTTGTGTTTCGGTTTGTAGGGCATTGAAGCCAGTGAAATTACTGGGCATTATGAGACTCAACATCTTATATCTCGGAGTGACGAGCGCAGTTCAGTGCCATGCAGTGCATTGTAATTCAAAGCTCTGTGTGGTGTTGCTTCTGTTTATGGGCAGGCGTGGCGCTTACCATCAGGCGAGCGCCTTGCCCGTCTCGTCATTTAATTAAATTAAAAAATACTTTTTTGCTACAAAAAACAGCATCGTATCAATTTTTCAATACACATTTACATGATGTTCGAATCGATACAGGATGTTTCGATATGACATAGTGAGGCACGTTCTGATGTTTAATCGATATATTGCGGGAAAATAGTGAGTTAATCGAATAATTTTTAAGTTACACATTTTGATATTTTTATCGACAAAGAGAGTGACTAGTATTGCTTGCTGTTTAAGCCATAAAATAGGCTTTTTTTAATTATTCATCTTATAGGGTTACACCAGCATGATCCATATTTTTAATAGAGTCAAATACCTTTAGCAATAGATATTTTTTGTTGTTGTATTTTTGTTTTATTGCATATTATTATATGTAATTGAACTTTCGTAAATTTAAAAAAAAATGATAAAGAGAAACAAAATATACCAATTCAATGAGTTTTTGATGCAAAAAAAAAGCAGATTAAATATTAAACATAATAATTACGCCTACGCCTGGCCGTTACGCACCATAGAAAATAATTTACTAACTGAAATTATTTCTTTTGTATTATTATGTAATTACAAGTTAAATTTCTAATTCCATTTTCAAAACTCCTTTAAGGTAAAGGTTATGTTCCAAATCTATTTTCAAAATAATTCCGAACGTCGACAAGTTAATTTCACGTCACTACGGCATTACCATAGAGTTCTCAAGGATCGGATGTCTAGATTCCGCTCCGCACACCTCATTAGTCCCGCTTTGATTCCGCGTACTTACGGTCGCAGGTGCCGCTAATGCTTCGCTCTTTACTACAAAAACATTTTATATACTCGTCTCACTTTAGATGTTTGATAATTTTTATATAAATTTGAGGTTTTGAGTATTTTAAAAAAATAATTTTAATTGCGATGTTCTGATGTAGATTGATATTTTGTAAAATAAAAAAAAATATTATATATTTTTGGATGCAGTGAGTGAATGGTTAATTAATTTAATCAACACTACCATATAACAATGTCGGATTTGCAAGATGTCTACTTTTTGGTAGATTTCAGGACATACGTTCCTATAATATTTTAAACAACAAACACCAAACATATAATCTAACAATGATACTTAAAAATTTGCAAATACGACTTTGTTCATTGTATCGAAATATGTCCTTTTTTCATGGGAAAATAAATAAAAAAAACCGATCAAGTACGAGTGGGTCTTCCGAACCAAGAGTTCCACCAGTATTAGTTTATTTTGTTACCACCCTTAATTTTTTTGCTTTATTATTTGTTAGGTCTTCTTATGGAGAACTTCTCAAGTAGGTTTCTTCACGATGAAATCTATTTCATTCAGGTGAGGAGTTGGTGGATTGGGTAACTAGGTCTATGGAAATGATAATAGCAACTGCCTGACCTATGTAAAGTCACGGATAAAATGGTGACTAATATTATTATTATTTAATTATTTGTTGAATTTATCCATACTAATATTATAAAGAGGAAAGATTCGTATTTTTGTATGTAACAAATAAACTTATGAACTACTGGACCGAATTCAAAAATTCTTTCACCACTAGAATCCTACATTATCCCTGATAAACATAGGCTACTTTTTATCCCGGAAAAGCAGATGACGCAGGCAGACCCGCGAGGAAAAGCTAGCTAGCTAAGCTAAAAATACCTTTACATAACCTATTAAATCACATCAAGCCCTCCGAAACAAACTTGTAAAAACAAGGACGTTTATACATCAAATAATACAGATAGATGTAAACGATCAAAGGACCACAAACGCACGTGCATTCAACTAACACACGAATTTCACAACACGCATGCAAGGGCCCTCGTGTGCTTAACTTGCAACGTCAAAGGCAAGCCTCTTCCTTTTCACAGAGTTGAAAAAAATATAAAAATCCAGTCGGCATACAGTATAGTATGCGTACATAATTAACAGTGATGCTTTAGTACAAATGAATGTAATAGTTAGTGGGCCCTTTGGATTCAAGTCGCATCGTGCTGGTATTTTAAAAATGTTAATAGGTTTTATGATTTTATTTTTGGTAGAAATGGATGTGTGTTTATTGGCGTAGGCAAATAAATCAATACACCCAACAGTCACACACACTTGGTTAAACCTGTATCGTGGTTATCAGGAACTACGAGGGACTTACGGTCCCACAACATTCAGACTCGAAAGGGTTGAGAGCGCCTAAAGCGTTCGCCCGAAAGTCCGGTGAAGCTGTAGAAAACCGACTCGCGTCAGGCTAACAGCACAACGCCAAATCGAAAAAAAAAACAACATTCAGACTCGAAATAAATATCTGTGGATCACACAAACATTTGTGTCAGTGCGGGAATCGAACTCACGGCCTCTCGCTTCGCAGCTGACTACTAGCCCACTGCGCCACGGAGGCTGTCGAAATGTTAGTCTTCATTTTTAATAGGCCGTAAATATACCATTAGTTACTATTTGACAAATATTTAATTCGGGTCTGGATGTCGTGAGACCGAAAGTCTCTCGTAGTTCCTGATACCCACGACACAAGTTTCGTATCCTACTGTAAAGTCAGGGTTACATTTGTGCCTGTTGGGTGTCTTTATTTATATTTATCTAAAAACATCTAAAATCAAATATTTAGAATTAGTTACAGCACCGAATGTTCGGAAAGACAGAAGGATAAACTCAGACGAGGCAAGTAATAAGTGCTATTGTTCTGTATACATTTGTAATGAAACAAGTGTATATTTAGCCACTGTACAGCCTAAAGGAGTCGGCTAGTTTATACGCTTTGGTACTGTCAGAAGAGAAATAAATTACGATCTGTGAGTGCGCCGCCGTCCGTTTGTACGGTCAGCACAAAGCACCCGCCGATTTGTTACATTGATTTAAAAGTGATGGGTAGCGATAGCAGCATATTGACAACCTATTTTTCTGTCGGCTTTAAATAAATACACCTAATAGCCTGACCCTACTCTAGGTTTACCTGTATCGTGGCTATCAGAAACTACGAGGGATTTGCGGTTCCACAACACCCAATCACACCAAAATTTGTCTCAGTGCGGGAATCGAACCCAAGGACTTTCGCTTCGCAGCGGCTAATCGTACACTGCGCCGCAGAGACTGGCGTGTTTTATGTGTAAAAACTGAATTTATTGGTAGTTTAATTTCATTTTTTTTAAATTTTATATTGCTTCCCTGATAATGTTTGCACAAATGTCGCTTTATTTTTTTTCAGTTCTTACTTACCTAGTATACTAAGATAATTTAAAGATGAACGAATATTTTTTTTAATATTTGCACAATTTTTGGTTGTAGTATCATGATATATAAAAATGACTTTATTTATTTAAACTTTACATACAATACATGTGTAATGGCGGACTTATTGCCAGAGGCATTCTGTAACGGTCAACCTACGGGTAATGCAGATACGAGACAATGTGGATGTATAAACTTAATAAAAGACTTCACATTTGGTGTCTTTTTTATCATATATCATTTTTACTTCTTAATAATCAACTTACATCCAATTACATGTTCAAAATATTTTCCTCACTTGTTAGCACTTTTTTGTTGACGCTACGTATGTGATTCGACAACCGCACACAACAGTAGGTTATGGCAGGCATTGCTTGGCCACTATAAATCAATCTGCCACTATTGTGACGGTTGGACGAGGCGTCTTCACCATGCTACCGACTAACAACGGCGATTCTTTCGAGATAGTGTTAAAAATTAGTGCCGATATATCAGAACTCGTAGTTGGACGTGAGTCAACAAATTTTATAGAATTCTGGCTTTTTATCGACGAATAAATAAATAAATAAATACACCCTACATTCCACATAGTCCTGACCCCACAGTAAAATACGGGTCTTGTGTCGCGGGCATCAGGAACTACGAGAGACTTTCGGTCTCACAACACGCAGACACCGAAACAAATATTTGTGACACAAACATTTGTCTCGGTGCGGGGATTGAACTAAGGGCTAGGCTAACTAAGATTAAAGACCAAGTTACTTCTTAGGTCGTTGTTTATTTTTTTACATAACATGAGATTCTGTATCCCCGAAAGGGTAGGCAGAACTGCAACTCGTGTTACACCCACGGTTTGTAAGCTTATTTCCGTCCTATTACAGGTGGCGCCCACTATCACATCATGGGACGGAAGTACGCTGGGCATAATATGGGTGTTTTGGTTACATACCTCTGCCTACCCTTTCGAGGATTACAGGCGTGAGAGCGTATGTATAATTATACCTCATATTAAAAAATATTCATTCGTTTTTAAAAAGACGCGATATTTACATGCATACCTATATAGATCCTAATTAGATGAGATCAAAGTCGAAATTTGCTAGACAGAAAATTATTAACGTTGCTACAAAAAAGCCTGCAAAATAACAGCGACAGTCTTACATTTTAATAATATTTAAATTGCACAATTTATCATTTGATGCGTTCACATTATCGGTAAAAATTAAATACAAGCGGAAGTAGTTTTTTTAAAATCACTGTCGGACCCAGTATCGCGTATTTGAATGATTACTGTGATGGGAGCGGCAACCCTTTGATCGTAGCCGTAGTGGCATCGTCAAGAACTCCCAAAGCGGTCTTTAACTTTAGACATTGATCCAGTATTTTTTATGACTGTATGCTTAAAAATATTAGAGTTAATTTAACTTTTAGTGCTTACTTGTGGTGTTGAATAACTGACTTAATATTGAACTATGGTAAATTATTTTTGAAGGTTGGTTTTAAATTTTTGCTCTTATGAAAACGTGTTTTTGTCATGTATTGTACATTACAAGGTGGTAGATCCCTCGTATTCGAGAGGCCGTCTGGGTTCGTACCACCGCTTTGTCTATTTCTGCCGCCAAGCAAGCAAGCCAAGTCAAGCAAGTGTGTAAGCACTGTTGTGTTTCAGTTTGAAGGACATTGAAGCATTAATTACTGGGCATTATGAGGCGTAACATCTTATGTCTCGGGGTGACGAGCGCAGTTTAGTGCCATGCAGTGCTTTGTAATTCAAAGTTATGTGTGGTGTTGCTTCTATTTATGGACAGGCGTGGCGTTTACCATCAGGCGAGCGCCTTGCTCGTCTCGTCATTCAATAAAAAAGATACAGAATACATATACTTTGTTCTTTTAACTCCATCTGTTCATCCCACTCGCATGCTTTTTAACACATGTTACAAAAAGGTTTGACTTGTAGTCCTTACGACCTTGGTTTCCTGACATTTACTCCTCTGGTGAGTATAAATAATACGTATAAAACATTATCGTGAAATTTAAATTATGTAATACTTGTGCGTAACAATCTTTTTTTCACTCAAGCTACTATTTCATCGTCAGCTATTACAACACGAACTTAGAAATTTGCTAAAAGAAATTTGTTACATTTATTTGTCATATAATGTACCAAATGATATCTTTAAATATCAAATCCCCATCAGGATTCAAAGAGACATGTCGAAAAATAAAATAAAAACACATAATCGTGGTACATCGAAAGCTTTTTACTTTAAAAAAGCCTCTATCTTAATCCTTTTTAAGCCTCATCGTATAAAGGGTGAAGCTATTGAGACGGCGAGGTGTTATTTTGAGCCCATAAGAGATTATATTTTTAATTTTTATTTTGTTTCACCAAATTTGATATCGTAACACTGGGAGTCGGAATTTAAGAAGATTATTAAAACTTAAAATCGATCTCATTTTTATACTATTATGTATTATGTTTGTATTTCTCCTAAATGTTACAATGCAAACTGTAATAATAACCGTCCAGTTTTTAGTCATTGAAACGGTTTTATTATTTTTATTTGTAAATGTCACATATTTTATGTTACAAAATTTTATTTAATTTTGTTTTTTATTGTTTTTATATAAATGTCAAAAGCTTAATTTGAAAAGACTATTACACTAAAAATTGTTAGAAATACCTCTCTAGTTTAAAAAAACTTCCATTGACTACCTTAGTTGATACATTTTTACAAGTCATAAATTACGTTTACTTTCAAAAAAAGGCAAAATCGTTAACACCGTGTAATGACAGCATGTGAGAACAGTCGTCAATGGTTATGTCTCCTTTGTCAGTTGTCATTATAGTGAAAAAATCCCAAAGTGTCCCCCGGGAGCATTACATAATGGCGTGTCAACACTCGTACACGATGGCTTTTGATTGTAAATAATAGTTACATGTTACAATTGCTTTGTCGGCACTCGGCAGTCGGCAGTCGGTACTTCACTGGATAAATTTATTTTGTTGCAAAAAATGTGTCAATAATATTTTCTTTTGACATTAGAGTTTAACATTAGAGATGTGCTACTTAATATTTTTGTTGATTCAGCCAATTTATTATATTTGGTTGAAGAATGATTTAGAAAAAATAAAAGTTATATGATTTCTTAATGTACCTACAGACATCGAAATGATTGCTAATGTTACACGATTGATACAAACTATATATAAATGTAATAATTATTGTGACTTTTTAGGTTTTGTTGGGTGGCGACACGAGAATAGTTTCCACGGAATAACATACTATTTATGGAAAAAAGTTTTTCATAAGATAGAGGTAACAATTTAATAGAGTACTTATTTTCATTTTCGAAGTCGCGTCGTACAAATTTTATTTCCATCAGATCATTATATTAATTAATGGTATGTGGGAATCCTTAAACATTTCTTTCATTTTTTTTACAATATCAAATTATTTACAATAATCCTAATTTTTTGACTTAACCTCTTTTTTTTAAATATTACCCGAAAAATAGTTTGCAAAAACACTTTATTTTATTTTCTTCTCAATATCAATAATTTACCATTACAACAAACTATAATTTTATTTTTATTGCTACTTCTACATTTTATATTAAGAAACAAATGTTATAATTAACATACTTTATGCCAATATATTGTTATCATTACATCGCAATCGTTTAACTGGACATAGGCCTATTCTAAAACCCGGAACAGAGCTACCTCAAGCGCAATTTGAGGATGGATGTCCGAAAATAATGAATTGTTGTATGGTTCGTTATAAACTCGAAATTCAGGTAAAATTTTGTTTATGACGTCTTATTCGTGTATGACGCTTTATAAAATTTAATATTTCAACGAAAAACGTTTACGAAAATTAACCAAGTAAGTTTCTGTATTATAAAAGAGACTATTACGGTAATAGTTGGATGAGTAGAGCCGAAGATCGGGCTCAATGTCGTGCTTTAAGAGAAGCCTATGTCCAGCAGTGGACTAACACGGGCTGATAATGATGATAACAGACAACCGTTTTCAATAGTTTTATAAGATTCAACATTATCTCGTATTTAATTTCTTTGTTATCTGATATAGTGTAAATTGTAGACAGTGCAATACGCCTACTACTTGGCTAAGCTTAAGTTTGTCACTTTACTCGCCATCTACGCCTTGTTTTTAACGACGAAACGAGCAGACCGCTCGCCTGATAAGAACTTTGCATTACAAAGCAGTGCATAGCATTGGACTACGCTCGTCACTCCGAGCCTTAAGATGTCTCATAAATCTCAGTAATTTTACTGGCTTCAATGTCCTTCAAACCGAAATACAACAGTGCTTGCACACTGCTGCTTGACGGCGGTGCAAAGCGATGGTATCAACCCAGATGACCTCTCGCATTCGAGAGACCTACCACCTAGTCCACATTCCACCATCTGTCGTTGATAGCTAAAACGACTAGCTTCAGATCCATCTAGTTGTTTTACAGTTAAATATTAAAATTAACTAGTTCTCGGTGTGATTTAAATGTTACATTTAGAATAATATTTGGTCAAGTTTAACTAAATGTTATAAGAGTCAGCGTTAAAATAATTAGTCTTGATTTATTAGTGCTATTTAGCTAACTGTTTAGTTTATTTATTCGTTTTGATCGTTATTTATTAAAGTGTCGGATAAAATCACCTTATAGGATCAAAACACGCAATTAAAATCATTCAGTATTTCTAACTTTCTAATTAACCTGACACTTTAGGCGTGTATTAATATATTTTTGCGGAAGAATTTTGTAGACTATATTATAGTATTTATTCTTTACTAGCTGTCCCTCGCGGTTTCACCTGCATGTTACTGCCCTGTTCCCATGGGTCATAGCGTGATATACATATAAACCTTACTCATGAATCACTCTATCTATTGCTGAAAACTGCATTAAAATCCTTTCAATAGTTTAAAAGATCTAAGCGAACAGACAGCGGAAGCGACTTCATTTTATACTATGTAATATTCGTTCTCTCTGCCTATCTGCCTATCTGGAACACAGACCTATTTATAGTAATATCTCTTCTTTATATATGTATATTCATATAATTATTCTCATCTAGTACTTTAAGATCTATTAAAATTTAAATCAAATATTTCTCCCCAAACAAAAATCAATAATAACCTATATCAAACTACTTGAATCGAGGATTGTGTAAAAAATTCGCTCATCCCTATACTCTGTCCCACATCACTGTCAGCCATTGTGCTTCGAGTATCGGTTACCGCAGAAATTATTCTGACTACAATACGAACATCTCTATTTAACGAAATTACTTTACTTACTGTGTCACAATGGACCGGCAACTTCAAAAGTGGTGACAATTTATATGACCATTTTTTGTGACATATTTTAGTCGGTCACTCAGGACGACTACGGAAATAGAGACTAGATTAGACCTAGGTCTTATCGTAGATCTAAATATTATATAAACCGAGAATTAGATGTTCTAAGATACGGTAGGATTTTGTTTAAGATTTTGTGCATGGTTAATATATGAACCTTTTTTATAGGGCTATGTAAGTCTGAAATGTAAACTCGCAGTATGAATTTAAAAAATGTATTTTGGCCCATAGTAAAGATAAAATATAACAAAGAAATTAAACGAATGATTATGTATTTTGGTAATTGATGAAAATAATATATTTCGGCATTTAAGATTCTTTTTAAACAATGATAGAATAGATAGATAGATTTAATTTTCTTTTAAAAATTTCTAACAATGATAGAAATGTTCAATTAAAATTGCCAATTACTTCTTCACACCTTTTAGTATTATGAGTTCATTCATTTTCTGCACCAGAGTTTTAAAGAATATTTTTTAAAAACATAAAATCCTTATAAAAAAAATCTTATCACTCAAAACCGTTGTAGAGTTTTGCTGTTAAATCTCAAAAATGTAAACCTAAATGTATTTTTTCCCCATAGCCAAATTTCCTCTAACATAAAACGATGCCTAAACTCAATAACAAAATCTTTCTAATTTTCTAAACTACATATCGCGGTGTATTTAAACTTTTCGCCGCAAAACTATCAAATTACGCCAAAAAAATTGCACAAAGCGGGCCAAATGTTTACTATAACAAATTATGAACAACAATATACGAAATTATTGAATTGTATTTAAAAGAGGATGCATCTAAAATATCATGTTACTTAGGGTGAAGGGACAGGTAGAGAGATCTTAGCTTATCAACATGATAAAGAAATTGAAAGCAATTT
The DNA here is from genome assembly GCA_949126905.1 of Amorpha juglandis. NCBI lineage: Eukaryota > Metazoa > Arthropoda > Insecta > Lepidoptera > Sphingidae > Amorpha > Amorpha juglandis. The sequence goes on along the minus strand of OX421386.1, from coordinate 10,146,837 downwards.
TAACAAGGTTTCGGAAGATAAAGGTTTTGAAATAATTTAATGATGACGGATTAATTAAACTAAAAGATAAAAATATGTATTATCATTTAAAGACAGTTTTAATGTTATTGGCATTATATGATGACTAGTCAATGAATGCATTTTAATTTTCCATAGATTAATTAATATTAAAATGTATTTAACAGCTACATATTCTTTTATTATTTTATTTTATCAAAAATGTAGAGTTCGCTATTTAATAGCAATTTTTAACATTTTAATTTTGCATACACTATTATAATTCAAACTTCTTCTTTTATTTTCATTAAATTCAAGGGATTCTTATATTTAAAATCAATAAAGATGTATTTTGCCGTCGCATATTCTAGACTTTAGAGAATTCGGATTGATTAGAGAATTCGTCTGTTTGTTTCTTAATTTGAATACTTTGCGTTAGTTTCAACGTAATATTTTGTTTGAACAAATAGGTTAAATAACATTGTTGATGGTAAACTATTTTTAGAATCATGGTTTTAATTGTTAATATTTCTGCTATAGGTTCACTATGCTAATATACGTTTTATGATAGAGATCATTAAATCTGCATCAAAGTTTATAAATGCTATTGTCATCTACAGTTTAAGTAAACTTTTTAAATGTTATAGTTCAATGTACACTCAGGTGAGTATTTAGTAAAATAACAATATTTCAATAAAGTTATCTTTATTTGTGTAAAAATTAATCCACGCTACACATTACACCGGTCGTAACTTAGTAAAACTTAGGTACGCCTGATCAATTGTTTACGATCCGAAATCTAAAAAAAAACATAAATCCAACGTACCCGACAACCGACGGCACTAATCACAAAGTCCAAACACTAATGCACTGAACCAAAAAAAAAAAATATTTAAAAAAACAAGCCACAGTCCGTCGATTTCGTAACGATTTCTTTAATTTGACAAGTTTCTAACAGTGACCGGTTGGGCAGTGTTGCGCGTAATCATCGAATACAGGGTATTGGAAGCGCGTTTGGAAGCTGCGATCCGTTCACGTCGTCACGGCTCGCTTGCGACTGGCCAAGCCATCTGATTCCAAGTCAGCCGTGTGAGCATCGCGGAGGCGGGGCCTGGCTCACCCCGGGTGGTACGCACACCACCACACCAGCCCCGTACGGTGGTGTACTCGCCCGTCTGTGTCGACGCCCACAGCTCCGCGCCACGCTTGTTGTTTTGCGTTTAACGTGTCATATATTTATGATTTTCGAAATATTTTTTATATTTTGTTAATAAATAGAAAATCATTTTTATGTTTCTGGTTTTTAAGTTGCGTTTTTAAAATTAATAGATAAAATTACATGTAATATTTAAAAAATATTATTTATTAAACTTGATTGCGCTTAGATTGCGCGAAATATTTTGTTTAAATGAATATATTAAAACACGTCTGATTGTTAATAAAATATTGATCATAGTTTAAAGTTAACTAAAGATACATGTTCTAACGTTTCACCATATCACTAAACTAATCCAAGCTTAACCAAGATAATGTAAAATACTAAAGACAAGTAGCCTAATTGTTGAAAATTTAGTACTGTTACAACATTACCTAATACAGTAACGCAACCGCGCCACTCGTAAAGAGTGAATAAAATATTTTACAACTCTGGCTACCCTAAAGTTTATGTTCACGACCTTAGGTATTGTAATGTGCACGTAAAACGGTTTCCCTGGATAAGCAAAAAGGGTAGTAAAATTACGCGAGTACTTTGCGTTATGTACGAATAGATTCTGCTCAGTAGAATCAAGAATGTGTGAATCACTTTTGTTCTAGAAAGGAAACAGAGATAATTTAATGTTGTTTTATTTTGAAAATTAATTGATATTCTAATTCATATACATGTTTATTAATTTAAACGTGGAATAGTAGTAAATATGTTGAGAATTGACTTGTCAGAAAATTTTGTTCCAAGCTAATTTTTATTTTGATAGTCGGAATAAATTTTGCTTTTGTCAATTTATAAGTTTTCTCTTAGACACTGATACACAAAATCATACATAAAATATAGAACTTTATAAAATCCATTACACTGAAAAACACTGCACATAATGAAAGTGATCGAAAGACTTTCGTTTATGGTCACATGCTAATCCTCATTAATAGAGCCATATCTGGCACAATAACAAACATTAAAAGCGAACGCGAATCGTCGCACGCAATTAATTCGCGTCCAATGACGGCCGGCCGACAGACCGTGCTAAGTATAAAAATCTACAAAACTGTATCGCTCGCCGCGCCGCAACAATGCGGACACGCGGCCGCCGACACGCCGTTCATCCAAAGAATAACTTAGCCCTAATTTATACCGGTCTAATTTCACGCTTCCTCTTAGTTATTGTGAGATTTCGCGATACCATGTCACGGTATTCGTCGCGCGTTGTTACGCAGATTTGATTGAGTCGTCATTTTTTAAGGTCAAACGTTGGGTGCGTTTACAAAAAAATGGTTTTTACGTTCAATAGTGTTCGTAACCTCGCTACAATACGTCGGTTGGGCGCTTAATTTTATTTTTTCAACTTAATTCAACCATTAAGAATGCAGGACAATGGGGTTCGCGGCTGATTTACTAAAAAATAAATAATGGTATTTCTTGTACAAGAAAGTGTTTGTCTAAGAACAATGCGGAGTACCGCAGCGGGACATCTAGATACGCGGGGCTAAAACATTTTCTTTACATTTTTTTTATTTGCACTCATGCCTTGGGTGAATGGCGTCCGATCCTTAATTTACGCATCGATAGACTTATTTTGTAGTTTCGCATTCACCGAGGGATTGTTCTTGGGCCGTTTTGTAACATTGCGAATGGCGATGCTATTGTGCAAGGATATTTGGGAGTTTATTTATACCAATATGTACTTAAGTATACTGACAAGGACCATTAACCGTTGATATATATCCGTAAAGGCTAATATATTTTATATTGCATATTCCGGTTTATTAGCATTTCAATCAAATTTAATAGAGCTGGGAGTTAATACTCGCCTGAAAATTGTTTCCAGAAACAATGACTACATATATAAGATACAAAGGATGTCGAGTCGACGTTCAATCTATATAATACTTAGACAATAGACTTATTTACTGATGATGTGAGGAAATCTAGTAAGTAATATCAGCCTCTAAAACATAATATTTACCAAGATATAGAAACAAAGACAACAATAAATCATCATATTATAGCTATAGATTAACTTATGGCGATATAATTATCGGTATTTAAATAAGAGCTCAATAAGAAAAATATAGGTACATGTTTTAAAAAACCCCCAACCAAACAACCCCTTAAACAGTTTTCTTTAAACATGGCTAAGACCCATATCAATTAAATCATTGGTTTAGGCGCTATGATGTCACAGACAGACAGGCAATCATGTTAAACTGATAATATGTCTATAATACGAAAGCCTTTTAACAAAACTGTGAGTGGTAGAGCCACGCTGTAGACAGTTTTGTCTACAGCATGAATGGGCTGGCTCGACCGGGTCGTTACCACTGTTTCACAGAAAACCGACGTAAAGTAGCGGCTCACTGCTGCCCTTTCCAATCCCTAATTATCCCTTTCCTTCAAGGTTGGCAACGCGCCCATGATTCTTCTGGTGATGGGCGTACATGGGAGGTTACTTACCATCAGGTGACCCACTTGCTCGTTTGCCGGCCTATGCTATAAAAACAAACTATTTACATATTTGCAAACCTTCATAGCCTAATGATACGGGTATATTTCGCGAAAAAATCATAAATCAGTATAGGAATAGGGCAGACGCTCGCAGCTGTTACACCTTACACGCATCAGTGGCGGCTCACAGCATCCAGGCACGGCTTTAAGTAACGAATGCTTTGTGCATGCCGATAGATTAGCCCTCCGGCCCAAGTGACTGATGTACCGATTTATTTTTCTTTTCGGTTTGGGCAAATATAGGATATTAGTATAGGGTAATTTATGGATTTCGGATAGAGTAATGAAACTTGTGTTTTTGTTTTCTTCTGTTTGGATATTGTACTTTAAATAAGAGATATAAAATTTATATGGTAATCATTTCACCATCATGAGACCTTTAGTAATTCGATAAGACAAAAAAAAGCAAGTATAAAGATTTTTGCAGTTTCTTTCACTTTTTTTAATTCCAGTACAATAATAATAATAATAAATACACCCAACAGTCACACACATAGTCCTGACCCCACAGTAAGATACAAGTCTTGTGTCATGGGTATCAGGAACTTCGAGAGAATTTTGGTCTCACAACACCCAGACCCCGAAACAAATATTTTTGGATTACACAGACATTTGTCTCGGTTCGGGGATCGAACCCGCGGCCTCCCGCTTCACAGCCGGCTACTCGCCTGCTGCGCCTCGGAGGCTGTCAATATAGTACAATATAGGACGTAGAAGCTATAAGATACACGTTTATTAAAGACACCCATATAATTGTCTTCTATGTTAAGGGTAGTCACAGGAATATCAAGAAATCTTTCTTATGTATAAATTCGTCATCCACCGCTTATTCAATTTATATAAAAACTCATGACAAGTATACTCGCTGTCTCTCCCCGCTTAAACCATGATTTTGCATTAAAAAAGAAGGAGATTTCTTTTCACCGATAGGTTACAGATTAGAAGGGATCGAGGCGACACGACGCGAGCGTCTTCCGCAAGCCGCGCCGCTTTTTTGCGGTATTTTGACTTACACCGGCGCGCTCTTGGGTACGCAAGGGTTAAATCGTGTCGGCTTACAATTAACTTCAATCTTTAACGCTTTTATCTTAGAGTTTTTCACTAAACGTATGTAAAGTTTAATCGGTTTATTTGTTATACGACTTTATATACATACATATATACGCCTAAGGTTACGGTTACGCCGAAGGGGTAGGCAAAAGTCTAACTAGTACACCCACATTTCGCCGAGCTTATTTCCGTCCCATATCATAGAGGGCGAACTTATCGCCATACCGGATATAATTCCAGACTCCGGGCTAATACTGAGCGTTTCGTGATAGAAAAACCCAATATCACATTTGGCCGACACGGGGATCGAACCTGTGATCTCAGCAGTCGTACCGCGTACACATTACTACAGAAACAGACAATATACGATTGTATCTACATATTAATGTATGTATATGTTAAAATATGTGGTTTATTTGTGAGCTACTTTATTTTTGACTAGCTTTTCCTCGCGGTTCCGCCCTCGTAATCTGCTTTTTCCGGGATGAAAAGTAGCCTATGTTACTCAGTGATAATGTAGCTTTCTAACGGCAAAAGACTTTTCAAATCGGTCCAGTAGTTATTAAGTTTATTCGTTAAAATACAAATATTTCCTCTTTATAATATTAAGTGTAGATTATGTTTTACAAAGAACTTCACTTCTCATTCGGGACTCGAATCAACGTACTACGAGATCACACGTCTTTTACCTCTAGCCTATAACATGCTAACCGTTTGTAAACCCTTATATACATTATGTATATTCATGTCTTGAGGCGATGGCCCCCCAGACATCACAGATGCACCACATTATACATTCACAATTGTGTTTATGAATTCATTGTTAACTTAAAGGGTACATATAATTACGGTGAATATTAATTCTTTTGTTTTTGTTTTTATACGTTTTTTAGAGAATAAAATCTGAGTAATGCCCCACATGGAGAGAGTTTGTAGCTAGACTGCCTCGGTGGCATAGTAGTTGGGCTAAGGTCTCAGGCTCGAACCCCGGGTCGAGTAAAAATGATATTGGGTTTCTCTATCACGAAATGCTCAGTATTAGCCCGGAGTCTAGAATTGTGTCCGGTATGGCGATAGGATCGCCTCCTATCACATTATAAGATGGAAATAAGCTTGGTGAAATATGGGTGAATTTTGATGATTTTGATTTTTGAATTGTGATTACACTTTTGCCTACCCCTTCACGGTTTACGGGTGTCAACGCATATGTAGTTTGAGCTTCCAGATATCACGGCACATAGCAAGCTAGTAATTTCTGTCGGTTTTCTGTAAAACAGTGGTAGCCACTCAGTCTAGCCGGCCATTCATACTATAGACTAAACTGTCTACAGCATGGCTATACCACTCAAACTTCTATTACTTCTATTAAAATATAAGCACTCTAAATATCTAGGTTTTTCACCTCATTGGTCTAGTTGCAGCCTATTTAGCTTGAGAATTTGTGAGGTTCTGAGTTCATATCCCAGGTCAGAGAATTACAATTCGTATTTGAGTTTTCGATTCTATAACTACATGATTTGCCCGGCTCGGGGGGGGCATGGCGATAAACCCACGTAAAAGAACGGATATAGGTGCTGCAAACCGGAGGTGCACTAGTTGCAACTCTATCTACCCCTTTGAGGATATAGGTGTGAGCTTATAATTATGTGTAACAGATAAGTCTCAATAGTTACAACTACAGGAAAAATAAAATGTCAAAATAAAAGTAACAAAATCCTAAAAGGTTCCAAACAAAAAAGCCTTTCGAAAAAAGAACACTTCACCTAAACAGTTTAAAAAAACGAAAATGGAATTCCATTTTTAAAATAGAAATGCCCCATCTACATATTGGAAAAGTTGAAAAGGCACATTCCATTTTCAAAATGCGCCGCGGCATCGGCGTGCGTGCGGCGCGCTTTCCCCTTCTGTGGAAACGCACACGCACACATAGAACCAGCTCACAATGTACAATACGCACGCACACTTAGCGAGCGCTGTACTTTGTACTTACAATTTCTTTCTTGTTGTTGTGCTTGTTGACAGTGTTGCCAGATGGGGCTATTTAGCGCCAATCGGGCTATCTCCCTTACCGAGCGGCGATATTATTTTATCCGCTGGCTACAGGTAGCCGATTTGGCTATATTTTTTTTCTCAGAAATATTTAATTAAAAAATCATTTTTATGCAGAAAAAAAAAACTTTAACACCAACAATCAGTTTTAATAGTTTTTATGTATATGTTATAGCAATCTTATTTCTATTTCAAACAAATTGTTCATATATATTTCAAATAAATATAAAAGCAATAATAAGCTCACGAATTTATTTAAACTTTCCCGCCTTAACTACCTGTGCGCCATGATGGGGCTATCTCGGGGCTACACGAGCGCTCTGGCGAGGCGATTCGAGAAAAAAATATTCTGGTAACACTGCTTGTTGATGGTAATACTTACATCGCTTGAAATAATTTTATTGCTATTATAAATTTGATAAAAATTCAGTAGATAAAAATGTTGATAGAGTAGGATAAAATTGAAATAAAATTAACTTAAATCCATGATTGTAAAAGATGTTTCCATAGTGTGTAGCAACTATAAATAATTTCAAGTTAATCCACTTCTTACCTTAAAAAACGAAATACGTAAATAAATCGAACAATAACCGATTCTAAAACAACACGATGCATCATATTTCCCCCGCCGGTGTATCAACACACGCATGGCTTTTGTCTCTCTCGCACGCGCGGCTTTCCCGCATACGTCGTTCTCATTCCACGTAGGGCGGGTACTCCTCTGTGATTGGTAGAGGGGAGAGACGACGGTTACAGCGCCCGACGGCAACCTCCCGTCGGCATTTTCCCGACGCACCGCGTTCGAAAATCGAAAATTTGAAGATGTGAGGAGAAAATGCTCTATCCAGACAGTATTTTTTTTATTGTATGGTATTTTTTATCTATATTATTTTTAACGATTGCCGTTATTTTGGTATCGATTTAAAACAGGTTGGTGTTGATAATTATTTTAACGTAATTTTTTTTAATTAAAATAAAACAGTTGTTAAAAGTGTAATAATTTAAGTTTGTGTAGAACTTAAGAAAACTGCCATAAAATGATCGTTTGAAATGTTTAATAACAACGCTACTACACAAATACAGTTAAATACAAAGTCCAATAAAATAAAAAAATTACACTGTCATTCATAGTGGAATATGACATAGTTCGCTTTGTGTTATTAAAAGAAAAAACAACCAAAAATCGCAAATATGTTGTATCACTACGGACATGTCTCACTATGACAACAAAGAAGGAATTAATTGTTTCTTAGGATGAACAGGCGTTGGTCTAAGACAATAATAAACTAATTTCTATGAGAAATTTATAGAAATTTATTGAATGTACTATAGTGGAGACGCGGTTAAGAGTATGTCTTTTGAATGGTAGAGCCACGCTGTAGACAGTTTTGTCTTCAGCATGAATGGGCCGGCTCAACCCAGACTGCCGTACAGAAAACCGACGTAAAGTAGCGTTGCCGCTGCATTTCATACGATAAGTGAGATATCCGTAGACCTAAATTCCCTTCTCTTCACAATCCTTTAATTGTCCTTTTCCTGTATTTTTGGCAAGTAGCAACGCGTTTATGATTTATTTGGTGTTGTAGGTGTTCATCAGTGGAGGAGATCACTGATGCGGCATGATTCTGGTGACCACCGACAAACTCATTGTTTGTTGCACCCACCGATCGGTAAACGGTTAGCGAGTTTAGAAACTATGCGGTCAGTCTACTCATCCAGTTACCGCTTAGTGGTATTTCAACTGAGCACCTCCGTGCTCTGGAGGGTACAAAGTAAAAATCGGTCCCGACTGTTGTTCAACTGTTAGCAGTCTTTAAGCCAAACCAGAGGCCTTTGGACGGCTTGAAAACTTTGACACTAGATTGGCCAATAAGCATTCAACATAGAACAGATACGATATAGTATACAAATATGTTTTTTGGTACAGGACCGAGACAGGGACACTGCGACGCGTGTCACAAGACAGGCGATAGCGACAAGTTCACTTTTTATGACATTTTATGGATACGATCGCCTCGCGATCTCTTATCTAGTTCGCATTTAAACCATTATTTATTTTCTTTCTCTTACCTATGCAATTGCATTTAAAGCGGACGTGTCGCAGCCCTCGCGCGTCGTGGTCTCCTATTTCGTAGGCGCTCCTCAATCTTGTTCTAAAACCATTATTATCTTGAACTTACGTGGTATAAGCATCACGCCGGGACGCCGTTTTGGGGCGAATAAAGAAATGCTATTTGCCTAAAATATCCCACTGCAGGGAAAAAGTCCTTTTCTTTGAGAAGTAATTTGGATTAATAATCTATGGTAGATTATTATTGGATCGCCACAGCCTCGATCCCATATCAGCAGCATATATCATGGGAAAGTGACGCTGTCCCTGAAAAATGTTTTTGGGCCCCCAAAAGAAGATTTTTTAAAAATACTAGAGTGAGGCCATAGCCTTACATATATAGTTACACTCACCGATCGGTAAACAATTAGCATTAGTACCAGCTGTTTTCAACTAATAGCAGTCGTTAAGCCAGCTTTCGTGCGGCTTAAAAATCCTGACACTAGGTTCGCCACTAACCATTTGATATATGTAGATAGATAGACTAACTAAGGTGATACTCACTACAAATGAAACATATTTTTATGTAACTTTTTTTAATCCGGGCACAGCAAAGTGACTGATAATAAGTACAGTGCGGTTCAAATATAACGCAAACCGTAGAGACATTGGATCTCTCGATGCTCGGCAGTATTAGAACGTGACTCGCCTAAACGTGACACTATGGAGAGTTTTCCACCACGTGTACGATGGTCGTTAGCCAGTTGAGTACAAAAATATACAGGTACACTTTTTTTATTTCATTGATGACGAGACGACCAAGGGCTCGCCTGATGGTAAGCGCCACGCCTGAAACAGAAGCAACACACATAACTGAATGAATTACAAAGCACTGCATGGCACTGAACTGCGCTCGTCACACCGAGACTTAAGATGTTAAGTCTCATAATGCCCTGTAATTTCACTGGCTTCGATGCCCTTCAAACCGAAACACAACAGTGCTTACACACTGTTGCTTGGCAGCAGAAATAGACAAAGCGGTGCTACCAACCCAGACGGCCTTTCGCATACGAGGGACCTACCTTGTAATACTTATTATCATTGTAAAAATATCAAAAAACAAGCTTTAATTAAAACATTAATTTATTCCGAACTAAATAACAAATTTCTATAGGATCAGAACAGAAATCACACCTTGCTAAGAGCATTACGGAAAACGTTTATAATCGGCTAAATATCGAATTGTTCCATCCATTGTTTGGAGGCTTTAAGCTTTCGGGACCCTCGAGAATTGGTTTCGAGAGTTTTAAGCCTACCGCCTTCGGAAAAACACGCTCTAACAAAGAAAATTCACCCCTATCGTTGTAATGATTAAATCGAAAATCGTTTAGGGGAAATGTTTAAAACAATTCCTGAAAAGTGAAAGGTTTCCTACGCAAGGTATTTAGGTTTAAACTCCTATTGAAAGAGGTGAAAGTTTGGGGGACTATTGCTATTGTAAATTAAACTTTGTGGGATGCACTTAGGGTGTATATTGTGTTGAATCGACTGGGCATCGTAGTGTTGAGAAGATTGTGCAGTAACGAGTCTACAACTCTACACACAGAATGTAATTGTATCGGGGATCAGGATCGACCCGTGAGTGTCTAGTGATGGGGAGATATCGACGATTTTCGAAATATCGCATTTGATTATGGAACTTAAGAACTTTAATAACGAATATGTAGGATTACCATAGAAACCTTTTTTTAGCTAGACAAAAATATCAAATTATTTTATTCATTGTTTTATTACTGGCGGGTACGTTAACGCCTGAGTTTCTTGGTGCTTCTACTCAGTCCTGTAGGTATTTCCGAAGCACCGGTAGAGACATATCAATGTAATTTATCTATTATTGACGTGTAAAAAAGCCCTTTTTGTGGCCTACTTGCAAAATTAATGTTTTGATTTTTGTTTTTAAGTATTTATTAAAATTCATAAAATAAAACACGAACATTATCTTTATAATAACACAAAATTGCCTCAAGTGAACCCTTACATTCTCCACCTCTTGTTTTTATAAAATTTACGTCATTGTCATGTCATCTTTGTCACCCAAGATATGAAATGCATACTAGTATTATATCTGTAGTATATAATAATTTACTTTGATTATATAAATAAAATAGAATGCAAGTACAATTTTATAAACTACTTCAAAAGAAAAGTCTAATTCCGTGCCATCCAGTTCACTGAACATAGAGTCGATATTTCCTCGCGCAACTCCCCTATCGACAGTCGACAGCACGTGTCCCATCACTATATTTACCCGAGGGCTGTCCCCGCGGTAAGCCAAGGGTGCCTATTTATTGTTGTGTATCTTTTTATTTTTATTTTGCTTCGGCCATTGTTATAATTGTTGGTTAATGATCGGCCCAGGACGTCGGTCGTAAATTTTTGTCTAAGATACTTTTTTACGCGAATTTTTATGGGTTTTCAGAATAATTACTAATGCTTTTTATTTCTTTTAGTATTTAAATATGATCAATTTGGAAAAGCTTTATCGGGGATCTAGTTTAGTAAAATAAACATTAGTTTCGCACAGCACCTCGGGAAAAATTGGAAGTTTAAAATTCACTATGTTTAGTACTTCGATGTTGAAATTACATATTTGTTGGTGGCTGTAGTCAATAACTAGTTTTAATAAAAACCTGAAAAAAAATAGAAGTCATTTACTTTACCACTGATATAAATTAGGCTACAATTTCTTAAGATCAGTAAACACTAATAACGGAGCAGTGATAAATATTGTGATAAATAGTGGCATAAGCCCGATTGATACTTGGTTGTTAACAAGGCGGGTATACATTGCTACGGCACTTTCCTCTCTCAAGAAATCCCCGTAAAGCCTCATTTAGATGGAGAATTTTTCGAACATAGGCGAGAAAATCATAGAAAACTGTTATTTACGAGAGTCCGTTATAAGATTCTCATTTTGATTGTATGACGCGGCGTATGAATGACAGTTTCCTGTTAAATTCTTATAACCTTTCTTCATCTAAATGGTAAACCCCAGTCATACTATGCCACGTCCAGTATACATCCAGTTCTATTAATTTATATCTTTTATTTTTCTGCCTGGCGTTATCTCGGCTTAGTGTCAGAGTCCGCCTTCTTACTAAGAAGCCTCCACTTCGCCCGATCTTGAACAAATCCAGGTCCGGCAATCGAACCCACGGCATCTCGTTTCGCTGCTACTCGCCTACTGCGCCACGGAGGCTGTCTAAAGTACTTTTATGAACGTAACGTCAACGCTCTTACAAGAAATTCACTGAAAAAGGATACCATGTGTGCAGTTTGTTTTTCACAAAAATAGCACGCTTTATGCAGTGTCCGTGGCGCAGTGGGCGACTAGTGGGCTGTGAAGTGAGAGGCCGCGATTCGATTCCTGTTCTGAGAGAAATGCTATTGTGATCAATGAATATTTCTTTCGAGTCTGGGAGTACTTCTTCCCAGAAAACTTGACGTCAGGCAGGCGGCCGATGGTAAATACTACAAGCCAAGTATATCTTTAACATGTGTTAAAAAGCATGTTGCGCCGACTCCACAGCGAGTGTGATGAAGGTGGAAAAAGAAGAATAATAGCACGCTTAATAGGTACCCGTAATAATAATAAATAGCGTTGGACGTCCACCTACAAGGTGGACAGACGACCTGATAAAGGTCGCAGGATGTCGCTGGATGCAGGCCGGTCAGACAGGTCAGACAGGTCGGTCTGGAAATCTTTGGGGGAGGCCTATGTTCAGCAGTGGACGTCTTGTGGCTGATGATGATGATGATGATAATAGGTACCCAACCTCGATACAGAGGTAATCTAATCTACAATTCTACATTAATATTATAAAGAGGAAAGATTTATATTTTTATATGTATGTAACGAATAAACTTAAAAACGACTGGACCGATTTTAAAAATTATTTCGCCGTTAGAAAGCTACATTATCACTGATTAACATAGGCTACTTTTTATCCCGGAAAAAGCAGTTCACGCGGACGGAGCCGAAAGGTAAAGCTAGTTTCTCAATAAAATAGTTATAATTGGTGTATTTGTTTCTTTTAAAAACACTCTAAATTCTCATAATTCATTCATAATCTCATATTCTAATAACAAATCTATTTAAGAAAAAAACATCAAATGAAATAATGAACATAATAAACGAAAATGATACTACTACTGGCATCTGTTAGAATAAACTGTAAAGATTTTCGCGAGTTTAGGGTTGAATTCACTTCGATTTGCAGCAGCCAAGGGTAGGTCAAAGGGCAGACGGCATTCCGCTACCCCACGCCAGAGGGCGGTGTTTGTATTTTACATCATTAAGAAGGTAGAGCTCGAATAAAAAAATAAAATAAAAGAACAACTTCATAAAATATAATAGAAACCCGTAGAAGGTATTTGTGTAATTGTAATTAGAACTCCATTTGTGCCTTACAATCACATATTAGTTACATTAATAATATAAATAGTGTAATGAAGCTGTTGTTTTTTTTATAGCGTGACCGGCATACGAGCAAGTGGGTCACTTGATGGTAAATGATCTCCACCGCTCATGTACGCCTACAATACTAGAAGAATCATAGGCGCATTACCGATCTTAAAGGGAAGGAATAATTAAGGGATTGGGAAGGGGAGGAGGATTTGGGCCTCCGGATATCTCACTCACCGCACGAAACGCGGTAGCCAGCCGCTACTTTACCTCAATTTTCTGTGAGATTATGGTAACGACCCGGTCGAGCTGGCCCATTCATGCTGTAGACAAAACTGTCTACAGCGTTGCTCTACCACTCGGAACTAATTTTTCTAGGACCGACTCAACTTTTCTATTTTTTTCAGTATAGTCTACATGATCTGGCCCAATATGAAACATATCTTTTGGGTATACACTGTATGTATGTATTCATGTTTTCACCAACTCTGAAAAAAGTTCAAACGATCCGCAATATATCAGTAACAAAGAGCAATATTAAGAAATGTTATTGGCCTTTGTCGGCTCTTTGCGGCTCCACCGGCTCTCTTTATACAGATAATCTTGCGCAAACGCAGTTTATCCCTTCACAAAACAAGTGTTTACATTGGTTATATTATGGTTCAAATTATTTATAAAAAAATATTCTCACAGCAAGTTTTTTGACAATTACCACGGTAAAAATGGTAGACATTCAGATGTGTGAAATTAATTGCTTTTGTTCGTGGCTCTGCATGAAATTCTCTTTCCGGGATTGAACGTGTACTATTATTTTTAATATGCAATATTTGTACTCAATTTCACAGGCGTATTTTATTCGTTTCGTGATGGAAAAACCCAATATCACTTTTGCCCGATCCGGGGATCAAACCCGAGACCTCAGCACAGCAGTCGTACCGCGTACGCAATTCAACTATGACACCGAGGCAGTATGTGTTATATGTATAAAATTATAGGAATAGTAATTCACAAGATTTCTTTATGAATAACTAAAGGGAAGCCAGAAATAATCGTGTTGTACGGAGCCATCGCAACTGCTCTTCACTAATTGTATCCATTTTAAAGAATATCTTGAACTAGCTTTTGCTCGCGGTTCCGCCCGCGTGAACGTTTAAAATTGACAAAGTTTCATACAAACTTCCATCCCCTATTTTATTCCCTTGGGGGTAGAATTTATCAAAATCCTTTCTTAGCGGATGCCTAAGTCATAACAACTACCTGCATGCCAAATTTCAGCCCGATCCCTCCAGTGGTTTGGACTGTGCGTTGATAGATCACTATGTCAGTCAGTCACCTTTGAGTTTTATATATTTAGATATAATTAACATTTGAAACGACGCCAAAACTAATTGAATAATTTGAAAAAAAAAACACATAATTACTCGTACCGCTGCATATCAATTTCTGATAATCTTCGTAATCCCACCCCGTCACCTGGGGTATTGTCAGGCGGGGGGTGGAGCGGGGAGGGGGCGGTCGGGAAAGAAATCCTATTTTCATAGTTCACTTAACCAACCGCCGTAATTTTGTTAGTACGCATCAGTGCATTTGGCTCCTGGTGTATAGTCCGATTTCATAGAATTGATACTTGATTTTTGTTTTATTCTGGCTCGGCCAAGTGACTACGCTACACCAAGCGTAGCGCAATCCAGGAATAATGTCGACCAATGACAAACAAAACAAAACAAAAAAAAAAGATTTTTCGAAGGTATGTGAAGTCTGCCAACCTGCATTAGGCCAGCGTGGCGGACTAAGGCCTAACCTCTCTCATTCAGTAGAGGAGGCCCGTGCTCAGGGCTATATAATACAGGGCTAGTATGGATATATAGCGATGGACTGACCAAGTCAAGTCTGCATTGGGGGGCCCATTGCATGAAAGCACCAGGATTTCGGCGGACAGGCAGAGATGGCGGGAGATCGTGAGGCAAGCCATGTCATCAGCCAACACTGAAAAATCATCAAAATGATGACCACGACCGCTCTGCCAAGAGCGTCACGAATAAGAAGAAGAAGAAGTATTATTTATTATATCAGCAAGTATCAAACAATCTCAACTATAGTACAAACGTCTTAGATGTTTACAAAGTTATTCCATATTTTCAATTTAAACAGGAGGCTCGGGAAGGCGGTCCGTTTCCCTTTCTGACACTCTAACAAACTCCATACCCCGCTTACGGATTATATCCTTTACAATATGGCGGTTTTCTCATAAGTTTATAAGTTGTGTACGTCAGCTGTGAAGGTACTTTGAAGTTTTTGGCACAAATGCTACCATTTAGGTCAAATGAATACGTCATTTTACGTACTAGAGTTATAGATATCATATATTATTATGTATGTGGAACATACCCCTCTTTTATACAGTTGAGTAAGGGCTTTTAAAAAATCATTTCTGTTTTTAAAAAAAAAATCCTTTTCTTAATATAAGTAAATGTTAATGGTCCAGTCATTTTAGTAAGTTCACCTCGGAATCCGAGATACCCAGCTGTTAAGTCTGTAAATACTTGTATATTGACACCCTTAAAGTTGTCTCAAAACCTACATATGGTAGGGTGTGCGCAACTATTAAATTTCAAGGTCAAAGGTCACAAAAAATCGCTTTTTTTGTAAATATCTCATTTCCTATGGGTTTTTTGCTATTTGTATCCATTATCATTATTGTAGAATACAAAATTCTCTACAAATTTTGTTTAAAACTTTTTTTCATACGGTGAACCGTTTTCGAGATAGAGGGCGGAGAGCGCGCGGTCACAAGTCCGTCATTTTGAAAGTTACATGAACGAAATTTTGTATTTCGGTTATTAACGTAAAATAAATAAATACGTGTTTCAGGAATTTTGGAAATTTCATTTAATAAGGGATGAAAAAGGGGGTGAAAGTAAATGCGAAACTGAGTTTGTTTGTTACGCTTTCACGCCTAAATCACTGAACCGATTTTGATGAATTTATCTACAGAGACAGATGGAGCCCTGCAGACGGTTACAGGCTACTTTTATCCCGGAAAATGCTGTTCACGCGGGCGGAGCCGCGAGCAAAAGCTAGTATAACATAATAGTTAATAAAAATTGACAAATATTTATAATCATTGATTTATCGATAGTTCATCAACTATATATGGCGCGTTTTCGACCGGAGGCACCGTTTGACCTGAAGTGATCCTGTGACCGCGCGCTCTCCGCCCTCTATCTCGAAAACGGTTCACCGTATGAAAAAAAAGTTTTAAACAAAAATTGTAGAGAATTTTGTATTCTACAATATTGATAATAGATACAAATAGCAAAAACCCATAGGAAATGAGATATTTACAAAAAAAGTGAATTGAAGTGAAGTGATTTTTGTGACCTTTGACCTTGAAATTTAATAGTTGCGCACACCCTACCATATGTAGGTTTTGAGACAACTTTTAGGGTGTCAATATACAAGTATTTACAGACTTACAGCTGGGTATCTCGAATTCCGAGATTCTTACCTAATTTAAGCTAAAATGACTGGACCATAAGAATAAATCACTTAACCGGAAAATCGAATCCAAAACCCCAAGCAACATGTAATAGACCAAAGGCGGATCAAGTATGTCACATTAATTTTAATCATCAGTTAATGCAACATTAATTATAGTTGTAACATTGAATTAAAGCTAAAACTGAAGTAAATGAAGTGAAAATATATTGTAGGTGAATTAATTAAATAATTTATATCATTTTATGTCAGACATATCTGCACGCTGATGGTTTAATTAAGCTGAAAATTACATAATAGTGGTATTCTTATGTAATTTTCAATATAATTACTAACATTTTACTAACTACAGCTGACAAACTGCTACAGAATACAAATAAATCATATAAAAATGTTTATTAATATGAGCCGAGGTTCGTAGGAAAAAAATCAATAGTGTGGAGCCATACTGTTGATAGTTTTGTCTACAACACGAATTGACTAGCATGACCGAGTAGTCACTGTCTCACAGGAAAAGAAGGTAAAGTAGCTGTTGCGTTTTTTAAGATGAGTGATATATCCGGAGGGCCAAATCCCTCAAACTTAACTTCTTCCTTCTTCTGGTGCAGGGTGACGAGCGCAGTACATTGCATTGCATGCATTAGTTTGTTTATCCAGAACTTTTTTATTATTTGATTGAAAGGCGAGACGAGCAAGGCGCTCGCCTGATGGTACGCGCTACACCTACCCATAAACAGTTCAAGCAACTCCACACAAAACTTTGAATTACAAAGCACTGCGTGGCACTGAACTGCGCTCGTCACCCTGCACCACAAGAAGAAAGAAGTTAAGTTTGTGGGATTTGGACCTCCGGATATCTCACTCATCTTGCAAAACGTCGTCAAGACATCGTCGTCAAGACATATGATGTTAAGTCTCACAATGCCCAGTAATTTTACTGGCTTCAATGTCCCTGAAACCGAAACACAAAAGTGCTTACACCCATTTGCTTGGCGGCAGAAATAGACAAAGCGGTGGTACCTACCCAGACGGCCTCTCGCATACGAGGGCCCTACCACCATAAAGTGGTGTCCGTATATATGTATAATATATGGGTAGACGCGCTTACCATCCATCGAAGTATCTACGTTCCTTTCGTCATTCAGTAAAAAAAAAATACTACACCATATGTAATTGTCCACATAAAATATAAACCGAGCAGAACCCACGCGTACCTTACAATACTCGTCAAATCTCCATTTGGTCGTGCTTAATCGTTTTGATAACATAATTCGTGCTTTCCGCCAGTTGGCACTCGGCCGCGTCTGACGGGCCTGTCCCACACTGCGGCCTTGCTTATCTAATCGGCCATCCGACCGCTCGCTAATCGATAATAATCGTTAGCATATCGATTTTTGCCTTCGCCTGTAAAGAATCGTCATCATTGTATGGTAGGGAAGTGAACAGATGTCATCTTTGCCGAAATTGTCATTGAATAGAAATCAAAAAAAGAGAAGAGAAGGAGTTTTGGCAGGAATTCTGACAGTGTAGTTCATCGCTTATTTTAATTTATTTCATAAACTAGTTTAGAGTTGTCTTTGTTGTATAAAAGTGGTATGGATTTATTCAATAAACATTGACGGTGATGAACAGTGTATGGAAACATTGAAATAAGTGAATTAAGAATCGTACTGAAAGGAGTAACACCAAAACTCCGACAAGTCTTTGAAATCGACCGCACCCGTGTTTCATCGTTCTTGTAAAAATAACTTGAGAATGAATTGTACTTGACACTGGCTAAATGCATAGTACTGCAAGAGCCATAATTAAAAAAAAAAATAAAGAGAAGAGAAAATTCAATTATGGAATTAAATTATTATTCCGAAAAAGTCTAACCCTTTTTTTACTAAAGGAGTCTCGTGCCCCCTTATATGACTGTATACTAACAGGACTTTTTTCATAATCCTTCTTCGGGATATATAGAGATCACTACATATTATCTTCTCTTACAGCTTAAATATCAAATACAATTAAATTATTAAAATAATTCATAAAATTGATTAGAGATATCATTTACTTTAACATTATTTTAAAATGACCAGTGCATTGTGCATTAATCATGCAGTTTTTATGCTCAACAATTTTAATTCGTCACAAGTACCGTTACATAACTCATTTGAATGTGAATGAACTGGCATTGAATTTGTGATCATTTTTAATCCACTGTCTTATATTTAGGCAAAAACGAAGTCAGATCGTCAATCTCTTAGTAACTAAATTGAAAATAATTATGTTCAAATAAATATCCAAAATATCTGCGCATAATTATATTTAATTAACTGTAAAACAACCTCAAAACACTGATGATACTTCCAAGAAGGTAGGAGCAACGATCTCACACTGTGTCCACCGTGGGGCTCGCCCGCGCGGAAACTGTCACAATTTGACGTTTCACTTGACGTGACGTTCCATATTCAAACAGCCCGCCTTTTATTTTTAACTTCTTTATCTCAATCTCAATCTAATGGCCAGTGTTACGATAATTTCATTTTTAAACCTGCACTAAAAAGGTTTCATATCGCTTGTAATATGTCCGAAAGTATTGGATATAATTTTTAATAGTCTGTTATCTCGATAACCTGTTGTGGGGTATTTCGTTTCGTCTCGTGCATCGGACGCGATGAATGCATAATTAAGTGGAAGCATTTTTATGATTTGGTTAATCCAAGAAGGTCGTATTATGTCAGAAGCAAGATTAAAGTTTTATTTGCTTACTTAATACATTTTGTTTCCTTTAACCGTCCCATTTCAATCTTATTAAATAAAAATCGTTTATTCTTCCAATTCTCTATTATCTTAAAAATATACAAACACTTTACTTATTTATTCGTAAATTATTAAATAGATTAAACAATCAAAACTAGAGTTTTAATAAACTCCGTGTTTTGGTGTATTAACAGGCATTGAGGTTAACGAGGTAAAAAATTGTCGTCATATTTCGGTAAAAGAGCGTCCGACCTCTTTCGTGCTGGCCGATGACGTTGCCCGTCATGTTTGAATTTCGAACACGCGGCCGTTTATTTTTTAAAAAACGTATAATTCTTTTTTTACCGCCTCGTGGAACGGAACGCAAGCGCAACCCGATCCCCAAAATTCACTTGCTACCAAGTTTATTATTTGATACTTTGGGGCGGATTATTATTTTTTTCAAAGCTTCTTCACTGTGTCGGCGTTGCTTTGACTTTTTGTTAGATCGGTTTTTAATGTTTCCGAATGTGTTGTTTGTAGACGTTGGATTTAGTATAACGAATGGTCTCGATCACAAAAGAGGTATGGAATTATATTCGTGAAATTGTTAACATTGGTGAAATTGTATGGCGACTAGGCAAGTATTTGCATCTATACCATCATAATTATCCATATCTGTGTCTTTCAGTCTGTTTACATTCCATCAAATAACATTATTTTTAATTAACCATCTTTCTGTTTCTTATTTTTCTATGACTACTTTTCTACGAGGCTTTACTTTGAAATATGTTAATACATACTTCAATTAAAGGTGCCTTTATTCCAGAGGGGCAGGAATAGGTGCAACTAGTATACCCATAGTTATCCGAGATTATTTCCCTGCGATTTTCTGATAGACAGCGAGTTCAACAAATTTCAATCTTTGATCACTCATCTGCCGTGATTTTAGGAAGACTCACACAAATTACGCTGCAATTTGCTGGTGGTAGGACTGCATCGGTCATCCGCCTGTAGCTGCTCTTCGATTTGCTTTTATACAGTCCATGCATGATTATACTGACCACCGATAAACTCATCTGCCGCCAAGCTACAGTGTGTAAGCACTGTCGTGTTTCGATTTGCCGGACATTGAAGCCAGTAAAACTACTAGGCATTATGAGACTTAACATCTTATGTCTCGGGGTGACGAGCGCAGTTCAGTGCCATGCAGTGCTTTGTAATTCAAAGTTCTGTGTGGTATTGCTTCTGTTTATGGGTAGGCGTGGCGCTTACCATTACGTGGACATGCTCGTATCGTCATACAGACTAATAAAACATCTATAAATCTATTATATAAAAATAAGTCGGGTTTTCCTTCCTAACGATATAACTCCAGAACGCACGAACCGATTTCCACGGTTTTGCATTCGTTGGAAAGGTCTCGGGCTCCGTGAGGTTTATAGCAACGAAAATCTAGGAAAAATTTCAATAGAAAAGCGGGAAAATAGGGAAAATCATTTTTTAAATACAGCGCCATCTCTGATACATAGCATGTACTACAAACCAATATTTTAAGTAGATGGCGTCGGTGCGTGACACATTGCTGACAGATGGCGCCACTGTTAGGCTACTTTTATCCCGGAAAATACAGATCACGCGGGCGGAGCCGCGCGGGACAGCTAGTGCGATATAATTCTTTGTGTAAAAATACTTCTATAACATTTGACACATTGTGAGAATTCGGAATATTTTCTCACTAATTGTAATTTAAACTATTTTTATCGAGTCAACGATCGATATTGACGCGAGGTGGCCCGGTGGTCTTCCATAAGGCTCTGACACTTTCCTGGGGAACAAAATTGTCGAAACGTCCGACTGATCATGACAACTATACCACGGTACCTTTTACTTGTCAGTAACATCCACATCATTCTGGTAGTCGTTATTTCTAGTAGCATACGGTCGAAAATCCTTTCATAAGTGATGGAGTTTAGTTTCATCATGACAAGGGAATATTGTCACCGGTGATGACAAAAACCAGATCGTGAGATAATGCAGGACGCCAAAAAGTGTCTCAGACATAAGGATTTTACATGTTATTTTTTAATAAGCGATCCTTTCGATTTTAATTGGAGGTCACACTACGGAATACTTTAGTTAAATATATTTTCTTATCCTTAACACACAGTATATTTTCTCAAAGCTTTAAATACGGAAGTGAATAGGGTAGTTTCCTATGTTGAATATTATACATTATTTCATATACAACATAGAGTAATACGAAAAAGAAACCCTTTTGTTAAAACACAATCAAAATCGATTCAAAAATGAGCCCGCAATTATGATTTTAAATATTGGTATCAGCTAAGGTGGGCGCATAGTGGGAGCATCTCACTATCTCGCTCGCACGCCTTCACCGTAATGGCCATGTGCCAAGGTGACGTCAAAGTTGGTGTCGTCTGTTATTTAACAAGTGCCCCCTCCATCAGATTTGAATTACGTCTAAAAATAAAAACTTAAAATTATAAAAAAAAAACAAGTCATATCCTATTATTTTGTGTCAACTGTGTTTAACTATATTTTCAACGTTTAATACGAAAGTGATTTGTAGCAGATTCATAAATGATACACTCCAAACTAAATCTTAATCACCACCCTAAAGTCGACAGGAAAAAATGCCTAAGGCATTAAAGTCCGCCTGTATACCATATGTACAAAATTTAATAAATAAATAAATACATTTTTGCCTTATCTTTTTTTATCCTGGCACGGCAAAGGGAGAACTGACTAATTAACTAGACCTGATGTTAAAGACAGTGAAGTCTAAAAATTTAAATCACCTGAGTTATTATTTACGTCCATCAACGGTCAACATAATATGCCGGCCTGAAGTTATTGAATAAATACTGGCCGACATCAGAACGCCACACCACTAAACAAACCACCATGGTGATGGTATCCCTAGGGTATACAATTTATTTCACTTAATGATTTCTTAAGTTTACGCGAATATTAGACATTGAAATAAAACTAATTTAAACGAATTTTATGGCGGTTTTTTATTACACACAAATATCGCGATAAAATCCGTTTAAATTAGTTTTATTTTACTTATTTATTCTAATCCTACGACTACTTTTATAGGCTACCCTAATACAGAAATGTCGACTATTAACTTAAAGTTTTAAAGTAAATATAATTAATAATTTCTATTGACTAATGTATTTTTTTGCCCTGTAAAAATATATGACCATGACCGATATGTGAATTCACTCAGATCACAGGGGATTACACCCGTTTCAGCTTCTATCAAGTCAGGAAAATGTCTCAGGTACTCTCTATCACCAGCAAAACTGCTGAACCTAGCTGTCGAATTGCTGTACTTACCAACTAAAATTAATCCCATGTCAGAAGATCGCGCAGCTAGCGTGCTTACAAATACATTCTTCTTCTTCTTCTTAGTCGATACACTCTTGGCAGAGTAGTCGTGGTCGTCACGTCAGGGTTTGTGGCTCGCTTGACAATCCTGCGCCACTCCTCTCTGATTGCTGCTTTCCTGGTGCGCGTATATATACAAATACATTACCAACCTTATATAATCTTATAGTGGTAACGACCCGATCGAACCGACCCATTCATGCTGTAGACAAAATTGTCTAAAGCGTGGCTCTATCACGCATATTATAAAAATACTGCAGAAAAACTATGAATGCGATAGTTTTTTTGCAGACGAATGTTTCTATAACTTTTGACACATTGTGAGAATTCGGAATATTTTCACACTAATTGTAATTTAAACTATTTTTATCGAGTCAACGATCGGTATTGACGCGAGGTGGCCCGGTGGTCTTCCATAAGGCTCTGACACTTTCCTGGGGAACAAAATTGTCGAAACGTCCGACTGATCATGACAACCTTACCACGGTACCTTTTACTTGTCAATAACACACACATCGCTCTCATATTTTTTTTATGGCGTAGGCCGGCAAACGAGCAAGTGGGTCACCTGATGGTAAGTGATCTCCACCGCCCATGTACGCCCACATTACCAGAAGAATCATGGGCGCGTTGCCGACCTTAAAGGAAAGGGATAATTAGGGATTGGGAAGGCGAGGGGATTTGGGCTTCCGGATATCTCACTCACCAGCAACAGCAAGCCGCTACTTTACGTCGGTTTTCTGTGAGACAGTGGTAACGACCCGGTCGAGCCAGCCCATTCATGCTGTAGACAAAACTGTCTACAGCGTGGCTAACTCAAACAACCATGACAACTTTACCACGGTACCTTTTACTTGTCAGTAACACACACATCACTCTGGCAGTTGTTATATTTAAGCATTTTCCGTAATGCAATTCTAACAATCTACAACATGCGATGTTGTGCCCCGATCAGTTATTGGGTGTGTGGGTGTGTGGGTGTGTGTGTACGAGGCCTAATTATTTGGAATAATCGTCATGTATCGATAATTAGCGGCGACGAGTGTGTCGCGCGACCGCCCGCGACCACCACGCTTCTCAAACTTTTCACATTTATTATTTTGGTTAGTTATAGATAAAGATAGTTAGTTTCTGCGTGAGATAAAATATTCCGCATAATTATAAGCAAGCGATAGCTCAGCGGGGAGTGGTATGGACTGTCGAGACGAAACTCGCAAGTTCGAAACCAGCCCCAAGAGCATACACCACTGACTTTTCTATGTTACGTGTATATTAATTGTCAATTATCGCTTGCATTAACGATGAAGGAAACATCGTGAGGAAACCTCCATACCTGAGAACCCGATGAGATTTTTCGAAGGTATGTGAAGTCTGCCAACCCGCATTAGGCCAGCGTGGTAGACTAAGACCTAATCCCTCTCATTCAGTAGACAGAGGCCCGTGCCCAGCAGTGGGACGTATATAATACAGGGCTAATAAAAAAAATATATATTTAGCGAAATAGGTGTGTCAGTATCATAACTTGGGGCAAACTTCGCGATCTCCGCCCACCAATGGGATATAAACGTGAGTATGTATGCATGTATCGTATTTAAAAAATAGACCATTTGGAATTTGGGATCGTGCTACTTCTTTTATATTACTTTCGTATCGTCCATAATTTGAAGTAAATATGCATAAAATTGAAATATAGATTTTATTTTGCTAAATTCATTAGATTTTAAGTAGGATAAATCCCATATTTTTAAGAAAATATATTTTATACATGACATTTCCCATGTACGATTATGCAAAATAGACCTTTAAATTATTGATTTAAGTTAATAAATTTAGCAAAATAAAATTTATATCTCAATTTAAAAATATAAATAAATTGTTAAAAATGCTGCAAATGAGATTTAGTTAACTAAGTGTTAAAAAAAGTATTATTTTTAAAAGTTTGGGCATCGTCCTCGATACGCGAACGATGATGGATGGGCCGGCATGGACAAGGTGTCGGCCGGACGCCGACGTTTCTGTAATCGAATATTAATTCCTTATCGAGTTATCGATTCCCTCGACCCGATTTTGTGTGGATCACGATCACCATAGTGGTTTTAAATTATATTAACTTTGGTAATAACATTTTTAGTTACACTTTCCACATTCAATCATATTTTATATCTATATTTGCCTTATTTTTTCCTCAAAATCTGTTATTAAACGAAGTCGGGTAAAAATATGATAAATGACCAACACAGTGACTTTTTACCATGGTTTCAGACTTCAGTATGATTTATATTTTACGAAATAACTAAATACACTATTTTAAATCAGCCACATACATAGTCCTAACTTCAGAATAAGATATGAGGATTGTAGCATGGGCATCAGTAAGTAACGATGAGAGACTTTCGGTCTCACATCATACATTGTGGACCACACAAACATTGTCTTTATATCGGAATCGAATCCGTGGCCTCTCATTTCACAGTCGGCTACTCGCTCACTGCGCCACGGAGGCTAATATGATATGAAATATGTTGTAAATTAACACATTTAATTTTAAATTTTATATAATTTCAATTTATTTTTTTTGTGTTTGTTTTGTTATTAGTTAGCGCTATCTAATGTTATTTCTTTTTGGCTCAATTGTGTGCCTTCATTGTCTCGGTAAACAGTATTACATTCCTTGCATTAAACCTTTTTGGCTATGTGAAGTGTGTTTTCTAGAATATTGGAAAAAACCTATGTTGTTAACTCATGATCTTTACAAAAGCAGTAAATAATTTTTATTTTTGCATCATCATCATCATCATCAGCCACAGGACGTCCACTGCTGAACATAGGCCTCCCCCAAAGATTTCCAGACCGCCCTGTTCGAAGCGGCCTGCAAACAGCGACTTCCTGCGACCTTTATCAGTTCGTCTGTCCACTTTGTAGGTGGACGCTGCACTTGCCGATACGTACCTCCATTCCAGCGCCTTTCGGCTATCATATCTATTCATTTTTGCATATATTTAAGTTATTTTCCATATGTGGACTTGCCAATTCATTCCTTAGTTTACAGATGTGGCTCTATTGTTATTTTCATATTCAGCCTCCGTGGCGCAGCGGGCGAGTAGCCGGCTGTGAAGCGAGAGGCCGTGGGTTCGATCCCCGCACCGAGACAAATATTGTGTCATCCACATGTTCATTAATGTGTCATTGTTTCGGGGTCTGGGTGTTGTGAGACCAAAAAGTCTCTCGTAGTTCCTGATACCCATGACACAAGACTTGTATCTTACAGTGAGGTCAGGACTATGTGTGTGACTGTTGGGTGTATTTATTTATTCATATCTGTTTTTCAGTATCTCCAGTGCAAAGTTTAAGAATCAGCGTGAATAGAGACGTTGTCACGTCGGTGCAGTGCCGGCGCCTGCGCAACCGTGTGTCACACAGCTCAAGCGTACCACTGGACTCTGTCGGACCATTGGACAACTGGGTTGGATTGTCGCGCTTCATGCCCACCGGCGCAATTAACTTTGTAATCGCTGTGGGTGTTAGAAAGGAGAATAAGTTTTTTTTTATTGAATGACGACGAGCAAGGCGCTCGCCTGATGGTTAGCGCCACGCCTGCCCATATACAGAAGCAACTCCACACAGAACTTTGAATTACAACGCACTACATGGCACTGAACTGCGCTCGTCACCCTGAGACATAAGATGTTAAGTCTCAAATTGCCCAGTAATTTCACAGGCTTCAATGTCCTTCAAACCGAAACACAACAGCGCTTACCCACTGGTGATTGGCGGCAGTAAATAGACAAAGCGGTGGTACCAACCCAGACGGTCTCTCGCATACGAGGGACCTACCACCTTGTAAATGTGATGTAATTCATTTTGGTAAGAAGGTTAAGTAGGTGATCTAAATGTAGTAAAGAAGAAAAAATAGTGTATTCGCAACTCAATTTCAACAAACAAAAACACACTCTAATATATGTTATTATAAAATAAATACTATAACGCGATAGCCCAGCGGGGAGTGGTATGGACTGTCGAGATGAAAGTCGCAGGTTCGAAACCAGCCCCAAGAGCATACACCACAGACTTTTCTAAGTTACGTGTATATTAATTGTTAATTATCGCTTGCTTTAACCGTGAAGGAAAACATCGTGAGGAAACCCTGCATACCTGAGAACTCGATAAGATTTTTCGAAGGTATGTGAAGTCTGCCAACTCGCATTAGGCCAGCGTGGTGGACTAAGGCCTAACCCCTCTCATTCAGTAGAGGAGGCCCGTGCCCAGCAGTGGAACGTATTTAATACAGGGCTAGTAAAAAAAAAACAAAGATAAAGATCACTCGAACATCCTTTTGGCATAGACTCATCATAACAATTTTTTCTAAGACCGCCCAGTAGCTTTCAAAGGCACGGCATATTAACCTGCCTTTGTTAAAATTTATTGGGCGAAAATTAATTTTGCATTTTGCAAAAAGTCAACATTTACCAAAGTAGACATTTTTCTTTTTTCGTAAGAGGCTGAACGCAAAAATCATTTTTGATTTTTTAAATCATCGCGATGGTTTGAGGCTTGTGACAAAGAAATGTAATTATGTTAATCTGTTTTCGGGTCTCTTGAGCCATTTGTTTGTTGTTTATAAAAAATGTCCTTTTGGAACTGAATAGGGTTTCTTCAGAAATTTCTCCAACCAACAAGCCTCTTAACTAAAGTATTTAGTAAAAAGTATTTCTAAAGTGTACGTTCTTTTAAGTAAGCGCTTAAAAAGATTTAAAAACAAAGTTCTCAAAACGATGAACGATAGTTATTGATACAGAATGAGCTTTAATTTTAACTTAAAAAATATTGCTGAAAAATGTAAAGCTATTTTTGATGATCGTATATTTTTGTGCTTATATATGGTATTGAACGACACAGCACATGTACTGCAACTATAAAAAATGGTGAACTGCCCATAGTGACTCATTCAGTTTGCATTCGGGGGTCAGCCAGTGTATATCCAGTAAACCCAGACCGGCATAATTCTATCGACCATCGAGGGATGCAATGTCTCTTGACGGTGAACATTATATTTGGATTTCATAATATAACATCAGCCAGATGAACAATATCTTCATATTTCTGTGCTCCACCCGCATGGTCTTTAGTGGGATAAAAAAAAGCTTATATCCTAATCCAGGTCATAGTTTATCTTTGTGCGAAAGTTCAACCAAAACTCTTCAGGCGTGATTTACTAACAAACATCTAGATTCACAAACTTACAAACATCCAAACTTTCTGATAT
This sequence comes from Amorpha juglandis, assembly GCA_949126905.1. Taxonomy (NCBI): domain Eukaryota; kingdom Metazoa; phylum Arthropoda; class Insecta; order Lepidoptera; family Sphingidae; genus Amorpha; species Amorpha juglandis. Next base: position 10,118,603 of record OX421386.1, on the reverse strand, counting down.
ATAATAGTAGTCAGATGTCTGATGAAGGACATTGACACAAGCCAGTGAAATTACTGGGCATTATGAGACTTAACATCTCATGTCTCGTGGTGACGAGTGCAGTTCAGTGCCAGGCAGATACAAACAGAGATAAATATCTTAAACTACTGTTGGCACACGATAAGTTTATCGAACTATATTTATTTGATTAGAAACTATTTCGCAATTACTCCTACTGTGAATAGATAAATTGTATAAAAACAATAATGTAATAGTGCGCCTGCGCCGGGGTCGAGTGCCTCGATACATCTCCTGTCAGTGAGTGAATGATCTATCGACACCTCCTGATAGACAGCTTGCAAGGATCTAACGATTGCTGGATGGTGCATAAGTGTCCGTGTGCCTATTTTGTAAAATATTTTTTTTTATCCGAGCACGTCAAAGTGTAGTGTAGTGTAGTGCAGTCAGCACTACATCTGATGGTAAGCGTAGTGCAGTCTAAAAATGAGTTCATCGGTGGTCACCAGAATAATGCCGGCCTGTATAAATGCTTCTTCCTTCTTCGGAGAGGGAAGAAGCAAATCGAGGGGCCTGTGACAGGACAGGTGGAAGACCGATGCAGGCACAGGGATACAAGGGTGTACCTCTATACCCGCCCTAACCAACCATGTCATGTCGTAAGCCCCTCGGGAGAACCGGATATACACTGGCTGATCCTGGTACGCGATCCACACAAGGTGTGGGTCACTATGGCAGGTTTTAACACCATGTGTACGGTGGTCGCTATCCGGGCGGATATAAATATCCTACCACCATACATTCAAACTTAACATCTTATTGAGACTTAACATGTTATGTCTCGGGGTGATGAGCGCAGTTCAGTGACATGTAGTGCTTTAGTTCTAAGTTCTGCGTAGTGTTGCTTCTGTTTATGAGCAGGCGTGGCGCTTACCACCAGGCGACCGCCTTGTCACCAATCAACAAAAAAAAATGTTTCAGTGTTAATTTTGTATTTGATTTCAATCATCGTTCAAGAAAGGGTTTCTTGAAATTCAGCCTAAGATGAGAAAGGGAGTTGTGAAGTTTGTTAAGTATAAAACAAATAAAACAATGTAGTGGGTTAAACGAATTCATTCCTTATAATTATTATTATTACGTAGATAAAACACGCAAAATCTAAAATATATAAAAACAAAAATCTTTTTCCTAAAATAAATTAAAATATAAAAAATACGATCACAATATTTAAGAGAAAGTTAAACTTCCTATCTAGAAGCTGTCACATCCGAGACGTAGGCAGAGCCGTGTGACCACACAAAATTGAACAAACTAATTTCGGTGCGTTCCCTCCCGCCGTTCAGTAGCAAAGGTCAAATTGTAATTCAATAAATTCACCACTTGGAACCTTTTTACATTGACTACTTGATTGGAACTGCGCATAGATTGGTCTCAAACGTTTATCTAGTTTGGATGTATACCGTATTCTTAATTTCCAGAATGGAATTATGGTACAGAACTATTTAGTTATTGAACGATATAACTCTGTATTGGTTTTGTATTTATTTACAGCCTCGGTGGCGCAGTGAGCTAGTACCGCGTAACGAGAGGTCGCTGGTTCGTTCCCCGTACTGAGATGAATGTTTGTGGCTATCTACAAATATTTGTTTCTAGTTTCCTAATTACAATTCTTACGCTGTAAACAGTTTTGTCTGCGTCATGATTTGATCTACTCGACTGGGTTAATACCACTTTCTCGTAAAAAAACAAAGTGACGTGCAAACCTACTGTTGCGTTTCGTACGGTGGGATATGCGGGCCCCAAATTTCCCCTACTTTTCCCAATTCTTTGATTATCCCTTTCCTTTAAGGTTGGCAAAGCATCCATTATTATTTTAGTATTGTGGATGTTTTTCTTTTTTTGACTGAACCAGACGACCAAGGCGCTCGCCTGATTGTAAGCGCCACGCCTGCCCATAAACAGAAACAAAACCACACAGAATTTTGAATTACAGAACACTGCATGGCACTGAACTGCGCTCGTCACCCCGAGACATAAGATGTCCAGTGGAGGCATGTCCAGAGGTTTACCCTCAGTTGACCTATATGTTCGTTTGCTGGCCTCTGCTATAAAAAAAACAATGTCTTTACATTAGCGATCGAGACCAACATCAAGCGACCACCACAAGTTTTTAAATATCACTGTCCCTACTTACGCATCGCTACCTCCTGTCCTCCATCTCTGTTTTGGTCACAAAAGCCGCTACGGCTACTATTATACAAGAATAGCACCGAGGTGTCGGCACACCAAAGACTCATGCTCCGTTGCATATCAATTACAACTAACAATCGCGTACTTACGGATAATCTTCGGTAAGTTTTGCTAAAGCCTGCCGACATTAGCAATGGACGTTTTAAAAAATGGCGGCGCCGAATTCTCAGTGACCATTGGTGCGTTTGAATTTAGAAGTGTTTAGGTGTCCAGTGACTTGTGGCGAGCAGTTTTTAATTTGCAGGGGCAGGGCAAACTGAGTAGTTTCCTACGGGAGTGCAGTCCTGTCAGAGGAATGATATACGATTTAACAGCACTGTCGTGCTAGACCCGTCATGAATAGAATACACACGGTAACATGCACCTCCCGCTCCACTACCGCATATACCGTTACGATTACCGTTATGCGTTGTAACATACATGTCGTATCCCTAATTCCTGATTGTAATCTCTCTCTTCCCAACTATTCATCCCACATCGTGGTAGGGTTAGCCTTACTCTGACTTTGAGTGGTAGAGGCACGCTGTAGATAGTTTTGTCTACAGCATGAATGGGCTGGCTCGACCGGGTCGTTACCACTGTCTCACAGAAAACCGACGTAAAATAGCGGCTTGCTGCTGCGTTTCGTACAGTGAGTGAGATATCCGGAAGCCCAAATCCCCTCCCCTTCCCAATCCCTAATTATCCCTTTCCTTTAAGGTCGGCAACGCGCCCATGATTCTTCTGGTGGTGGGCGTACATGGGCGGTGGAGATCACTTACCATCAGGTGACCCATTTGCTCGTTTGCCAGCCTATGCTATAAAAAAAAACTCATATTCTTCCTCCACTTCGCCGTATCCAAGTCACACAAACACTACTGTTACAAGTCAGTCGGCTCATTTAAGCTCCTGAATTGTCCTTTACACAATGTTTGTAGATGGAGAGAGAAAATCATAATGAAAACACGCCTTCGAAGATCTTATATACTTCGATGAACTTCAATCGATTTATTTGTGGTCTAACCTGTGGTGCATGGTGTGTTCAAAATTTAATGGTTTGAAGCCTCCGTAACAAAGTACGACCTCCACGAATTGTGTTAATGTAGAAGCACACACACACTGGTGCTAAAACCTGCCATAGTGGCCCACCTTGTGTGGGTCGCGTTCCAGGGTCAGCCAGTGTATATCCGGTTCTCCCCAGGGGGTTGGCCCTCTGATCCTAACCCTTTTCCCATCCCTTTTTCCTTCCCCTCCCCCTTGGCCCTTTGGAAGGCCGCCATGATCTTGCCGACCTACGATGGACACATTGTTTATCGTTGGTCGACACTATTTTTGGATTGCGCTACACTTACCATCAAGTGTAGCGTAGTCACTTTGCCGAGCCAGGTTAAAAAAAGCAGCATTTTCGTATTTGTTACTAGCTTTTGCTCCGCACACGTGGCATTCTTTCCCGTCATATTTTCGGTATCAATCGTAGCCTAGGTCACTTTCCGACTCATAAAATACCTATACAAAAATATACCTATACCTATCCTAATCAGTGATGTTACGTATTATTTGTTATTACATATTAGATTGTATGTTATAGTGCTGCCACACCGATGTTATAAAATGTTAACAAACATTATTAAACATTTGTTAACATTTTATCACAATGTTAGATAATGTTTTCATGTTAGGTAATTAATGTTAGTAAACATATCTTAACAATTTATACATTTTGTAACATTTTCTAACATTAAACATTTACTAACAAATGTTAGGAATTGTTACATTTTGTTAGGAATTGTTAGATGTTTTAAGTGCTCCCACACCGACGGAAAATGTTTGCAAACATTTTCTAACATTTGAAAACATGACATCCCCAGGATACATGTTTACAAACAAATGTTAAAAAATGTTACAAAATGTATAAATTGTTAAGATATGTTTACTAACATTAATTACCTAACATGAAAACATTATCTAACATTGTGATAAAATGTTAACAAATGTTTAATAATGTTTGTTAACATTTTATAACATCGGTGTGGCAGCACTATAACATACAATCTAATATAATGTAATAACAAATAATACGTAACCTCACTGATTAGGATAAGCATGGCCTAGCACTAGTCTGATTTTTTTAATAGTATAGGCCGGCCGACCATGAGTCCTGACGGTAAATGATCTCGACCGCCCAGGTACGGTTTGGGAAGGGGAGGGGAATTTGGGCCACCGGATATCTCACTCACCGTACGAAATACGGCAGTGAGCTCCTACTTTAGCTTCTCTGAGATAGTGGTAGCGATCGAACCGGCCCAGCGGCTCTACCACTATTCTACTACTCATAAAATTAGTATAACTTAGAACGCCCATATATTAATGCGAAAATGTCTCACAGAGCCGATGTTATTTCTACACAAGAGACTCAAACGCGATAAAAATAGCTACCAACAATAAAATAGGCTTCTTTTATATTTTTTAATTTTCACCACACCTTGGGAGGTTCGCGGGCGCTTTGTGGGATAATCCGGGACCGTATCTGCAATGTATTGTGCTCGCCGGCTTTGTCGGAGCGTCCTATATGCTATAGATCGGGTGCCGATACCTTTGAAGAATATTTCAATATATGAAAAACTTCGGCGCTTTTGGTATTACATAAAATGTATTTAATTGATTCGGTGTTTAAACAACATAACGCCTGTTTCTCCTATGAGGTAGACAGGGATGTAACTAGGGGAGACCGGGGCAAGATGGGATACTTAAGAGAAAAAACGTCATAATATGAAAATCAAACTGTTTATTAAAAATCTCTTACAACAAAAGAAACTCTTAAAGTTTTAATTAACATAATTATAATCTTTTATGGCGCTAAATCACATATTTTTTTGGCAAATAATAACTAAATGGCACATGTCAAATATCCCGTCTTGCCCCATGACTGGGGCAAAACGGGAAACGCTATGGGGCATAATGAGTACACATTTTAAACTGGTTGGCAACGTTCACATATATGTGCCTCTTCATCATCATCGTCTACACCTGCGCAAGAATTATGGGCCCAGCCATGGCACACGCTACAAATAATCCATTCTTCAGTGTTCATAGCCCTCGCAGCAGAAAATGGCTCTCGTCGTCTAAACGAAAGTTCAGGGTGCCTCTTTAGATATCCACTGAGCCAGTCTTCCAGCCATTCCAGTCTCTGCGTTGAATGGGTTCTTAATATGGTTTCTTTCAGCTAACTGGAAAGCTAAAATTCGAAGCTATATACGGGATACTATCCCATTATGCCCCGATCATTTTGCCCCAATAGATACATTTTACAACGGCTCTAATCTACAAAATAATTTTGCGAAAAAGCAATCTAAATTTGTTAGTTTTATACTACTATAACACGTATACGGGAAAATGTTACAATAGCATTGATACCTACCTTGGTGCCCATCGATTCAAAACAGAAAACTATGTAAAAATCCGTCAAAAAACTGTTTTTTCTCGCTGCGCAGCAAAAACACATAGCGACATGCTCGCACCGCTCGGACTCATGTGACGCCACTGAACATCGCGCGAATGGAGCTGTGTTAGGCTCTGTTGTGTTTACAAGTCACTCACACAAGCAGATTTCCCGTCCTGCCCCGAGCTTCGTCTTGCCCCGGTCTCCCCTACTACAATTGCCTCGGTTTTTTCGTACCCATAATGTGGTAGATTGCCACCTACCATGGCCACATTCTAATCCCGGTAAACTCATGTGTATTTCGAGTCGATAATCCATATGTAAGCTAAGTACACTACCACCAAATATTTGAGGCGATCAGCGTATAATAGATATTTTTAGTGTATTTATGATTCGTTTGCAGAAGTTTTCTCTCCAGAGGGGTTGACATAAGACAAGTGGTCGGTCGTAAAAACCACAAGCCAAATCTTTCTGTAACACGTGTTAAAAAGCATGTTGCGCCGACCCCACTGCTAGTGGGATAAAAGCAGGTGAAAGATTAAGTTTTAGCGTGGATTCAACCAAGCATTGGTTAAAGATAAAGCAATAAGCAATGGTCATCATTATTTGCGGGTGGTCAGGTCTCATTTAGATATACCCACATCTCGCCGCGCTTATTTCCTGTCCTTGTTGTGATAGGGGAGCCTATGACCATACTGGCACAATTCCAGACTCCGGACTGATACTGAGCATTTAGTGTTAGTAAAACCCAATATTACTTTTACCCGACCTGGAAATCGAGCACGGCAGTCGTACCGCGAACGCATTAGAACGAATTACATCAATTTTTCAATAAAAACGTGTAATTACTAAATCCCTGTATTTTTCCACTCGAGTCATTGCAGCGTATGCCTCAACAGGTTTCCTGGAAAGAAACACAAAAGAAAATATTGAATCCACTCATTAAACAGAATACAAAAATAACCGATTCACTAACATTTTTTACGAGGCAAAGAATTTCTTTCATTGGCCACGGGTAGAAAGTACGATTGTAATGCGAGCTTAATTATCAATTGAAAATCTTGTAATGAATGCCGTGTAGTGTGCGGAGGCCTTATTCGGTAGCTCACGGAGCGGCACGTCAAACGATTTGACCGCCACACACCAAATGTTTAGTAGCACATGTTAGAAATTTCCGGGCATTGCTTGACCAATAACACCCAACCCAACAGTCACGTACATAGTCCTGACTCCACAGTAAGATTCGAGTCTTGTGTCGTGGGTATCAGGAACTAAGAGAGACTTTCGGTCTCACAACACCCAGACCCCGAAACAAATATAAGTGGATCACACAAAAAAAAATTCTCGGTGCGGGCATCAAACCCGCGGCCTCTCGCTTCACAGCCGGCTACTCGCCCGCTGCGCTACGGGGAATGCATACACATAATCTTATTTGCTAATAGTATAGCAAAAAGAGACGGTAAGCAAAACTTAGTTCAAAGATTATACCGATAATTCGGTTACTGTCATTATATCAGCCAGCTAGCTTTTGAACCTATAACCCACTCATAATCTTTGAGAAGAACCTTAAAGTAGCAAAACTCAACATCATGCGAGGCAAGAAAATAACCACCTCTTAGTAATTTATAAATACTTTTTTAATTACATAGTAATCAAATTGTGTACCAAATACATATAAGTATGTATCTATACGTACCTATGCATATTGTGTACTAAAAAACAGTTAATCGTACTCTTTTTATAATTATCTGAAAACTACAATATGTTTCTAAATAATTCACAAAAAATCTACAAAACCATATTCACCCCTATTTTACGTGTTGGTCTTAAAAAGTTCGATCTTTATTTTATAAAACGCATGACACACGCTACAGTAGATCGAATATGACATACGCAATAAGTCTGTGCATAACTGTCATACTGTACATTCATTGTGGAGCGGTCGCGGTACGTTTGATGCTGCGCCGGCGCAACGATAGCGGTCAAGATGTTACCATTCTCCTTTTGAACATCATATCGGTTTTTAATAAGAGCCGACGTGTGGATTTTTTGACTCCAATGTCCAACAAAAAGGCAAAAAGGTCACATTTATGTTTGTAAAAAAATATCGTTGTTTATTCTATGCGAATGTATTTGTGTTGTGTGCGTTTTTGCAGATTAAAAAAAAATCGGTTAATTACCGTCTAACGAAAGCTGTAACAAATGTTGCCTTCTTTATGTCACAGTAACAATTTCAATGCAATCAGAATCAATTCATAAAACTTTTGAACGTAGTAAATAGACATAAAGAGGGCAGTAGCGTGGAAAAGGAAAGGCCTATGTACATGTATGAATATAGGCTGACGATGCCTACTCTTAATAATAATAATAAACAATAAGGCAAGAAATTAATTTCTTTTAAAATAAAGAGTACTGTACATAAACAATAATAAACAACACCCAACAGTCACACACATAGCCCAGACTGTGGGGTCTTGTAAGATACGGTCTTGTGTCGTGGGTATCAAGAACTAAGAGAGAGACTTTCGGCCTCACAATACCCAAACCTGAAACAAATATTTGTGGATTAAATAAATATTTGTGTCGGTGTGGGGATCGAATCCGCGGCCTCACGTTTCACAGTCAGCTACTCGCCCACTGCGCCACGGCGGCTGTCAAGTGTCAAGTAAATGGCGGCCTAAGTTTGGCCAACAAGCATATGGGTCACCTAATCGTAAGTAATCTTCTTCGGCTATTACCACCCACAATACCAGAAGAATCAGCGATGCGTAACCGATTTTAATAGAAAGGAATGAGGATTGGGAAGATGAGAGGGACTAGGGGCTCCGGAAATTCCACTCGCCATACGAAATGCAATAGCAAGCCACCATTTTACATCGGTTTTCTTTAAAACAGTGATATTCCCTAAGTCGGAGCATTCATACTGTAGACAAAACTGTCTACAGCCTGACTCTACTTACTTGTCTTTAAAGACAGCTTAAATATTGTCATAATTAAACGGTGATACTTCTTCCGTCGAGCCGGACCATTCACGCTGTAGACAAAACTGTCTACAGCGTGACTCTACTTAAAGACTTATATACTGTGATAATTAATACTATAACCCTTAAATACACATCATAAAAGTATTAAAGATCGCTATCAGCATTTCACAGTTCCTGATACATCTGCCTTACAAAATAAAAAAAGTCAATCATTTTAATTAACATTTATGAATTATTTTATTTTTCACATTCCAAAGGTACATCTACAGTAGATTGGACCGGTGCGCTCTCGACAGGGACTTGAACCCGAGACTTCACGACTGTCACTGTACACGGCAGGTAGGGATAGCAAAAACAAATTTGAAAATTATTATTGGTGTATGTAGTTACAACGGAACTAGCCTGTGAACGGGTTCTGAATTCGATTACCAAGTTATATAATTATTAACACGCTTTTATTAGATTCATACGTATGTTTGTATGTTAGTATGTAACGGAAACTTTGAACATGATTTTGACCTCATTCAAAACGTCGAATTAAATCGAAATTTGGCGTACTTATCAAGGACCGATGACAATTCAATATAAAAAAAATATTTATAAAATATATCTTTTTCTTCAAATTTATTTTCTATTTTTTAGTTGGATTTTCTATAAAAGCGCATTTTTTTTAGTGTTTTTAAACTATTATTTTTTTATTTAAGAAAGTGATAACATTATTTTTTCGTAAAATAAGGTAGTAACATAAATAATACACTGTTGTTACATTTCAGAATCGCGAACAATATGCATAAAACATAATAAATAACTATACTGTACTGTACAATCTATGTTTTATGAATCTACAGATAATGAGAAATCCATATTTCCAACCATGAGGCATAACTAAAGCAAAACAAAGTACAATTAATATAACATTATATAACTAATCATTCAAATAAAAAATCGAAAATATTTGTTTTGCTGACGGTGAGATGCGCAAACGCACGGGAGCTTGACGCTCACAGCGAGGGGCCAATCTGTTTGTGAAGATAATCTCTCTGTCTACCCTGTACTGACAATGGGTGCGTGCGGACTCGTTTTTACACGCCTTACCTAATCAGACACATTTTTAATAAACTTAAAAAGCAGTTTTATAAGCTACATAAAACAGAAATTTGTGGAAATTACACGTATTTTAAATCTACGAATTTTCTCTGAACAAGTCGGAGATATTCTCGAGAAAGGCTAGTACTCTAAACTAATTTGCATGCATGATAAAATTAATGAGTAAAGGAGTCCAAAGATTATTATAAAGATCGTGGTAGGTGGAAATCCGTTATCTTTGCCTAGACCTATGAGAAACAAGCGTGTATATAAGTTTAAATCTAAGTTTCGCCTCAAAATGGAAATTTAAGACACAACCTTATTTCCTCAGTCGTTCGCTCAGTATTTTGAAAAAGCTAGTTAAATTTAAAAAATAACATATTGCTCATATTTTAATGATTGAAGCCTAAAATTATTGTTCTTCGGTCATATTAATCCGTGTAAATATCTTTCCTCCTCGTTCGACTTGGAAGATGTGCCATTTTTTTTTCTCGCAGCGCTATATGTATTTCTTTTGATACAGTCTTGTTTGTCGCTTGCAAGTAACCGTCTATCCTTAATCCTCGTATTCTAGGGTCCAAGATTTTTCTTACAGGAACTTCTTTACTTTGAATATACCATCTCCAATTAGTCACGTAAGTTGATAGCGGTATTTTCTCCATTCCAGGGTACACTGGATAACATTTCATTAAGGCTTCCTCATAAGGCTTAGCTATTTGACAGTATTTTATCATACCAATCCGGTACGGACCGCCTCTAGAGAAAGGTTTCTTAGGTACGCCATTTAGCATCGGCAATATTGTGTTGTAAATATTCTTTGTTTTGAACCTACGTACCGGAGATTTGTTCTGTTCCTTGGTTCTGGTAATGAAAGTATACCCTTCATTCGTTGCTTGGCGTGAATGTGTGATTTGTATGAGTTCCGTCATTAAAATTTCTCGTATTTTATCCATAGACTTGTAGTCAATATTTTTGAGGAACTTTATGCTGAAACAGGTATTAGTTGTACAACAGTGGTTTAGTCACATTTTTATTGTAATTTACTCCATCTGACTAATGGCTGACAGTAACGACTGACAGCCGCTGACAGACTACGAAAAAGTTGTATTTGGATGAAAACCACAGATGAAAATAGATTTAGAATCAATGGATAAGGTAATGTACGTGTCAGTTGTTGTCCATGAGTTTAAAGCAAGGAATATAATACTCTATACCGAGAGGTTTAAAGGCGTTGTACCTATTTGACTTTACAAGACAATGAAACAAGATGAATAGAACCAATCAACTCCATGCTTTACAATTTATCTTACCCAAATAATTCGCAAAATATTCATTTCCAGAATTTGATCATAATAAATATAACCATTATTACTTACATAAATATTCTGTAAGAACAGAATACAATATACTACAACATAATGTTTTCTTGTAAAATACATCCGTGTTAAGATCAAAAAGTATTATAATGCTTAAGGAAATTTCGCACGCCTGAAACCACAAGCAACAAACGAATCACACCTATTGTGTGACCACATATGCGGTCATTCATTTCATTGTACAACTTTTCTACTTCTAGAAACTGGCCGCAACGTCTACGGCCATCAAATTTTTGTACTGGATGTATTAATTGTGTCAAAATCAATTGTCACATTTTAATGCGATTCAAAACATTATTAAACCATCAAATCAAGAATTGAATTGAAGATTATAAAACCCCACTTGATTATAAAATGAATATATTAAAGCTTCATTTACGAGCAACTCAAATCAGTAATTGTAGCAAACTTCAATTTAGTATGGATGCGAGAAACCCGATTACGTCAGCAGTTATGAAAAAGAATTCCAACGTGCCATCAGCCCCCGGATTTGGCGGATCAGGGAGAACAGGGCCTATGAAGATAACAGGCAAACCCCTCGAGAAGTTAGGTGCTGCCTCAGAAGAGAGTTATTTTTATGGCAAGCAGAAGGAACAATTGGAAAAATTAAAGAAAGAACTGAAGAAGAATAAGCCGAAGTCATCGCAGAAAAAGGAGAAGTAGGTAAATAATTTAATATAAATAACTATTTTTTAATTATTCACATTGCCTCATAACTTTTTTACGTACCTGACAATAAATACGTTATCATTACAGATCGATACAACTTACGAAATAGTTGAAAGTCTTCAAGAAGTCGATATTGTCTAAGAAAAAGAAAACAGTGAAATTTTTTTTGCATAATTATTAACAAATCTGAAGCGATCTTTAAAGGGAAATAGGAAACAACCGAAGTAATAATAAACTGTGTAATGTATTTTTCATAGTTATAACAAACCAACTGTACTGTCTTATTTTTTATTATATTCACTTAATTAATTTTTCTTACGTATTTTATTTGTTAAATAACATTCTTTTAGCTCCAGAGGCCTTTGCAATGAGCTGAGCACCGTTGAGTGTGTAAGGGAAATTATTTTTTGTCATTCAAAGAGTTCAATAGAATAGTAGTAATTTAAATAATACAGGACATAAGTTGTGACTATTTTTTACATCCTATTCGATTTCATTGTATTCTTTATATTTCCGACAGAATTAAATCCTTACTTACCATTTCCGCTTTAGTTTCTTGTTATAACCTCTTCATTATCGGCAGAGCCGTTTTAAACCATAAAGGGACCTTGGGGATTCAGAGTTCTGGACCCTTTAAAAAATAATTCCAAAATTAATACATAGTCATTGAGTGTCCTTATTTTTGGGCTTCTTCGTTTCAAGGGTGCTCAGCTGCAGCCCTGCGTGTTTTTATGAGAAAGACGTAATTGATCATCATTGTCTTATAATAAACTCTTTGATCCACACTCGCCACAATAAATCTGTTTCTTCAATTCCGTTTTACATAGAGATTAGTGTAATTAGTGTATTGCAATTAGAATGTTTAACGGCACAAATTTAATTATGAATTTTAGTCTTTAGTCTTGGTACATTATGCATTGTACCCAATTAAATATTTTTGCACTAATTGTTTACAATATAAATAGTGTGCTTCCGTAATTATTTCTCACCATAAACCGATAAACAAAGTATGGTTTGGTGATCTCTGTTTTTTAATGTATCTCTTGGTGTTATGTTTTAAGTAATTTAAATATGGATCTTATTAAAGTATGTATATAAGTAACTTTACAAGTTTTCAACTGTTCCAATAATTAATAATTATTTGAATAATCGTGTTCCTATTTTTTTACAGATATCATTTTTTGCACTTTCCATCGGAACATTGTGGTGGGTATTAAAAATATGTTTTTTTTTTTTTTTTTGCTAGCCCTGTATTATATACACCCCACTGCTGGGCACGGGCCTCCTCTACTGAATGAGAGGGATTATAAATGGAATGGAAATATGTTTATTTTCATTAAATTCTTCCTTTTCGCAAATAACTTGTGTACTTATATTTAATTAAAACGTCTTTGACCTAATTTTTATATAAATTAATATTTTGAGATGATATTTCCTAATTTTATCTATGATTAGATTAAATTTGTATATACATATAAATGCATATTATCCAATCTGTTTATTTTTCAGTAATGCATTACAATATAACATTCTCGACCGCTCCGCAGAAATAAACCCTGTAACTTCAGTTTGCGTTTGCCTACCAAAGAGCGAGAATGGACAACGATTGCCGGATATGATAGACGGTGAAGGCAATAACTTGGAGAGAGTAGTCATTTATTTCTATTTAAACCCACGAACCCAAAAAATAATTGCATATACACCAAACGTAAAAAAACAGCAAATTATCCCAGAACTGACGTTCGATATTGGCGATGACTTGCGACCTATTCAACCAGGCGATGATGTATACAATATTGTGGTCTTGAATCCCAATAAAATTGAAATAACTGAAATTGGACATGGCTCTACACATCATTTAACTATTAATAAAAACCTAAATGCCAAAGAATTGATCACGAATGCACCAAATATACCAAGTATCAGCGAAACTAACTCTATTAATATACCAAAAGATGAGAACTTCCCTTCGATTAAACCTTTTGAAGGAAATATTTTCGAATCCAATGAATTTATAGATGAGATCTTCCCACCTGAAAATGATCCAGAAATATATATTAATCCTAATATAGAAATGAAAGATAGCATTAATTTACAAACGCATAGTGAAGATAATATTCAAAATCAGTTGTTTCCAGCAGATGAATCAGGAATTATAACACTTCAAAATATTAACCAAGTGCAAGAGAATATAGTTGATGGATGGCAATCGAATTCAATTAACAACATATACAAATGGAATGATTACATCGTTAAAGATAAGGACCAACAAGTGGTAGATATTCAAAATCTCCAAAAGCCTGGCTATTTAAAATTTGATCAATGGTTCCAGCAACAAATGGACTCATCTTTAAATAAACAGGTACAAAATGATGTCAATTTTCCAAGCGATAGCATCCTAAAGAGTCTCGTATATAAAAATCTATTCCAAAATGGTATAGTATTAAAGGAGAACGGAATGTTAAAGACTCATCAAGGAGACATTTTAAATCTTTCTAATCTCAAACTCCAACCAATTTTAGTTAGACTTTCATTGGGTTATAATTATCCTAAGGCTGGAATGCTGGGGGGTAAAGTTGATTCTCCATATTACAACGCTATGGTGCTGTATACGAATAATCCACAGAAAATACTTGGTATAATACCCATAAACTCTGATTATAGTCCTAATTCCATGGGTTATACTACAATGAATCTTAACAAGCTTTATCCTGGTGTGGTGACTTCTACAGTGTTGAAAACCCATTGCATGAATGGTAGATGCCACACCAGTACAGTAGCTGAAGATTCTCTTTTGAAATCAAGAAGACCTGAGAAAAAAGAAATCGTTCATATAGACGCTAATATAAATGGCGGCTCTACTCAAGATTCAGGTAAGAGAGAGGTCCACATGAAGATATATCGTGGTACTGGAAATCCACTAAACCAAATGACCATTAAAGCGCAGAGTAAAAAGAAATCAAAACCCATTCCGATTAGTAATGATCTTTTGAATACATTATATAACATACTCCTGGGCGACGATGCTACCAAGAAAGCTGATAAGACGTCGGAGAACGAGGTTCGTACAATTGAAAATGAAGGACCGGATGTCAGGATTGTGGGAGGGAGTGCAGCTACTGGCAGTGGTACGCCAATAAGCATTAGGGGCAGATCGGCGTTTGACTAGATGTGCATTTTGCCTATTGTATTTTGTTATTATTTAGACAAGTATTAATCCAAAAATTTTGTCTTACACACGACCTCGGTATGAATAATGGTTTCTGAAAATATTTTAATAAATAGTTATTTGGGGTTTTAGCAGCAATTAAATCTGTTGTCTTATTTGCATTTAAACATTATCGTCTTTGGTCAGGACCTAAAACCGATCACTCTCCATTTCCATAAATAATTACCAAGCTGCCTCGGTGGCGCAGTTGTAATGCATAAGCGGTACGACTGTTACGCTGAGGTCTCGTGTATGATCCCGGATCGGACAAAACAAAATTGAAATTGGGCTTTTCATCATAAAAATAAGCAGCGATAGCTCAGCGGGGAGTGGTATGGACTGTCGAGACGAAAGTCGCAGGTTCGAAACCAGCCCCAAAAGGAGCATACCCCACTGACTTTTCTAAGGCACGTGTATATTAATTGTTAATTATCGCTAGCTTTAACGGTGAAGGAAACACCGTGAGGAAACCTGCATACCTGAGAACTCGAAAGATTTTTCGAAGGTATGTGAAGTCTGCCAACCCGCATTAGGCCAGCGTGGTGGACTAAGGCCTAATCCCTCTCATTCAGTAGAGGAGGCCCGTGCCCAGCAGTGTTACAGGGCTAGTAAAAAAAAAAAACGAAATGGTCAGTCCGGAATTTGAAATTGTGCCCGGTGTTAGCCAACGCCATCTTACTTTTCCATAAATAATTAAATAATATCCGCATGCGTACTTGTTAGATTGTTAACGAACTTAGTTTGTCATTGGCCTAGATGGCGTTGTTGATAATGTTAAAACGCCATCTGTTAGAAAACTGAAAAACTTCATTGTTATGGTTTCTTACGTTCACGCGAATTACACATTGAAATAAAACAAATTTAAACGGATTTCATCGTGGTTTTTTATATTAAATTTTGGTCCCGACTTTTCAAAAGCTTTTCAGCCTTCGTGGTCACGAGGTGGACTGATGTCTTCGTGGTGATGGGGCGATAAAACCCATTTACATTAGTTTTACTTCACTTCATTGTCACTTCCAATGTCATATAGTTTATTTTCTATGCAACAGAGGGCGTTAAATACAATTAATTATTTTAATTAATAGCGTTTTGAGCTATAGTATTATTATTCCCTAATTAAACATAAAAGGTATTAATCAAAGTAACATAGCAATGTTGATTAACTCTACTCATCGTTCTTTGATCGCCATAGCTATGAAAAAATATTAAACATAATTTTAAATACACTAGAGACATCTACCGCGTGAATATGGAACACGCGATATGCGCCCAAGTTCAACCACTCAAAACAACATTCAACAAGTCAAGCAACTAAATGCAAAATCAAGTCACTAGTCACTGCGAGATTGTAGCGGGAGTGACTTGACTCGCTCTAAAAATAAATTCTCCCGTTTCAAAACGTACAAAATAGCTTGAGTTTTCAATGACAATAAATGCAAAGTGCATCGTAGCGAAGCATTCATGTACTTTAACATTTAATCATAGTTCAATTATGAACGTAAACTAAGTTTTTCTAGTTCAACCATTTGTTCTGTAAATTCGCGGTAAATTTTGTGTTGTGAATGGATTATCAATGTTGTTCTTATAAGAGGATGTTATTACCAAATAATTTCGGAATTTAATGGAATTTTGTAAGAGGTAGGTGATTTTTATTATTATTTAAGTTCAAGAGTGCAGGTTAATGTGGGTACGTACACAAAAATGGTAAACTTAATATGTCAATTTTATAGAATTTTAATTTGAAAACAGATTTAGATTAAAATTAAAATTTACTAATATGGAATATTTAATTTTACTTATTACACAATTTTGTTGCTTATTTTATATGTTCTATTGTTGTCAAAATGTTCACCATAATATTTACGGGCTTAAGTTATTTTAAACTATCGTTTATATTTGTGTTATCATTTAATTATCATTATTACAACTCTATTGAACTATTTCACTTTGACATCCTTCGTGGCGACGAGTAGCCGATCATGAAACGAGAGGCCGCGAGTTCGTTTCCCGCACCGAGACTAATGTTTGTGTGATCCACAAATATTTGTTTCGAATCTGAGTATGACCCGCGATACAAGTTGACGTAGTGTGGAGTCAGGACTATTTTGTGTGTGTTGGGTCCGAAACTTCAGAATTCCAAACTACAGAATTCTTACCTTACAAATATTGCGCCTACTTACATTGTAAATCATTCAAAATATGTATGTCTATGTATTAAACATACACAACACAAATTCAAGCAAAATTTTTATTGAACTAACTTGACCGATACATATCGGCTTACAAAACCATTGTAAGTTTCGAAATTGGCGCAGTCGCAATACAACAAATTTAATGGAATAACAAACGTAATAGTAATATACTGTAATGAATTATTTGAATAAACGCTTTTAAACCAGTTTGCATTGAGTTGGGAAGGTCGGCCAACAACCGCTGCCAATAATGGGAAGATATCGTAAACTCAACGAGTTTATTAGATACCATAAATGCATGTATGATTAAAAAACATGATATTGGACTCGTATTACTGCTGGGCTTTAGGCCTTAGAAAGGTTCGCGGGTTGAAAGACTTCATATAACATATGTACGCCCTCACGCCTGTAATCATTTCACTGAGAGTATTTCCGTCCCATGATGTGATAGGGGACGAACCTATCGCCATTCTGGGCACAATTCCAAACTCCGGGCTGATACTGAGCATTTCGGGATAGAAAAACTCAATATCAGTTTACCCGTCCTGGGATCGAACCCAAGACCTCAGCACAGCAGTCGTACCGCGTGCGCAATACAACTGCGCCACCGAGGCAGTCGGCAGGCAGTCTCAAAATATAATATTAAAAAAAATTGTTTCGTAAAATGCAATTTTATATTTTCTGACAAGGATACAATTATTATCAGGTCAAAGTTAACTACCGTTACTAATTATTTATATCCAATTAAAAATAAACAGTCTGTAGATAAGTAGTTAGATAAAACATTTATTACAATAATTTAATAATAAACCCTATACAAAATTAAAATCTATACTAATAATAAAGCTGTAGAGTTTGATTGTTTGTTTGTTTGTTTGTTTGTTTGAACGCGCTAATCGCAATAATATAATAAACTAGCTTTTGCTCGCGGCTCCGCCCACGTGATCAAACAAACAAACAATCAAACTCTACAGCTTTATAATATTAGTATAGATGTGGGTAGCTTAGCAACGGAAGTCTTCAAATATGAATAATTTTCCCCGTTTTTGCAACATTTTTCACTGATGCTTCGCTTCTAATGGTCGCAGCGTAATGTTATATATCCTAAAGCCTTCCTCGATAAATGGACTATCCAACACAAAAAGAATTTTTCAATTCGAACCAGTAGTTCCTGAGATTAGCGCGTTCAAACAAACAAACAAACAATCAAACTCTACAGCTTTATTATTAGTATAGATATGAAATACTATTTCCAATAAATACACCCAACAGACATACACATAATCCTGGCCTCACAGTAAGATAATTCTTGTGTTGTGGGTATCAAGAATTACGAGAGACTTTCGGTCTCGTAACACTCAAGCCTGAAAAATATTAATTACTAGTAAGACATTTCGCCTAAAGTAATTTTGTACAATTTCAAAAACTGAACCTATTTGTAACTCTTAGCTGCTAGATCAACAAGTGACCCACTTGCTCGTTTGTCTCCTCTTCTGTAAAAAACAAAGTTGTATTTATTGCGTCCTATTGCAGTATTTATACCTCTACTCTTGTTATAGGAAATCCTGGCTATAATCCACTTCACTCGTATTAAGATTAATGGTCTATTGCTAGCTCCTAGTCACCAATGTAGTGCTAGAATGTTCTAGAAAGTTCACCGTCCAGTGTGTCGCAGTATAATATTAACAACTGTATATTGGAATATTCCTTTTTTTTATTTTTTTATTTATGGCTTTCGCATTATTATGCCAGTTTCAAGTATAATTTATTATCAAGTATTTTTACAAGTACGATGAAACACGGGTGCGGTCGATTTCAAGGTCTTGCCGGAGTTTTGGTGTTAACTCCTTTCAGTACACTGTACTTATTCACTTATTTCAATGTTTCCATACAACTGTTCATCACCGTCAATATTTATTGAACAAATCCACACCACTTCTATACAACAAACGCAACTCTAAACTAGTTTATGAAATAAATCAGAATTCCCGCCAAAACTCTATTGGAATATTGTTTATTTTTTCGCGGCCTGTTTTTTTTGTTTTTGTTTGGAGCGAATACAGCGGGGTACATCCTTGTATCCTTGTGCCTGCGTCGGTGACCCGCATGTCCTGTCGCAGGCTCAGAATCTGATGATTGTGTAACTACGTGACCAAAGGAACTCAACTTTATTCTAACATTTGATTTCGGGGGTTTTATAAATTAAGCAAGTTGAAAAGACATTTTGATATTTTGTTTGGAGTGAGATCTGTACGATCTTTTCTCTCAAAGATGTTGCGCTATGAAATGATGAATACAGCTTAGATAAAACTAAGAATTACAAATAAATTTCACAGTTAAGCCAGCGATCACGGCCGACGAGGCCTTGTACGGTTCGATCAACGGTTACAAAACTATTCGTTCTTTGGATACTTGGTTTTGCAATTTTTTCTCTTCTCGCTTTATTGTTTGTTAGAATAGTAAAAACATTAAAATAACTATTTGGAGGATTTATGTGGAAGTGTTTGATACGGTCTTCTATTTTATTTCAAACCAATTACTAAATTGATTTATGCAATGTTTAAAGTCAGACAAAACGGAGTGTTGTAAGTTTTATGTCTTTGTCTCCCTGTCGGTCTGGCCACAGTCTGTCTGATGTCTTATCTGTCTCCGACTTCGTGGTACCTAAACGATGGGAACTATTTTATCGCATTATTTATTTGATATTTTTATATAGATATGTAATGTTATTTTTAGTATAATTTTATTGTGCCAGCAATAAATGTTTCTTTCTTCTTTTCTTCTTCTTCTTTCTCATAGGTACTTTAATTAAGAGGGTTAGGTTATTTATTTTGCAATAATGCTGCGATATCGCCTGATAAAGTTACATTGTCAATTTTGAACTGGAATATGTTTGATATCTTACGTAACAACTCCTCGATTCGCTTCTTCCCTCTTGGGAGTGTGAAGAATCATTTTCAAGCCATGATTGTGGTGACCACCGATAAACTCATTGTTTGTCGGTGGTCGCTGTTTTTTCTGACTATACTACATTCAGCATTGTGTTCAGTGCAGTCACTTTGCCGCGCTCGGATAAAAAAAAATTGTAATATCTTTACATTGGTTGGCGCGTCTGTTTGTGATCGTGTAACTTTTGAACGATTGACCAATTGAGGTCATATTCACACCATAGAGATTTGTTTATTAACGGTTTGTAGCTACATGAATTCATGATACGATCCACGGGAACGGAGCAGTAACGTGTATGAAATCACGAACAGCTAGTTATGTATAAAATAATATAAAACATGTTTAGTTGACAGCATCTTCATAATATTACCAAAGAAACACGTCAAGATGTAAAAACCTGTTATTTTTTTAACTAAGGAATTTTTCCTTGAAGATATTCAAGTTATAACTTTTTATAGTTTCCTCGCTTTTTAGCTTGAACAGGAGGTACTGTTTTCGGCTCGTATGTATCCTTATTAGCTTGAATGGCGAGACGAGCCGGTCTCTCGGCTGTAGTAACACCACATAGAACATTGAATTACAAAGCACTGCATGGCACTGAACTGCGCTCGACACTACTAGACATAAGATGTTAAGTCTCATCATTCCCAGTAATTTCACTGGCCTCAATGTCCTTCAAACCGAAACACAACAGTGCTTACACACTGTTGCTTGGCGGCGTAAATAGGCAAAGCGATGGTACCAGCCCAGACGGCCTCTCGCATACGAGGGACCTACCACCTTGTAAAAAATATAACTTCTTTACCTACTACTCGGTATTTGATACTGCTTAGATTATTCACTGTGACTGAATGCTCTGCAAGATAATCATAAAACAAAACAATCCTTCGAGCCGGATTTGAACCAGCGACCTATGGATGTCCATTTCATTACCTCTACAGTCCACCGCTCTACCAACTGAGCTATCGAAGGTTGTGATGAGGAAAATTAAATTGTACATTGGATTTATAAAAAAAAAATTATATTTAACAAACTTTAATTTCTCTAATGACAGGTGAAGAAATCGTAATATGTACGTATAATGGCGGTAAATATAGAATGTCAGATCATTATAGTTGAGCCTGCTAAAAGAATACATACGCAGTCACACCTGTAATCCCCGTAGAGGTAGGAAGGGATGTAAGCAGTACCCACATTTCGCCAAGCGTATCTCCATCCCATGATGTGATAGGAGGCAAGCCTATCACCATATCGGGCACAATTCCAAACTCCGGGCTGATACTAAGCGTTTCGTGATAGAAAAACCCAATAGCACTCTTACCCGGCCCGGGAATCTAAACCGAGACCTTAGCAGAGAAGTTGTACAGCGTCCGCAATACAGCAAAGCCACCGAGGCAGTGATAAAAGAAGTGAGAGTAAAAATTGTAGCCAAGCACCGATATTCCAGTTTTCAAGATATTATTTGTTAGCTCAGTTGGTAGAGCAACAGACTGTAGAGTGTAGAGGTATAAAATGTGTAGGCACCGTTTCAAATCCAGCTATAATTGTTTTGGATACTGGTATCAATTGTAAAAAAAAAGTAGCGATCACTCAGCGGGGAGAGGCTCGGACTGTCGAAATGAAAGTAGGAGGTTAGAAACCAGCCCCAAGAGCATCCACATCTGATTTTTCTAAGTCATGCGTATTTCAATTGTTAATTATCGCTTGCTTTAACACAAGGATGCATACCTGAAAAGTTCTTCATAAAAATTTCGAAGGTACGTGAAATCTACCAACCCGCATTAGGCCTGTATGGTAGGCTAAGCTTACTCCTGGCGCGTGCCCAGTAGTCGGATTGTATAAAACAGGGCTAGAATCATAATTACTATCAAAGCCTGTAAATCTAACTGTGTTTAAAAAATCGACTTGTGGTGGCAAGTTGCTGTTTCGTACTATGATTGAAATTTCCGCAGGACCACCCTCCCGCCATTTTCTAGTCCTCATTCATTTTATTTATGTTTGCCAACGCACCTCATTTCTGTTCTGCTATTATGGACATTCATGGGCAGTGTAGATCACATACCATCAGTTGACACACTTCCTACTTTGCCGGACTCTGCTTTAAGAAACATCCAGCAGGATATTTCAAGGATACTATGTATTGGCATAGAATATCTTAAAGTATTAGGTAGGGCTAGCAGGACGTTTTAGAGGTATAAATGAGAGCCCAAGGTCTCACTGTGTTGGATGCTCAATACCGGGCCAACTAGAAGCATCTAAGTAAGAAGGCGAATCCTGATTCTAAGCAGGTTTAATGCCAGGCAAAAGATGACTACATAGGTACAATTAGAAACCAGTTATAAGCATCTATCGGTTATCATTCTGCAGCAACCAGTTACTAAAATATGTAAAGACGTTAACATTTAAAACAACTTTTATTTGTGTACATAATTTAAAATGCCAGTATTTGAGCAAAAACAACCTATTAGTGGGAATTGATAAGTATCTGAAATGTTTTTGCTTACCTACATACATACATAGACTCACGCCTGTTTCCCATAGAGGTAGGCAGAGACAACGGACTTCTATCTGCACGATGCTTACACACCTCTTTGGCCTCCTTCAGTCTCATTAAAATCTTCATGCACGCACGTTGGGTTGAGGTACTTCTGACCTAGCCTTTCTGGAGAATATCTCCGACTTGTGCTAAGAAAGT
The DNA here is from genome assembly GCA_949126905.1 of Amorpha juglandis. Classification (NCBI taxonomy): domain Eukaryota; kingdom Metazoa; phylum Arthropoda; class Insecta; order Lepidoptera; family Sphingidae; genus Amorpha; species Amorpha juglandis. Next base: position 10,095,779 of record OX421386.1, on the reverse strand, counting down.
TAGCGTAAAAATTAAAAAAATATATAATTACTATCTTTTTATTCCTATGGTAAATTATTTTAAGTGATTATTGATTATACAATAAAGAGTTTTATATTGTATTGTATTGTAAATTAATCATGTTTGCTTACATAATTTAAATCTATATATATAAAAATGAATCGCTGTGCGTGTGTCTCGCAAAAACTCGAGACTGGCTGTACCGATTTGGCTAATTCTGATCTTGAAATATTTGTGGAAGTACAGGGAAGGTTTACCCGGTGAGAAAAAATGAGTAACATAAATAATAAGTAAAGGAAAACACTAAAAACGACAACTTAATTTTCCAGTACAAACTGTTCCTGGGTATGATAATAAGTAAAGGAAAACACTAAAAACGACAACTTAATTTTCCAGTACAAACTGTTCCTGGGTATGATAATAAGTAAAGAAAACACTAAAAACGACAACTTAATTTTCCAGTACAAACTGTTCCTGGGTATGAATCACTTGATGTTTTTTTTGAGGACAGGACAGGACAGGACAGGATGGGACGGGACGGGACGGGACGGGACGGGAAAGGACAAGACAGGGACAGGGACAGGGACAGGGACAGGGACAGCGACAGCGACAGCGACAGCGACAGCGACAGCGGCAGCGACAGCGACAGCGACAGCGACAGCGACAGCGACAGCGACAGCGAAAGCGACAGCGACAGCGACAGCGTCAGCGACAGCGACAGGACACGGACAGGACACGGACAGGACACGGACAGGACACGGACAGGACACGGACAGGACACGGACAGGACACGGACAGGACACGGACAGGACACGGACAGGACACGGACAGGACACGGACAGGACACGGACAGGACACGGACAGGACACGGACAGGACACGGACAGGACACGGACAGGACACGGACAGGACACGGACAGGACACGGACAGGACACGGACAGGACACGGACAGGACACGGACAGGACACGGACAGGACACGGACAGGACACGGACAGGACACGGACAGGACACGGACAGGACACGGACAGGACACGGACAGGACACGGACAGGACACGGACAGGACACGGACAGGACACGGACAGGACACGGACAGGACACGGACAGGACACGGACAGGACACGGACAGGACACGGACAGGACACGGACAGGACACGGACAGGACACGGACAGGACACGGACAGGACACGGACAGGACACGGACAGGACACGGACAGGACACGGACAGGACACGGACAGGACACGGACAGGACACGGACAGGACACGGACAGGACACGGACAGGACACGGACAGGACACGGACAGGACACGGACAGGACACGGACAGGACACGGACAGGACACGGACAGGACACGGACAGGACACGGACAGGACACGGACAGGACACGGACTGTCCCACCGGGGGGAGGTGGAAGACGAATAAATGTGCGACGGGCTACCTCACGTGCAATAGTGCAGTACCTCACTTAATTGCATTTAATGCAAATAAAACATTTGTATTAAGTTTTGACCACATTTTACACAAATATATTATGTAGGTGATACGAAGTTCACCGGGTCATCTAGTAATTGATAAATAAACAGGCATATTTAAGATTCAGGAATCCGACAGAAACGGTATTAGAACTAGAGTCCTAGAAGTTGGTTTGACCAAAACCAATAATCAAACTCTCGACAGTTTACATGTCTATATTATACCCAACAATACAACTACATATCTAATTAGTACAGTTCAATAAAAAAAAACTTAAAACAAATATGTCCGAAGTAGAATGCATCTGTCGACAATCACCGTCATCATGTCCTAAACATGGATTCCTACTCCAACTTAACATAAAACAATCTACCTAAATTTTTTGCAAGTGTTCTCTCGAGCCATGGCAATTACGAAACCACTTGTAAACCATAAAAAACTACTAGCCAACTAACAGCGTCCATTATCATTGCAAAAACTAACCACAGTAACGCTTCTATGGTTTTACCTGCTTGTTATTAGCCGAAATATAGATCGGTAAAATATTCCTTTTTTTTTCTTTTTTTTTTTTATTGCATAGACCGGCATACTAGCAAGTGGGTCACCTGATGGTAAGTGATCTCCACCACTCATGTACGCCCACCACCAGAAGAATCATGGGCGCGTTGCCGACCTTAAAGGAAAGGGTAATTAGGGATTGGGAAGGGGAGGGGATTTGGGCTTCCGGATATCTCACTCACCGCACGAAATGCAGCAGCAAGCCGCTACTTTACGTCGGTTTTCTGTGAGATGGTGGTAACGACCCGGTTGAGCCAGCCCATTTATGCTGTAGACAAAAATGTCTACAGCGTGGCTCTACCACTCATAAGAGACATCTTCATTGCAGACCAAATAAAGTAACGTAAAAATAAGGATTACAGTATGGGTGATACAATGGGCGGTTTTATTAATATTATGATGATAAATTGCAAATACATACATGATATTTAGTTTCATTATTATATTGTGGATCATCTATGTCGGTAGGCAAAATGTCTGCGTTGAAAAATGATTATAAGTATACAAGTTTACAAGATGGTAGGTCCCTCGTATGCGAGAGGCCGTCTGGGTTGTTACCATCACTTTGTCTATTTCTGCCACCAAGCAACAGTGTGTAAGCACTGTTGTGTTTCGGTTTGAAGGACATTGAAGCCAGTGAAATTACTGGGCATTATGAAAGACATCTTATGTCTCGGGGTGAGGAGATCAGTTCAGTGCCATGCAGTGCTTTGTGATTCAAAGTTCTGTGTGGTGTTGCTTCTGTTTATAGGCAGGTGTGGCGCTTACTATCAGGCGAGCCACTTGCTCATAAGTCATAACTGTTGAGTTCTCCTCCCTTCCCAAATCCCTTCACCCTGGGATGAGATACAGGGGTCGCCAGTATCCCTTTAGCACGGACCCCTGCAGTTTATCCCAAAGCGTCAAAAAAACTATGTAATCCACATCCCACATGTTAGTAATCTCGTGTGCCACATCTTTGGACATTTTATCCTTTTGATGAAATATTATTATTAAAGGGATAATGCCCTTTATTGATAAGTATGTCCATGTTAATGCTAAATAACTGCATTACCATTTGTGATACGCAAAACAATACAAGGTAATATAGAATTCTGTTTGATAACTATTATATAATGACATTTGAACCTTATTCAGTTAATATTTGAGTCCAAAATTGATCATCATTCCACAAAAAACGATTTAGTTCCTTTTATCAAAACAATGATAATGAGATGAGACTTTAATGGACCTTTTGGCATGTATTATTCATTTTAATACTAGAATGAGACCGGGCATATATTGAGATACGTCATAAAAAATAACATCATTGAATTTAAATAGGTTTAATTTACCGATGACAGTGATTCGTATGCAGTTTTGCATGACTGATCCACACGCCTTGTGTGGATCGCGTTCCAGGATCAGCCAGTGTATATCCGGTTCTCCCGAGGGGCTTGCTATAGAACTTGATGGTTGTTTGTGGCGGGTATATGGGTACAACCTTGTATACCTGTGCCTGCATCGGTCATCCGCCTGTCACAGGCTCCTCGATTTGCTTCTTCCCTCTACGGAGTGTGAAGAAGCATTTATACAGGCCGGCTTGTTTCTGGTGACCACCGATAAACTCATTGTTTGTCGGTGGTCGCTGGTTTGTTTGACTGCGCTACGCTTACCATCAGGTGTGGTGCAGTCACTTTGCAGTGCTCGGATAAAAAAAAACACGGACTTCGGCTTTTTTAACATGATCAGGATTTAATGTATGTATATTATATGTTTCAGATGGTATGTATTTCAATATTACCGCTTCTTTCCTTAGCAATATATATTTGTTCGTCTAATTTTGGACTCAAATAATCAACTGCATATTTAATTTCTGTATTCCCATCAGTATTGGAAGAAAACATTGAAAATTAAAACTTCTTCATTAATAGTAATCAAAAAAACTTAAACTAAAACAGTGTAACAATAATTTAAAGTGCTTTAATTTTTACTACTTTTGTCTGCAACCATACTGCATTCAGTATACCTATTTGAAGGGAAAAGTCAAACCGAAAGGAATTCGTGTCCCACGATATTCCACTAGAACAAAGCGTCACGACTTCTAATGAAATATTAACAAAAACAGTTCACTATTGACGCCGTGACTGCGAGAACGGCTTATGTGCAAACATGATTTAATAATAAGACTGTCAAGAAAAAGTTTTAAGTACGCATCACGCCTGAAATCGTTAAAGGGGTAGGCAGAGATGTAACTAGTACACCCTCAGTTTACCGTGGTTATTTCCGTCCCACGATATGATAGGGGAAGAACCTATTGCCATACTGGACTAAATTTTAGACTTCGGGCTAATATTTAGCATTTCGTGATAATAAAACCCAAAATCATTTTTACCCGACCCGGAGATCGAACCCGAAACCTCAGCACAGCAAGTTTTGTCTAACGATTTATTTTGAGATTATGAACCCTATTTATAAAAGCCATTTCAAATTTAAGTACTCTAATATCCTTGACTGAAATGATTAGCCGCTCTTGCACTCAAGAAGTAAATTCTACGTTATTCGTGAATTAGTTGTTATTTATTACGTTGTTTTGTTATTTTTTAAAATCATCTCATTATTTGAATGGCATATCATCAGTGGTACACACTAATTCAATTGCCACAAACTGCCGAAGTTCTTTTGAAAATCATGATGATGATGGCCTCCACGACGTATCCGTCGACGGCTAACCTTGTAGTTCCGGAGTAGGTATGTTTTTCGCTGATGTGAGCGAATATGGCTAGCTAGCCCTAATTTGGAGTTAAAAGTCCTGTCGCAGGACGCGCAGAAAAGTTGTCCTGACGAGTTATAAGTGTAAGTGTACACAACTTTAGGTCTTAATTTTTTTTTTTGAAATCTTATTATTTTTAATCTTTTAAAAATCATAGAACCTACGTAAATTAACTTTGATCATGCCTTCATAATAGTTTCGCCGGGTTTGTCTCCAAGGTATATGTACAGAGAAAACTTCGAAATAACGCGGCTACCCCACGTATATTTTACGGTATCCTGATTTCTTAAGCTGGGTTGCACCAACTTACTTTAGCAATGACAATATTAAAGTACCGGTTAAGCCAACCATGAGTTGCACCATTTAACAAATGTTAGATGCCGTCATAACTTTTGCTGTTAACCATAATCGCCCAGGATTCGCTGGTTAAAGCTATTGTTTAAGTTAAATAGCTGTCAGATGGTTCCATTATAACCACAACACCAAACCGATATAAAATAAAGCGTCTGTGCTCCAAAATAATATCATGTCCCTGCTTCTAGAATTAATCGAGAAATCTAGTAGTATCGGAATACTATGGTGCAACACATTTCGCAGTCAATGTTAAAGGCAGCGTTACTGTTATCGTCAAATTAGACATAAACCTTAACTACAACTGTTATTATGGTGCAATCCAGCCTTAGTAATGAAAAGACAACGTTGCTCAAAGATTTTGACATTTATGTTATTATATAGGTTGATGACATTTTCATCTACTCTGTGTTCTAGGATATCACAACTATAAATTTAAGATAATTAGAAAATCGATTTTATTAAAACAATAAACGAATTCTATAACCTGTTCCACGTGATTCTCGGGTCTCATTTGAAAAGAAAAAAATACCAAAAAGGTCAATCGTTTTAAACGTGACCACCAAATCTAAATTCACGTGATCGCATTGACAATAAAACAAAGAAAAAAGGCCATACAGCCACTGATATGTTATGTCCAGAATATATAATCCGAGAGCCAAAATATTTATTTTTCCAAGATATTTAAGGTTGGAGTCATGTTTACCAAATAAATGCGTTTTCGTAAAACGGTACTTTTTAAAGTTCTGTACTCAAAGGATACTAACAGAACCCTACTACTAAGACTTAGTCGCTGTCTGCCTGTCGTCGAACTATATTGGGCTCTATTTTTAACGCCACACCAAAAGGAGGAGTGTTTTAAGTTTCACCCTTTTGTCTGTCTGTGGCGTCGTAGCGCCTAAACGAATAGCCCGATTTGAATATATATTTGAATATTTTTTTTTGTTTAAAAGCTGGTTTAATCGTGATGGTTCATGCCTTTGTTTGAAGAAAATCTGATAAGCCGTTTAAAAGTTGCACATTTTTTTTCAAAAGACGTCTGAGGTTTTAACAAGTATTTTTAAAGGTTAGCGGTCTTAACCGCAATAGCTGATAGGTACTTTTTATAACACAGGCCAACAAACGAGCAAATGGGTCACCTGATGACAAGAGATCTCCACTGCTTATGTCTGCTTACGAATCTAGAAACATCATGGGCGCCTTGCCGACCATAACGGAAAGGAATAATTAAGGGAATGGGATGGAGGTGGAATTTGGTCTTGGATTTGATCTCACTCATAGTGCGAATCACAACAGCAAGCCGTCATTAATTCGTCAGTCATGTGTGGTGGTTACGTTTCTCCGAGATTATTTCTGGCCCTTCAATGTGATGAGAGCGAGCCTATCATCATACCAGGAAAAATTCCAATCCCGAGCAATTCATGTGAGATTTTTGAAATCGCAAACTCTGATGATGATTGCTTTACCTAGGAATTGAACCCAGAAACTCGTGGTACTCAGCCTTAGTACACTACCACTAAACCAACAAGGCGATTGCCTGTTTAAAAAGGTATTATTCAGACAATTGTCCTTTTACAAATTACCTCACTGCACGTATTACAATTGTCCACAATCACGAAACACACCACGTACAACCTCGATTTCGAATAAACTCTCATAAAAATGCCATAGAAGTCACCGTGGGCGACCAGAGACAAGTAATGTGGGTTAAAAGATCAACTACCAATATTTCGCACTTACACGGCCAGACAAACGGGAAGGGGCAATTTAAGACTCCGGGATCATATTAGGTCAATTGTAGTTTAGTGATTTGACAGATGTAAAATCTCAGACCAACCGTAAAGTTTATTGAGGGCATTTAATAAACGGGCTGTTAAAATGTTTGACACTGTGTATTGTTGAGAAATACTGCAAAACTACACTAATATTATATAGAGATTTGTATTTTTGTATGTAACGAATAAACTTAAAAACTACTAGACCGATTTGAAAAATTCTTTCACCATTAGAGTTCTACATTATCCGTGATGAAAATAGGCTACTTTTTATCTCGGAAAAAGCAGATCACGCGGGTGGAGCCGCGAGGAAAAGCTAGTATTGTAATAAAATTATGGTGAAACGAGGCGGATTGTGTGTGTAAATTGAATAAACGTACATAGCCTCATACATTCAACGTACATATGTGCATATCTTGAATTCTAAATAAAAACAATCAGTATATTGTTAGAAATAACAATATATGTATATCGATAAAAGTTTTTATAAGAGTGTAAATTATGAAAAACGTAAAACCAATTTCGCTAATTTGTACCCAGCAATTTCGTAATTAATATAGATAGTCACGCCTGTTATCCCTAAAGGGTTAGGCACAGGTGTCAACAGTACACCTAAATTTCGCCGAGCGTATTTCCGTCTTATGATGTGATAAGGGGCGAACCTATCACCGAGCAAAATTCCAGACTCCGGGCTAATACTGGGCATCACGAAGATAGAAAAATCCAATATTACTTTTACCCGACCCGGGGATCGAACCCGAGACCTCAGCACAGCAGTCGTACCGCGTTCGCAATAGAACTGCGCCACCGAGGCAGGCAGTTTAGTAATTAACTAGGTATAATAAGGTGAATCCGTAATCAATTACAGTGTGAAATCCCTAATCATTAATTAGCATTAAATTCCGTTATTAAACATTACTCAAGTGTGAATGAGTGAGCAGTACTGCCAAATAATTGTTGTAATTCTTTATAGTAAGCGATCAAAGAATTCTACAATCACTGCCATTAGGCACTCATACCTTAAAGGTCAGTTGACGTGTGTTGAAACATTTATGTACATCTTTAATTCATATCCACCAACAATAATGATACCTAAACTATTGGAATTATGCATATTATTTAAGTGAAACTTCTTTAGAATCGTTGTGATTTGAAACACTATGAAACGAAAATGCGTCACGACTAAGACAAACACCTTACGCCTTGGGGGATTACAGTCGTAAAGTTTAATAATCGTACAAATAAATGACATGTTTACTTTAGTTAACATATTTTTTTTTTGCTTTGTTGGATGTTTATTGACAATATTTTATTGCTTACCTGTACTGTACTGTACCCTGCGCGCGTTGCTACGCCACCAACTGAAATAAATTTGAAGGAAAGAGATTACACAAATATGAAATTCATTGGAATGACAGTGGCGCCATCTGTCGAAAGTTGTACCAACTCAGTAACCTTCGTGGGCTCATGCACAACAACTTTGCTAAAGATCATCACATGATCAAATGCATAGTTTACGATTTTATTAAGGACATACAGACAAACATTCATTTTTATATTTATATAGATCGCAGATGACTGTTTAAACCTCAATACAGACAATTAGGCGTTTTAGAACTCGAGGGATTTCCCAACATTACAAAATAGGCATATGCGTTAACACCACAGTTCTAACATCATATAAACGTAAAAACGGTGGAGATCACTTACCATCAGGTGACCCACTCGCTCGTTTGCTGGCCTTGCTAAATACACGATGAGGGGTTTCAAATAAACCCGTAGCAAATATTTGCTAATCCCACAAACATTAACGAAACGCACTAATGACTTTGGTGATCATTATCCGTACTTATGAAAGTTTTCGAACGAAGATTATTAATTATAGCTCTTTGTTTGTTCTTTTTATGCCCTTGAATAGCGAAACAAGCAGATCGCCTGATGGTAACTGACACAACACCACATAACTTTCAATTACATAGCACTGTATAATGGCATAATGTCCAGTAATTTGTTCCTCAGCACAGCAGTCGTACCGTGCATACGCAATACAACTTTAACTTTAACTTCTGGTGTGCTATTCAAATTTATTTAGCACTAACATTCGCCCGCGGCTCCGCCCGCGTGAAATTTTGCACCGTTATATTATCGATATCGCCTATGTTCATCAGGGATAATGTCGGATTCTAATGGTGAAAGAATTTTTCAAATCGGTCCAGTAGTTTCAGAGGCTGTTCAATGCAAACAAACGATCAAATCTTTCCTCTTTATAACATTAGTTTAGACCATCGACTTATAAAAAAAGGAGGACGGAGCGCTACTAATATCGACAGTGATGCAGGTTCTTGATGTATGTGTGCGAAAGTTGAGGGATACCAGATAAATGAAAATATTCCCCATTTTTAACCAACTCCTAAAAGGTTTTATATTCGACCCGTGTGTATTGAATAAAGTATGTACATGGTAATTAAGTACTTAGTTCAAACAATTAATTGATTCGTGTAATTGTGGGGTAGGTATATGAAAAGATAAAAATTAAATTAAAATGATTTATTTTTTTATAAACATGCCTTTTACTTTGCACGGACCGTTCAGTAGCTTCTAATTTGGAAATATGGTGATCTCGAATGCTCAAATATTTTTCTAAAATACATTTAATTAGATTAATCCTATATTCGGTGCCTGCCAGAGTGTGTTTTAATTCCAAATTGAAAAAAAAAATACTATTCGCTATAAAATGTCGTCACCATTCCGCATGACGAGAACCTCGTAAAAGCCAAAAAGATAAAACTACCAAATATTTAGATGTGGCACACGAGGTTACCGAGATGTGGGATGTTGACTCAACAATAATTGTACCGATAGTCGTCTCTGGGTTGATACCGAAGAGCCTCGACAAACATCTTCAGAGGCTCTCAATTGGTCTTTGGGTCAAAGTCCAGATACAGAAAGCGGTGTTATTGGACACAGCACGCATTGTGAGGAGGTTTCTCTTTCTTAGGTCCTAACCGCCGGTGGCTTGGGTCCTAGGCCTCGCCATTGGAGAGTAATATTTTTATATTTTTAAATGTTTTGTTTTTTGTTTGTAACTTTTATTTAAAAATGTAAAACATCCTTTTAAAATAAAGAGTACTGTACAAAAAAAAGTTCAAAACGCACTGATAAATAAATAGTATACGTAATATGTTAAATAATTTTATTCTAATATGTGTAATGTAATTATTATGATCCATGTTGGTTGAAATAAATGATATTATTATTATTATTATAAATAAAAAAAGTCGGGGCTTGTGCCGCTGCCGCGCAACACAAATTTTACCGAATCCAAAAATACCTTTAGACATTAATGTTATTATTTACTTCTCACAGAGTTTCTAAAGATAAATTTTATGTTTTGGTTATCTTGATAATATGAAGCCGGTTAAGCTTCAAAAAAGAAGGTTCTCAATTCGGCGAATTTATTTTTTATTTATTTGTTTGTTCGAGGAGTTTAATATCTTTACTCCATATTCCGTTATCAGATTTTAACAAAATATATATGCAGTACCATAGCTAGGAAGGGAGAGGGGGGCACTCTACCCCGGTTGTCACCGGTTTTGGGAACTCGACCTGATATAACCCGAAATAATATTCAAAAATTGGGAAATCCTCTCCTCTATCCTCCTTTTTTGAAATCGGTTAAAATACATTAAATCATTTTAAAGCTTTCATTCTTAGGGTGACAGCCAAATCAAATCCACCCCGGGTGCCACCCGTGCTAGCTACGCCACTGTATATAGGAGACCGCTTAGTACTTAAACTTTATCGAACATCAACATATTTCAACAAAGCGGTCCATATTTGATGGGAAAATATATGTTCGTACATTAAAAATAAAATATACGCTTAATTGACAACCTCCTCCTGGTTTAAAGTCGGTTAGTAATTTTTGAACTAATGTTCTTAATTACAACGGAATACTCACACTTTGGGGAAAATACCTCATTTATTTTCTGGCAACACATGCACGTGAAGTTGACGTTTATATTCCGAATATTACGTAAATAATTTTACCAAAAACATTATAAAAGTGATTATAAATTTATATGTTACCTGTGCTAAGTAATTCCTTGATATTTCTTTTTCGATGTCGAATTGTTTTTACAATGTTTTATGACACATGTCGGCATTATTATATTTTTTTAAATCCAAGTTGGAGTGAACGTTACACAAGGCGGTCGTGTCGCGTAATGGCGGAAACTGGCACACTATGATGAGAGTGTGTGCGTGAGACCCGTATACGTACAGCATTCTGGCACACTATGGGTCACTTCACTTTCGATGTATGGGACGTGGTGTCCCCCATAGTCTATGGTTTAGACTAGTGTTTCCCAACGTGGGGCCCACGCCCCACAGGGGGGCAATTTGATAGTTAAGGAGAGAAATTTAAAAATGGACTCGACATGATTTTAACCCTTTCGCTTTGGGTTATTTAAATGCAATGCTAGATATCGGTGACAAATTTTACAAAAACTGTTACGGTGGGGTATGGCCTAAAAAAGGTTGGGAAACACTGGTTTAGACAATACCATAGAAAAATATTTTAAAAAAAAGCTAGTACTTCAGTTTGCTTCAACAATTTACTTCACCTTCAGCTCGTTGAAAGAAATCTAAATAAAATAATATGAATCCCCAAATAACAAAGTTCTTGAGTATGTTCCCAACTTTCCTGGTATTGTGAATGTTAAAAACCTTGTTATGGAGTTAAGCAGCCATTTTGTAAGCATGATGTGTGTCGTGGACACGGTGAGATGCATACCGACTATCACCGTCGGAATATAAATTATCGTGTCTTTTACCTTTTTATGATATAAACGAATAGCTCCTTTTAGCGTCGGATTTGTATCGGTCGCTGCATACAAATGATATGTAAAGGCACTTTGTGTTCACTAGTTTATCTATGAGTAGCTTTTGCTCGCGACTCCACTCGCGTGAATATCGTTTTATGGGTTTATAAGTAGGCTATGTCCTGATCTTACAACAATTGACCACGTCTTGTGTTATGTAAAACTTACAAAGTGGTAAGTCACTCGTATGCGAGAAGCCGTCTGGGTTGGTACAACCACTTTGTCTATTTCTGTCGCCAAGCATATCTGTTGTGTTTCGGTTTGAAGGACATTGATGCCAGTGAAATTACTAGGAATTATGAGACTTAACATTTTATGCTACAATAACTACTAAAATACACATTTATTATGAAATACATATTGTACTTGTAATACATATGGTATAAACACATGCAATGTATTTCACACCTGCATTACATAACCAACATAATTAGCATAACAGCTGGTAATTAAATATATTCAAAAATCGAACTATCTGTGCCAATTCACAATTTTTTTATAGCCGCAATCACAAGTCGCATTAAATATTCGCCCTAATAAAAAGGCGTTGAATGACAAAATCAATTGCTCGCACTGGAATGGAATTTTAAAATTCGAACACAGAACTTTAAATCGAGCTGTCCCACGAAGTCATAATACTAAGTCCCGTTTACACACAGACAGTTTCTCGTCTAACATAGGCGAGAATATAATAGAAAACTTCTGGTTTTATCAATGACTATGTATACTACGCGGTATATAAAAATTGCGCCACTAAGTTACGGTCACTGCGTACCTCAATATTGCTATCTCGCTTAATCTTAACTTGAACTCCGCTCCCGCTCTCTGTCTGTCAGCTGTCGGACTCCCGACTTTGTTACACAATTTTAAACAGCACATTTAGTAGTATACATTGAAGTCTTATTATATACTAGATATGGAAACACGGAGGTATCGACGCGGACACAATATCTCATTTATTTTGTTCCATGACAAACCAAGCAATTGATTTTGCCATTCCACGCCTTTTCAAATTAAACGATTTACAACAAACTGCAAAAATATATCGTGAAATTCGCCAATAGAGTTTTGAGTAGTATTACTTCTGTATATGGGCAGCTGAGGCGCTTACTATTAGGCGATGCACATGGTCGTTTCGTCATTTAACCAACAAAAAAAAACATAAAACGACGATTTGAGCACTTCCTGCTTTTTAGCCTGTGAACTTTTTTGAACGCCTTTTTTTGAAAACGTATCCTAAATTTAAAAAATTCTTATGCGCGTATTCACAAACAACACATAAGTAAGCTCTTTGCCTGCTTAATTCTGTGTACATGATTGGTCTGTTTTTATTTCACTCCAAAAACTAACCATTGATGTTTAGAGAAATCACCATGTATGCAGTCACGCTCATTATGATGCCTCTTCTTCTTTTAAATTCATGGCTTCGCATTATTATGCATTTCGCCAATGACAAGTATAATTTATTCTCAAGTTTTCACAAGAACTATGAAATATCGGTGTGGACGTTTTCAAGGTCTTGTTGGAGTTTTGGTGTGAATTACTTCCAGTACGATGCTTAATTCACTGATTTCAATGTTTCCATACACTGTTCATCACCGTCAATGTTTATTGCACAAATCCACACCACTTTTAAACAACAAACACAACTTTAAATTAATTTTGAAATCAATTGGAAAAAGCAATAAACCGCCATCGATATATAAGAAAGGAGGATAGAACGCTACTAATATCGTCAGTGATGCAGGTTTATGATATATGTGTGTGAAAGTTGAGGGATACCAGATAAATGAAAATTTTCCCCAGTTTTAACCAACTCCTAAGAGGTTTTATATTCAACCCGTGTGTATTGAATAAAGTATGTACATGGTAATTAAGTACTTAGTTCAAACAATTAATTGATTCGTTTAATTGTGGGGTAGGTATATGAAAAGATAAAAATTAAATTAAAATCCTTTAGAATGATTTAATTTTTTATAAACATGCCTTTTACTTTGCACGTCCGTCCGTTCAGTAGCTTCTAATTTGGAAATATGGTGATCTCGAATGCTCAAATATTTTTCTAAAATACATTTAATTAGATTAATCCTATATTCGGTGCCTGCCAGAGTGTGTTTTAATTCCAAATTGAAAAAAAAGTACTATTCGCTATAAAATGTCGTCACCATTCCGCATGACGAGAACCTCGTAAAAGCCAAAAAGATAAAACTACCAAATATTTAGATCTGGCACACGAGGTTACCGAGATGTGGGATGTTGACTCAACAATAATTGTACCGATAGTCGTCTCTGGGTTGATACCGAAGAGCCTCGACAAACATCTTCAGAGGCTCTCAATTGGTCGTTGGGTCAAAGTCCAGATACAGTAAGCGGCGTTATTGGATACAGCACGCATTGTTAGGAGGTTTCTCTCTCTTATGTCCTAACCGCCGGTGGCTTGGGTCCTAGGCCTCGCCATTGGAGAGTATTATTTTTATATTTTTAAATGTTTTGTTTTTTGTTTTTAACTAATATTTAAAAATGTAAAACATCCTTTTAAAATAAAGAGTACTGTACAAAACAAAGTTCAAAACGCACTGATAAATAAAAAAGCCGGGGCTTGTGCCGTTGCCGCGCAACACAAATTTTACCGAATCCAAAAATACCTTTAGACATTAATGTTATTATTTACTTCTCACAGAGTTTCTTAAGATAAATGTTATGTTTTGGTAATCTAGATAATATGAAGCCGGTTAAGCTTCAAAAAAGAAGGTTCTCAATTCGGCGAATTTATTTTTTTATATATTTGTTTGTTCGAGGAGTTTAATATCTTTACTCCATATTCCGTTATCAGATTTTAACAAAATATATATGCAGTACCATAGCTAGGAAGGAAGAGGGGGGCACTCTACCCCGGTTGTCACCGGTTTTGGGAACTCGACCTGATATAACCCGAAATAATATTCAAAAATGGGGAAATCCTCTCCTCTATCCTCCTTTTTTGAAATCGGTTAAAATACATTAAATCATTTTAAAGCTTTCATTCTTTGGGTGACAGCCAAATCAAATCCACCCCGGGTGCCACCCGTGCTAGCAACGCCACTGTATATAGGAGACCGCTTAGTACCTAAACTTTATCGAACATCAACATATTTCAACAAAGCGGTCCATATTTGATGGGAAAATATATGTTCGTACATTAAAAATAAAATATACGCTTAATTGACAACCTCCTCCTGGTTTAAAGTCGGTTAGTAATTTTTGAACTAATAATGTTCTTAATTACAACGGAATACTCACACTTTGGGGAAAATACCTCATTTATTTTCTGGCAACACATGCACGTGAAGTTGACGTTTATGTTCCGAATATTACGTAAATAATTTTACCAAAAACATTATAAAAGTGATTATAAATTCATATGTTACCTGTGCTAAGTAATTCCTTGATATTTCTTTTTCGATGTCGAATTGTTTTTACAATGTTTTATGACACATGTCGGCATTATTATATTTTTTTAAATCCAAGTTGGAGTGAACGTTACACAAGGCGGTCGTGTCGCGTAATGGCGGAAACTGGCACACTATGATGAGAGTGTGTGCGTGAGACCCGTATACGTACAGCATTCTGGCACACTATGGGTCACTTCACTTTCGATGTATGGGACGTGGTGTCCCCCTTTTTTTATAAGTCGATGTAAACCGCCCTGTCAGAATTCCCGCCAAAACTCCATTATTATCCTCATAGTAATGTTTATGAATACGGAGATTATATTGGCCAGTTTGTATTGGTTACTATAGTTACTAGTTCTTAGAAACCTAGTTTAAACTCGGAATACGATTTGTAATAAGACCGTTAAAGTCTATAATAGCGATCATGGCTTTGATAACGTAATTGATCATTGAGTTTAATGAACAGTACTGATTAATTCGGATAATGACCAAAGCGACCTTGCTCACATTTCGCTGTACATGTCCGTCAGTGGATTTGACAGTGAAAGGCATCCGTCCTTGGTTGTTCGCACGTTTTACTACGCTATTTTTTTATATTATGCGTGGTCATTTTGTATAAGCACAAATATTGTGGTGGTAGGATATTGATATCTGCCCGGATAGCAACCACTGTTCACATAGTGTTAAAACCTTCCATAGTCACCACTTAAACCACTTAACTTGTGTGGATCGCGTTCCAGGATCAACCAAACCTATAACTGGCTCTCCCGACGGGCTCGCGAGATGACTTGATGGTTGGTTGGGCCAAATATAAATGTACATCCTTGTATCCCTGTGCCTGCAAATGTCATCCGCCTGTTCTGTCGCAGGCCCCTCGATTTGCTTCTTCCCTTTTCGGAGTGTGAAAGAGCATTTATACAGGATGGCATGATTCTGGTGACCACCGACTCATTATTTGTCGGTTGCCGCTGGTTTTTTTTGACTGCACTGCGCTTACCATCAGCTGTAGTGCAGCCACTTGTTGGGATAAAAAAAATATTCATCATGGTAGTACTATTGTCTCATAGAAAATAGACATCAAGTGTCCGATTGCTATTGCGTTCCGTACGTTGATATTACTCGAAGGGCAAATCTACCTCCCCCCCCCCATTCTAGTCTTTCAAGATCGGCAACGCATGATTCGTCTTTTTCTTATTTGATTGCAATTGAATTGAAAAAAACGAGACGAGCAAGGCGCTCGCCTGATTGTAAGCGCCACGCCTGTCTATAAACAGAAGCAACACCACACAGAACTTCAAATTACAAAGCACTATATGGCACTGAACTGCGCTCGTCACCCCGAGACATAAGGTGTTAAGTCTCATAATGCCCAGTAAGTAATCGTCTGAGCTGGTATCCACTTATGGCCGGCGCTCATTGACGGCATGGCACGGCAGGTCATGCTGCGGCATCCCGCGGCGTCCCGTGGCATGCCGTGGCATCCTGCTGAATGCTCAGCCACTCTCTCTCTCTCGCGCACCGCGGCAATCCGTGGAATGAAACGGCATGACACGGGACGCCGCGGGATGCCGCGGGATGCCGCGGCGCGTCGCGTCATGCCACAGCATCCCGCGGCACGTCGCGGCACTGTGGTATTGAAATAAAGTAACGTGAATTCTAAACTCGTGGCAATAAGATTCAAAATAACTTGATTAGTAATAAAATCCTTTGCCATGCCATGCCGTGCCATGCCGTCTATGAGCGCCGGCCCTTACTCGCTTGCCGCATTTCAACTATAAAAAATCCATTGCAGCGGAGAAATCGCCATAAAACCTTAAAAATAAATGACTAAGAATTAAAAGTGTACATAAGGTCGCATACCTTGCTCTTGAGTTTAATTACACGTCATAAGGTCACTGGGTCTAGTCCCAAATAATAAACGATATACTAATTAAAATCCTACGGGGAGTATCGCTGCATGTTAAATAGTTTCAAGGTTCTTTTTACTATTTGATTAAATGACGCGATGAACAAAGAGCTCGCCTGATGGTAAGCGCTACGCCTGCCCATAAACAGAAGCAACACCGCACATAACTTTGAATTACAAAGCACTGCATGGCACTAAACTGCGCTCGTCACCCCGAGACATAAGATGTTAAGTCTCGTAATGTCCAGTAATGTCACTGGCTTTAATGTCCTTCAAACCGAAACACAACAGAGCTTACACACTGTTGCTTGGCGGCAGAAATAGACAATGCAGTGGTACCAACCCAGGCGGCCTCTCGCATACGAGGG
This sequence comes from Amorpha juglandis, assembly GCA_949126905.1. NCBI lineage: Eukaryota > Metazoa > Arthropoda > Insecta > Lepidoptera > Sphingidae > Amorpha > Amorpha juglandis. The sequence goes on along the minus strand of OX421386.1, from coordinate 10,078,282 downwards.
AAGTTCCACCTTGTAAATTACACTTAATAAAATTCAGAGGTCAATAATATACTATAATCATCTAATTGGTAGGTACTCTGAGAAATCAATAAGTTACTGGGTTCCAATCTCAGGTCGTTCAATAATTAGATGTCTTTGAGTTTTACTTTTAAAACTCACATACCAGATGCTATGCACTGAAATTTGTTTGCAAAACATAGTACCTTGTAGCAACAGTGGTAGAGCCACGCCGTAGACAGTTTTATCTACAGCATGAATGGACTGGCTGACTGGGTCGTTACCACTGTCTCATAAAAAACCGACGTAAAGTAGCTGCTTGCTGCTGCGTTTCGTTCGGTGAGTGAGATATCCGTGGGCCCAAATCCCCCTCCCTTTCCCAATCCCTTAATTATCCCTTCCCTTTAAGTTCGGCAACACGTCTATGATTCTTCTAGTATTATAGGCGTACATGGGCGATGGAGATCACTTACCATCAAGTGACTCACTTGTTCGTTTGCCGGTCTATGCTATAAAAAAAACGTACTCTATCACAACATGGGACGGAATTATGCTTGACGTAGCATGCTTGTATTAGTTGCAGTTATGAGTAAAATGTAAAAATTGCAGCATTACATATACATGAATGGAATTTATTATTGCACGTGGGATGCCCTGCGTGAGTTTCCTTTGGAAGATGTAAATATGCTAATTGTATCCAGTACTATCGCTAATGGTAATTGGAAGGTCACTGTATATTTATATAATATCATTATATAAACGGGTCCTAATCGCGTAGTATTTGAAGGTATTTATTAATTATTGAAGTTATACTTCTTTAGGCGCGTTATGAAAAAATGATGAGAGTGAAATTTTAAGATGCGCGCGCACCTGTGACACAAAAAATTAACAGTATGAAGTTAGGCGCGTTAAGAAAAAATGATGAGAGCAGTATGAAGTTAGGCGCGTTATGAAAAAATTATGAGAGTGAAATAAAAAAATAAATAAATAAATATAAATAAATAAATATAAATATATATATATATATATATAATTATATATAGATGCGGTTTTTATTTTATAATTTGGAACATGGTGCCGTAAAAAAAGTACCAGGTTCGCATAAACGCGAAGAGAGTAGAATGTCCATTTTTCATGGCGAGTAGCCGTAATTAATAAACAAATGACGATTTGGACAAAGAAAAACTCTTTAGGTTTTTTCTTATTCGGAACATGTTGCCGTAAAAAGTACCAGGCTCGCATAAACGCGAAGAGAGTAGAATGTACTTCTATCATGTCGAGTGGATATGTTGATATAAATTAAAATACTTTTATTTAATATAATTAACACTAAATATTATTAAATTATTAATGTTAAATACTTATTATTGGTTATTTAATGATGCCAAAGAAGTATAACTTCTCACGCGCGTACATAAGTACACGCACCCATATTTTTTTTTTATTTATTAGTATTTGACTCAACCCGTGACCACGGCCGATGCAACTCGTTCGAAACGTCGGGTTAGAAGTAAATAATAGAATTAAATGAATATTCAAGTATATTTATTTATTATTATTTGATTGCATGATGAGACGAGCATGATGGTAAGCGCCACAACTGCCCATTAACAGAAGCAACACCACACAGAACTTTGAATTACAAAGCATTACATGGTACTGAACTGCGCCCGTCACCCCGAGACATAAGATGTTGAGTCTCATAATGCCTAATAATATCACTGGCTTCAAAATCCTTCAAACCGAAACCCAAAAGTGCTTACTATTGCTTGACGGCAGAAATAGACAAAGGCGTGTTATCAACCCAGACGGCTTCTCGCATACGACTACCACCTTAAATTGTAACTAACAATAAATTCCAACAGGCAAAAATATAAACACCCATGTTAGATATCGAACCCAGACCCAAGTTGTAATTGCAATGTTTGTCTCAAAACTAGGTTCAGTCAGGTCACGTATGGAAATAACTGGTTTTGTACAGCTCTGTGTCCTTCATTGTGAGCTGTTATTCCGTAATGCAATGCAATGAAGCTCTTAGCTCCGCACGATTCCAATTCTGCTTGTTTAGAATCAGCATTAGATGTTTCTGTAATTTCTAATGACCTTCTGTAAGTTCGCCGGTCCTGGTATTTGGCATTTAAATTATACCTCAAACTACTATGGCACAACTACTAGGTGCATCAACAATTCGCTGATACAATTTCCGTCCCAACATATTTTCGAACCAAAACCTTTTTTTTTTTGATTTGATGAAGAGAAGAGCAACGCTCTCGCTTGATGGTAAGCGCCACGGCTTCCATAAACAGAAGCAACACCACACAGAACTTTGAATTACAAAGCACTGCATGGCACTGAACTGCGCTCGTCAACCCGAGACATAAGATGTTCAGTATCATAATGCCCAGTAATTTCACTGGCTTCAATGCCCTTCTAACCGAAACACAACAGTGCTTACACACTGTCGCTTGGCGTCAGAAATAGTCAAAGCAGTAGTACCCACCCAGACGGCTTCTCGCATACGAGGGACCTACCACCCTTGGCTTGGCGGCAGAAACACAAATTGTGATTCCTCGACCTGGGATTCGAAACTAAGAACTCACGTTTTTAAGCCGAAATATGCCGCAACTACTATACTTCTTAAAAAAGCCTTAGTTCTAAAAGTAATAAGGTTACTTTATTGTCAAAGAAATTGCTTATTTTGTAAACAATAGAAGCCGTTGTATGCACTTTTAACCCTGGATATTGAAATTTTAATGATTGATTTATTCAACCTACAAATAAATGGCGCCTATATCAATTTGACCTAGAATATGCAAATAGGTAATTAAGTACTTAGAGACTTTTGACACTGAAGACAAAAGTGTCTAGCCGGCCCATTCTTGTTATAAGCAAAATTGTTTATAGCCTGATTCGGCTCGACCGGGTTTGTACCACTGTCTCGCAGAATAACGACCAGAAGAGTGCCGACTTGCTGTTATGTTCCGTACCGTGAGTGAAATCTGGGGCTGATATCCTCTCCTCTTCCTAATCACCATCCTTTCATTAAAGATCGTGAATTTCTTGGTATTGTGGGACTGTTAGCTGTTCCCTCGCGTGTGAGAGGCCTTCTGGCTTGAAACCAACCTTTTGCCTAATTCTGATGCCCAGCAGCAGTGTATCAGCATTATTGTGTTTCGGTTGGAAGGACATCGAAGCCAGTGAACTTACTGGGCATTATGAGAGAGAAGTTCTGTGTGGTTCATTTCTTTATGGGCAGACGTAGCGCTTACCATTAGGCCAACGACCTATTCGTTTCGTCATTATTTTTTTTATTAGAAATAAAAAAAAAAAAAATTGCTATCTGGTGAACCCCCCTTTTCAGATAGTTGCTATTAAATAATAGCTATTGCAATACATTTATACAAAAGCAGTCTTATTCATAGCTGTAGCTGGCAAACTTTGTTTCAAAGATCAGGCTAACCTTTCCTGAATACATTCGAGTTACAACATTCAAGGCGGTGTAGAGGTCTTATTTGAAAATATCTTGATGACTTGACGTTTCTTAAACGCATTTTGCATTACATAGATAATCTTTTGCATCTGATAGTGCATTACGACCCTACAAAACTTTGGCTAATAAGACTTTTTACTCCTTGAATCTCTGGATCACAAAAATTATTATTTCTGAAGAATATGGTAGAGCCACGCTGTAGACAGTTTTCTCTACAGCATAAATGGGCGGCTCGACCGGCTCGTTACCACTGTCTCACAGAAAACCAACGTAAAGTAGAAGCTTGCTGCTGCGTTTCGTACGGTAAGTGAGATATCCGGAGGCCCAAATCCCGCTCCTCTTCCCAATCCCTAATTATCCCTCTCATCTAAAGTCGGCAACGTGTCCATGATTCTTCTGATATTGTGGGCGAACATGGGCGGTGGAGATCACTTACCAAGTGTAAATAAGTAAATTATAATCATTACTTATTTATTGTAGTGTTTGCTATCAATTTCTGGAAATTTCTTAAGCCATAAAGTCAAACTCCATAAACAAGTAGGGAAACCACATCTCCTATACTGGCAAAACCCGGTAATTAATCACTGAATTATATTTAACCTTACTTCAAGGTCGTTCAATCAAGTTGTAATAAAATTCATACGAACACAATTTCCAACAATATCGTTCGCTTAAAATGGTGCATAATTTAAAATTTTTGGCAAAAATAAATAGACAACAAAAGCTAAAAATAACCGCTATTAATGTCAGTGCTATTTTAATTTAATGGTCAGTGATATAGAAAGCACTGGCTCAATATTGGTCATTTTTATGTTCATTTTTTTAGCCAGTTTTCGTTTGCTATAACATTTTTAGTTTACTATTTAATTTCTTTAAAAAAAATCCGATTTCTTTTAAAATTTAAATAGGTACAACTTTGAGCTTTTTACTCTATGGAATGAAAAATGGATTATCCTAATCGGCCCACATTTAGCGAGCTATGCGTGATTATACATAAAGAAACGGGTCGAATTGAGAATCTCCTCCGTTTTTACTCGTCGGTTAAAAACGATTTAGAGCGATGTACGCAAACTGCATCTAGGAACAAACAGAATATTTAGAAGTTGTCACTAGCATATCTTTTTACAAAAAAGACGACCGTCGAGGGTCACTTTATAAATGACTAGCTTTTGCTCGCGGCTCCGCCCGCGTGATCTGATTTTTCCGGAACAAAAAGTAGCCTATGTCCTATTCTGATGTATAAGCTATATTATTGTAAAGTTTCATTAAACCAGTAGTTTTACGTGAAAGAGTAACAGACATGGATGTATGTTCTCATCCATTCATCTAGGACTGTTTAAAAAAAATAACCTTCAAAGTTTAGAACCTTCAGACAGCTTTATTATGATTACCAATTTATTAATAAATCGATACATCGTATAATCACGAGTTATTAAAATAAGTTACAGATCACGTTTTATGAAGATGTTCGCCATTTCCGTGTCCATGCACTCTTCAGTCACGTTGCAGACTTGTTTTATGACATTCGAATTATAAACGTTTTATCAGATACACATATCGATCTCTTGAATTATTCATTTTGGTAATATTAGTTAGTATGATTCGTAATTCCCTTGACATCTAATAAATGTGCATTAAGTTCGAGGTTGAAATGTAATTTATAACTAGGGATGTGACTTTTTAACAATAGAAACTTAATTGTATTAATTTTTATTTTATTCGAGCACGGCAAAATGACTGCACTACACCTGATGGTAAGCGTAGTGCAATCCAAAAAACCAGCGACCACCACCAATGAGTTTATCGATGGTCACCATAGTCATGCCGGCCTGCAGAAATGCTCTTCCGAGAGGGAAGAAGCAAATCGAGGGGCCTGTGACAGGACAGGCGGATGATCGATGCAGGCACAGGGATACAAGGATGTAACCCTATACCCGCCCCAACCAACCATCAAGTAATATCGCAAGCCCCTCGGGAGAATCGGATATACAATGGCTGATCCTGGAACGCGATCCACACAAGGATCACTATGGCAGGTTTTAACACCATGTGTACGGTTGTCGCTATTCAAACATGTATCAAACATGCTTGTTATTTCTGCCGCCAAGCAGCAGTGTAAGTTTGTAAGTATTACTATGTTTCGGTTTGAAGGCCATTGAAGCCAGTGGAATTACTAGCCATTATGAAACTTCTTATGTCTCGAGTTGACAAAGGTCCAGTGCCATGCAGTGCTTTGTAATTCAAAGTGTATTGTTGGGTCTGTTTATGGGCAGGCGTGCTCGTTTCGTCATTCAAGCTAATAAAAAAATTGCAAGCCATTGCCCAACTCAACCAGTTAGTGTACGAAATAACCACAATACGAGTTACTTCGCTTTTGTAATGTGTACGGAATATTACTTATCTTAAATGCCCGTTGGATTAAAATCTTCAGCTTAACCTTAACTGAATACATATAGGGCCTTACTTATAAACTTTTTAAGCACTGCTTAGTTAAACAACAAGAGCAGCGATAGCTCAGCGGGGAGTGGTACGGACTGTCGAGACGAAATTCGCAGGTTTGAAACCAGCCCCAAGAACATGTTAGATCAGGCGGAATGCAAAAAATACCTATTACTCAATTATGCTTCTATCATTTCGGTAGGCGTACCCTTAAAAGTTAATTAACATATCTCTCTTCTGCTCCCCTTGCAACACTGGCTCCAATGCCGACTCCCGTAAATCAAATTTAAAAGGTCCGACTGCGGTATCGGTAAACCTACCTGCGTAACACTACTAGTTCTACTTTTTACTAGTTTTTACTTTTTACTTTACATATTATTATATACCATTTTAATATATGCATTATTACGGGGTTTTTATTAATAAAAGATGTAGTGAATTCACAGATGGGTAAAAGCTCTGAAAAATAATATCAGAGGGACGAGAGTGGGGCATAGAGCCCCACAAAAAAAAACACTACTAGTTCTTTCGACGATAGTGTCATACGAACGATGTCACTAGCGCCTCCAGTATACGCTGACGGCAGTGACACTTGACGCGGCCATCGGCAGTCTTCGTACTCTACTGGTCCTGAAATAAAACTAATTTAAACGGATTGTATCGCGGTTATATATTTTAATTTTCGGGCCCGATGTTTCGAAAGTTTTCAGCCTTCGTGGTCACGGTGTGGACTGAAGTACACCTCAGGTTGTCCCAAATTTTTTATGTTACATTATCTAACATTAACATTTTGTTTATTTGGTTATTATTTGGACATTCTACTACAACGTCAGTTTATTTATCGGATGAGAATCAATTTAACACGGGTCGATGAAAATGGATTATGTTGCTACATTTTAAAGTAATTAATTGGACACACTTTCAGGTATTTAAAAATTTAAATCTTTTATTTGCCAATTTTAGGATAAAAACAAACTTTACAATCGGTATTTCAATATAATTATTGTAAATTTATTTTAACTAATAATGGCAACACAATGTAGGTGACCATAGGGTTTTTTTTTAAATACACTGTTACTGAGATTTAGTTAATCGGTTCTTCTGGAACAGTGTTCTGGTGTTCATGGTCTATAGAAATCGCTTACCATCAAGCCACCCTCTTGCTAGCTCACGACGTCCGCGTCAGCTATAAAAAATAAACCTTTAATAAGCCGTCTCGACCGGATCGATACCACTGTCTCACAGAAAACCGACGTGATATAGCAGCTTACTACTGTTTTCCGAAGCCTTAAAGGTTGGCAACGCACCCAAGATTCTTTTGATATCGTGTTTATGAGCGGCGGAGATAATTTTACCATGAGGTGACACACTTGCTCACTTGCCCAATAATATCAAAATATAATTACGCTGGTGGTGGGGCTGGTGTTAAAACCTGCTATAGTGACCCACACCGCTGGTGGTAGGATATTCATATCCGACAGGATAGCGACCACCCTACACACGGTGTTAAAACCTACCATAGTGACCCACACACCTTGTGTGGATCGCGTTCCAGGATCTGCCGGTGTATATCCGATTCTCCCGAGGGGCTTGCGATATTACTTGATGGTTGGTTGGGGCGGGTATAGGGGTACATCCTTGTATCCCTGTGCCTGCATCGGTCATCCGCCTGTCCTGTCGCTTGCCCCTCTATTTGCTTCTTCCCTCTCCGAAGAGACTACAAGAAGATGCTAGGACCCAACAAGATGTCACCTAGCATTTATTACAAAATATCGGTACATGACAATGTAATTTCAATTTCATAATAAAGTACGTGATTTCTGGGTCATTTTGTGAGATAATAATAAAATGTAGTTTCAACACGTTTTGCAAACGAAGCTATACAAACATAACCTTGATTCAACATAACTATCGTTTGACATGACATTACATAATTTACTATTCATTTAATGAATTCTTTTTGTGCTCAAATGAGTTTTCAAATCATTATTATAATTATGAGACTTGATTAAAGGTTTGTCGTGACTAAATCACAGATTTACAAGGGCATCGTAATTATAGAGATAATTTTTCTAACATCAAATGAATGAATAAGACATTTTTATGAATAGTTTTATTATTTTTTGTCTATTTCTGTTTAGATTTATTTATTTTTGGGTGACGTTTCTCTTGGCCAGGGTCTGGATGAAAATTAGCGCCAAGCAATTTATTGTTTGGCATTATGCTGATCTAGATCCTCTTGGCACTGTTGTGGTGGGACATATACCGTACACTTGTTTTTGTTTGTTTGCTTTTTGTTTTATTTACCTATTGTTTTGATACTTATATTGTGAAACTTTTTACCACCCAATGGTCAACAAATGTTTCTTTCTTTCTTTCAAATGCGTGGCTCGGTAGCGCAGTTGTAATGCTTATGCGGTATGACTGCTGTGGTGAAGTTAGTGATTCGATCGCTGAGTCGAGTAAAACGTTATTGGGTTTTCTCTATCACGAAATGCTGAGTATCAGCCCGGAGTCTGGAACTGTGCCCGGTATGGCGATTAGCTCGCTCCTATCATGGGCCATAAATCCTCGAAATGTGGGTGTACTGGGTACACCTCTGCCTTCCCCTCCGGAGATTACAGACGTGAGTGCGTATGTAAAATGTTCGTAAATTCTAAAGCCTGTAGGCTACATATTTATGTGTAAACAAAAGTTACATATATCGGGGAGCTGTTAGGCTTTTTTTTATCCGAGCACGGCAAAGTTACTGCACTACGCCTGATGGTAAGCGTAGTGCCGTCCATAAACCAGCGACCACCGACAAACAATGAGTTTATCAGTAGTCACCAGAGTCATGCCGGCCTCTATAAAATATGCTTCTTCCCTCTTCGGAGAGGGAAGGGCTCACACGCATGAGAGATATAAATCCTCTCATAAGAATGTGCAAATCGTAAAATATTTTTGTGCGGACTACGATATCTTTAACATTGTTTCTGCTCTTTTGAAAAAATCTACACTTCAAAGTTTGTAACACCAGATACAACTGTTATATTTTTCTTTTAATATGGACCGACTACGCTGACTTCCATAAAATATAGTACTAAAACTTTGAAATGCTCTACCTTTGAAGTAGGTACGAGAATTTTGGCGGGAATTTCGACAGTGCGGTTCTTCGCTTATTTTAATTTATTTCCAATACTAGTTTAAAGTTGTGTTTGTTGTATAAAAGTGATGTGGATTTGCGCAATAAACATTGACGTTGATGAACACTGTATGGAAACATTCAAATAAGTAAATTAAGCACCGTACTGGAAGGAATTCACACCAAAACTCCAACAAGACCTTGAAGATGTCCACACCGATATTTCATCGTTCTTGTGAAGACTTGAGAATAAATTATACTTGTCATTGGAGAAATGCTTAATAATGCGAAGCCATAAATTTAAAAGAAGAAGTAGGTACCAGTTACAAACATAAAATCCCCATACATTGCTACACGGTCTGTTGTTACTAGGCGTTGCACTACCAATGGTTTCCCAAGCACGTCAAGTTACTATTGTACAGCAATGTCATCACGTAAAAAATCTAGAGTATATTTACTTCATAGCAGAATAAGCTTTTACCCACGACCCGAGGTCTGATTGCATTGGTTCACACCATTACAATTAAAATGAAATACTTACAACCGGTTTCTCAAGCGTTGATCAAATCAACATTCAGCTAACAGAACTTTGATTTTGACAGTGCTGTCAAATCAATTTGAGTTTCTGAAACGTTATTTAGTAAAAAAAGTGTGTATGTTTCACTTACACGGCAAAAGTGAAACTATCAGAATTATTATAATCAATTAATTAACCAACGAATTTTAATACGCAAATGCAAAAAAATAAAACACGTGAATAATACACCGCGTTGTTTATGACACATTTTCCAAAGGTTTCCTTGTACGCAGGCGCAGACACGTGATAGGATAGTTGTAATCTATCTCATTCTCTCGCAGGCTAAATCCTATAGATGAATATGTTTGTCTCTTTGTCGTGACGCATTTTCGTTTCATAGTGTTTCAAATCACAACGATTCTAAAGAAGTTTAACTTCAAAAATCTTTGATCTAACTTGCGAACAATCGTTAATTAGTTGAATTCGTTGATTAGTTTTGACTACAGAATTATCTATGATCAAGGCTTATCTAATATTCCAGAAACCCAAAATAGAACTTGACATACGATTTTTCAAATAAGTTTGAAGCCGTGTTAGCTAACAGGTATATATGTCAAATCAAAAACGTTGACCACGCTTCTAGCAACTCAATTTTGAGTTGACATGAGATTTGACAGTGATTAGTTAATTTTTACATTGATCAACCTTTCAGGACTTTACTAAAGGTATTAAATTGTTGTGATTGCTCAATGTTTACACCATTTTTTGTAATGAAGGTGATATTAGTAAATACAATTAAATAAATACATCCAACAGTCACACACATAACCCTGCCCCCAAAGTAAGATACGAGTCGGCTGCGAAACGAGAGGCCGCGGGTTCGATCCCCGTACCGAGTCAAATGTTTGTGTTATCCACAAATATTTGTTTCTTACCTGGGTGTTGTGAGACCGAAAGTCTCTCGTAGTTCCTGATAGCCACGACACAAGACTCGTATCTTACAGTGGGGTTAGGACTATGTATGTGACTGTTTGGTCTATTTATTTATTTATTATTTATTCGGTGCGGAGATTGAAACCGAGGCATCGCGCCCGCTACGCCGCTGAGGCTGTCATCTGCCATTCTTACACCACATTAACATAGCCCTACAGTAAAGCCATATAAAATAAAAAAATACACTGATTATTCTTGATAATGATAAATTAGTAAGTCTTTTAAGAATATATCGTACTATAACATTGTACGTTCCTATAACATTGGGTCCTTTAAACGGAGTGTGAAGAAGCAGTTAGGCAGGCCGGCATGATTGTGCCGACCAACGATAGACACACTGTTTGTCTTTGGTCGACACTATTCCTGGATTGCGTTACACTTACCATCAGGTGTGGCGTAGTCATTTTGCCGAGCCAGGATAAAAAAAAAAAAAAAAAAAAAAACTAAATGGTAGGGCCCTCGTACGCAAGAGGACAACTTTAACTACGTAGTTACTAGTTACTTCAACTTTAACTTTAGGCACAATCCATGCTACTGTATATTATTTTGTCAGATAAATAAATATGAATCATAAATTCATACATACTCGTAATTTTGTACTCGGATTAAGTAAAAAAAATGGAAAACCCCGAGGGTTTATAAACGGGAAAATATGTAATTTAATATACTCGTATAACACTTTCCGCTACTGAGAGTTTAGGTAAAAATCAAAAGAATGTCATTTTCTGTGGTTTGTGAACTGCGTAGTTTATAAAGTACAAGATCCCGGGGAATATTGACCTTCATCCATCTGTTTACTGGATGAAAATAATATTTTAGGGTATAAAATGTGTTGCTGAACTCATACCAATAGGGTTGCCTAAAAAAATATGGTCAAGATAAGACAGAATCGGGTCTTGCTTCAGAAACACTTTTGTTTTAAATAAAAGGTCGCCAGATTATATACAACAATTGTTATTACATAAAGTCTTGCTGTGTATGTAACTTTATATAATTATATATTATATTTTTACGATTTAATCTTTTCCGGTTCTTGTTGTTCATTATTAAGATTGTACCAGGTCTATGACCTGTACCTAAACCAGTTAAGGAAAACGAATGATTTTTATCTGCAGTAACTATGCGTGGGTTTTGTTCTCCACGTAACACACATTTAATTCGTCAGAATTAAATTCTACTTTAAATGAGTATTATCTCAGGCGCATTTTTATGCGGTGTAACGAAGATTTACTTTTAGTAAAGATACGACTTCTGTAGTGAAGAATTCAATGTATCAAGAATTACATGTGTCCACGAAGGTGACACGGACAATGATTTTTTTTTATTTAATTGAACGACGAGACATTCACGACGCAAGTCGCGAACGTAAGCGCGAAGCTTGCCCATAAACAGAAGCAACACCACACAGAAATTTGAATTTCAAAGCACCACATGGCACTGAACTACGCTCATCATCCTGAGACATAAGATGTTGTCTCATAAGTCTCATAATGCCCAGTAATTTCACTGGCTTTAATTTCTTTCAAACCGAAACACAACAGTGTTTACATACTGTTGCTTGGCGGCAGAAAGACAAAGCGGTGGCACCAACCCAGACGGCCTCTCGCATACGAGGGACCTACCTTGTTTTTCCATAGAACGACCCATAGCTTGAAATAACTACATAATATTATTGGCTTACTTAATAGCTTGCAATCGCAGTGGGTCAAGACGTGCGAAATAATTACAATGATTACGCCATTATCACAATGAATGAACTGATGATAAGAAATTACAAACACTCCATTTATAACATAAATATGTTTGAACGAAACGTGATTCGCGACATCGAAATATTGGCTAATGATAGTGAAAGGATATGAAATCGATCGCTCTACGGTCCAAAATGTACACCAGCGGTAAGTACAGGTGACACCGGTGTTGTAACAGTAAATAATTTAATTATCATCAAGGTCGTGTAGCGGATATCTAAAATGTAGTAAATACAGTAATACAATAAGGTATTTGACTCGTGTTTTTTCATTATTTTAATCAATAAGTTACGTTCCTGAAAATCTATTATCGAAAATGTTAAATAAATCAAGTCACAAATAAATAGTTAGAATGCATTTAAATCTGCTCGAAGGGGTAATTGCCAAATGACCAGAAAAGAATGCACGACATGGCATGTTACGTCACAAGGCAGGTCACACCTATTGCGGTGCACGCGTCGGAGGGAGATAGCGAGTGCCCACCTTTGTTTATTCCAATATTAATATGTACTGCAGTTTTATTATTTTACCCAATATTAGTTATGTTTTCGCAAAGTATTTTTGTTCGTAATATAGTCGGATGCACAAACGCTATTAAAGTTATGCGCTTCTACAATCCTCGATTACCTTTACAGGTAGAGCGAAGGTTTATCATTTCATAATTATTAAGAAGAAGAAGAATCATAGATACATTGCTGACCTCAAAGGGGTAGGCAAAGTTGCTACTAGTACATCTACGATTTGCCGAGTATATTTACATCCTTTTAATGCAATGGGGACGAGCCTATCGCCATACATATTCAAATCACGAGCAATTTACATGTAATCACACAATTTCGAATTGAAAACGCAAACACAATTTGATTACCCGACTTGAGATTTAAATGCAGGACCTCACGTAGAAGGTGGGTACAATTGGCAGAGCCAGGCTGTAGACACTTTAATCTACAATATAAATGGGCTGTCTCAACTAGGTTATTACCATTGTTTCACTTCGCTTGCTGTTGCATTTCGTACGGTGAGTGAGATATCCGTAGGCCCAAATCCCCCTCCTCTTCCCAATGCCTAATTATCCCTCTCATTTAGGGTCGGCAACGCGTCCATGATTCTTCTAGTATTGTGGGCGAACATGGGCGGTGGAGATCACTTACCATCAGGCGACCCACTTGCTAGTTTGCCGGCCAAAGCAAAAAAAAAATTACTAAGTACTATTATGTAATCATTACTTATTTATTGGAGTGTTTGCTATCAATTTCTGGAAATTTCTTAAGTCATCAGACCCAATATTCATTGGCGGTGGAGATCACTTGACATCCACCAGCGTGTTTGTCAGCCTCTGCTACAAAAAAAAACTCATAAAATCTTTCCGAACCCAATCTTCAAAAAATCTTACCGAACCCAATCTTGAAAAGTAAAAGAGTTTGACTAGCATTGGGACGTAATAGGCTCATAAAAACATCATTTTTTTATATAACAAACTAAAGCAACTTTCAACAAAAATGATTTCTTTGGTACGTGATGGCATGGATCTAGGCGACGTCAACATGTGGAAAGACCTAGTTTGATGTCTATGGAAGGCGATATGTGAGCGAAAAGCACGTACGTATAAATGGATTCACCTTTCGCAAGAACACCAGTTTTAAACTAAACGTCATGTGACTTTTGACCTTTGTAACTTTTTCAATAATAAAGAATACCAAGAGGAAGAATTGTCAAGTCCAGTGTCAAGTCAAGTTAAACCTGGATCGTGGATATCAGGAACGAAATACGAATATAACGATACGAACGGAATAATTATTTAAGATAGAATAAAAAAAAAAATAGACTTATTGTTTTTTTTTTTTTTATATAGCATAGGCCGGCAAACGAGCAAGTGGGTCACCTGATGGTAAGTGATATCCACCGCCCATGTACGCCCACCACCAGAACAGCCATGGGCGCGTTGCCGACCTTAAAGGAAAGGAATAATTAGGGATTGGAAAGGGGAGGGGATTTGGGCTTCCGGTTATCTCACTCACCGTACGAAACGCAGCAGCAAGCCACTACTTTACGTCGGTTTTCTGTGAGACAGTGGTAACGATCCGGTCGAGCCAGCCCATTCATGCTGTAGACAAAACTGTCTGCAGCGTGGCTCTACCACTCACAAAATACTATCAAACATGTTAGCGTAATACTATCAAAGTTGATTACTAAAGCCGTTATTATTGTAGTTAAAATGCATTTACCTTTCTCTCAACTGTTGAGAAACAGTGAATAGATAAATCTCAAGTATATTAGAGCAAATATGCTGTATTCAAGTCTGACCTACTAAGCTCCCTTAGACATTCTAATTCTACTAGGTTTCTTCATAAAACAAAAATATATAGGTGTTAACATGATAAAGATTGGAAATGACTTTGTTGCGATAACAATATATTCGTTATTTTTTGAAGTGAAACTGTTTTAGAATCGTTGTGATTTGAAACTCGATGAAATGAAAATGCATCACGACAAAGACAAACATATTCATAAATAGGATTTGACCTGCGAGAGAATGAGATAGATTTTAGCATTACAAGTATGCTATCACGTGTCTTTGCACCTGCGTACAACGAAGCCTTCGGATAATATGTCATAAAAAAACGTGGTGTATTCACTTGTTTTAATTTTTGCATTTGCGTATTAAAATTCGTTGGTTAATTAATTAATTTTAATAATTGTGAAGTTTTACTTCTGCCGTGTGTGAATTGCACACACACACTTTTATTATTGGAAATTCTTTATTCGTTACTAAGGTCGTCCAACCTTTTGAAGGTTTCCAACACGTTGTAAAATTGCATTCCAAATATTTGATATCTTGAAAGCCCATTTTATTAATCTGCTATTACGGCAGTGTAAAAAATTACAGTATCTAATAAATGAGTAAAGAAGACATATCATTTATTTAGATGTTTTATTTATGTTAAAAAGTACACTGTATTTATTGTACATTCCACTTGAATCAACAAAACCTTTGAGATTCGAAAGTCCACAATTCCGTGAAATCCAAAAGCCCTAACGGTTGGTTTGGAATGAGGAAACGATAAAACTGACAGAAACTAGAATAAACCCAGTTCGATGCAAGTTACTGCTGTTTGCAATGAAGTTAAATTGATTTGCCGGGTAAAACATTCGTGTGAATACGGCCATTGTTGTTTTTTTTGTAACATAACAAGGGAACTAAGCAATACTGCCAACGTAGCAACAATGCGGAGCAAAATTAATCACATTCACATCATAGCCGTGTATAATTACTGCAAAATATGCGTACCGCAGTAGATATTTTATAAGTATTGTTTTTAATCATTTCCGTGATATATTGGAACTGGTCAGTTCTACGTTTATATTACATGCATATTACAAAAAAAAACATCTTTATTGGGAAAATCTATTCTTTAAAGAGTGGTTAGTGGCCAGCCTAGTTTCCAAGTCGAATACCTCCGACTTAACGACTGCTGTCAGTTGATAACACCCGGGACCGACTCTTTACGTGCCCTAGTAATCCCAGAGACGGTCAGTTGAAATACTTCTAAGCGTTCACCCATCCATAGACTGACGCCTTGCTCGTCTCGTCATTCAATCAAATAAGAAAAAAAAACTTGGCTATGAGCGTCTATTACTACAATAATCACGAAATAAATAACGAAGCTTAATGCTTTCATCCCTTATTTCAGACCCTAAGGGGTAGAATTTCTTAATAAAATGGGACCATTTTGAGATATAAGTACCTTGTCTAATGATAAAATAATCAAGAAAATCGAATAACAGTTATGCGTGATTATACATACAAAACAACGAAATAATATGTACACATCGAATAGAGAAACTTTTAATAAAATTTAAAAGGTTAATAAATAAAAATCCGAAGTACACAATTTAAGTCGTAGAATGTAATGTATGGATTATTATTACCATGAAGGAAATGTGCCAGCCGACAGAACCCGAGTAACCTTGCCGCTTGGTTGCCAATAATCAGTTACGTACAAAGAAATGACGTAACTTAAAAAACGTGACAAAACTATAATTTGTGACATACACACGGCTAGAACAACTGACTTCCTTCTATATTTGTTTTATTCAAGGTGAAGTGGAACTCACGCATAAAGTGTTAAAGAGTTTTGCTCATGTGTGCATTATAGCTAAAGTATGGCAAATGTAAGATTATAAACTGCGTGTCCGTGACATGAAATAAAACAAGTAATGATGGAGTTTATGCCGGTCTCGTTTTATTATAACATACTTTATTTTGCTTTTAATAAGTAAGCAAACTTAAAAAAAGTGTTTTTTTTTGTCCTGGCTCAGTAAAGTGACTACGCTACACCTGATGGTAAGTGTAGCGCAATCCAAGAATAGTGTCGACCAACGATAAACAATGTGTCCATCGTAGGTCAGCAAGATCATGTCATCCTGCCAATGGGCCAAGGGGGAGGGGAAGGAAAAGGTATGGGAAAAGGGTTAGGATCAGGGGGCAAGCCCCCTGGGGAGAACCGAATATACACTGGCTGACCCTGGAACGCGACCCATATAAGGTGGGCCACTATGGCAGGTTTTAGCACCAATGTACGGTGGTCGCTATCCGGTCGGATACAAGTATCCTCCCACCAGCTATTGCAGTGAAATTAAACTAAGATCAATCTAGACAAATAACAATGGTTGGGCGACCTGCCACACTTAGGTAATACAAAGCCAATTTTAGTACAAAAAAAGTAGTTACTTGAATGGGAGTGCGAATATTTGATCACAAGTCTGGCACATGTTTGTGTTATTATTTGGACGCACAATATGTAATTAAATGATTTAGAAAATGTGTGTACAAATTTTGCTCACATGTCTGGCGCCGGCATACATTTTGGAAACAATTGCAAAGCTTTACCTTTATTAATGTCAAATTTGTGCATTTCATACAATGAACATTCATTGCATGTCGAATACGTGCGTGAAAGAATTTTGACCAAATGTCACGGTAGATGAACCTTTAAAGGGTTAAAGAACCCGGTGGGTATAATAATCTTATAATACCAAGAAATCTATCCTTTAACCATGTTTTTTAATCTTATTTATTAATCATGTGCTATTATCAGATATTTCCAGAAAACCGCCAACCCTATTGCAGTTCACGTGAATTTCATCTTCAAATTGTGTACCTGAACATATGTTAATCTGTATTCAAATTAACTCCGACCCCCCGTGCCTTACCGTGAACATATGCGAAATAAAACTACAAATATGTACTTATGTTGATTGTGATATGGGTTCTGTGTAACTTTTTTATCGGGATTTAGCATTTATTTCTTTTCTCGCAACATTTTTTCTTAACTGTACAAGCCATTAAAACTGCACAAAATATTGTAAATATTATCACAGAGGGTAATATAAAAATCAAAATTAAACAAATGGAGGTTTAGTTTAATGGCGAACGGAACTTCGTGAGGAAATATTCATACCTGACTTCTTCATAGAAATGTAGAATGGGGTTTTTAGATAAATAGTATGAAGACTGAAGGTAGAAATTATTATTCGTAATAATAAATATAAAATGCAAAAATATGTTGTAGGCAAATAAGTGCAACCTTACAATGTTAGGACCACCTGTGAATTTTGCGATCTTTATTAATGCCTCTATTTAGCCCTTGTTATAAGTAAGTGGGCAAAAGCGCGCGCCTATATCCCCAAAGGGGTAGTCAGATATGCAACTAGTACACAAGTAGTAATTAACCGTTTCGATGAGCATTTCCGGAGTAATTATGATTGAAGGCAGATCGCCGCGATCCCATGAAAGGATAGGGGCGAACTTAATATCTCGCACAAGTTCCAATCTCGTACAGCTTATTTGTGATTTTTCTAATCGTAAACTCAAATCGTGATTGCCCGAGCCGAAAATTGAATCCAGGAACTCAAGGGAACTCAACTCTTAGCCCAAATAAGCTGCAACTAGAGCAATTAAGCGGGAAAATTAACTCTCAAAACTTCATCAGTAGGAGTATTTATGAATTGTAGTGGAGAACGCATAATTGTAGTTTCTACAATTTACCTTTAGAATTCATTTAATTAAAATTAGATTATATAGGACGTCTTCAATAAATCTAGATTTAACACGTTATAAAATCCTGACCTTAATAAAAAAGTTGCTAACAATTGATAAAATCACGAACAGTAAGACCTTGCTCTTTTATATATAGCTAATGAATTACAATAATAAAACAACTAACTCCCATCATCACAATAACAATGATTTCAATTTGGGTGATAAAAAAAATAATCGCAAATTAAATATTAACGTAATTGCCCAAATCCCCTCCCCTTCCCAATCCCTAATTATCCCTTTCCTTTAAGGTCGGCAACGCGCCCATGATTCTTCTGATGGTGGGCGTACATGGGCGGTGGTCAGATCACTTACCATCAGTTGACCCACTTGCTCCTAGGCGTTTAAAAAAAACAATAATGACTTTAACTTAAAAAGGACTAACAAATCGCTAACCTTTCGACGATTCCACAAATAAAACTCGTTAATAGATTCTTGATGATATGATTATTACGCAGAATTAAATCATCGTCAACTGTTATGTAAAATCACGAAGAGCGTCAACCAACATAAACAAATGCAATGAAGGTCCAATTATTATATAACTTAATGGAGCAACGTGTAAATGCGTTAATAGAACCACGATTATCGCGTGCTATCAAATAAAAATAGGTAACAGTAATGGATGGTAAGTGGTAACAATGCAAATGTCACGACCACACGGCCACGGCATCCGGTGCGCGTGCGCAGTACAGCCGAGCGCACAAATTATTGCTAAAAGGTCGTCTTTGTTCTCCTTTTGTATTTTAGTATCTTTTTGGATCAAGTTGAACCTCGGCACTACCCATAAAGGTCACCTTAAAATGCTATGCTATTATAGTATATTTGATAGTGAAGGTTTATGCTAGTGGCTGGCTGAGTCTCCTGCCAAGTAGTAGAAGAAAATGAGAAGTATATCTATAAATAGTATTGAAATAACAATGCGTCTGCTACATCTTTCTAAAACTTTTATCAGTTCGTCGTTATTAAAATTATTTCTTTAGTTTTTTTTTAATCACAGAAACTGATGAAACAAACATGTGAGTCATCTGATCTCCACAACTCAAAATACCTACCATATCATAAACATCATGGATTTCTAATCTTAAAGGAAAAGAATGGGGATTAAGAAGATGAAAGATTTTGCGCCTACAGGAATTTCCCTCACCGTATGAAACGGAAGATGCCAGTTCACGTCGGTTTTCTGTGAGCCAGTACCGCCCTGGTCGAGCCGGTTTATGCTGTAGACAAATCTGTATACAGCGTGGTTGACAATCTGACTACAATGGTAGTAAATATTATTAGACATTTAGGCATTCCCAGAGACTCGCCGAGCTAATTGCTCGGTGTCAACAAAAATGCGTGCCACTGTTGATCCTGGTGCACAGGAGTTAAAGTGGCTGGTGTGTGGTATAGTTTCTACAATGGTAGTGTATGAAAAACTCACATTCTTAGAATATTGATCAAAACACGTCACTGTACACGTCATGTACTTAGTACCGTACCAATGAAGAATCAAATTGCAAATCACCAAGTAATTATAGGAGTATAAATCACGAGCCCTTTCACGCTAGTGATAATATTCTTTGAATATTCATTATTCTGTTTGATTGATCGTTCTCGGAAGGCGACCGGAACCCGAGTTGCATACATTACAATCAATGTACAACTCTTTAGGTATGCTGGAATAACATACTGACTGCTAAATTATGCGACAGCTAAATATTTTTTCTTAGAAATATCGTAGTATATTTTTAGAGCTGAATTACTATTTTAGAAGACTACCATTTTTGTTGTTCTTTAAGTCCTGACAAATAAGAGTGCGTACATACGATCCTACGTGCGTATGTGCAACCATGCGTGCATGCGTGTGTGTATGTACGTATGTATATCTGTCTGTGACGTCATTACTCCTAAACCAGTGGATCGATTATTGGTCTAAAGCTGGTATATTCAAGATTCTTCTTAGCTCTGTTATAAGAAAATCTGTTCGGTCGTTTGGAAATTATACCTAGATGTTTCATCTAATTGATGTCTCGGATTTTTATCGATTAGGTTATTGAGTAAATTAATATCGTCATTTTATTATTTCGTTACAGTACCATCAAATCGATTCTGTTCAAAACGTAGATGAAACTAATTTATAAATTTTGCGGTTTATCGCAGACTGTGGATGGTTTCTTAAAAACAAAGATTACAAAACACCGCAAGGCTACACGAATTACGTATAAGCAATAAGTGAAATAAGTTTTTCAATGTCGTATTTTTTTAGCCTTCAGAATTATTGATCAGAGATCAAACATTGACACAGATGCTCAACCTTGGCTCCTCTAACTATAATTGATACAAAATTCTAATGTGGCCAACTCTTTATGGTTATAGTATAATTTGTATGTCTTATGCTACCAAAATATTCTTAACATTTTGGTTTATGAAATTTTTAAACGGTTGATTAATGGAATGCTGTTTATTTTTGTGTATCTTGGTAAAAGTAGAATATTGAAGAAATTAGAAATGCAACTTGTATTAAATTGTCGCATAAGTCTTAATCTACATGTAATAAATAAAGCAATAAACCTTAATTTTATAATGCAAATGTCTATATTTATTACAAAAACACTGTAAAACTGGTGATAAGTAGAAAACAATTTCTAGAAGTATTTTTGGCGTCGGTGCAGTTGCAGTTTACCGGCAGCGGCACCAACTGTGACCAACAAGACCGTTAGAACGATCTAATTGATGTACATGTATATAAAAGCAACTAAAACGTACCGAACTCAGAACCTCCTTTTTTGAAGGCGGTTAATAACATACAAAACCACAAAACAGTAAACGATACAAACAAAACCATCGGAAACTCATCTGTATTCGGCAACCATTAAGTTGTAGCAAAAAATATTCACTGTCTGAACATCAAACTACTTAAAAACATTCCATTAGCTATTTTGAAAGTACTTTATTTTTAAGTTTTACTTATACATTATTGGTTCAAATCTAAAGTCGACCTCGGTTAGATGTTTGCAAGTGTTTCAAGGTTCAATGTCATATGTGCCAGTAAGAACTTAAGTAACCTGATATAGTTATACACTCGAGTTGCTTTTAATACTTATTCAATGGAATATGATACTTCATTTCATTCCTCATAACCAGCCTCACTGTCGTCTGCCTCACTGTATAAAGATAAATCGACAGTCTAATATGCCAGCTACAGCCAATGGATCGTTTGGATCCCAGTTTGTTCCTGATTCAAAATTATTTAATTTCTAGCATTGGTGGGTAAAATACCGTTATAACTGTTCATTCAGATTACTATGACCACTGTGTTCTCATAATCTTCTGTTTATTCATTCACATTAATAGCCAGTATGACTTTTTAACCAGCTATACTTTCAATGCTTATAATTTCAATCATTATTGAACCTAAGACATAAATCACCAACATTAACAGTTAAAGGAGTGAGACCTGGTCTAGAATCGGTCCATCCTATAATGCTGCTAGCTCATATTTGGTCCTATTTGCTTCTCAATCCCCGATTGTGTAATCGAGAGCAGTCACTTCAAATCTGGTGTAGGTACACTAGAAAAAATTTTGCACTGTAATTTCCCCAGCACTGCAATAATAAACTTTATCGTAAGAAATCATTGCCAGTGCCAGGGCTTGCGTGAGTCAGCGGTCCATTCCGGTTGTAGGTTTGTTTATGAGATCACGAAGAAATAACGTAACCTATGACGAAATAATCGATTGGTAACGCTCGGTATGACAAATGGCTGCAGTTAGTGGTGTACCACGTGCGACTAAGTAATATCGTTTCATTTTATATGATTGTTTTTTTTAGAATTGAATTTGGTGGGCAGCAGCTTGGCTGTGCCCCTAGCTTTGTTAATGTCGATAGGAGGTGGTGACAGATTACCATCAGGCGGGCCTTCTGCCTTATACCAAGGCTCGTCTGCCTTTCCAAACTATAAAACTACTAATGCTACGTTAAAGAATGCCTGACTTGAGATGACGAGCGTCTAGCTGTGCCGTGTACTAGATACTTTGTAATTTAAAGTACTCGGCTTAGTTGTTACTATTAATGGACAGGCATGGCGCGTACCCTCAGGAAGTCGACTAAAATAGTTATCCATATTGTCTCCATCGATAACTGCATCAGCTGAAGCAAGGCACAAGATGGTAACAACCTTGTACATATTATTTATAACCTTGTCAGACACCGTTACGTCGCCTGCGCATCTTTTATGCATTACTTACGCAACATGATGGATTGAGAAAATATTTTGATATTATACAATACTTTGCGAAATGTTATATTCATGTGCATGGTTAATTGTGTACGATATTTTTTCAAAAGAAGTAGCTATTACAGGGCCCTTTAGAATTAGGACACCGATAATTTTAAATTCTAAAGCTCTACTTGAATATAAACATACATTAATTTGGAACAAAATCATGCAGCATAAAGCATTGAAATGTATGATGACTACATCATCACCATTTTTACCCCACATCTACCCACTGCAGGGTACATGCCTTCCGCAATGCACGTAATTTCTCCCGGTATTGGACCAATCGCATCCAAGGGTCGGCGCATCACACTTTTTCAAGCTTGCAGAATGGTTGTAGTTCTTACGACCGTCCTATTGCCTAACGTCAACTCCCTCGGGAGGTCCTGTGGACTACTGTGTGACTGTTCGGTGTATTTTTTCTAATTTAAATCTATCCCGAAAATTATTTTACCTTCGAACACACTACGCATCTGACATGTACATGTGCATTGTACACTAGCATAACAACTATTGTTTTCTTTTGCAGGTAAGTGACCAGTAAACACCCGTTATGATAGGGTGAGCAGTGAGCATAATAATGCAATTAAGACAGGATATCGACGATCAACGTATTGTTCCGAGCGCTGACCCCACAACGACCGACAATGCTTCGCGAATTTCATTACTAGATACTAAATGGTTGGCGGATCGAAACTTAGTAGCTAGAATGCGAATCAGTGGTTGAAAATAATGAATTTAAAAATCTTTTGTGTCTATATCATTATACATATATCTTAAACTGTTCAGACATTTCGTTGCTTGAATTTTGGTAATAAACAAACGACATTATTCGTCTAACAAAAGGAAATCGAGTGTCTTACAATTCTTGAATTTTTTGAAATCATATATGTGCGGTATTTTAAATTCTTAAGCGTGTTTTGTGTGTGTTTTCGACACCATGTGTCAGGTTTATGGGAAGCATTAAAAATAATATTTCAAAGATTCAATGTACTGTGTATAATTATACAGCTACGGGATTAAACGAAACGTGAATAATTTGTAAGAAAGATTTAGAAACATTTAATTATAACTCTCGCAGGAAAACAAAGTGAGGTAACTGAAACATTATGTTTTAATGATGCACGTACACAAGTTGCATAGATATATACGCAATAACATTTTAACCCACATCAAGATAAAATTGAGATATTGGTTTCATTTTGTTAATCATTAGATTTAAGTAGATTAAATTCCGTATGTTTTTAAAAGTCATAAATTAAACATTCCCCATATAGGATTATGCCAAATAGAACTTTAAATTTATGATTTAAGTTATTGAATTTAGCAAAATAAATTTAATATCTCTAAATTTCTTGTGCGTTAATATTTATGTCCAGTTATTTCGTTATAATAAACCCCCATGGAAAATTTCTCGTACGGTAAACGATATTGAAGCCAGTGAAATTACTGAGCTCTATAAGACTTAACATCTAACACAGCGGTGCCTATACTTTTAAATCTACGGAACACAACAAATCCGTTTTATTTTATGGAACCGTAACGTAAACATCAGGCGAGCGACCTACTCGTCTCAATAAAACATACTTATAATAAAACTTATACTTATTATAATTAAACTATTTTCACCAAAAATCTGACATTTATGTAAAGTTCCTGCTTAAGTTGAAAGAGATTTGAAAGTTGATATTTGTATTGTGGATAAAATATTATAACATCAAGCGACCTTTCTACTACGTTCATTATAACTCGACCATTAACTATTTTTAACAACTAATTGGCTTAAGGTTACCTGGTATTTCATTATATCACCTTATTATATTGGCAGCATCTAGGGCAAGAAGCCGGCTGTGACGCGAGAGGTGGCGGGTTCGATTCCTTCACCGTGGCAAATTTTTATTAGATCCACAAATATTTGTTTCGGAAATAGGCGGAAACAGGCGTGAGTCTATGTATGTATGTAAATCGTCCAATAAAGTTTATCCCCGTACATATTGAAACACCAGTAACTAATCTGTGTGTGTATAAATTACATTTAGTAGGGTCGTGTCAATTTTAACATTCACATTTGCTGGCGGCTCCACCCGACTGAAATTCTGCACCTACATACGAGTATTTCCGGCATATATGGAGCGGTTGGACCAACCCAGGTGGTCTCTCGCAGACCTACCACCTTGTGAAACTTACCACCTTTACAACCTGGCAGTTATTAAAGTTTAAACACGAGCGCGGAGTCGTCAACAAGTTTCATATTCCATACCGAGATTATGGAGGCATTGTTATCAATTCCAACAACTCGCGTCAGGTTATCTGCTACTCGATTTATAAACATAGTGCAATTACTGAGTATTCGGTCGTTTCCCGTGGGAATTGTCAATTGTGATGAACCGAAGAATCGATTTGTGAACGTATCAGTATGAAATGAAATGAAATAGTTTATTAATCATGTATATAATTAAAATAGCGCTTATGACATATCAGTAGAAAAATAAAATTAACTTATTTATAGAAATGAATATCAAATCATATATAGATACATAGCATCAATTAATTTTTTCATTTTTACTTATGGAAACGTCCAGAATTGTTAAATATTTCGGGGTGATGGGCGATATAGACCATAAGCATTACCAAGCCGGCACGTGTTTTAAAACTATCACCGAATCCAAAACGAACCATCTTAAGACCCAGCGAACCAAACTCAAGAGGGCTTCCTTTAACCCTGCGTTCAACGCAGCGCGACCCAGCCCTGAGAAGAACCAGCTAGACAAACTCAGTGGGTTTGTTTTTGGTCCGGTCTTTCATCCAATTCAAACCAGTATAATAATTAATAACATACAGTTTGAAATGAATATAAAATTATCAAGTAATTTTATTCGTTGCGGAACAAAGACAATGTCAGACACCCGTCGAGCTTCACTGCTCGGTGTCAAATTATGCGTACCTCTGTCGATACTGGTGCACAGGAGTTACAGTGGCGGATGTGTTAGCGAGATAATCTCTATGGTCTCTGGGGGGTTGTCGAGGTAAGAAGCACACCGACTTCTGATTTTAGTATTGCTTTTTTTTTTGTTTGTCCGCAAAGCACATTATATTCCTTAAAATCGACAATTCCTCTGATATTATGGGTATTCTAGGCGGTGGAGATCACTTACCGTCAAGTGACCTAATTGCTAGTTCGTCGGGCCTAATGCGGGTTGGTAGACTTCACATACCTTCGAAAAATCTTATCGAGTTCTCTGGTATGCAGGTTTCCTTATGATGTTTTTTCCTTCACCGTTAAAACAAGCGATAATTAATTGAACCACCCAGACATAACCAGATCTAAATATTGATTCAAATTCAGCTTATAAAAATCTGTAAACAGAGTAAGTCTTCTTGTTAAAATTTAGGCATTTCTTTTGAAGAAGCCTTGCATCCAACTAGGGGTGTAAGGTTAATGATGAAGAAGTTAAGACCAGCAATAATGTGTTGAATATGATTTATCCTAAAATAGATATTAATCAAGAACTAGTTATGACTTTGGTAGTTGCAGGTCATAGACGGTTAATCGTTCTTTTACCTTGTATGTATTATTAGATTTCATATTATAATTCCTAAGTTTAAAATGAGGATATAATGTTATGCAAATTTAAAATTATTGACCTCTAAACGGTTTAAATAATAAATAGATATAAACAAGGAGAAACATTTTTTGATTATATGCAACAGTAAACAAGTAAGCGAGTAAAAACTGCGTTACATATATTTCGGTCTTTTAACTAGAAAATTAACTAGAAACTACTCCGTGTAGCATGGCTTCGTTCGCTTCAATAAATTTGCATACCAACTTACATTTTTTTTCAACAAACAAGAACGGCTTGTCGTACAATTTTACAGCAGCTTAGCTGGACTCTCATTATTGTTGGTAGCAACGAGCAGTGATAAATATTTACCGTCTGATGAACTGCCACTTGCCGGTCCATCTACTTTCGTAAACCATAAAAATAATAATACAAAGACTAGAAATATTAGCTGGTAAATTTTTATGCGTCTAATTCGTTATGCAATTAATTTCCTCTTCTATCTACTGCAGGAATCATAATATTATAATGAAGACAGAAGCTACTACAATTACTACAGTCATTAAAAAATACTTAGAATCTCGTTCAATACTATGTAGGTTTATAGAATCTTTATTTCTCTCATAAGAACAATACAGTTCACTTACATGAGATCAAACTCATAATAAACAATATCACAATCAAGTATAGTAACATAGTATGTTGTACTAGCAACATATCTAGGCGTACGTTGTATTCACTTCTAGGGCATACACATTTGTGCAATTCCACTTTTATGTATGTTAGTTGCTTAGCATATAAGTTATGTGTAAGGTCCAGTTTAGTGAATCTAATAAAAGAAAAATACTACGCAAAAGCCAAATCATCACGAGAAAACGGCTAAGAAGACTTAAACCAAACTTACATAACAGGGCATACCAACCTAACGCTAACATTGCACTAAATATAACTCGACGAACAAGGAAACCACGCTCCCTAATGTATTGTAAATAAACTGGATGTTTTTGTGCTTGCTGATAACGTTCACACGCACCTGTGTTTGTTTAAACAAGCCTGCCAACCGAAGTGTACCAGGAATTGTTCAGACTTAGAACAACACTTTGTATGTATGGCGTTTGATCAAAGTGATCCAGCGAAAGTAACTCAACCTCGCGCTGAACTTTATCCTTAATGGACTGATTGGATTTTTTTTTGAAACTAGATTAACCAGTGGGGTTTACCGGTTCTTGATAGGAGACAGCGTTTAGGCAAACCTAGGGTAGGACGCCAGATCGAGCGAAGACCTGTGAAAAGCGGTAGGCAAGGTCTGTTTCAAATTGTATCTTTCTTTTTACCTAGCTATTCATACAATAAATAATTCCATTTTTATTGTTTCTTAAAATTTCACCAAGTTTTATTTTTTTATGAAATCCGTCATTACTTCCTATTGTGTCTCGAAGTACTGAGTAGTAATTATTTCTGTCTTATTTATATTAATCGGCATTTAAATTAATAAGCCCCGCTTATTAATTCCCCGCTTCTGATCGTGTCGACTTTCATGTTGGCTTTCTGTTATGAACATAAGACAATAATATCCTGAATTGAAGGTCGCGATAACAAAATGCCTTAGACATTACCCGTTTCGAGTCAAGATTGTTTTATAAACTTGCAAGATAAGACCCGACTTCATGGTGAAAAGCGTTAACTTTTGTTTCTTTTACAAGATGACAATTGAAACGAAAAATTCCGAGACGCTTTTAAGAAATATTGGTCCACCGGTCGATGTGAATAAAGGAAGTGAAGACTGTACTGCAGTGGAAAATGGCAGGCCTATAAAAGAATCGAACGTTGTTTACAGGTTATATGTAATCGATAATATGAATTCAGTACTAAACACGTCTAGAGAGATTAAAATTCAAATTTAATTCAATGGCACAACAATTACAATTACCGTACATTGTAACAACGATGGATCCAGAAATAAAATGTAGGACCCACGAATGGTTTATAATCTTCTCACTTATTGGTCCACATTTCCCTGCCAACCAAAAACACCTTATCTACTGTTATCATCTTATAATAGGTTTATTAATGAAGATAAGCCTACCACTATCAAAGAGGTCAGTCCTGTATTGTAGTTTCTCAAAATGATGGAACATAAACGCTTTAAAATGAATTTATTTTCATAAAGAGGTAGGCCTACACTAGCAGTTTTGTCAGCAGCTTGAAAGAATCAGGTCGCCCTGGGTAATACCGCCGTGTCACAGAAAACTGACTTGAAGCGGCAGCTAATACTGTTAATAGTGAATATTCCCAACACCTGGGTCTCCCTGTTCCTTGCCCGGTTCCCATTCCTTTCCTTTAAGATCGGTAACATTCTTGTATTTGATCATAGGCGATGAAGATACGTGCCATGAGTCGACCCACTTGCTCCTTTACACAGTATAAAATGAAGTCGCTTCCGCTGTCTATTCGCTTAGATCTTTCAACTATTCAACGGAGTTAATGCAATTTTCAGCAATAGATAGAGTGATTCATGAGGAAGGTTTATATGTATAATACATACATATTATATTTCTGAAAAGCCGAAAAATTCAAAGACTTGTAATGTGATATCGTAACATATTTTTACCCTATAAAATGACAACAGTTCGGTAATAGAGAACGAAATTATTGCCATATTGACCCATAAACATTCCGACTTTTATAAAATAACCAAACACTGACATAAATCTCCCAAAATGAACCCCTGCATCCGTCCTCCGAAACAAGACCACAATATAAATTGTAAGGCGAGTCCCCGCAGGAAACGTCAATGATTCACAACGCGCACGGACTTGAAATTGTGTTTTCATTCGTTTATAAAGATGTAAATAAATTGTATTAAGGCCATACCCCCAGCAAAACGCCGCGCGATCGAGATTTTTTGGAGTTTATAGAGGCTATCTAGTCATTACTTAAAATAAATATTGATTAAAAAAAATTACAATATATTTCTACAATCTGTCAGCTTTACTTTCCCCGATTCAAATTCATGTTAATGTTGATATTTTTTTTTTTAAATTGTCGTTACAAATGAACCATAAAAATGAGAAAAATGCAAAGAGTCCGTGCATTGTTTTCATATGAGATTAACATCACTAGATAGACAATTTAATAACGAATATTTTGCTCGTTTTAAATTTTCGAAAAGACCAAAACCTGATTTAAATGCAAAACTTGAAGAGGCATGCAATGTACCTGTTTATACGTTGGCCATACTGGAACGAAATCGTAACCTGGTATGTCTTTTGAGGTTTATGAAAATGTTTTAGTATGGGAAATAATTATATTATGACGGTTTGTTGATGCTCGTATCAATAAATTCTTATGTTTATGCAAAACATGTAGTCTTTAACCGACTTAAAAAATGAGGAGGTTCGCAATTCCGTGTGTGTTTTTGCTTTTTTTATGTATGTACATTGATTTCTCCTCCAATTATGGACTGATTTTGTTGGAAAAAAATATTTAATGGAGTTTAGCTGCGAAGTGGTCCCAAATAAATTTGGTTAAAATCTGATCGGAAAATGATGAATAAAATCTGATGAAAATCGGTGCACGGAGTGAAAAAATTAAACTCGTCATCGGATAACAGCATAGTCCTCGCAATTGTGTTATTCTATTAGTATTTATAATCCATCCATACCATTAAAAAATTGCGGGTTGGCAGACTTCACACACCTTCGTAGTTCTTATCAAAAGTGCTCAGATATGTAGGTTTGCTTGGCTGTTAAAGCAAGCGAAATTAACAACACACAAGTAAATAAGCAAAGTTAGAGGTGCGTGCTCTGGGGCTGGTTTCGAACCTGCGACTTTCGTTTCGACAGTCCGTACCACTCCTCGCATAGCTATCGCTGCATATGAATAAACATATAGCATTAATAACGCTCTACTTTGAAACGTACAGCTTTGAATACCTTTGAGGAGTGTTAATAGATGCAAATACTACCTCAGTCGATAGCTATGTCACGGCCTTTTGTCATTACCATAATACCATATCGTCAATGGAAAGGCAAAATACTAAAGTGCTAACACGTGAAGTTTATGGTAGAACATTTTAAAATTGTTGTTTACGACTAAAAATTATAATAAATATATTAGGAAAAAATATGATTCATTAAAAATAAGTTGTACAGAAAATTATCCAGTGGGTAAATTTATAAGTTTTTTTTTATTATGATCGTAAAAAAACAACTTTAATACGTTGAAATAAAACTAATTTTATGGCGGTTTTTAATTAATTTTGATCCCGACGTTTCGAAACCTTTTCAGCATTCGTGGTCACGGGATGGACTGACCCAGTTTTATTAATGTGTAATATTCGCGTAAACATAAGAAATTATTAACTTTAATACGTTCTACCATAAACTTGACGTATTGGCGCTTTAGTTGCCTTTCTCATGACCATGTCTTAAACAATAAAATATAACATATAAGTTGAACGAGCTTAGAGTTCCGTTATTCGTCTTAAACGAAGTTGATGTTACCATATAAAACATTTTAATCTTAATTCTAAATTGAAGTATAGTAATTGGGTGGGAGAATCTATAGCCGAGAAAAAGCAATTTTATGTTTACCTCCCAAAGTGGTTTATCTAATTTGAACGACGAAAATTGGTGTAACTACCTAACGGGGTAAATGATTTTTTTCATTAGTAAGATTTTTGTAAAAATGAATGATATTATACATTTTCATCTTTATTTTTATTATAATCCTGACGATAAAACGAGAGACATTGGAGTGGTAGAGCCACGCTGTAGACAGTTTTGTCTACAACATAAATTGGCCGGCTCGACCGGGTTGTCACCACTGTCTCACAGAAAACCGGCGTAAAGTAGCGGCTTGCTGCTGCGTTTCATACGGTGCGTGAGATATCCGGAGGCCCAAAAACCCCTCCCCTAAAACCCCCTATGGGCGGTGGAGATCACTTACCATCAGGTGACCCACTTGCTCGTTTGCTGGCCTACGCTATAAAAAAACAGGTTCAAGTTACCGGTCTTAAAACCACTAACAAGTAAACAGTCGAATAGTCCCCTTTCCAATTCCCTTATTTGGCATCCTGTCCTTGTAATATTGGTGTGTAGATCATTACCATCAGGTGACCAACTTGCGTGTGTGCCCCGCTTATGCTTATAACAATTACTATAACATTGAACTCGGCGTTTGAAAACAAGCGTATCGAATCAGTTGACAGGTTTACAGATCCCACTGTACGAAGTCAGTAATATGCACGGTAGCTTACGTATAAGAGACATTCGATACGGTGTATACGGAACACGTGATATTGTTCTTGAGACATCTGTAGGTAATAGTTAATCATTATATTACATACAATATAACGTGTATAATTTTAAAAACAAAAGTAAGGTTGTTTTTTATTTGAAAGCTGATTTAATCTTGTGTGAGGAATTCAGGACGGCATTATTCCGGTGACCACCGATAAAATTATTGTTTGTCAGTGGTCGCTGGATTTGCACTGCACTGCACTTACCATCTGGTGAAGTGCAGTCACTGTCGTGCTAAATAAAAACTATATTTTTAAAAGGGTTAAATAAACGCGCTTGGACTATAAAAAGTACGAAGAAAATAGAAAATATTTTTTTTATGGCATAGGCCGGCAAATGAGCAAGTGGGTCACCTGATTGTAAATGATCTCCTCCGCCCATGTACGCATATCACCAGAAGAATCATGGGCGCGTTGCCGACCTTAAAGGAAAGGGATAATTAGGGATTGGGAAGGGGAGGGGATTTGGGCTTCCGGATATCTCACTCACCGTACGAAACGCAGCAGCAAGCCGCTACTTTACGTCGGTTTTCTGTGAGACAGTAATAACAACCCCGTCGAGCCAGCCCATTCATGCTGTAGACAAAACTGTCTACAGCGTGGCTCTACCACTCAAAGATAATATTCATTCCGTAAGGACCACAACATGGAGACACTAAAATAAATTCTAAATTACATATTTGATAGATTCAAATAGTTCCGTTTTTCGTTACATAGAAAACTATTCAAGCCGATCAAAATAAAAATGCGAAAAATGTAGTTCGGAATCTCTGAGCATTGCACGATTTCGCGACAATTTTAGACGCTCGATTGCATTACAAATTTTGCAATACTACGTGATCCAAATTGTACAGATTTTATGTTATAGAGCTTCGTTGACCACACGAATACATGCTGAATGTTTACAGCATGAATGGAAGGCTCGGCCGAGTTAGCAACAGCGCTGCCAATGTACGTTGTTTTGCTGGTGGTATGATTCATATCCCTGCGGATAGCGATCACCCTGCACATGGTCTTAAAACCTAACATAATAACCCACATACCTTACGTGGATTATTTTCTAGGATCAGCTGGTGTATATCCGGTTCTCTTGACGGGCTTGCGACAAGACTTCATGGTTGGTTGGGTCGGGTATAGGGGTACATCCTTGTATCCCTATGCCTTCATCGGCCATCTGCCTATCCTGTCGCAGGCTCCTAGATTTGCTACTTTGGTCTTTGGAGTGTGCAGAAGCATTTATACAGGCCGGCGTGATTCTGGTGACCACTGATAAACTCATTGTTTGTCGGTTTTTTTGGACTGCACTGCTCTTAACATCAAGGGTAATGACATCACTTTGCCGTGCTCGTATAAAAAAAACCTTTCTAAATATGACATTTGTTTTAAATTAAAACAACGTAAAGCGTACATACAGACATAATAAACGTATCAAAAGTGTCTATAACATGTCTCTTCGACTGATAAATAAATATCATTTCGTATGTTCTTTTATATCTTTTTCTGGCTCCGTATCTGAATTGCCCAGTGTTTTTATTCAAACTCCATTCAGTTAATAGTGAAATGAACTTATCGTACTATTATGAGTGATAAGATTGGCCAACGCGGTAGAATTTAGATCAGGTCAATTGTAAACATGGTTTCGTAATAATTACATCACAGTTTATTTATTTTATGTATAACTAGCGACCCGCGCCGGCTTCGCACGGGAAAAATATATTTGTTACATCACATTACGAATCTTTGATTTTTCGGCTTTTCTGTACTATAGGTACGTATTATACATATAAACCTTCCTCATGAATCACCCTATCTATTGCTGAAAACTGCATTAAAATTCGTTGAATAGTTTAATAGATATAAGCGAACAGACAGTGGAAGCGACTTCACTTTATACTTTGTAAAAATATCTATCATTGTACATTAGACAATTATTAAGAAAAAATAAACAAAACAAATAATAGTTTAGGACTATGCAGTGGCGTAGCTAGCATGGGTGGCACTTAATTTAATTTGGTAGTCACCCCGAGAATAAAAACTTTAAAAGGATTTTTTTAAAGTACTTCAACCGATTTCAAAAATGGAGTAGTTTCCCAATTTTGGTGTATTTATTTCGGGTTATTTCAGGTCAGGTGACACCCGGTTGCACCGAGCTACGCTGCTTGCTCTATGAGCTGTATTTCTTACCTGTTTTAAGAGAACTATATTTACTTTACTCAGAACCCAATTAGACGGCAAGTGTTAAAACTGGGGGTGAAAAGTAAGGTTTGCAAAAGAATTCAATATGACAGTCTAGCTCAGTGTTTCCGAACGTGGGGCCCACGCCCCACAGAGGGGCAATTTGATAGTTAAGGGGGGCAATTTCAAAATGGACTCGACACGACTTTAACCCTTTCGCTTTGGGTTATTTAAATGCAATGCTAGATATCGGTGACAAATTTAACAAAAAAATGTTAAGGTGGGGCATGGCCTAAAAAAGGTTGGGAAACACTGGTCTAGCTCCTCACTTTAAACTACTAAACATCCTCACAAGTTAGGACAAATCCTCACGTCTGGTAACCCTATACAAGAAGCTTTGTATCTAGCACTAAATATTCTCTTACAAATGTAAATCTACATACAAAATAGATTACATTACGTTTAATAATAAACACGAGATTTCAATATTTACATTATATCGTGAGAATTTATATTGATGCTTTAATAACAAGCAATGTCTTGAATCTTCAGCTTTTTGTCGCATTTAAATGATGTAACCTTTTTAATGGGACCTTGGATGTTGACCTCTGGTCGGTTTTCGAACGCCGAAACTTGAATCAAATATGGCAGTGACATCTCAGACATTCTCAGGGGCATTTTTAGGACGTTCGGAGAATTTATAGTACTTAACTACAAAAAACAAAGGTCTCACTGACACGGAACTGTGTGACATTTATTTCTGCCGCCAAACAACAGTGTGTAAGTACTGTTGTGTTTCGGGTTAAAGGATATTAAAGCCAGTGAAATTACTGGGAATGATACTTAACATCTTATGTCTCGCGGTGTCGAGCGCAGTTCAGTGCCATGAAGTGCTTTGTAGTTCAAAGTTATGTGTGGTGTTGCTTCTGTTTATGAGCAGGCGTGGCGCTTACCATCATGCGAGCGACTTGCTGGTCTCGTTATTCAATGACATAAAAACAAAAACATTTTTTTGGTTATACTTTGGCAACGAGTTTACGAGTATGGCAACCAAAAGTTAGGCAGATTTGGAAAGTAATTGTTAGATACCTACCTACAAGCTTATGCTAGCGTCTCTAGTATAATAAATATAATTCAACCTCCGTGACGCAATGGGGGAGTAGCCGGATGTGTAACGAGAGGCCCATTCCATCCCCGCACCGTGGCAAATGTTTGTGTGATCCACAAATGTTTGTTTCGGGTCTGGGTGTTGCGAGACCGAAAGTCATTCTTAGTTCCTGAAGCCCACGATACGAGACTCTTACTGTGGGGTCAGTACAATGTATGTTACTGTTGCATATATTTAAAAGTCATGGTCTGGTTGCTAAATTTCATCCAAATTTGTTCACCCTTACTACTCACAGTACCCACATCTTTATGTCTCATTGGGATGGAGAAATTTATCCCAGGACACACACGAGGCAATAATAAACACTTCATACAGTTTCAAAAAAAGAATAGCATGACGCGGCCTCGTGACAGACAGTTTTCTGTTATAATTTCTACATATCAATAAACTTCATCCATCTAAAAAGCCTTTATATAGTGATTTTAAATTTGAAAGACTAGCATATTTCTTTGCAGTCTGTACCGACGTGCCCAACTCCCGAGTAGACTACGTTTGTTGGCGTATTTATAAATAAATCTACCGCCCTGTATGCAAATGCTTAAAATATTTGTACAGAGATGATTTATCGGAATCTGCACACCATAATATCCTGAAATGTATGATTCAATTAAGCTTATTTAGGTAAAATAATATGGCCGGGTTGAAGTAAGTTATTACACGAGTGACGTCACACCTATTGTTATAAGGCACGTTTTGATGTACACGACGAGACAAGAGACCGCAACACACGGAGACAGCGACAAGTCCGCATTGTTAACTGACTTCAAAAAAGGAGGTGGGGGAGGTATTTCATACGCCAGATAAAATAATACGAAAAGCAATCCCCTTTGTTTAAACAATAAAAACGGGTTGAAAAGTGAACCTGCAATTATGATTTTAAATATTAGTATGACCAAAGGTGGGTGCGTAGTGGGGACATCTCTCTATATCGCCTCGCACGCACCGTAATGGCCATATTACACAGTGACGTCAAAGTTTGCATCGCTCTGATAATTGCAAAGTGCCTCTTCCATCAGAATTGAATGGGTTCTAATGTATCTATTTATGGACGGATTAATAAATTCTTTCTGCTATACGTTTTAGGTAACTTAACCGCTACATCGTATGCTATGCTCTCTGCTATGAAAAAAGTGTTTGTAAGCAATGAAATAATTTATTTTAATAATTCAGAATTATTAAAATAAATTAATTCATTCATTCACCATTTTCCGAAGGCTTCGTTGTACGCAGGCACAAATACACGTGATAGCATACTTATAACCTATCTCATTCTCTCACAGGCTAAATCCTATTTATGAATATGTTTGTGTCTTTGTCGTGACGCATTTTCGTTTCATCGAGTTTCAAATCACAACGATCCTAAAGAAGTTTCACTTCAATAAAAAACCAAGGCCCTGATGTTATCCAGCGAGATAGGTGTATGCAACGCGCGACCGTTTCCATACAATTTCAAACAAAGCTGTCTTGTTCCTATTACCGGACGACTCGCGAACCCTGCATTTTTTTTTTATTTATCCTGGCTCGGCAAAGTGACTACGCTACACCTGATGGTAAGTGCAGCGCAATCCAAGATTAGTGTCGACCAACGATAAACAATGTGTCCAGCGTAGGTCGGCAAGATCATGCCGGCCTGCCAAAGGGCCAAGGGGGAGGGGAAGGAAAAAGGGATGGGAAAAGGGTTAGGATCAGGAGGCAAGCCCCCTGGGAAGCACCGGATATACACTGGCTGACCCTGGAACGCGACCCACACAAGGTGGACCACTATGGCAGGTTTTAGCACCAGTGTGCGGTGGCCGCTATCCGGTCGGATACAAGTATCCTCCCACCAGCCAAACCCTAAGGCATGCAGGCCGTATCCAGTGAGTCACTTCAGCTCGCCCAAGGTATTTTGCGCGTATTTTATTTTAAACAAACCGTATGCAGAGCTTTAAAAGGAAAATAAACGACAACATTGTGATTATTATACAGATAGCTGACATACCGTAAAGGCTCTTAGCGATAAAATCCCTTTTAACATAATATTGTAGTTGTAAGGTTCTATTTGTACGTACTTACATAAGATCAATCACTGTACCTGCATCGGTCACCGCCTGTCCTGTCGCAGGCCCCTCGATGCTTCTTCCCTCTCCGAAGAGGGAAGAAGCATTTATACAGCCGGCTTGACTCTGGTGACCACCGATAAACTCATTGTTTGTCGGTGGTTGCTGGTTTTTTGGACTGCACTACGCTTACCATCAGGTGAAGTGCAGTCACTTTGCTGTGATCGGATAAAAAAAAGATCATACCTTTTTTTCGGCCTGGCGTTATTCTGGCTTAGTTCCAGTGTCCACCTTCCTATATAAGCACTTCACTTCCCTCTTGATCATACTCTAAGGCTCTCGTGATTTTTTTTTATTTGGTTGAATGACGAGACGCGCAAGGCGCTCGCCTGATGGTAAGCGCCACGCCTCGACTCGACCAGTAGGCATATCCTATGTTACTATGACTAGTTTTTATGGACTGTATTTTTTTCTATGCGCCAATTTATTTGCGAGCATAGACAATAAGTTATGGTCATAGGTACAGGTTTTGCTATGGTCTGTTTGACCTTCAACTTATATGATCTAAACACTAGCTAACTTGTATAGCTGGGACATAAATTGGTAAATAACAAAATGTATACCGTCTCAAAATGAGTAGCCAAAAATGAAATGATCTCCCAATCTAGCCTATTTTGATTCGCACTGACACAAATTTGGTTAGGGTTTTCATAATTCGTGTATAATCACTTTGCATTGAATTCGGTCTTTAAATTTAAGTGGGCCCAATTTTATCCTATGAAACAAAATCTCAATACAGGTTTACTCTAAACATTGATGTTAAGTATTATCATCACGTGATCATATTTTTTACAGCATACAAGGAGCAAGTGGGTCACCTGATGGTAAGTGATCTCCACCGCCCATGTACGCCAACAATACCAGAATATACGTTTAATACGTTTCAGACCTTTAAGGAAATTGATAATTAAGGGAATGGGAAGCGGAGAAGGATTTGAGCCTCCAGATATCTCACTCACAACAAGCCACTACTATGCGTCGGTTTTCTGAGAGACAGTGGTAACGACCCGGTCCATTAATGATGTAGACAATACTGTCTACAGCGTGGCTCTACTCAAAAATGTAAAAAATAAAAGCCTAAGTAGAAGGAACATAATAATAATACATCGAAGGTTGTCAAACCTCTTCTTGTTTCGACGGTTAAAAACGTCCACGACGCAACTCTCATCCGGCAGGACGCGATCAATTTTGTCCTGCTACAATGTCTTAAAAAATATTCCATCTGCAACTAAAACGTGGCAAATGCCTTTAGCAGACAGCACTATTAATTAAAAATGCAAATATGGTCGGATTACTTGCACAGATGCGCCTTGTGCTTGTAAAATACATTTAATATTGCATCATGAAACATATCGCACATGAAATAGTTCGCACTGTATAGCTTACTAGCGACCCGCGCCAGCTTCGCACGGGTAAAATATGTTTGTTACGACATTACATTACAAATCTTTGAATGTTTTATATTTTTTGTACTATAATGTGTATGTATTATACATAGAAACCTTCCTCATGAATCACTCTACCTGTTGCTGAAAACTGCATTAAAATCCGTTAAATAGTTTAAAAGATCTAAACGTACAGACAGGGGAAGTGACTTCATTTTATATGATTTAAAAGTGTAGAGCAGCAAGCCTAAATATTCTCTCGTCTTGCATACATTTTCATATATTTTAATAGGCGCATATTTCATATTGTAGCTTCATATTTCCCGTGAAATATTCCTTCTATATTTGATGGTATTTTACTTAAATTAAGATGGTACTAAAATCACAACACTCACTTGATAAGCAACCGTAAATATAGATGAATAAACGAACAGTCAGACACAAAGACTTCGTAGTCTCAAAAGCTACCTTAGAGCCTTGTAATTAAGGAGTCTTAAAAAAAAGAGTATTTATAAAAACGTTAGAACAGTGGTCGTCATACTGCGCCCCTGGGGTCGCTTATGACCCATATTGTAGATTCTTGACGACCCGCGAACCTAGGTTGTAGAACTATCAATATAACCTTACCTAAATAGGGGAATGAGATATGTATGTACAAGTCTGATTCAATTCAATGTTATAAATCAATCACAAATCGATTTTGAATTTGCCTCTACCCAAGTGTTAGGGAGTAGATACAGATGGGTAAAACTGACATGCCACCTGAGGTGCCACTCTCTTTAGTCCCTATTGACCAATTACCAAAAAAAATTGACTGCTATTGCCCTTAAGGATTCTAAAGATATTTTAGCACCCAGTAGCATGGATTGCGCCACAGTTGAATGCGCGCTGATACGAATCTCAAGTGTATCTCGAGAGGCGCCACTTGAAAATATTCGGGTTAATGATATTAAGAGTTTAATTATTACACTTTGTAAATCAGATTTATGAAGTGGAGCTTTAGCGCTGTGAAATATCAGTACGTCTGGTAAATTTAATTGCTAAAATAGCGCAATTATCTGTTTCCTACATGTTCCTAAGTATTTTCTAACCTAAACATCTTAGTGTGAAAGTTAACAAAATATTAAAAATAATAAATATCAACTTCTTCTTGTCCCTATATAAATGCATGTAAGAATGACGTAATATATTTTATGTATGTATGGCGTGGTCCAAAAAAGGAAAGATCAAAAAATCTGGAGCTTACCTAGATAAAATATGCTAAGGAAACCTGTCGCGTTCCGGGATCAGCCAGTGTATATCTAGTAACTTCGGGCCGGCGTAATTCGGCCGTCCGTCGAGGGATTTTTCACTGGTGGTAGCATATTCATATCCGCCCGGATACCACCCGCGACCACCGTACACATGGTATTAAAACCTGCCATAGTGACCCACACACCTTGCGTGGATCGCGTTCCAGGAACAGCCAGTGTTTATCTGGTTCTCCCGAGGGGCTTGCGACATGACTTGACGGTTGGTTGGGGCGGATATAGGCGTACATCCTTGTATTCCTTTGCCTGCATCGATTATCCGCCTGTCCTGTCGCAGGTCTCTCGATATGCTTCTTCCCTCTCCGAAGAGAGAAGAAGCATTTATACAGGCCAGCGTGATTCTGGTGACCACCGATAAAGTCATTATTTGTCGGTGGTCGCTAGTTTTTTGGACTGCACTACGCTTAACATCAGGTGTAGTGCAGTCAGCACAGACAACTCAACCTAAGTCACTTAGCCGTGCTCGGATAAAAAAAAGGATTGATTGTCTTTTTTTCGGTCGACATTATGTTTGAACTGCTCTGTACTTAACATTAGATCCAGCGTAGTCATTATTCGTGCCAAGATAAAAAAAACAACGAAATGCCTTGAACGCTTTGAAGATCTGCACATCTTCGCAGCTAACTCAATTACATTGACACTAATG
Source organism: Amorpha juglandis (assembly GCA_949126905.1). Lineage (NCBI taxonomy): Eukaryota > Metazoa > Arthropoda > Insecta > Lepidoptera > Sphingidae > Amorpha > Amorpha juglandis. The sequence continues at coordinate 10,037,960 of OX421386.1, read as the reverse complement.
CAACCAGGTCGCCGGGGCAAGGCCAATCTTACGCACCATTTTTTACAACTAGCCATTCTTTAAATATACAGTGTATAATGTAATCTGCTTTTATTAAATAATACAGGCTAACCTTTGAAATTTGACCTTGGGGAATATAATTAAAATCGAAGTATCGATTAAAATATATAATTTACATACATATTTAACGAAGATGTCTGATCGATTTTTTTACGAGACTGTTATAAAAATCCAATATTTTTGATAGAATTAATTTAAACTATACTGATATTGATAGATTTATGAGATGACGGTGTGAAATATTGCAAATATGTTGTTGATTTGTGTTTATGACGCAACGACCGTCATCTATGCATTTAAAGCAGACTTGCAAGACTATCATAAGCTGGTGGTAGGATATTCATATCCGCCCGGATAGCGAACACCGTACACATGGTGTCAAAACCTGCCATAGTGACCCCCACACCTTGTGTGGATCGCGTTCCAGAATCAGCCACTGTATATCCAGTTTTCCGAGGGGCTTGCGACTTGACTTGATGGATGTTTGGGGTGGGTATAGGGGTACATCCTTGTATCCCTGTGCCTGCATCAGTCATCCGCCTGTGCTGTCGCAGGCCTCTCGATTTGCTTCTTCCCTCTTTGGAGTGTGAAGAAGCATTTATATAGGCCTTGGTTTGACTGAAGCCTTTGATTCTAGTGACCACCGATAAACTCATTGTTTTTTGGTGGTCACTGGATTATTTTTTGGACTGCACTGCGCTTACCTTCAGGTGTAGTGCAATCGCTTTGCCGTGCCCGGAAAGAAAAATCCTAAGTCGGGTTTGAACTTAATAAATTTAAAATTTTCATACGATTTGACTTTTACTAAACAGGTTTAGTGGTTAAAACCGATTTAAGATAGTCGTGCAAGTCGGCCTTAGTACTCTGAACCCGGATTAAAAAGGGCTTATCATTATTATAACATTACCATGACGTCACTTTATATGAAGGTAACAATTCACAGATATTATATTACCTACACATTTATGTAAACTCACGCTTGTATTCCTGGAGGTGTAGGCAGTGCTTTCTAATACAAAGTTCTGCGTGATGTTAGGCAGGAGGTAGATAGGCAGAGACAACGGATTTTCAGTTGCTACGATCCTTGCATACTTATTTGGTCTCTGACTCCCCCTGCATTCTACTGTCATATTATAAACTCAAATTCCAGTCCCGGAAAACTCGAGTTATTTTTCCAATAAATACACATTTTAATTGCCCGACCTAAGGATCGAACCCACTGCCGCACCGGTTTCAAGTATGCTGATTAGATTAAAGAGATGATTGTTATATAAACATCGTATTTATAAATTACATTTCCGTTTTCAAATAAGTTTATTTAATTTTGTATTCGAGTTAAAAGATTAACAAATGGTAACTCTATCTACTCTTGCATGGAACAAAGTTAATAAAAAATCGACGTTAAAATTTTATATGGACTTCAAACCTGGATATTAAAACAGTGTGGTAAACGTTGTGAATGAAATATTGTGGAGCTTAATGGTGCTGCCACACCGATGTTATAAAATGTTTACAAACATTTTCTAACATTAAATCTAACATTTCTTAACATTTGAAAACATGACATCGACCCTTCTTCTTTGACGGCGCCGCTCTCAAAAGTACCGCCGCTTGCGGTTAATTTTTTTTAAAAAATGTTACAAATTGTTAAGAAATGTTTACTAAATGGTGCTGCCACACCGCTGTTATAAAATGTTATACGGGTTAATTTTAAAACACCAGCAACCTCGCAGGACCAGATAGCTGACCCCATACGGAACAACTTTTGTTCTACGAGTTTGTATACAGGGTTAATTTTAAAACACCAGCAACCTCGCAGGACCAGATAGCTGACCTCATACGGAACAACTTTTGTTCTACGAGGTTGGATATAACTCAATATATTTAAAAAAAAATGATTTTACAAGTTTTTGTTGTGTCGTGTTTTTCTTCGTAGGCGCGGCGTGCGCACACGACTTCAAAGCGGCCGTCAGCTGCTCAGCGGTCAAGGTCGTAGGCGCTAGCCCGGTTCCCCACGCCTCGCGTATTTGTTTACGTAATCTGCGATGCGCGTTGTTAATATTCAAGACGGAAATTAAATGAATACTTATTTTTGTATGAAAATAAAATCTAACAAATTATCAAAAGTCGTAGAACAAAAGTAGTAGCTTATAACCTTAGGAATCTACCACTGCGAGGTTGCTGGTGTTTTAAAAATAACCCTGTATAACTCAATATATTAAAAAAAAAATTATTTTACAAGTTTTTGTTGTGTCGTATTTTTCTTCGTAGCGTTCGGCGTGCGCGCGCGACTCAAAGGCGCCGCTCAGTTGGCTCGGGCGTCGACCTTCGGCGCTGAGCCCGGTTCCCCACGCTTCGCGTGTTTGCTTACGTAATCTGCGATGCGTGTAGGTAACATTCAAGACGGAAATTAAATGAATACTTATTTTTGTATGAAAATAAAATCTAACAAATTATCAAAAGTCGTAGAACAAAAGTAGTAGCTTATAACCTTAGGTATCTACCCCTGCGAGGTTGCTGGTGTTTTAAAAATAACCCTGTATAACATTTTCTAACACCGGTGTGGCAGCACCATAACGCAGCAAAAACTGAAGTAAGAACCTAAGGTGTTGATACAAAAAAAAGTAAGAAAAGGTCATAAAAGCAATTACGGTTACCATGGATGGTTACAAGGTCTTTCGTATGTTTTTTATTTCCAAAAAAAATTATGACAAATATTATACGATTAATGAAAAAAAAATGTTAAGTACTTTTGTTGAACAAAGAGTGAATTGCAAGTGAATTACATTGTATTAATAGAAATAAGTGTAATTGCATTAGCGAAGCATGCCATGGACCGTTTAAACTCTTGAATTTGTACTACTTTCCTCATAATAAGCAGATCTCAATGTGTGTGGTGATATTCGTGTATTGATACCGAAGAGCCTCGACCAACATCTTCAGGGGCTCTCAATTGATCGTTGGGGCAAGAGCCAGATGCAGAAAGCAGTTTTATTGGACACGCGTTTTGAGGTTTCCCTCTCTAGGATCCTAAACGCCGCCAGTGGCTTGGGTTCTAGGCCTCGCCATTGGAGGGTGATGTTTTTATATTTTAAATGATTTTTATGGAAATTTAAATGTAAAAAAACTTATAAATAAAGAGTACATACTGTAAATAATAATACTAACAATAATTCATACATAAAATTTACAAAATACTTCAATAGCCATAGAAAAAATCTGACTGCCATTAATAATTCATGACATCATAAGTAATAAGCAAAACAAAAAGCCATTTATAACAAATGAACAAACAAACAAAAACAAAACAAGGTTACGACACGCAACACCGCGAGATGTAATTCTCGCATTTGATTAATTAAAAACGTACGTAATTGTTCAAACGCTTGCCTACTGCTCCACTTTGTAATGAGGTAACGTGGAGCAAATTCACGGTTGGATGCAGGTACTTTGCTAGATTTGGCAGTACAATGTGAAAATTTGGACACGTTTTACTATTTGTGTATAGTTAAATAATATTATGTCATCATTCCATTTAGAACTTATGTCATTTTATAATTTACCTCACTAACTACGCAATTCCCCATTCAATTCAATGTTAGGTATACACAAAGACATGAATTTCTTATGCATCATAATATAAAAATCAATATTCATCTCAATATATAACTAAAATAGAGAACCCCACCCCGTGACCACGAAAGCTGAAATGCTTTCTAAACGTCGGGATCCAAAATAATAAAAAACCGCGATAAAATCCGTTTATCTCAATGAAATAGAGAATTTATAGAACCATCTGAATGCTAACAGCGCCATATCTGCGTGATAAGACTAAAATAAATGTAAATACGTAATGTACAGCTATTTCGACTCAGCGTTCAATCGTCAGGATGGCCGAGCGGTCTAAGGCGCCAGACTCAAGGTTTCCCTTGCCTGTCATACAGGTGTGAGTTGTTCTGGTCCTCTCTGAGGGCGTGGGTTCGAATCCCACTTCTGACAATAACTTTTTTAGATTTTTATTATGCAATTTAATTATAAACCGACTAGATGAAAATAATTTTATTTATATATAATATAAATTTAAATTAGCCGAAGCCAAAAACCGCTTGAGCAGTACTTTCACTTTTTTTAAAACTTTACAGACTATTATGTATATTTTTGGATATTTTAATAAAAAAAGAAAATGTAATTTTGTTGTATATATTTTTATTCTATTGATAATTTAAATATATTTAGTCAGTTGGCTTACAATTTCGACTATTATTATAACATCTTCGGTAGTATAGTGGTCAGTATCCCCGCCTGTCACGCGGGAGACCGGGGTTCGATTCCCCGCCGGAGAGAGTCTTTTTGTATTTTTTTTTATTTACGCTCTTTTATTATTAATTTTTAAATTCGGACACATGCACTCAATCAAGCAGGCGATTCACAAATCCGCATATTTTTTTTCAGTAAGTAATTATAGCATTCGTCCATGCCTTCACCAGATAATGGAATGCTTTACCGACCACAACGAGGAGGTATCGTGCTTATGGGGGATCTATTTGGCACATTATTTTTTGATCTTTCAATAATCTCACTCACCGTAAGTAATGCAATATTAAGTTGCCAATTTACGTCTGTTTTCCGTGAGACACTGGTATTACATGCTTTAATTAGATAGACAAAATTATCTATAGGTTGACTCTATCAGTTAAATGATCGAAGTGAGATTTTTGGAAGGCTAAATCACCTCTACCCTTCCTAATCTCTGTCCCTTACATTAAAGATCCGCCACGCATCCATGATTCATTGTTACATACTATCAGGTCATACTTGGAGCCTTTCTTAAAAAGTTTTTAACGGACTGCTTAGGTAAACACTGTGTTCTTCTCGTTCCGCTTTATAAATCGCGTTGATAGAGAAAACAAAGAGTCTTTAACTAATCAATACTTATGTAACGTTTATAAGTAAGGCCCTTGATCGTTAGCCGGTCTGTGTTTAAAAAAGGCATAAAGACATAAACCGACGTAAAGTAGCGGCTTGCTGCTGCGTTTCGTACGGTGAATGAGAGATCCGGAAGCCCAAATCCTCTCCCCTTCCCAATCCCTAATTATCCCTTTCCTTTAAGGTCGGCAACGCGCCCATGATTCTTCTGGTGACGTACATGGGCGTGGAGATCGCTTACCATCAGGTGACCCACTTGCTCGTTTGCCGGCCTATGCTATACAAAAAAAAGGCACGTGAATGTTGTGTATTTATTTATTGATTGTAATTTCAGGTGGGCAGTGTCTGTGTGATGGTGCGCACGCACACGGTGCTGCTGCTGGCGGTAGCACTGTGCCGCGCCGCCACCACACTCGACTCCGAACTCGGCGTCGGCAAAGCAATCAACATATTCATGAGGTATACATTGCACTGTTAACTGTATTCATTATGTCACGGAACTATCTCAGGCATCTTATGGAATTTGCATTTTTTGTAAACGTTGCTTCGTTTGTTATTCAAATTCTACCTGGGTGTACAAAGTAAGACTATTGGCTACCTCAGGAAACGCTTAATAATGGTGTTTTGTATAGGTATTTAAGACAAATAAAGAACACAATTTAATAATCAGACTATACAAGCAGCGTATCTCCGATTACGCATTACAGCGCCATCTATTATTAAGAACAAAAAACAATAACATTGGCAGGTTAAGAAGATAATTAATCGGCTTTGTCTTTTGTATTTTTGACTGGTTTATAAAAAAGGTTCTCGAATTCAACAATTATTTCCGATATTTCCGCAAAATATGGACCGAATTTGATCATTTTTGTATTCTATAACACCTATCTCGAAGGTGTTATAGTAGCAAAAATGGTATTCTCATCGGATAACAGCAACCAAAACGGCATTCTGAAGTCGGTTTTTAAATTTTACTTTTACTTCTAGATATGGCTACCTCAGCATCTGCATGCGAGTGGTGCCTCGAAACGACACGGAGGGCTGGGTGTTTCGTGAACCCACGGTCAGCGTGTTCCGAGACGTTGAGCGGTTCGCCATCGCGCCCAAGCCGCGCCAGCCGAAGACTCTCTTCGACGGTGACTTTCACATGGAGTTCTGCGATAACCTGAAGCAGCTGTTGCAGGCGTACTTTAGAGATTTTAGTTTTGAGAGGTGAGGGTTTATTACAATAGACGAAATCCTACTAATATTATAAACGCGAAAGTTTGTAAGTATGGATGGATGTTTGTTACTCTTTCACGTAAAAACTGCTGAATGGATTTTAACGAAACTTTACAATAATATAGCTTATACATCAGAATAAGACATAGGCTACTTTATATCCCGGAAAAAGCAGATCACGCGGGCGAAGCCGCGAGCAAAAGCTAGTCTTAAATATTTTAGAATATTCTCTCAATTCGCATTTACAAGGTGGTAGGTCCCTCGTATGCGAGAGGCCGTCTGGGTTGGTACCACCGCGTTGTCTATTTCTGCCGCCAAGCAACAGTGTGTAATCACTGTTGTGTTTCGCTTTGAAGGACATTGAAGCCAGTGACATTACCTACTGGGCATTATGAGACTTAACATCTTATGGCTCGGGGTCACGAGCGCAGTTCAGTGCCATGCAGTGCTTTGTAATTCATAGTTCTGTGTGGTGTTGCTTGTGTTTATGCGCTGGCGTGACGCTTACCATCAGGCTAGCGACCTAATACTCCCATCATTCAGACCAATAAAGAAAAAGCTGACCAATTGGTCTTCAGAATCCTTAAGACATTCATACTTCTCGAGATCTGTAACGGGAGCAGTTATAGTCCTTTCATTAAAAAGCCAAAACTTCCCACAGCACCGACTACCAAGAATATTCTTTCAGCGTTTCTTATACCTAGGTCCTACATAATACTTACTACCTGTAGTATTCCGTACTTTTGACTCCAGAAACACTCAGGATATGCGCACAAGAAAACAACCACGACCCTTACGGCCTGGGTTTTAATGCAGAACTGACTTGCCAGTGACATCTGTTGATTACCCTCACTTATACTATAATCTACCTCCACCACACTACCGAACTACAATGTTGTCATTTCAGATTGGAGCGTCCATGGCGCGCGTTCACAGCAGGCTGGCCCACAGATATCATGGCGCGGAACTTGGGCATAAACTCATCATTTATTAACGGTGACCACTGTTATGTCCTCGTCAGGGTATCCAGGTAAGATATTCTAAAAGCTATCCTATCTTAAAAATAAGAGAATACCCGAAATAGTTAAAGGCAGGCATCGCATACAATACAAGGTGGTAGGTCCCTCGTATGCGAGTTGCCGGCTGGGTTGGCACCACCGCTATGTCTTGTTTTGCCGCCAAGCAACAATGTGTAAATACTGTTGTGTTTCGGTTTGAAGGACATTGAAGCCAGTGAAATTACTGAGCATTATGAGATTTAAATCTTATGTCTCAGTGATGAGCGTATAGCGAAACGTAGCGAGAATAAACCGTGAGGAAACATCCCTAAAGTGTTATTTATAACAATTACGAAGGTGTATTAAGCCACATTCAGTAGAGGAGACCCGTGCTCAGCAGTGGGACTTATATAATACAGGGCAACTAAAAAAAAAAATTAAGCCAAGGTAGTGGATTAAGGCTTTAACCCATCCCATTGATAGAGAAAACAGGTTATGTCATACACAGCTTATATCATTATTTCCCAATTGATTTCAGGTTCCGCGAAACAGCCAAGCTAAGCGACCTACCCCCAAACATATCCGTAGAGGACGTTGTGTTCGACGCGATTCAAGAGTCCACCATTGGAGATACGGTCACCATCGCTGACTTCATACGCAAATACGGTTCTCACTACATCGCCTCCTACATTACCGGTAACTCCTTGTATCAGGTGAGATCATATTTCAAATAATTTGCACTTTGGGTGTATAGGTGAGAGTGATAAAAATGCTGAAAAGAATGCGATAGACTTTTATGAAATTAAATAAAACAAAATTAAAAAAAATATAATATAGATTATAGACCAAACCATAAAGGATGCAATTCTTAGTCGGATATAGCATAGTATATAATTTTAACGTCTAAAAGAGAATGAGGTTCGAAATATTTCGGAAAAAACGAGGAGACTTGATACTTACGTACAACAAAGGTAAATGTCTTCTAACTCAGTTCAAGCTCTAATACAAAATTTAATATCTGTCAACTCATTCGTAATATCTTTAAAGTACCCTTCTTGGTCTAGTAGAAGCGGGTTAAACCTTGCATTGGAAGGTTTAGTTAAGCTAGGTCCAATTCCCAAATTGAACAATCCTTGGTGGGAGTTTTTCTATCTATTATATGCCCTGGATTAGGGTTTGTATCCGGGGCATCTACAAATACGCCTTTTAAGGTAGACGAAATACCTAAGTGTAGGCAACTTAGGTATTTCTTCTGTCTACAATAACGTCCGTATTCATAAATATTACTATGAGGTCTCATAATTCGAAGGCATATTTTTCTCTACATGATTGGTGCAGTTTTGACGCTAACTAAGCAGACCAATCATGTGTACAGAAGGAGTTTTGGCGGGAATTCTGACAGTGCAGTTCATCGCTTATTTTAATTTATTTCATGAACTAGTTTAGAGTTGTGTTTGTTGTATAAAAGTGATGTGGATTTGTTCAATAAACATTAACGGCGATGAACAGTATATGGAAACATTGAAATAACTGAATTAAGAATCGTACTGAAAGGAGTTAACACCATAACTCCGAAAAGACCTTGAAATCGTCCGCACCCGTGTTTCATCGTTCTTGTAATACTTGAGAATACATTATACTTGACACTGGCTAAATGCATAATACTGCGAAAGCCATTAATAAAAAAGAAAGATGTGTACAGAAATATACATTTAGCAAGGAAATCATCTAAAATACGGGCGTAAGAATTTAATCTAAATATATAAAACTCAAAGACCTGACTGACTGACTGACTGACTGACATAGTGATCTATCAACGCACAGCCCAAACCACTGGAGGGATCGGGGTGAAATTTGGCATGCAGGTAGATGTTATGACGTAGGCATCCGCTAAGAAAGGATTTTGATAAATTCTACCCCCAAGGGGATAAAATAGGGGATGAAAGTTTGTATGAAAATCACGTGGGCGGAGCCGCGAGCAAAAGCTAGTAAAAAATGAAACGCCTTACCTTGTTCTATATTTTAATAGCCTTATATTATCAGGTGTACGTATACTCAAGGAGCGTGTACGCCAGGATCAAAGAGCGCGTCAAATCTAAAGGCGTGTCCGACATACCACAAGCAGATATGAACAGTTATTTCTCACCGTTGTTCGCTGAACACGTTGGCGCCATTAAGGTTTGGACTGTTCTATATAATGGCCTGGTTTTACGTTTATCATATGAACATAAAGCATTTATAGAATTGAAAAGATAGAACACAACTATCAGCATACCTACAGTTAAAAAGTATTTTTCTGCAGTCTGTACTTTAGGTATATGTTACAAAGCCTTTAGGCAAAGGTTGCAGTAAATTAAATGCCTTTTTATTCATACTAGCATGATTACTGCCTGTCTAATCAGGAAGATGTTTAGTAGATTTGTAATCATTTTATAGTTAAGGTAAAATACACTTGTTATTAATTGGAAAGTAATACATGTTGTGTTATTGCCTTTAGAGGATAATTCTAGATATCCTTTGTTTTTAACAATATATGCATGAATCTGCAAAAATCGTACAATCAGGCCATTTAATGCATGAAACGTCCATCATCTTGGATGTCACCTTGCATCGTGCATAAAAAACTTCTTTTCTGAACCATTATAAAGCACTTCACAAAAACATACTACAATCATTTGCATTCTCTCCATTTCTATTTCACAATCATATTTCTACATTTCTTCACATATGAAAATAAAAAAAAACTGGCATTTTGTATACAATATGTATTTTGAGCGACTTTAAAAATCTGCATTTATATTTAAACGGCAAAAATGGTTGAATAATAGAAAACTGGAGCATGAGAAATATTAGATTTAAAAAAGAAGTTTTTAACAGTTCATACCTTGCATATCCTGGAGTACACGCTGATGAATAAAATAAAATACAAAGCGTGAATGTTGTCTATGCTCTCACTCCAGGTATTTGTGTTCTCTAGAACCGCATACTCTATGATCAAAGAGAGACTTAAGAGTAAAGGTGTGGCGGATATTACTGCCAAAGAATTAGAGGGATACTTCTCACCGTGGCATGCAAAACATGTCGGACAAATTAAGGTAAAAATAAAAAAAACACATTTGAGGTTTTGTATTAGTAGTGTAAAATATTTTAATAAATAATTTGGATAACGTGCAGAAACAGAATAAAACTACCGATATATTTTAAAACGCAATAAGAAAAATACAAATTAAAAAAATCACCATGGCATTCCATGAAATATTTCAAAGTATTTTACACTATTAAATGAACAACCCTGCATTCTTAACAGCACATTATTTACAAGTTATGAAAGTGTAATTATTAGCTTAAATAATATTTACTACTCTATGACAAGAATACAAAGAAAATACACTAGATGGAGCTACTATCGATACTTACGGTATACATTATTACGCTTACCTTCATTATAAATTGTCATTGTCTTGATTGATCATTCTATACTAAAATGCACAGTCATTGCATTTTTCTATGAACTATTTCATTTGCACCTATCCATTGCATGATTTGATTCGTCACATATTGTGAAGAATGATATAAAACATTCAATGAAAACATTTTTGTCATAAAATTGTAATTATGCTTGTTTTGTAGCTGAATAGAATAATTAATACGACGAGTAGGTAGATCGACAAATCACTAATTTGTTACTTACGTCTTAGGTAAGTAGACTGTTATTGATGATTTGTAAATGATTAAAACATGTATCAAAACGTTGATGTATTGACCTAGAATATTACTTGATTAATGTTTACTACGCGTAATTTTAAATGATTTAAAACGACAGATAGTTAGTTGACTAACAGTTCCAACTTAATTCAAATTTTTACTAGGTGGTAACCTTCCACAGGTAGGGTCCCTATGCAAGAGGCCGTCTGGCCGTCACCGCTTTGTCTATTTCTGCCGCCAAGCAGAATGTGTAAACAGTATTGGGTTTCCATTTGAAGGCCTTCAACCAGTAACATTGCTGGGGATTAGAAGACAACATATTATGTCTTGATATTGATCCTTCTTCTACCTATAAACAGGCGTGACGCTAATCTATGATCAAGCGAGCGACCTGTTCATCTCGTCATTAACGCTAATAAAAAATAATATAGCTCAAAAACATCTTTTGTAATCGAAAAAACAATAAAGTTTATTTTTTAAGTTATCGGTAGGTATTTAATAAACAGATTATCCGCCTTTTTAGTCTGCAGTTTGTACCTACTTTGAAAAGTATACTTTAAAACACATCTATATAATATTTTCAGGTGGCCAGCGGCAATAAAACGGTGGAAAACTGGGCGACGAAACGTCTACGAGTACATTATTACATATTTTCATATCCGAGTCTATTAAAACTACACGGGGAGCCAACATTATTAAGGAACCTCGACTCTCTTCTCGGAAACGAAGCATTACTACAACTAGAATTAAAAACACTCTCACCGGCCTTCAAAGACAGTAAGAAGAAGAAGTGGTTCGAAGAAGTCATAGACAATTATTTAAAATTATGGGAGAGTAACATGTGATAGTGGAATAAGGTGATTTAGTTTAATTTTAGTTTTATTAAGTTAATTATTGTAATGTTACGTCATAATGATTGCAAGGAAGAGTGTGCACTGGATCTGAGCACGTTTCAAGTTTTCAACACATGCTGATAGATGGGTTGCATTGAATTAAAGGCGGCTATCGACCATTTTCGGGTAAATGAGTTGTTTATGTACCAAGGCAGATATTTTTACTAGGTAAAAGGTAGGTTTCCTGTAATTAAAAATGTTAATCTACAAGACCAGACCGGCCTAAAATTGGTAACATCACCTTGACATAGATGGCAGTACAAGTCCATTTCGGCCGTGGTTTAAATTGACGAAAATACAAATAGGTCAAAAGTCATCAAAATGCAGTTAGGCCACTCTGGTTCTAGCAGCCTCAATTAGCAACTTATTTAACTCATTTTCCAATAATAGTCGATAGCTGCCATTAATTTTATAAGTAGTTTCAAATGTAAGATAATGTATAAAATAAATCCAGCCAAATAAAAAACTGACGCGGTGTCAATATTATAAAATGAAGTTTGTAGTTTCTATAATAGCTTTCTATCGGACGGTAAAGATAAACGCCGTGAAAAAGGCGGCTTTAATAGTGCGGTTTGAAGCAAAACACTTTCAAACGTATGGACCAACACAAAAAGCAAGGTGCGCAAAATCGTTACATCCATATAGTTTCGGATTTGCTTTTAAAAGTATATTGGCGTGTGAGATCCCAAAAAAAGTCTTCCGTTTATAAATTTTAAAAAATGCATATACACACTATATTATGCCTTCGTTCATTTTATAATAGGCAATGGATTTTATACTACGGTTTAAAAAATCGATTTGAAAGATATTATATGTGGCATTAGAAATAAAAATGCCAACAGATTACAAAATATCTTGTGTTGAGAAAATGTAATGTTACATAAACGTTTAAAAGATGGCGCTAATAGGTTCGTACATTGAAAGAGCATTTATTTAATTTCCAAATTAAAATTTATTTAATTTCTAAAATCTGACCGACGTCACTTTTCAAACTGAAAATACTCTCAGTTATATTTTTTATGATCAAAAATACAAACAAGTAAAGAAATGTTAAATATATCAAGTAAGCCAAAATATTAATGATCTTAAACAATTTTGAAAGAATATATTTTATCTATTATAAAAGACAATGAGTTTTTAATCAAAATGAATACCTATTATAAATTTTCTACTTACCTGTAAACAAATAAGTGCCTTATTTATTAATCTAATGATTAGTATGATATCTATTTAATTGTTTATAGAATGAATGGAATTGATAATTGTGACAAATATACTTCCATGTTTATTTTTTTTTAATATCGCCATGTAAGGAATATAAAGTAAACTAAATTATTGTTCTATATTTAAATCAAGGTTTCGACTTAAAATATTTTCTTCTTTGCATTATTAAATAATTTAACGCAATGAGAAATTGCCAGAACTATAATTTGTTAATACATGAACGGCACGAAACGTGAACACAAATTGGTTGGAATAATAAAGCAGCGCGTGGGGTCGACGCTTCACTTGATTGGTAAATCAGGCGACAGTCGTCGTACAATGGACTCTGAATTACCCCCACTACTGTCCATCTATGCTCACAACTCGTGCCTGTAATTATAAATGAGTTAATCGATTATGGAATTGTGAATGTGCAATACTATGTTGTAATATGATAAAGGATAATTATGTGCCTAAGTAAAATGCGGGATCAACCTTGGTAATGCATTTAATTTGAAATATAAAATGGAGATAATGTAAATATTTTGTGAAATCTTTAAAGACATTGTGATATAATACAGTTTTTTGACTTAAAGATGCATTTTTATTGTTCGATGTAACCTAATTTTTACACATGAACACTAAAAAACAATAACTAACTTCGCCTCTTCTTGAGTCTCTCGCCACCTTTTAACCTGTGAAGATAATACGAAGCCACGACTCAGCTCTTGACTTACTTCAGGCCGGCAAAATTACGTTGCGTGTATGTAAATCACTAAAAAAGATCCTTATACCGCTCGATATTCACACACCATTATCTCAAAAAATTCCACCCAAACTCAGATACTGCTAAAAATTAACGAACTGGTACGTTATAAGCATTATAAACAGACAACATTCTTGCAATAGCACTAAAAACTGCGTTATCATTGTAATTGAGGTCGTTGTTTGATTCCTCCCTTATTATCTTTGAGAACAAACCAAGCCGACCGATAGTGTGTTGTTAAACTCATCTTAGTTTTTGTGGTAAGTAAATATTGCGTTTTTCTTGGAGATAAAGATTACATTAAAAAACGTGCTGAACATGGCTGAGTTATGCAGTTACTGAACATTTGCATAACATCAATTAATATATCCCTCGATAAGTAGGTAGTTGAGAAATTTCTCAATAATAAAATAATCGTTCATTCGACAATATTCACAAGTACTAGTATATAAAACTTCTTTCTTTCTTAAGTCTCAATATCAATTTGAACAATAAGTCAGTTTCATAGGAAATAAGTATTAATTATAATAGCGCGATATTTTCTACCATACGATTATTTCTAAGTATTCATAAATTAATTATTTCAATATCCTCATCGGGTTCATGGAGGTTATCGCGGAAACGTGGCGCGGGCTGGTCTGCGTCTTATGGACCTTGATTCAACGATTGACTAATTTTATATGGGACACATTGTCGATAGTGAACATACACCACTAATTAATTTGGTTGGATCGTTTTCTCGCGCTATCTCTACATTTTTATCGAGGCTAACAATTGTGGCTAGAATGTCGTTGAAACCGAAATTTAATAGTGCTTACATTTTTTTTTTTTTTTTTTTTTATAGCATAGTCCGGCAAACGAGCAAGTGGGTCACCTGATGGTAAGTGATCTCCACCGCCCATGTACGCCCACCACCAGAAGAATGATGGGCGCGTTGCCGACCTTAAAGGAATGGGATAATTAGGGATTGGGAAGGGGAGGGGATTTGGGCTTCCGGATATCTCACTCACCGTACGAAACGCAGCAGCAAGCCACTACTTTACGTCGGTTTTCTATGAGACAGTGGTTATGACCCGGTCGAGCCAGCCCATTCATGCTGTAGAAAAAACTGTCTACAGCGTGGCTCTACCACTCAGAATGCTTACATGCTGCTTCTTGGCGGTAAAAATAGGTAAAGCGGTTGTACCACCTCAGACGGACTCTCGCATATATGAGAGACCTAGTACATTTTAAACGCATAAACAAAATTATTAGATTATTATTATCTGATAAAGGTCGCAGGAAGTCGCTGGATGCAGGCCGCTTCCAACAGGTCAGTTTGGAAATCTTTGAGGGAGGCCTATGTTCAGCAGTGGACGTCCCGTGGCTGATGATGATGATTGAACAAAATTATTTACGTTGATACGCTTGCTATGCTTCTTACATTATTAGCAACACACTGGGCTGAAATCAACTGCCGACACAAATAATGCATAAGTGTAAGTATATGTTCAGTGTAAATAACCAAATACAGCGACATTTGGTATCAATAGATTTCGCTGTCTGTATTTATTCTATGCTTGAAATCGCAGTCAACGTTCTCTGGATCGAATGTAAAGAAAACCTCACTCTCTAGACACACAGGCCGGCAAAGCTATTTCGCGCGTAATGTGTCTAATAAATACCCACTCTAATCTACTGTTGGATAATGGACATATCCTTTCCTAACAGATTTACGGTATTATCTCTTAATCGATAGTCGATTTTAGGTTATCTATAAAATGTGGGTAAGTAGTTTATATCGATATTAATAACTTCAAAGTAACGTCAATTTAATCGATTCGATTAAATTGTAATTAACCTATTAGAGTAGTTTTATTTTTACAATAGTAAAACGGGGACCCGATATGGCAAGCCTATTTTAGAAGTGGAAAACACTAAGACACTTTTATCTTTTTCCGGAGGACCAAATCAGTGCAACATGAGTGCAACATTATGTTAGACAGTATATTATCTGATTAATGTCGTTGCGGGACAAAGACATTTAGGCATTCCCAGAGACTCGCCGAGCTTCACTTGCTCGGTGTCAACAAAAATGCGTGCCACTGTTGATCCTGATGCACAGGAGTTTGAGTGGTGGGTGTGTGGGCGGGATATTCTCAATCCCGACTATAACAACATCAAGGTCGACATCACATACATGCGCAATCATGGAACAGAATAACACTGTACCGCAGAGAGAAAGAATGTCTCTCGATTATTTAGATTGCACTGTACTTTTTTTATAGCATAGACCGGCAAATGAACAAGTGCGTCACCTAATGGTAAGTGATCTCTACCGCCCATATATGCCCACAATACTGGAAGAATCATAAACGAATTGCCGACCTCAAAGGGAAGGGATAATAAAGGGATTGGGAAGGGGAGGCGGATTTAGGCCTCCGGATATCTCACCCACTATGCGAAACGCAGCAGCAAGCCGCTATTTTACGTCGGTTCTGTGAGTCAGTGATGACCCGGTCGAGCCGGCCCATGTATACTGTAGACAACACAGTCTACTGCATGGCTCTACCACTCAAAATGACGCATTATATAGAGCATATAGCACCCAAACGAAAGGACCTGATCTATACAATAAATAATTATAATTATATTTTATTATGCAGCTGCGCCACGGAGGTTGTCAACAGTCAATAGACTCAAAAATAAGACAATTGACTCATAAGTCGGCTTATTCGGTTTCACACTACGTAAATAAATTTACTACGTCAACGGGGAAATGATCGTTTACTGTGTCTAAGACGTTGAATCCATGTAGCGTAATAACTTGCAGGTGCTAAAATGTGTCCGGGTCGAAGTACAAAAAAGTAGTCAATGAGGTCTATGAACAAGTGCCGAAATTACAGTCTTCATAAACTATGTTAACACAACCATCATCCATAATCTACTTTTATAACAAATGCCGGCAACCAAGCAAGTGTATCACCTGGTGATAATACCTGGTGTATCACCTGGTGATGGTGAGTGATTTCCGCCGCTCATGATTGCCCACAATACCAAAAGAATCATGGATGCGTTGCTGATCTTAGAAGAATGGGAAGATTAATGTATTGAGAAGAGAAAGGGGAATTGAGCCGCCGGATATCTCACTCACGATACGAAACACAGCAGCAAGCCGCTACATTACCTACTCTACCGTCTACAGCGTGGCTCTACCACTTAACTACTCATATAGATAACTATATATAAAAATAAAATGAGGTCCTAACTAATTCGCTTATTCTATACCTCTTTGTACGTTTTATGTTCCTAAAATAAGGATATTTCGAAACTAACTTCTAGAGGCGTAAAATGAGCCTTCAAAGTTTGTATGGAGAAACAATATCAAGTAGAGATTTCGACTTGAAACCTTATAGGATTGCTTCTAAAAACAAATAAACAAATAGGTATATCACGTATATCGCGATTTTGCGAAAATCAACCCCCTAGGGGGTGAAATGCTTTAAAGGGGCGGGAGTTGTTCCGAGTAAAGAAATTCACGCAGGCAGAGCCGTAAGCCAACTTAAAATTTAAGTTTTTCAACAGGGAAATCCCTACCGATAAACTTTTGAACGAATACAAAATGGGTAGCGCAGTAAGGCACAATTAATATTATGTATAAAGGGGAAACAGCATAACAGACACGCTGATAAATACCATACTAATCTCTTAGGTCAAGTTCAGACGATGTTTACTCCGTGTTAATATTAGCAAAATGTGAAAAAAAACTTCAGTTGATACGTCGCTAGCAAGCAGCAACTTTGTCAAGTAATGTGGTGAATAATGTTTGTGTGCTTTGTTATTTTGTTCTTTCTTGCGCTGTGCAGAGGTGAAGAGGTCGATCTCGGATACGGATTGAATATAGGCAACGCAATCGACGTGTTTGCCAAGTAAGTACTTGTGTAAGTTCCAACACGTTGAGCCGATAAAAATAGGTGATGCACTCATGTCAATGATTGCTTCAATCAATGTGTCACAGTTGATTGTAATGAAGTTAACAGCGAGTGTTTATAGCATTATTATATTTAGTGTTAATAACATTATTTTATTATGTGTTGGGATATGTAATACGCTATGTGTGACTATTGGCTGTATTTGTTATCATCAATGTTTTGTTTTCTATAATAAAACAACATTAAAAATAACTGATATCAATTAATATAGGACAATTTAAAAGATTACGAAGATGGTTTTACATTTTAAAAATACCTGATTAAAATGGTATCACATCGCATTTTGTGCAACACAAGCTCCTAAAATGTGTACTTAACACAACACAAGCTCACGCTTATGTTCATAAGGGGATTGTCGAAGGTACAAGTGCACATGGTCAATGATTTTTCTACTCTAAAACAGAACCTAACCACAATAACATCGGCATTTCCAGTTATGGAGACCTTTCACAAGTCACGCAAGTGGTGTCTGCAGACTACGAAGGGGAAGATACACGCGACGCCATAGTGCCGTTCAGTGAGAAAAATCTAAGAGTGTTCACCAACATTAAGAGTAAGATAACCTTTGGCGATCGCGAAGGTATCACGGGTATGGAGGTACTGCTTTGCGAAACGTTTGACGATTTGCTCAATATATATTTTCAAAATTTTAAAATCGAAGGGTGAGTACACTGGTCTGTTATTATCACTGATACAAGGAGTTGCGGGGTACATCCCCGAAGCCCTCTAAAATATTGGTTTTGTATTATAATGCCTCTCTTCTGGGTACGTGCCTTCGCCAGTAATGACAGGGATTAGGCCTGACTCCAGCGTGTTGCTAGCAATGCGGGTTAGTAGACTTCACATACTTTCGAAGTTCTTATGCAAAATTCTCAGACATGTAGGTTTCCTCGCGATGTTTTCCTTCGCTATTAAAGCGAGCGATATACACATAACATCGAAAAGTCAGAGTAGTGTGACGTGGAGCTTGTTTCGAATCTGCGCCTTCCATCTTGACAGACACACAGATTAATTTAAAAACAAAACAAGAGAATTTAAACAAAGAGATAGGTATCTAAGTGCTTTTAACGTCTCTCGCTTAATTTTTGAAACTTTGTGACTACCAGTTCATTTTGATATTTTTCGTAATATTTTTCTGATTTTTTACTTGTTTTATTACGATCAAACTTTTCTTTGTCATTTATAACACCGGGTCCACCGTGCATTTGAATTTCAATGCATTCTTTCACACATCACAGTTTAGCCAAAGAATACCTTTACCGTCCTATATTTTTAACCCCTAACGAAAAAAGAGTTTTATAAGTTTGGACATTTTGTCTGTTTGTGGCATCAATAAAAAATGCATGGCTATTTGGAAAATTTCGATAATTTTTTCTCATGATGAATCGTTGTTAATGTTGAACATCTATGGGTCATACCGTCATAGTAATGGTGCTGCCACACCGATGTTATAAAATGTTAACAAAAACATTTTCTAACATTTTTTAACATTTTCTAACATTATCTAACATTTTATAACATTTGAAAACATGACATCGGCCCTTCTCTGACGGCTTCTTTGACGGCTTCTTTGACGGCGCCGCTCTCAAAAGTACCGCCGCCCGCGGTTAATAAATGTTAATAAATGTTACAAAATGTTACCAATTGTTAAGAAATGTTTACTAAATTATGCTGCCACACCGGTGTTATAAAATGTTATATAACATTTTATAACACCGGTGTGGCAGCACCATAATGTGCTACGATCCCAAATAGTAATGGCATTCCAATATTTGTGGACTTTTATTATTCCTAGTTGTATACCATGACATGGCGCCCTATAATTTTAGGATTTAAATATAAATATCTACTTGGAGCGTGACAGTTTAATGGTTTTCCCATCGGTTGAAGCCAAACAACCTAGACCAACTGTGAGCTAAATTGACCACAAGTTACATTGACATAACGCCAAATTATTACAAAATTAAGACAATACTCTCTTTTTAGGACGGATATACCCTGGAAGGCGTTTATGGGAGACTGGATACACGACGAAATCATGCGCACATTTGGCATCGAATACGACGCTAAACCCGACAACTGTTGCTACGTTCTTGTAAAATTAACAAAAAAGCACAAATCTGTGGAAGTCAGGGACAATCTACGTGGTGCTGTTGTTAAGGACTATGTTACAAGAGCTATAGATGATCTGAATGTAAGCGACACTAGTGAAATAAGAAGATTTATGAAGAGTTATGGAACCCATTACATCGACTCTTATATTACTGGAAATAGCATTTATCAGGTTAGAAGTTGTTATTGTACTGGTTGTAATGTAACTTATCGCACAATGTGAAATGTAAATTTCCAAAAATCTTATCTAAGCGGATGCCTACGTTACACAAACTATTATCTGACAAGAAATTTGTTCATGATCCTAGTATTGTTCGTTAGTAGTTTTTGAGATATCGTAATTAATCAGTGAGTTCGCTGGTGGTAGGATATTTATATCCGCCCAAATAGCGACCACCGTACACATGGTGTTAAAACCTGCCATAGTGCCCACACAACTTATGTGGATCGCGTTCCAGGATCAGCCAGTGTATATCCGGTTCTCCCGATGGGCTTGCGACATTTCTTGATTTGAATTGATTGGTTGGGATGGGTTTAGGGGTACATCTTTATATCACTGTGTCTACATCGGTCTTCCGTCTGTCCTGTCGCAGACAGTCCTGTATAAATTCTCCGAAGAGGGAAGAAGCATTTATACAGGGCATCAAGACTCTGGTGACCACCGATAAACCCATTGTTTGTCGGTTGTCGCTAATTTTTTGGGCTGCACTACGCTTACCACCAGATGAAGTACAGGCTCTTTGCCGTGCTCGGATAAAAAAGTGTGAGTGAGTGAGTGAATGAGTGAGTGGTATTTCGCTTTTATAAATATAGATTAGATACAATATTGATATTTGTTTTTATGTTTAGGTATTCAAATACAAGAGGGGAGGTTACAATATGCTGCGGGCGTATATAAGAGTAAGGAATCTTAGACCGTGGATACCTGACAATTTAAGATTTTACTTCTCATCGTATTATTTGAAACAAGTCGGCGATATCAGAGTATGTATAACTGCTTAGATTTTTTATGACTAGATGTACAAGTCGCCTGATAGTGAGCGCTCCGCCTATCCATAGGCAACACCTCTCAGCATGTCATTGGCCTGCTTTTTAACACGCTTTTATTAGCTTCAGACGTATGTATGTTGGTATGTTTGTATGTTGGTATGTTGGTATGTTTGTATGTTGGTAGGTTTGTCTGTAACTTGTCATTGAACGTGATTTTGACCTACTTCAAAACGTCGGATAAAATCTTGACAGCGCGATGTAGATGTGCCAGTGGCGCCATCTCATGATTTTTTCTTGTTTTTTTAATGTGTCATGTAGACTATAATCCAATGTTCTATTATATTGCTGCCACAGTCAAGATTCTCCAGCGAATCATTACCTCCGACGCTTTGTATGAACTTTGGGTGTTGTACGATTGATCGGGTACAGTTTTACAAATGGCTTGTTAAACAAGCCATTCGTAAAACTTGTTTCTTTCCTACCTCCTTCGTGACATTTTTACGTTTCAGCGAATTTTCCAATCACAAAGATTCGAAAGAAGTTTCACTTCAAAAAATGGTAAAAAAAATAAAAACACACCTTTTTATAGAAAATCAAACTAAAAAATTAAAAATAAATAATAGTTAAAAAAAACTAAAAAACACGCTTTTACATAAAATCCAACTAAAAAACTAAAAAATAAATTTTAATGAATTCGAATTAGGAATAGTGTACAAAATTTAAAAATATATATAAATTAAGAATAGTGTAAATAAGAAAAAGTATGTATTTTATTGTAAAAAAAGCGTGGGGTGCATGGTGTCAATAGTTATAAAAATATTTTATTGACAGATATGAGTAGAAGGATCATCATTTTGATAATGTCTTAAAAAGCACCCCACGTTTTTTACAATAAAATACATATTTTTTCTTATTTACACTATTCTTAATTTATATATATTTTTAAATTTTGTACACTATTCCTAATTCGAATTCATTAAAATTTATTTTTTAGTTTTTTAGTTGGATTTTATGTAAAAGCGTGTTTTTTAGTTTTTTTTATATCACACCGAGACTAGGATTTTAAGTTTCATAATGTCCAGTAATTGCAGTAGCTTCAATGGCCTTCGAACCGAAATACAACAGTGCTTACATACCGCTGCTTGCTGTAGATATAGACAGATTGGTGGTACACCTATACGGTCTCTTGCATACGAGAGACCTAACACCTAGCGAGTTATTGTAATACAGTATTTGAATCAATTATTTTTGTATAAGCTACATTTCCGAAAATCTATTATCAAAAGAATTTTATAAATCAAGGCAAAGTTGCATGCCATTCCAATCTACAGGAAGAGGTGAGGTGAGGTGAGGTGGTGGTAGGATATTCATATCCGCCCAGATAGCGACCACTGTACAGATAGATGGTGTTAAAACCTGCCATAGTGACCCACACACTTTGTGTGGATCGCGTTCCAGAATCAGCCAGTATATATCCGATTCTGCCGAGGGGCTTGCAACTTTATTGTGGTGTGGTTACTTTTTTTTTCTTTACTTTTACTTTTTTTTGCTTCCGACTTTATGGTGGATTGGGACATGTATAGGGGTACATCCTTGTATCCCTGTGCCTGCATCGGTCATCCGCCTGACCTGTCGGTGGCCCCTCGATTTGTTTCGAGGCTGTCCGAAGCATTTATACAGGTATGATTCTGGTGATCACCGATGAACTCATTAATTGTCGGTGGTCGCTAGTTTTTTGGACTACACAACGCTTACCATCAGGTGCCACTTTGCCGCGATCGGATAAAAAAAGAAGGCATTCATCACCTGTAAGCCCCTTGAATCACGGCTGTATGTTTTCTCCATGTCATGTTTTGTTTTAATGCAAAACATTCATAGTACTGTAACATAGTTGTAACTTAAATAATGAGGTTAATAATCAATATTATTTTGTTAAATTTTCAGATAGCCAGCGGCAATAAAACTGTAGAAACGTGGGCACAGAAAAATCTACGAGACAGCCAGTACCTCTACTCACGACCTAGCTTACTCAGGCTGCATTACAACCCTACACTAGTGTCAAAACTAAACACGCTTTTAGACAACGGGGCTTTGCTAGGCTTGGGTCTTAAAACCCTGCGGCCGCTATTCAGGGAGAGGCGTAAGGCGGACAAATTCGCTGAAGTTGTTGAAAATGATCTACAATTATGGGAAGTTAATGCATAGCGAAATTGTAATTGGATTTTTTCATGTAGATTTTACTTAGGTATTGGTCATATAATTATTTCGTGCGGAACAGCACAATTTAAATTGATCAATTGCTAAATTTGAACCGTCTGAACAGACTTTCAAACGAACTGATCAACAATAGGTTTTACAGCATTTTTTATTCAAGTCACTTGTTGATTTGACTTGTCTGAACCTGTTATACACAGCAGGTGACTAGAAGATGCGCGCGTGCTACACCTAATAAACTTTTGCTTACAACTTACCATGGCTTCAACTTAACATAAAATACTCGTATTGTTACTTACCTCTCACATTACACCCACCTACCATCTCTAAATAAAACAAATTTTTGAATACAAAGTTGTTTTATTGTTTAAAATATTAATTAACATTATATTATCCTCTCGCAGTGAAGTGCGAAGACGATCTTATCGCCATATTGGACACATACCGGCTAAAAGAGAAACAGGTTTTGGGTTCGGAAGCGATCCCCTTACCACTGTTATACGAAAGCTATGTACACAATATGACATTAAAAAACACTTCGATAACATTTCCTTATTTATTTCATCTTCAACTTGCATCTGCTTGGATATAATAACATGTATCGTGGATATTTTTAGATCGAATAACGAGACAAGAGGGTCACTCGCCTGGTAGTATTTTTTAAATTTATTTTTTGTTATACAATAATCGCCAAGTGTTAATATAGACAAGCAACACCACTAGAAAACTTGATTAACAAATTACTTGGCAATGTACAGAGCTCATAATTCCGAGACGTAAGATGTTAAGTCTCACACAACACAACAATTAAAATTAATAATTAAAATAAAAAAAAAAATTAAAAAAAACAGTGATTACCGCGCATATAGTGCATACAATGTAAACCATTCCAACCAATCATTCAATATAATACTAAAGCCCCACGCATGCTACATAAAAATATTCATTTATAAAGCGTAAATTACACAAGCAGGTACATATTTTCACAAGATGGTAGGTCCCTCGTATGCGAGGTCGTCTGGGTTTGTACCACCGCTTTGTCTATTTCTACACCAGCATCAGACTGTTTTGTTTCGGTTTGAAGGACATTGACGCCAATGAAATTACTGGGTATTATGAGACTTGATATTTTATGTCTCAGAGTGACGATCGCAGCCAGTACCATGTAGTGTTTTGTAATTCAAAGTTCTAAGCCGTGTTGCTTCTGTTTATGGGTAGGCGTGGCGCTTACCATCAGGCGAGCTACCTCCTCGTCTCGTTATTACAAATTGTAAGTTTGTCGGAAGCTCGTAATTAGTGGAACTGTATGTTAGTTGGCTAAAGGATGTTAAATCCCGGTTTTCATAACATATCGAAATTAATATTATCATTTAAAGAATTTAATAAAATTAAGGTTATAAAATTAACCATATGCGATATCTCAACATCTACAGCGATTTGAGCGAATGTTAAAAAAAATACACAAAATTATAACTAAATCTACTCACAACGATAAAAAAAATATTAATAAGTTAATAAATAAAAGAAATTGTAATATTTGTTTAAATTTCTGCGTTACTTATTCATGCTTAATAAGATTATATTAAACTCCTACTGATTTTTTTATTATTATTTCATGGCTCCGGATACTAGTTCTTTGCGCCCGTTTTACAATATTTTTATACTCTTTTGTTTTGCAAGATCGGTTAAACGGGTGTGGTAGATTTCAAAGTCTTACCGGAGTTTTGGTGTCCTTTCTTTTCAGTACGATGTCTGTCCTACGATTTTCTCCAATCCAAACTAACATATAAGATCGATCGACCCCTTCAACTCTACTTAATCATTTAAATTAACTTACATATTTCAATATTCATCATCATTTCCCAACTAGCATATAGGCGGGTAACCATTATGCAGGTAATTTTAGAGCAATTATAGTATTAAAAGCTGTATTAGTTGAAGCCTGTTTAGAAGGTACAGCAAGAATATATCCACTATAGCGTTTATTTACGCATCTTTGCTGTAATAAATGCATCTAATCGATCACTGTCTAGCTCTTTATAGAGCTTGTGTGCTAATTGGGTGTAGTGGTGGATAATACAGGTGATGTTTATAGCACACACCCACACTTTTATACAACAAATTCAACTTTAAACTAGTTAAAGACATTAAAATATGCGACCGTAAAGAATTTCCGCCAAAACTCCGATGAAATTGACATTAGAATATTGCCAATATAAATAATTGTATAACAAAAAATTGAGATCATGGCAACACTCTAATTTATATTATATTGTGCTCTCGTCTCACGTAAAATATTATTATAATAACGTTACACATCACTCATACTACAACCCTGAAAATATTAAAACAATTGAAATAAAACTAATTTAAACGGATTTTATCGCGGCTTTTTTATTAATTTTTGATCCCGTTGTTTCGAAAGCTTTTCAGCCTTCGTGGTCAGTCCATCCCGTGACCGCCACGATAAATCCGTTTAAATTATTTCAATGAGTAATATTCGCGTAAACATAAGTTCTCAATCTTACACTCTTGTTATTTATAACAAACATTCCTAACAATCACTCGAGTTATTAAAATCGATAATCGGTAAATACTGACAGGGTCTATGTTCGAGGCGGTTGGAAAAATACGGCTATACATTGAGATATATTTTATTTTATTTTATGGCATAGACCAGGAAACGAGCAAGTGGGACACCTGATGGTAAGTGATCTCCACCGCCCATGTACGCTTATAATACCAGAATCATAGTCGCGTTGCCGACCTTAAAAGCAAATTTAAGGGATTAGGAAGGGGAGGGAGATTTGATCCTTCGGATATCTCACTTAACATATGAAATGCAGCAGCAAGCAGCTACTTTACGTCGGTTTCTGTGAGCCAGTATTAACAACCCGGACAATCCGGCCCATACATGCTGTCGACAAAACTATCTACAGCGTGGCTCTACCACTCTAAATGTATTGCTTTTTGTATTCTATCAGTTGTCCGCTTGTTTATTTTTTTTTAATTGGCAACTCAGCTAAATTTACAAAGTGCTGCAATCACACTTTTTGTTTTATTTTTCCTTTAGATATGAATGTAGTAATGAATGAGGACCGATTTCACGCAGTAGTAAAATAAATATCATAACATATAGCGAGACTCCGGTCTCCTCCGGGATTCGGCCGCAATCTGTAATTACCTAGTGGAAAAACGAGGATGTGCAGGAAAGACTGTTACCCCCAACTGCCATGAACGTAGTCCCCATCTACAATATAGATATCTTACCGAATTTAAAAGCGTATGAAACATTAATTCCAATAAAAATATTTTTTTAATATCATGCTTTAAATCTTGTTAATTGTTTTTTTATTTAATAAACAATTCATTGACACATTTAATAATACAGCCGTATTTATTTTTATACACAAATTCATCGACAATTTCGTGCTATAAAAATGTAAATATTTTCATATTATTCACGCATAATTTATTACCACATACCTCGAAGTTAAAACCCAAAAGCATCCTCCGATTAAATCTCTTAAAACAGTAATATTTCTCTATAATTTCGACATAATTTAATTACCAATATTTTTCGATATCAATACCCAATGTTGCAAGTTTCATCGATAACTGTCACGTCAACCGTATAAGAGAAATATGTACGTTACCAATACTATCCGCTAGGGGCGCTGTTATGCGCTTCGGTAATCTTCGGATAATTCGGAAAAACGAACTTCTGATGATGATTATCTAACAAAAACATTACATACATAGATTCTTCTTTTTTATTTATGGCTTTCGCAGTACTATGCATTTTGCCAGTTTCAAGTATAATTTATTCTCTAGTTATTTTTACAAGAACGAACGTGTTATTTTTACACGGGTGCGGTCGATTTCAAGGTCTTGTCGGAGTTTTGGTGTTAACTCCTTTCAGTACGATGCTTAATTCACTTATTTCAATGTTTCCATACACTGTTCATCACCGTCAATGCACTGTCAGAATTCCCGCCAAAACCAAAACATTAGATTGTGTATAAATTCTTTTATGTGACTAACTGGAACATGTGCCCGTAGTTTAAGTTTGAGTTATTCGATAGCACGTCACCAGTATTTACTAAAATATGTATACAGATCCGTACAGCGCCCTTACTGGATCATACTGGAAGCCTTCATAAACATTTCTCGTATATAAGTCTTAAGATTAGTCTTAAAAAAAAACTCATACTACGTCTATTAATGACCGAGCATTCATTACATATTTGAACATTGCCGAAGCGCATTGATAAATATAAACAATATGACGCAATATACATTATAATAATCACGCGACAACTATGATAAAACTCACACTAGGGCCACCAACCATAAACGCAACATAGAATATTAGTATGTAAAACGGTATTTAATCACATTAAATTCAATGTATCTCGTATGTGCTAGTCACTCGTGTGGAAGCGAATTGATT
The DNA here is from genome assembly GCA_949126905.1 of Amorpha juglandis. NCBI lineage: Eukaryota > Metazoa > Arthropoda > Insecta > Lepidoptera > Sphingidae > Amorpha > Amorpha juglandis. The sequence goes on along the minus strand of OX421386.1, from coordinate 10,010,448 downwards.
TTGTCCCACCCGCTTGCCATTTAGAACTAGCAACATCGGGTTATTTACACGGATTGATTTAAAGTTGTATTTCTGAAAGAGAGAAATGATAAATGTACATATGTTAAAGTAAAGGTGTGTTCAAATTAAAGCAACGCATATTATTCGATATAGGCATCATAAGGTCACACGGTGGTAGGTCCCTCGTATCCGAGAGGCCGTCTGGGTTGGCACCACCGCTGTGTCTATTTCTGCCGCCAAGCAACGGTGTGTAAGCACTGTTGTGTTTCGGTTTGATGGACATTGAAGCCAGTGGAATTACTGGGCATTATGAGACTTAACATCTTATTCCTCCGGGTGACGAGCGCAGTTCATTACCATGCAGTGCTTTGTAATCTGAAGTTCTGTGTTCTGTCCCCAAAACCTCAATTACTCGAAATCTCAACCCTCTATTAGTGGAAATAATCAGTGAGTCCCTGCAAGCCAATTTGGTACATATTTTCCCTCTATAAATCGAAAAATTAAATTGGACTCTCCATCTCTCTATCTTCATATCTCGAATATAGCAATGTTTTATTATACAACCTTTACAACTCGGTTATTTGACACTTAACTAAGACATAACTCTATAGTTGGAAAAAACAATAAGTTACCGTTATACCGTATACCATTTCAAAATTCTCCATAAGTCGAAAACTCTATAACTCGAATTTGACATCTCTCTTGATGTTCGATTTATAGAGATTCTACTGTATTCTGGGTTTTGGGTCGGTGACCGGACACCTTAGTAAAGAAGGAATGGTTTTAATACTCACGGCTAGTGGCGAGTCGTGTACATGTGTGGTAAGTTTTGGCTCTGGTAGTGCCACGACGTCACCGATGATGGTGCCGCGACCATCCGCCCAGTTGTACACGGTCACCAACGCACACTGCAGGCTGACGTCCACCAACGCGAACGTACTGAAACGAGATATTACTGAAAAAAACTAATTTAAACGGATTTTGACATTTTGACAGGCTCCGTGGCGCAGCGGGCGAGTAGCCGGTAGTGAAGAGGCTGCGGGTTCGATCCCCGCACCGAGACAAATGTTTGTGTGATCCACATATATTTGCTTCAGGGTCTGGGTGTTGTCAATTAGTTTTATTTCAATGTGTAAAATTCGCGTAAACATAGGTAATCATTACAAGATATTATTTTATTTTATTTATTTGGTAATCCAACAGCATTTAACAACTTTAATTTTTACACTAAATTATATCTACTATAGCCAGATATACTATACAGGATTAACCATCAAGCGAGCGCCTTGCTCGTCATTCAATCAAATAAAAACAAAAACATTTATGGAATGTCTCTTGACGATCGACAGTATGTTGTGTAGTCCTTTAACGTGCTGGGATTAAAAAAAAACAATTGAAATTACTTACAATGGCACAGCATTGTCATTGCGTATCGAACCAACGACGCGGCCCAATATCACCTTCCCTTCGTTCGCCCCCTCCTGTAACTCGTCCAGACGAACCAACTCCAGAGCAACATCGCGACGAGATCCGAATGTGTTCAATGAGTCCGGACTATATATGCCGAGCATTTTTTTGTCTATTGACTGTAAAAAATAATAAAGTTCGGTCAGTGATAGATGCTTTTTATTTAGTAGCCCTGTATTTTAGATATCCCACAGCTGGGCACGGGCCTCCTCTACTGAATGAGAGGGGGTTAGGCCTTAGTCCACAGCGCTGGCCTAATGCGGGTTGGTAGACTTCACATACCATCGAAAAATCTTATCCAGTTTTCAGGTATGCAGGTTTCCTCACGATGTTTCCTTCACAGTTAAAGCAAGCAATAATTAATATACACGTAACTGATTTGAATTGTCATCGGTCCTTGATAATCAAATTTCGAAGAATCACATTTCGAAGAATCAGACATTTTGAAGGAGGTTAAAATCGTGTTTAAAGTTTCCGTTACATACTAACATACGTCATTTTGCTGGTGGGAGGGTACTTGTATCCGACCGGATAGCGACCACCGTACACTGGTGCCAAAACCTGCCATAGTGGCCCACCTTGTGTGGGTCGCGTTCCAGGGTCAGCCAGTGTATATCCGGTTCTCCCCAGGGGGCTTGCCCCCTGATCCTAACCCTTTTCCCTTGGCCCTTTGGCAGGCTGGCATGATCTTGCCGACCTACGATGGACACATTGATTATCGTTAGTCGACACTATTCTTGGATTGCGCTACACTTACCATCAGGTGTAGCGTAGTCACTTTGCCGAGCCAGGATAAAAAAAAAGCTAATATAAAAGCGTGTTCTTCTTCTTCTTCTTTTTTATTTATGGCTTTCGCAGTATTATGCATTTAGCCAGTGTCAAGTATAATAATATATTCTCAAGTTATTTTTACAAGAACGATGAAACACGGGTGCGGTCGATTTCAAGGCCTTGCCGGAGTTTTGGTGTTAACTCCTTTCAGTACGATACTTAATTCACTTATTTCAATGTTTTCATACACTGTTCATCACCACCAATGTTTATTGAACAAATCCACACCACTTTTATACAACAAACACAACTCTAAACTAGTTTATGAAATAAATTAAAATAAGCGATGAACTGCACTGTCAGAATTCCCGCCAAAACTCCAAAAGCGTGTTAAAAATAAATTCCTTGCACGTTACCTGCACCATATGCGCCAGCCGCTTGGGTTTGATCTTGCCTCTGGTCCTCACCAGGTCGTCGGTGGTCGTCAGGTAGTGTCGCAGGTTGTTCAGTTCCAGTCGTGGCGGCTCCCATGGCGGGTCCAAACGGCATGCGTAGTCGAAGTTCTCTAGGGCTTCGCTGTATGACTCCACGTATCTTAATGTCTATAATAGAACACAAAATATAATTACAGTGAAACCTGGTTAAGTGAGACATCAAAGGACCTGCAATGTTGTGTCACTTATAGAGGTATTCCACTTACCCAGTGTCTCAGATATCCAGGTATTAATAAATATCTGTCTCATTTATAGAGGGTTTCATTAATAGAGGTCAGATACAGGTTAGAATAAAAATAAGTAAGTAAACCAATAAAACGATATTATCTCAGTTACAGAGGTTTATGCATATAAAATTCACTCGCTGTCTCAGTTATAGAGGTAACTATGATGATAAATCGAAAGAAAAAAATCCCAGATATAGAGGTTTGCTTCATCCCACTAACAGGGGTAATTCAGTGCCAAAGTGTAGGAACCTCAGCATGAGTTCCATTTATGAAGGTTTCCCACTTATCCAGGTCCCACTTAACCAAGTTTCACTGTACTATAACAGTAGTATCACAATTAATGTAAAACTTTTAATGTTGGGAGTTTTTGATTTTAGGTGTTCGATATTTTAAGACTGCAAAGGCTGAAAACTGATGAAATTTGGCACGTCATGGCTGACCATGACATTGTTGTGGATATAGGCAAATTTTTATTCTGGGAAAAGACATTAGACATTATAAAATAAAAAAAGGCTTTAAAATTATTTATTCGCCGACAGTAAATGTGTAATATTCAGAGCAAACTAACACCCAAATACTGAAAGGTTACTCAACGACCGGCTGTCTATAGGCTACTTATTTTTATAAAATTTTGACAGAGCTTAACATGTTTAACGCCGGCTGCGAAACGAGAGGCCGTGGATTCGATTCCCACAAAGACAAAAGTTGGTGTGATTTACAAATATTTGTTTCGGGTCTGGGTGTTGTGGCACTGCAAATCCTTCGTACACTCCCACTCACAATACAGTTTAACCTAGTGTGGTATCACGACTATGTGTGTGACTAGTGGGTAAAAAATGCTTTTCACCATTTGGTAGTAAACCGCACGATTTATCTCAAGATTTCGGCTCACGAAGTATAATCATTTACATAAACATGTTTATGACTACACAAGACGATAAAAATACTTACAACCCCTTTATTATAATAGAAATCAGGTTGTCCCTTTGCTATAGGGTCCATCCACGCCTGCTTGTACGCACTCATGCACAACTTCAACGTAGCAGGATCCAGTGTCACCATGAAGAACTGACACAGGTACGCGTTGCCCAACACTGTCCATGAAACACCATCGGTTATATCCTGTGCCACCGCTTCCTTGGCCAACTCTACACTTTTAAGTATGGCGTTCGTTAGATCCGCGCGTTTTTTGTTACCACTTTCATGGCGTAGAATGATCGAGAGATATCGTAGGGAGAGACGGTTTCTTTCCTGTAAAAGTATTAGAGACTGATAGGTAAGTAAGCTCCGCATAAATTGATTATCCAGTCCCCTTCATCTATCACGGGGTAGAGTCCAAATCCGCGACTCACCGCGGTCACGATAAAGTCCGTTTAAATTAATTTTATTTCAATGTGTAACATTCGCGTAAACATAAGAAATCATTATGGAAACGTTCCATCGCATCGTCTCATATATACAATCAAACGTCACACGTTGGTCTCTCGACTAATCACAATCAAATGGCACCAACTTTCGTGTCGTATTGTAGTGGCACACATTCTAAACCCCCAGGCTGCCTGAAGCAACATACATAGCTACATAGCTACAGCAATAATACAAAATATACAAATATGTGTGATTTATATACACTTTCCGCTATAGTCAGGCAATAAAATTTATACTCGCTTATTATGCAGATGCGAAACCCACCCCAGCATGCACTCCTAATTCTATGTTACGTGTATCATTATTAATAACCGTTCTATTTTATGGCGAAGGAATAACAAAGGGAGTAAACTTGCATACTGGAGAATTCTCCATAAGAACTGAGAAGGGTCGCAAAATCTAACAACACTCATTAGACCCTTGTGGTTCTCATATGCTAACCTCTTATAGAAGAGACCGATGCCTAGCAATGAGAGCGCATACAGGGCTGATTAATATACTCACGCGCTTCAAAGCCCCTTCGAAACTTGCTTTGGCGTCCACAATGTTCATATTCTTCCAATAACACTCCCCAAGCTCATTCCATGCATCAACTAGATGTGGATTGAGTTTAACAGCCTTGCTGAGACACTGGGAGGCTCTAGCGTCATACGTGGGACTGATGTTGTAGCAACGGCCCTTCATGAAAAGGAATTGAGCTCGAAGGGCGAAAGGGATTTGTGCATCTAGAAAAAAAAACATATTTATGTATACGACGATATATAAGACGATAACCTCCGTGGCGCTGTGGGCGAGTAGCCGGCTATGAAGCGAAAGCCCGTGGGTTCGATTCCCGCACCGAGTCAAAATAATAATAATAACACCCAACAGTCACATACATAGTCCTGACCCCACAGTAAGATACAAGCCTTGTGTCGTGGGTATCAGGAACTACGAGAGACTTTCGGTCTCACAACACCCAGACCGCGAAACAAATATTTGTGGATCACACAAACATTTGTCTCAGTGCGGGGATCGAACCCGTGGCCTCTCGCTTCACAACCGGCTACTCGTTAGTTAGTTAGTTAGCCGGCTACTCTCAAAATGTTTGCATGATCCGCGAATACTTATTTCGGGTTATGGTGTTTCTCTCCAGAGGGGTCGACGTCAGGCAGGCGGCCGGTCGTAAAATAACTACAAGCCAAATCTTTCTGTAACATGTGTAAAAAAAGCATATTGCGCCGACCCCACTGCGAGTAGGAAAGGCAGGTGGAAAGAAAGAATTATAGGGAAAGTATTATAAGTGGTAATGCGCGACGTTTTGCATGTCGCCGCCGCAGAATTGATGTAGTAGTTTGTAGGAGACAATTGATACTGAGGGTTTATTATGGTGATATATACATATTTCGCGTTACACTCTCTCATGGCAGATGATAAAACAAACTGTCACTAGCCTGTCGCAGACTCGGACTCCATTTCTACAAGATGGTAGGAATCTTGTATGCGAGAGGCTGTTTGGTACCACCGCTTTGTCTATTTCTGCCGCCAAGCAACAGTGTGTAAGCACTGTTGTGTTTCGGTTCGAAGGTCATTGAAGCCAGTGAACTGTGAAATGGCACTGGACATCACTCGTCAACCTGATACATACGATGTTAAGTCTCTTATGCCCAGTCTTTTCACTGGCTTCATTGTCCTTAGAACCGAAACACAATAGTGCGGCGAGAACGCTGCATAGCGGCAGAAATAGACAAAGTGGCGGACGGCAACTTCTGAACGTGGGACCTAGTAACATTAGCGAATATGTGGATAACCAATCTGTTACACTCACCATCAATAGATTCAAACTTTTCAACCAGTACAGCTTTTTTCTCTTCAACAAACTTATTTTTCTCTATTGCCAACTCTATTGGATGGTTCTCGAAAAATAAATCCCTGAATGCATATAGCTCTTTCAAGTCTTTCTGAAAAGTAAACAGTCTACTTAACTACTATATTACTTTTTAACACGCTTTAATTTGCTTCATACATATTTTTTTACACTTTTACAATAAAAAACATTTTTATCTTCAAATTTATTAAAATTTATTTACTATTTTTTAATTGGATTTTCTATAAAAACATGTTTTTTAAACTATTATTTATTTATATCTGTTGTTGGTGCCTACCCCTATACTAGAAACAGTAAACAGTAAGTCTGAGTCATGAGTTTTATGCCCAGTTTCTGAAAGGCTGATCAATATAAAAATTATAATCTAATCATTTGTCAGGTCAAAATTGAATCGCTAGAAACGCTTTTGATTTGGCACACCTGTTAGCTAACAAGGCTTTCAAACTGATACGAAAAATTATATGTCAAAAACTATTTTGGGTTTTTGGAAGGTTCATAGATAATTAATTCTATCGTCGAATGATCTGTCTATTACAAACAAGCGATTGTTTTTTAAATGTTAAATAATCATATCCTTGACCATATTTTTTTAGGCAACCCTATTGATATGTGTTCAGCAACACATTTTATACCATAAAATATTATTTTCATCCAGTAAACAGATGGGTGAAGGTCAATGTTCCCTGTGAACTTAGACCAATTGTAACATGTATAAGTAGACTAATCCAATAGTTAATATGTATATTCAATGTATTATACTAAATTAGAATCTTGAGTGGTAGAGCCACGCTGTAGACAGTTTTGTCTACAGCATGATTGGGCTGGCTCGACCGGGTTATTACCACTGTCTCACAGAAAACCGACGTAAAGTAGCGGCTTGCTGCTGCATTTCGTACGGTGAGTGAGATATCCGGAAGCCCAAATCCCCTCCCCTTCCCAATCCTTAATTATCCCTTTCCTTTAAGGTCGGCAATGCGCTCATGATTCTTCTGGTGGTGGGCGTACATGGGCGGTGGAGATCACTTACCATCAGGTGACCCACTTGCTCGTTTGCCGGTCTATGCAATAAAAAAAAAAAAAAAAAAATAGAGTTTATAAAGTATTCATGTCTGGGTACCAGTAACATAGCTAGAGGGGGGCAAAGGAGGCCAACCGCACCTAGTGGTCACTCATTTTGAGGTGGACCCAAAACAAAGTTACAAATTACTTGTCGGGTCCTACTCATGTTTCGGTATACACACTACACAAAAACCCACACACAAAACTGGTTCTCTTATACATTTCTGCTGTCAATGTATGGAAAATTAATTTTACTACACCACTACCAGGTGGTGGTAAGGCCAACTTACCGACAATCCTTCCAAGACTTCTGCGGCATTTTCTAGATTATCTGCCTCAACATCTGAATCTACTGACATGATAAAAACAGCTTAAGTATTACTCGATAACTTGATAAATTTTAGAGATTTATCAAATTATTTCTATTTATCGATTTCTTTGCGTTTCAGTAAAAACACTTTGATTAACTTCAGTAATTTAATGTAACACAATTTATGAATATTAATAAACAGAACTGAAAACAGAACACACTAATTCACATCACACAAGTCCAAAGAATAACAAATAGAGGTGAAACCGATATTAGAGTAATCGTTCACTCGTATCATATTCGTTAAGGTATTAGTAGTATTCAATGACGAAAGAATCTTGATCGTCAATGGTAATATTCAATACATTCATGTTTCAGTAATCCGATGTATCGTAACATCTTGATATTCGTTATCATTTTCATATATGAGCCCATTAATATCGATCACTTATTATTAGTATTAGGCGATTTATTCATGTATCGGCAATCTAACGAAAAGTAGATTCTATCTACGCTAATATTCCATAATCATTGATTTCATAAATATCGGTCGTATAATATTTCTCATCGGATACGCGGTCATACAAACGAGAATATGATATTAGCGATATACACATATTAGTTACATCATATTGACAAATATCAGTATTAACCTTTTAATATAAACTCTACCCACACGTTACATACCTACAAGCAAGGATCACTGTTCTTCTTTTTAATTTATGGCTTCGCATTATTATGCATTTCGCCCATTACAAGTATAAATTATTCTCAAGTCTTCACAAGAACGATGAAGTATCGGTGTGGACGATTTCAAGGCCTTGTTGAAGTTTTGGTGTGAATTCCTTCCAGTACGATGCTTAATTCACTTATTACAATGTTTCCATAACCTGTTCATCACCGTCAGACAAACCCACACTACTTTTATACAACAAACACAACTATAAACTAGTTTTTGAAATAAATTAAAATAAGCGATGAACCGCACTGTCAGAACTCCCGCCAAAACTCCAACGATCACTCAATTTGTTTTATAAGTTATTTTACGGCTCTGGTAATTGTCCTTCGAGCTCGTCTTAAATATTTTTTGGCACCGTTTTTTAGTATTTCGTTAGTTTACAAGAGCGATGAAAGACGGGTGCCGTTGATTCCAATGTCTTGTCGGAGTTTTGGTAAATTCCCTTCGATACGATTCTTCAGAGAAGACTCGAATCGAACGCATGAGGTCAATCAATACTACTTAAACTTACTTAGTCCATTAATTAATTCCTAAAATGTTCAAGAACGGTATTTTTTTTGCACCAATATCAAATCGACACCCAAAAGAATATTATTTATATCTCTCTCCATAGTCTCTCTCTCTAGTCCAGGGTTGGATTTTGTACTACAATTATAGTATTTATACTATAATTTCGCCCTTTGTACTATATACTATCCACAGCTAAGGATAGTACGCTAAAATACTATAATTTTAAGGTTTTTCCCGAATGCTTAGTTTTACGTCATATGAATATTTCGACCGTGCGTGTATCCGACGAAATTCTGATCTTGCGATGTTTTCTGTGTCAATGGCCGGGGATTCCCCGATTATGTGATGATGGCCTAGATTGTTTAGTACTTCCACATGCAAATGCCGACTGCGAACGAATATTCAGTAAAGTGAATCTTACAGAGACTAAAATACGAAACAAACTGGCAACACAAACATAAACCATAAACAACCACAAGCCATAAACGCCATATTATTGTCTTGTGACGCTATCAAAAGTAGGAATTGTACTAATTTTATTCCTACTGAGGATATGTTGATGAGATTAAATGCCAAGGATGAAGATCTAGCTAATAGTAATATTCAAGAACTGATAAACTTAGAAGAGGAGTAAATTTTGCCATACCTGGTGTTGATTTTAATGACTACATAATAAGTTAAATTAAAAATAATGAAAGTGTACTATACTATTTTTATAAATACTATCCTTTTCATTTTTTTGTACTATCTTTTTCAACGTACCTAAATCCAACCCTGCTCTAGTCTCTACTCTCTACCGAGAGATCCTGGCACAGCTGGCCTTCTGGTCAGCATATTGGTATTCTAAATTCTAATCTTATTCTCTTTGGGCTCAAGCAAGGAGTAGGCTCAAGTATCAGTATATAAGTATATAACATATGGGCTCAAGCTTTTGGTTTTGCTAAGGTGTGTACGTTTTGATCTTTAATAATTGCTATTTAATACTTGATATTGGCGATATCATAGAAAATCGATCGAGCCATAATCAAAAATTTAAATATAACTTCACATTAGGGGTGCTCGATATGTATCGATATGTGATAAAATATCGATACATTTATTTGATATATCGAATCAAAGCGATATTATCGAATCATTGAAGTCGATATATTTTATCCGATATATCGAAATAAGGATATCGTAGAATATTTAGGAAAAATCTCGGATGTAGCTAAAAAAAAAAAAGAAAACATCAAATACCAGAATAAGTATTGGATGTTGTTTTTTTTTTTTAGATGTTCGATATTATTTTTGTTAATCAAGTCTTTTCCTTCCTACAATTCGATATATCGAAAACATCGATATTTTTGACCGATATATCGCTAAATATCGATACAATATTTCGATATATTATATCGATATTTTTTGTACATGAACATCACTACTTCACATAAGTATTTTGTTTTTTTAATGTTATCCAGGTTCATTTTCTGGGCAGGGGATTTCCCCAGATTTCCCGCAAAAATGCGTCATAGTCACTTTAATCTTTTTAGATACATTTCATTCTTTCTCAATTCTCATAATCCTTTGGTCTTCCAAGAGATCTAGTTGTGTCAAATTTATTTTCACCACTTATTAAAAATAATAATAGTTAAGTGAAAAGTGCAACTTGTTTCATAGGAAGTTGGTTAAAATGGCATACAACGAAGATTTAGTGGTCCGCAGTAGCGGCGAAATTGAGTGCATATTGTGTGAAATATTTCTTGCAGATGAAACTAAATCCATTTTATCTCACATAAATGATAATATTCATAAAGAAATGTATCTTAAGAGAATGATGATTAGGCACAATATATCCATAATAAATGGGAATATATTATGTTTAGTATGTAAAGACAATATAAATAAGGTGTCTGAGATAAAAACACATATACAATCATCATGCCACGTAAGTTTATTTAGATGTATAACCAATGAAGTGGAAAAAGACGGCACATTCTTGGCGCTACCAACAGACATCACTGAAAGAGGCTCGGATGTCCATTGTGCAATCTGTGATGAAAATGTTTCTTTGAACCTTGAAGAAATAAAGTCCCACATTGGTTCAGCAAAGCATAAAAGAGCTCGATCAATAATAGTGCAACCATTCAATGGCATATTTTCTGTAGAAGATAGTGACAATGATTTATGGTGTAAGATTTGTCAAGTCTACATACAAAACTATGTTGAAATTATACTAGAACATGTTGATGAAGATGTTACACATTTACAGAAACTGAATAACATATTAAAGCTTATTAAAGGAGAGTACATAACTATTGATAAATATTTAACCAGTGCAAGTGAAGATAAGGCGTTATGTAGGAAATGTGATATTAGAGTCCCTTGCTCTGAGGATAATATTGAAGCTCACATTAAAGGGAAGAAGCATAAAAATTAATTTAATAGATTATTTATTTCATGGATAATAATCTATAAACTTTAATGTATCTGGATTTTACATGTTCAGTATTTTTATATAAAAATTAACATGATTTAAACATTTTATTGAATGTAATTTTTATGTTGACTGTATATTCCATATATTGTAATTAGCTAATGGGTATCTTAAATGCTTTATTAAAGCTATAAGAAACAAGTTTTTATTTGTCATCAACTTAACAACTCCTTTTTTAACTATGTGATTATTAATCATGATATAACACCTGAAAACCAGATAGGAACTTATTTTATACCTATTGCGACTAATTACTTGATAGTAATACTAAATACAAGGTGGTAGGTCCCTCGTATGCGAGAGGCCATCTGGGTTGGTACTACCACTTTGTCTATTTCTGCCGCCAAGGACCAGTGTGTAAGCACTGTTGTGTTTCTGTTTGAAGGATGTGGAAGCCAGTGAAATTACTGGGCATTATGAGACCTCACATCTTATGTCTCAGGGTGACGAGGGCAGTTCAGTGATACCCAGTGCTTTGTGATTCAGGGATGTGTGGTATTGCTTCTGTATACGGGCAGGCGTGGCGCTTACAATCAGGCGCGCCCCTTGCTTGTCTCGTCATTAAATCAAATAAAAAAAGTATAAATTTTAACATTATTAATTAAAATCTATATCTGATGTGTGGGTGGAGTTGTGTCTCATTGTCATTAAATATCTTATTACAGGTCATTGACCTTTGACATACATTCCTTATTAATAAGAACAGATAATAAATGTATATAAGTAAATGTAAATAAGATGTTAATAAATTTAAGGTGCCTAAATAGTTATATATTGTGTAGAATTTTCAATATTTTTATATCCAGCTTATATTTATTATTTATTGATATTCATAACTGTTATTTAAACATTTTTTATTATTTATTACAGCTTTCATTCACTCATTCGTTCATAGGATGCAAAATTAAACGCGAGTCGCAAATGCTCGCAAGTGTTTCAAATTCGCAACTACTAATAGCAGTGTTACCGTTTTGAGGAGAATTACCCTTTTTGGGGAGAATTTCAAGTGCACGAGTGTAAAAAAAAGTAGAACGAGACAGAGGATTTTTTGAGAAAATATTCTTATAATTTATTCTATGACTACGACAAGAATGTAGTTTTTTTAAGTGTGTGTGTGTTGTGCGGTCCTAATTTATTCTGGATCTCCTAATACACTTTACACGAAGTAGCGCTTTAGCGTTCAAGAGTATTTTATATTGTTGTTTCTTATTTAAGCAGCAAAAGTCCAAAGGCGAACAAAGTTTTAAGTAAATGATTCGTAGCATGTAGATAAAAACATAGGCTAAGGATTTGGCTTAAGTTTATGGTTCCAGGTAGTGTTTTTCTTAGTCTTGTCGTTTTATGGGAATTCCCTTTTCTATAATAAAATACTATATCAGAAATACGAACGTGTGATGATTATGATCTAAGGAATTTCGCAGACTAAACGCAATTATGCGTTCACGCGGCTCGTTCGCCATTCGGTCTTGTATTTCGTCAAATACACAGGTACACACAGGAGGCGTTCTGATGGTTTCGATCAATCTCTTGATACAACACAAGACAAAGAACGTCGATCAGATTGCTATCCTGCTTGAACGCTTGACCGCATACTGTCTGTGAAATTCCGAATATAAGCCTATAACAACATTAGATCAAAAACGTATTTATTCTCTGGAGTGACTGACTGGACTCAGATGGCTAGTCTAATTCGTAATAAAATGAAAATTAGTGGAGCGCATGATTTAAATCCCCGTAACCTGGTTTTAAAAGAACATTATAAAATGTCTTTGGTAAATTAAATAAAGGATATTTTATTATCAGCTCTGAAAAATTATCTGTATCAACTAACACGCATTGATTTTATACTTATTGAGGAGAATTTCACTAGGAAAAGGGGATTTTTTTCGACACAACACGGAGCATTTATGAACTTAGCTTTAACAACACTGGCTTAAAGCGCCAAATGTCAATGTCAAACGAAAATCGATTCAAAATTGTCTACCAAATATTTTGCGAAATTTTGGAAAAATTCTTTTGTAATTTGATAAATCTTTTGTACGAGCCCATCATTGAAATCAACTCATCAGCAACTGAAATATGAAGACATCGTGGTCTTACGGCATAGTAGCCTGCTCAAAGACGCGAGTACGCTGCGTGTTTTGCGGCGTTCACATACCAAAAGCCAACAGATGCATTGAACAACACACAAACGGAGCGAAACACAAAGAAAACATACACTTAATGTCTGAAAACGGGATATCGTTTGAAGACGACGTTCTGTTATGCAGACCGTGTAACAAAACTATTACCGGTGAAGATGACTCGGTCACAAAGCACATTGACGGAGACGATCACGGCAACTTTATGGCGGCACTTGACGACTTAACCGACGGTGAGTTTATCACCTTAGACCAATATCTAGCTTGTGACAGCGACTGTGTGTACTGCGAAGTGTGCGTCGCGGAAATACCTTGCTCATTAGAAAACATTCAAGAGCACGTCAACGGTGGTAACCATCGGGCGAAGATCGTTGATAGGCTCAAGCCTCTGAATGGTATATTCCCAGTGGCGAATGCTGAGGAGCTGTGGTGCAAGGTTTGTGATGAATATATTGAGAATACAGTTCAGGGTGTTCTAGACCACATTGATGATGATGACGACCATATGGACTGGTTTACCAAGATCGAAGACCTCATTGACAACCATGAGGTGACAATAGAGAGTTACTTGATGAATGAGCATGAGTTGAACGCCTATTGTAATAAGTGTGAGGTGCATATTCCCTGCAATGAACAGGCTCTTCAAAGCCATGTGCACAGCGACTCACATTTAAATCGATTTGGTTTATAGGAATGGTTTACGCCTCGCTCACCCCGTGGCAGTGGCTAGTCAAGTTTCTCAATGTTGCCAATTACTGTCCATATCCTGTTTATATTTAATTTTAACATAGAAACGAAACTACAATTTTGTTTATGTTCACTAACATTTACAGTACTATGGTTATAATAATAAAATATTCTATTTCTGAAATACAAATATATGATTATATTCATCTAAAATAAACATGTTACATTGGCTGTTTTTTTCTTCTTGGGTGAATGACCTGGCTTAGATAAACAAACATTGCTTGAATATTCATACTAATTCATAAAAACAATTGTCAAAGCACATTATTTTAATCATAGTCCTGTACCTTTCTTTATCTTTTTAAATTAGTACTTTTTGTTTATGAAATCTTAAAAAAAATGTTTATGTCTATGTACTTAAACATCTCTCATTTCCCTCATTTAATATTTTAACTGCTTTTTTGTGATTCTTTCAATTGAACTTTTATTTGTATTTTGGATATGGACACCATGATTTTGATATTATGTATAAAATGTCTTTCAATTTAGACTGTGTAAATATTTATTTTTTATATCCAACTATATTTGTCTTGGTAAGTCAATATATAATTTGACTCATACTAATATTATCTTTCTATGTATTTGGTCTATAAGGCAGATGCTATTCTAAATGGCATCAGATATTCATAATTTTAAGTATTAAGAATTACAGAAAGCATATCCTTTTTTCTATGTAAGCAAACCCGACATGCTAGTTACAAGGTTAATTTATATTTGATTTAATGTTGCTTTTCTGTCAGCTGGTTTGAGTATGCATAAATCATATCTTAGTACGATTTCATATCTATAGTTTTATAATTGTAATATAAGACTGGTATGTAGTGGAATTAAAATTAATCATATTACTAAAAGCATGTACCAACAAATACCAGTGAGTGTAGTGAGCACAAACTTCACCTAGTAATAGTTCTGATTGGTGAAATAAAGCAATGCGGGCACTTGCACTTCACATGATTGGTTTGCCAGTCGATGCTCGATTGTTTATTGGACTCTCAACTGCTCCCACTACCATCCTGCTATGTTTACAACCTGGGCTGATAATTACGCCTTTTTATATTTCCAAATTTAAGTCATTGTTTTATAAATTACTGATAAAAACATAGAGGCTGCTTATTGTTAAAGTACTATTATTTGTTGATTTTGTTTTGTATTTCCTAACATTCCTATTGCAATTATTTATTACCACAGTTTGTGTTCATTTGATTCATTTCCTATATTTTTGTAGGTATTTTGAAAAGCCATTGTTTTTAAATGTATGACATTTTTAAATAAATCATTGCAATAAAAATAATTTTGTTTGTGAACTGCCAAGCTCGTTTTTATATTTGATTTTTAATTATTACAAATTCTTTGGAAAACTGTATTATTGATCTTATTCGTTTAGGCACTAGATAGATATTTATGTGTAATAGTCATTGTAAGATATTGTATCTATTGAAACAAAAATTTAAACAATTTTAATTGTAAACAATTTATTGCTTTAATCAAACAATGGTTGTTAGTATTTTCTTTATGTAAAATCTCTTGTATTTTTTTTTACTTTCCTTTGAATAGTCCATAAATGTCCATTATATTATCTTATTGTAAACAAATCACATTATTTATTTCAATATTTTATGTATTGACATGACACGTAGACAGTAGAACTAAAAATAAGGTGTTTAATATATTCAAATCATTCATATGTCAAAGTATAATCAATTGTTGTCCGTAGAAAATAGCCTAATACTGTAAATAAGGAATAATTTGTGCTATTAGTGGCATTTATTTCATTATCGTCACACACAACTGCTGCACAAATGGCCATGCTAATAAAAAAGTGCTGGCCCATCTCATGTACACTGCCCAAGATTATTCATATATTTTTCATTCATTTACATAATTGATTGAATGATTGATTGATAAGAGGTGATTAATGAGAGGTTAAGTAAAAGAAATTGAAGTAGCCATTAATTAATGACAATTTATAATCAAAAAGGAATTGATTGTAACTCTCAGAGGAATTATAATCAAAATATAAAAATAGGTGTAATGTAAAGTTATTCGATTAATGTAACTCGGTGTATAAATAGTTATTTTTAAATTTTAGATGAGTTATTTTGACCCAGTCGTTTATTGACATAAAACTAATTTAAATGGATTTTATCGCACTTTTTTATTTTAATTTTTGGTCCCGACGCGACGTTTCGAAAGCTTTCAGCTTTCGTAGTATAAAAAAAACCGCGATAAAATCGTTTTATTTCAATATGTAATATTCGAGTAAACGTAAGAAACCAGTCGTTTATGTTTTTATCACAGCTCTTAGTTTTTGTACATGTTTTAGGCTATTTTTGAAATGATTTAAGTAGAGTCAGATTAATTTTGTGATATTGTTGAAAGTGTTCTCAAATGATTTGTTTCTGAAATAAAGACTATCAAAAACCTGCGTGACTTTTTTTCAATCCCTATACCTAAAGAACAGATTTCACGGCGTATTCGTTGGTGAGTGCGAGCGCTCATATTTATATATTTTTGTTTTTTTTTTATATACCATTTGCTGTAATTTTATACCGTGTCCAAATCATAGAATTGATAATTTCATGAAATAGACATTTAAAGTTAATGATTTGCTCATTGCAATTGACCATATCATTAATGTGGGGTACCCAATACCCATACAAATGTTGGTTTTACAAGGTAGTTCCTCCTAGACCAGAGGCCGCCTAGGTTGATACCATCATACCTGCCGTCAAGCAGCAGCCAGCAATGTGTAACCATTATTTAGTAGTTAGTTAGCATATAGTTCTGTTCCTTGACAACAGATGGCGCTGTTAAGCAGCTAGAAATAAAAGAATGTCATAAAATATACTTCCGTTATTTGACAATAGATCGCATTATTTCTCATATAATTGTGCTGACCGATACGACAAGTGGATGCAAATACAATAACATTTCAACCCACATCAAGTAAAAATTGAGAAGTTGATTTTATTCTGCTAGTTAGTTTTTTAAACGTGACTGTTGGAAATTGGCCAATACTGACAGAGTTTAATACTCTAGAACGTTCTAGAGGTTTTCAGTTTCGGTTTTAGTTTTGATTCTTGATATTTGTGCTTAGTTATGTTACATTTTTTCTTTTTACTGTGTAAGCTTCTAGATTTAAATAAATTTAATTGTTGTACAATTGGGTTTACTTCATTTACTTTTTTTGTTATACTTACACACACACGTGGTGAATATGCAACAGAGGAACGTGTCATCGATAGTTGACATTATATAATTTGGACTGCCTACTCCTTAGATTATACACTGGCACCTACTCTATACATAACATCAGGCCCAGTGAACTTTGCCGTGCTAATGTGCGTATAAAAAATAGTCAATCTGAAATTATTTAAACTTACTGTAAACTTTATTGTCAACGGCTTCTATTGAAGATAAAAATATTGTTGTCGAAAACGAAGACACTGACCAATTCTCAAGAAATATTCTAAAATTCATAACCTAAAAATGAGTTGATTTAAGTAACTAATAAACAGAACATGTTAATATATCTAACAAATTCATCCAAAATGGTTATTTTTCACATATTTCAGTTGTCAAATGGATAATCATCTTCGTCTTCTTCTTGAATTGCTGTTAATGGAGCATCAGAGTTAGTAGTTATGGTTTTAGGTATTGATGATGTGGAACGTAAAGTTTGAGGCTCTTCTCCAAGCCTGAAATGAATTCTTTCTTCGTCCAATCTTATCACGCCAATGAGGTCTTCGGCACAACATTCTGCACGTGTTATGCTATCAGTCAAGTGATGCTGTAGAGATCTGTAAATTATTGACATTTGACTATGGTATACTTATGCTTTGTTGTAAAGGAAATTAATGTATAGAAAGATCACTTATAAAATATGCTCTAATCCTGACTGGTCTTACTAAAAAATGCTTATACCTACGTAATCCTATCGATATTCATCCTCAATTGTTTGCTGAAACTTCTTAATCTACTAAGCTCTTCCCTCAATCGCCTGTTGACTTCGTCTTTTGTAAGTTCGCCTGCAGGCCTAAGACTGCGGTCAACTAAACGAGCTTTTATTCGGCGTTCTTGATCCATGGTCTCCAAGAGATTTTGCTCAGTGTTAGTCAATTCCTCTTCTAAGGTTTGATAATCTCTGATAGCCTGTATACGACCAGTACAAAGAAAATCACGTTGACTGCCCGTTTCATATTAAATATGTATATGGGTAGTTCATTTTTCTGCGTTTTGCTAAGTGTGCGTGAGCTTGTAATGTAGTTTTGATTTGTGTCAAGTAGCGCGTCAGTCGCCATCTTTATATCAAGTCAATAGTGACATTCACAAACATGCATTACACCTGATGGTAAGCGTAGTGCAGTCCATAAAACTAGCGACCACCGACAAATAGTGAGTTTATCGGTGGTCACCAGAGTCATGCCGGCCTGTATAAATGCTTCTTCCCTCTTCGGAAACAAATCTAGGGGCCTGCGACAGGACAGGACGATGACCGATGCAGGCACAGTGATACAAGGATGTACCCCTACACCCGACCTAATCAACCATCAAGTCATGTCGCAAGCCACTCGGGAAAACCGGATATACACTGGCTGATCCTGGAATGCGATCAACACAAGGCGTTTGGATCACTATGATAGGTTTTAAAACCATGTATACGGTGGTCGCTATTGGGGCGGATATGAATCACCTATCTACCATCTATATCCTACCACCAGCATACAACATATCACATACGCACAGCAAGACGTGCAACTATGACTTGAATCATCTATTATACAAGATTCACAAACGTATCTTAGTTGAATGATTAATTGATCAGTTGTTGGTGCAAACTTCAACATAAATTTGTAAACATTCAGTAACAAGACGGTTTGTACCTCGTCTCTTTGCCAGTTTAAATCTTGCAGTTTGATTTTGTTGGCGTGAAGTCGCCTTCGCAATGCAGAATCTACTCTTGCCGCGTAAGCTTGTGCAGCTATCGACAAATGGACCCTTGCACCACGAACCTGGAATTGTGGTTGGAATTCGGTTTTATTTTATAAGCTAGCTTAATTGAGACGGTTGGTTTAAGCAACCTTTGTGGCGGTCAGTTTAAGGATGGGTGATCGCTTAGTGGTATTTCAACTGAGCGTCTCTGTGCTTAGGAGGGCACGTAGGAAAAAGTCGGTTCCCGTTGTATCAACTGATAGCAGTCGTTAAGCTAAGGCCGAGGCCTTCAAACGTCTTGACAATTTTGACAATAGGTTGGCCACTAACGATTCGTTATAGATATAGAAGGAGGTTCTAACAGGGTAGGACTATGTTTGAATTAAATCTGTTCCGTCGTTTCAAAATTACGGAGCTCTTATTAACGTCGGGGTTTTTTTTATCAACTGACCTGCTGTCTGGTTATAATGGAATTGCTTAATGTTCGTAATCCAGATCTTTTTAAGCATTCGCATTTGGTGTTCCAGCGCTTGAGGGTAAGACCCCTGAAAATAAGAATTGTACAGCTACATTATTTGTTACCACTAGTACAATGTAGGTATCTTAGGCTAAAGAGACACAAAACTATTATTATTAATATATAAACTTAGTGTATGCGGTGCTTGTGGTTAAGATCTTCACTAATAATGAACACCAATCAGTTACAATACTTGTACATTTTTAGATTATGACTGTCACGTGTTGACTCTCTATCAATTATAATAAAACTGAGGCTTCCCCATTTTTTTTAGTGACATTAATGCTGATAGCCCAACTCGTCACAGTAAGATACGAGATAGAGCCTGTTCGCTAGTCTCGGGGTGACGAGCACAGTTCAGTGCCATGCAGTGCTGTGTAATTCAAAGTTCTGTGTGGTGTTGTTTCTGTTTATGGGCAGGCGTGTCGCTTAACATCAGGAGGGCGTCTTGCTCGTCTCGTAAATCAACCAAATATATATATTTTAAAGTTTTTATTCTCGGCGTGACACCCAAATCAAATCCATTCCTGGCGCCATTCGTGCTAGCTACGCCCCTGTTCGTATTTGCTATCCCACAATACCTTCTTTTCTTTTTCTTCCCACGTTCTAATCTGCTTGCAGAGCTCGAACTGCTTGCACAACCTTCGTCTATCGACAGTGTTTGTTGTTTATTTAAAACGTCCGCCTCTATTCGTTGCTTTGTTTTATTCAACGATGCGATTCGCTTGTCTATATCTAGTATGATATTTTCGAACTTCTTTTTTTGTTCGCGTAGAAAATTGTATTCCTAACAACAGAAACTCTTGAAATACCTGTGCGAAGGCGTTTTATTGGAACTCGTATCTACGTTATGAAATTTATCAACATGATCACTGAAAAATGAGATAATATTTTTAGGATTTTGTACCCAAAGGGTGCCAACTACTACTTTGAGAGCTTACGCCGCGTCGTCTGTCTGTTTGTTTGTATAACTGTCTGTCAATAGAGCTCCATCTTTTGAACTGTTATAAGTAACCTAGCCGGCCGAAATTTACACAGGATAGGTGTTATTATGAGGGATATATCATTTAATAGAAATAATAAAAATTAAAAATCTAAGGGTACGGAAGGTAGGTAGTGAGTAGAGGCAAGTTATGTCTACAGCTAGAATGGGCCGGTTGGACCGGGTCGTTACCATTGTCTCATAGAAAACTAACGTAAAGGAGTGGCTTGCTGTTGTGTTTCGTGTGGTGAGGCCAAAACCCCCCTCCCCTTCCCAATTCCTTAATCATCCTTTTCTTTTAAGGTCGGCAACGCGCTCATAATTTTTCTGGTATTGTGGCCGAGCATGGACGGTGATCACTTAACATCAGGTGACCCAAATGCTCGTTTGCCTGTCTATGCTATGTATAAAAATCTGGACAACTTTATGGCTGCTCTAAGATCACTTCCCTCGCCCTTTATGCGTCCGCCGCACGTGAGCCACTTCAGAATGGCCTAGACCTCTATCCTTCCACCAGCAAGGACAATACAATACTAGTAAGGATTCCTTTTATAACGCGGGAAATCCATTTGTAGGTCTCCCCGAACCAGACTGTACATCGAAGGTATGTCGGACTCAACGACCTAGGCCGGCCAGCCGGTTGAAACCCTACAGTATTCCACTCTTTCAAATGTCTGAGGCCACGAGGTGCGCGTATGTTATACTAGCATGGGCGCCGCCAGGATTAATTTATTTATTTATTTATTTAAGGATCACCAACAAAATTACAATCATACACAAGTTGAATATAATGTTATAAAATAATATTAGGCTAATTGCAATTTAGATAACAGGTAACCACAACATGCAATGCAGTTATTTTTTATATTATTAATTTCAGGGAGGTGCATCTGCATCGACACATTACACTATTAACTAATATAAATAATGACCTGAATACTGTCAGTAAATAGAAATACTGCTGGGACTACAAACGACATTATATTTTTTTTTAGAGAGAGTACGTTGCGGATCTCCTGAATGTATTGACAAGGTGATGAACAAATTTGAACAACAACCTAAACGCCTTCAGTTTTTATTCAAACAGTAACTTAATAAAAAACATGTATTTTTTCTATGTATTTTTTCAAGGTTGTCTGGTAGAGATCGCTTTTAGCGATAAGACCGCCTTTTGTTACTTGATTTAGTTGTAAGGTTCTTATTGTATAATTTTAATTATTGGTGTGCAATAAAGAGTTATCTATCTATCTATGTATTTTCTTTCCTGACAGGGGGGTGCAAGGGGTCCACTTGCAGCCGGCACCCATGTATACTACTATACGTACTTGTAGGATAGCCTCTTCAACACAGTCAGATAAAGGACAGAGTGCTCCCGGCTTGCTCGCATCCTGACTATGTCCATTTATTTCGTCTTGAATCCTTTTGATGACTGTCCGCAACGCGTTGTGCTCGTGTTTCAGAGCACCGATCGCTTCTTCCAGACGTTTGTTCAGATCCAAAAGTACCCAACGCCACGATGCTATGTCTGATATTCTGTTATCATTTTATTGTTATCAATAGATTCCGGGGCGCTGTGAGTGACGCCGCTGTAATTCTGATGGTAGGTCTCTCGTATGCGAGAGGCCGCCTGGGTTGGTACCACCGCTTTGTCTATTTCTGCCGCCTAGCAACAGTGTGTAAGCACTGTTGTGATTCGGTTTGGAGGACATTGAAGCCACTGAAATTACTGGGCATTATGAGACTTAACATCTTATGTCTCGGGGGGAAGAGCGCACTTCAGTGCTATGCAGTGCTTTGTAATTTAAATGTTGCTTTCGTTTATGGGCAGCCGTGGCGTTTACCAATAGGCGAGCGTCTTGCTCGTCTCGTCATTCATTCAAATAAAAAAAAATTGCGATTCTAGTGTCGAAGTTATTTACATCGCTATCTATTATATCGCTGTTCCCCAAAACTGCACACGTGTTTACTCAGTTAGGGCGCCGATAGTTCTAAGTAGGTTCTGATGCTGAGATATTCTACTCCTACTAAGTAGGTACTATTAAAAATGTGAATGTTTGAATTTTTGTGAATTTGGGTGTCTGTTAATCATCCACGCCTTAACGGAGCAATCACTAGTGCATTATATCCATCCGCGAATTCGTTACTGTCTGCAACAGGCTGACATTATAAGGGTCCTCCCATCTATTGTCATCGGTGAAGTAGATTACAGTCTAAGGTTGTTGATCTACCATGAGATCCTCCACTTCTGTTACTATGATGTACATTTTAGTTTACTTAATACCTTACCTCTCTTGTAACGTTTTCTTAAACAAGTACTCGTTGCTTTCTTGAGCGAAACTGTTCATCATAATCAACTCTTGTGTATGATTAATTTGCTCCACCACCTTAGCATTAAGTTTATCGTTTAATGCCTTCAAACTCTCCAAATCGTGTGGACAATTCATGAAATGTTCTTGGGAAAACATTATTCCGAATTGAATAATCGATTCTAATTTTATATTAGGACTTCACCGATTTTCGATGATTTCGCCAATGTCGAGTTATAAATGGCATGTACTAAAAATAAAGATCTAAACGTGGATATCAAAATATGCCAAATTCAACTATTTAAATTAGTTGCGATCCTAAAATATTTCTAAACACTAAAATTGTTTTGACGTGGTTTTGACAGTAGAACAAATGTCTGAAATTGATAATTAATACAAGGAGTACGTGTTTGATCCTGGAACGCGATGTACAGGTGTGTGGGTCACTATGGTAGGTTTTAACACAGGAAGATTTAACAGATTTTTAAGTATTGATAGCTTACAAAACTTTGTATTTATAATTTATCAGTTTCTCGTCTTGAATAAATTATTGTCTTTTTAGATATGTTAAGAAGTCTTGGTGCGAGAATCGAACCTGCGGCACCTCGATTGGGCTCGACCACCACCCTGGGCTATGAACAATATTCAATCACAGATCTTAATACACTGTATAGTGTATACAGGAATGCTTCGCTCTACTGCATTGTTATAATATAACAGCTTAAATTAAAATAAAATATAGGTACCTGATATCGATACAGATTTATTTTATTCAAAAAAAAATAAGTTTGTGTGTGTGCAATTCGCACACGGCAGAAGTGAAACTTCAGAATTATTAAAATAAATTAATTAACCAACGAATTTTAATACGCAAATGCAAAAAAATAAAACACATAAATAATACACCACGTTGTTTATGACACATTTTCCGAAGGCTTCGTTGTACGCAGGCGCAGACACGTGATGGCATACTTGTGATCTATCTCATTCTCTCGCAGGCTAAATCCTATTTATGAATATGTTTGTCTTTGCCGTGGCGCATTTTCGTTTCATCCAGTTTCAAATCACGACGATTCTAAAGAAGTTTAATTTCAAAAAGAGAACTTTGTAAACAGAAGGATAACATAATCAGTGTCGTTGACGGTTTTCTTTAAATATAATGTAAAATGGTCTTAACAAAACGAAGTACACAAACTCTGCGACGCTTATTATGCTGAATCCGAGGAACAGGCTGAGGAGACCACCGATTGCTCCTGTGAAATAAGAAAATAGGCATTTAAATAAAACATATCTTCTATACGGATTTTAACGGGAAATCTGCATACCTGAGAACTCTATAAGATTTTCGAAGGTATGTGAAGTCTGCCAACCCGCATTAGGCCAGCGTGGTGGACTAAGGCCTAATCCTTCTCATTCAGTAGAGGAGGCCCGTGCCCAGCAGTGGGACGTATATAATAAAGGGCTATAATACGGATTTTACCGCAGTTTATTTTTACTTTTGGTCCCGGCGCGATGTGTCGAAAACTTTTCAGTTTACGTGGTTACAGGGTGGACTCCACGAAGACTGAAAAGTCGGGATCATAAGTAAAAATAAACCGTATTAAAATACCCTATATTAGTTTCATTTCAATGATATTCGCTTAAACATAAGAAATAATTAAGAGAATAGGTAGATACAGATAGGCAAATAAGCTGGCGTAATCTTGTTGATTCAAAGCCTCTAAATAAAAAACATTTAGGATTTAAAAAACTGCTAACAGTTCACAAGGTGGTAGATCCCTCGTATGCGAGAGGCCGTCTGGGTGGCTACCACCACTTTGTCTATTTCTGCCGCCAATCAATAGTGTGTAAGCACTGTTGTGTTTCGGTTTGAAGGAAATTAAAGCCAGTGAAATTACTGGGTACTTTGAGACATAACATCTTATGTTTTGGGGTGACGAGCGCAGTTCAGTGCCATGCAGTGCTTTGTAATTCAAAGTTCTGTAAGTGGTTGCTACTGTTTATGGGCAGGCGTGGGCAAAAAAACTAAATGATGGCACCGGGGTTATCACTTTACACTATAATTATATAGCTTTATGTCGCCGACTAAAACATAAGATAACCTCTGATTGTTTAATTACTCAATTACACTTATTACAAACAGTAATTAGCGTGACAATTACAAGTCCAGCAGTTATAAACACGACGCTGTTTAGACATCACACTATGATCGTATAGCTCTATAATTTACTAGCTGTCCGTCGCGGTTTCACCCGCGTGTCACTACCCTGCTTCCATGGGTCATAGCGCGATATACATATAAACCTTCCCCATTAATCAATTTATCTATTGCTGAAAACTATATTAAAATCCGTCGAATAGTTTAAAAGATCTAAGCGAACAGACAGCGGAAGCGACTCCATTTTACTATATAAAGACTAGATGACCCGGTGAACTTCGTATCACCTACATAATATATTTGTGTAAAATGTGGTCAAAACTTAATACAAATGTTTTATTTACATTAAATGCAATTAAGTGAGGTACTGCGCCATTGCACGTGAGGTAGCCCGTCGCACATTTAATTGACTTCGACGACCTAAGTCAGGTCGTCTCCCACCTCCCTCCGGAGTTGGACAGTCCTGTCCCCGTCCCGTCCCCGTCCTGTCCCCGTCCTGTCCGCGTCCTGTCCGCGTCCCGTCCCCGTCCTTTCCCCGTCCCGTCCCGTCCCCGTCCTGTCCCCGTCTTGTCCTGTCCCTGTCCTGTCCTGTCTCACTGTCCTGTCTCACTGTCCTGTCTCACTGTCCTGTCTCTCTGTCATGTCTCTCTGTCCTGTCTCTCTGTCCTGTCTCACTGTCCTGTCTCACTGTCCTGTCTCACTGTCCTGTCTCACTGTCCTGTCTCACTATCCTGTCTCACTGGCCTGTCTCACTGTCCTGTCTCACTGTCCTGTCTCAATGTCCTGTCTCACTGTCTTGTCTCACTGTCCTGTCTCACTGTCCGGTCTCACTGTCCTGTCTCACTGTCCTCTCACTGTCCTGTCTCACTGTCCTGTCTCACTGTCCTCTCACTGTCCTGTCTCACTGTCCTGTCTCACTGTCCTGTCTCACTGTCCTGTCTCACTGTCCTGTCTCACTGTCCTGTCTCACTGTCCTGTCTCACTGTCCTGTCTCACTTTCCTGTCTCACTGTCCTGTCTCACTGTCCTGTCTCTCTGTCATGTCTCTCTGTCCTGTTTCACTGTCCTGTCTCACTGTCCTGTCTCACTGTCCTGTCTCACTTTCCTGTCTCACTGTCCTGTCTCACTGTCCTGTCCCTGTCCTGTCCCTGTCCAGTCTAGACGCTATACGACCCGTCATCACGGCAAGCTTCGCAACGACAACTCAACAACTACTAATAAATTAAAAATTAATAAAAAAAACATTGTCCAGCGGACAAAATTGTGAATCTAAACCATTCTCAGATCCCCTTGAACACACACAAAAAATTTCATCAAAATCGGTCCAGTCGTTTAAGAGAAGTTCAGGAACATACACACTCACAGAAGAATTATATATATAAAGATAGCGCCGGTTAAAAGACATGATAACCTCTGATTTATTTTGTAATTATAATTATTGGTGACATTAAGAATGTGAAATGAACATGCTCAATATTTATACAAATACTAATTTGAAACATTTTTAGAAAGGTATAAATAAGGTAGAATTATTATTGTCATCAATCATTTGGTTAGTAGATGGAATATAAAATGTGACTGCCAAAATAAAGAAAAGATCAAATAGACGCATTCTGTTGGTTATTGCGTTCTTATTTTAATTCTCACATATAATATGATTTTGTCATATTTAAAATAAATAATAGGTCTTCTTTCTGCCTGGCGTTAACCCGGCTTAATGCCAGGTTTCCGCCTTCCCATCATAATTAGACGTTGGATTTGGTAATATGTGGGGCGACCTGTCACCGCGCCTCACAACCCCCTTTTTTTTTTTTTTTTTTGTTGTCGCGGGGAAAAGCGTTTTATCACTACCGCCCCACCGGGGGGAGGTGGAACGGTTATGTTGGACTCTACCGGCCTTACGACCCAGCGCTGAGCCGCCCGGGAGAGATGGAAAACATCCGGGCGACCGCTGGGCCGAGTCCCTAACACTATATACACCCTATGCCGGCAAATACCAACTAAAAACCCCGCGGTGGCCATCTTCGGCGCATTAAGAACGGCCCCGGGTTCCCGAGGCAAGGAGTGCCCCGGCTTCATCCGGAACCGCCCCTGCGCGGTGCCGCCTTGCGGCCCGTCTCCAAATGTGGGGGGGCTCAGAAGCCCCCGCGCACCGAAGGACGCCCTCGGCGTCAACGGCAGCAACGAGGCCAACCACCCGTGCTGCCATCCATCTCGGGGTCGCACGTACAATAGTACGTGTACAAAAGTACTAATTGGGCGCTACGACAGCCCCCCGCTGCGCGCCCGCGACCCCTGATGACCCCTATTAGTCGCCTCTTACGACAGGCAGGGGATACCGTGGTGGAATTCTCCAAACGCCCCCAATCCACAGGGCGGGCCTCACAACCCCCTGGCTTTGGGTTTCAGATGTTGGCAGCCTACTTAAACTTCTGGAAATTCCTGTTAATTCCACATATTTGATTGCCATCTTTGATTATATATTTTTTTTATCCGAGCACGGCAAAGTGACTACACTACACCAGATGGTAAGCGTAATGCAATCCAGAAAACCAGCGAGCACCAACAAAGAATGAGTTTATCGGGGGTCCCCAGATTCATGCCGGCCTGTATAAATGTTTCTTCCCTCTTCGGAGAGGGAAGAAGCAAATCGAGGGTCTGTGACATGACCAAATAAATCATATTCTGTGGCTACAGAAGAATATTAAGTGAAACATTTTGTATATTGAATTTAATTTTGGGTATATATTTTTTGTAAGAATTACCTGCAAAATAGTAATCATCGTACTGCGCATGGCGATGTTGGCCGAGGAACAACTCTTCGTAGAAATGGACGTTGACTAGCGTCACCTCTCCACTGTAAAACAAATTGTTCTTACTAACCTAAAATAATAATACTAGCCTTGTATATACATGCCCCACTGCTGGGCACGGGCCTCCTCCACTGAATGAGAGGGTTAGGCCACCACGCTGGATGCTGGCCTAATGCGGGTTGCTTATTGCGGTATGCTTTACATACTATCAAATTCTTATAATTTCACTGGTATGCAGGTTTCCTCAAGACGTTTCTTTTACCGTTAAAGCAAGCGATAATTAACACGTAACTTAGAAAAGTCAATGGTGCGTGATGCATGATGTGATAGGGGGCAAACCTCGCCATACCGAACACTATTCCTTATTATTCTTATCCCCAGCCTGATACTGAGCATTGCGTGATAGAAAAACCCAATATCACTTTAACCGACCCGGGGATCGAACGCGAGACCTCAGCTCAGCAGTCGTACTCAATACAACTGCGCCTCCGAGGCAGTTCTGCACTTGGGTGTCTATCTGTTACTTGGATTGTGAAACAGCTCCCTTTAAATAATAATATGCTTACTGCCGAGGATTCCCCCAATTCAGCGATCCGTCGCCAGGCTCCCTGGTCAGGTCCGAGTAGAACACCTGGCTGGAGTAGATGATGTCGTTGCAGGATGGATGGCAGGACTTGGAACCCTCTTCGGAACCACTCTGTTCTTCGCTGTCTTCGTAGTAAGCGTAGATAAGCAGTTCTTCCACTTTAGCTGGAGTTCAATAATGAGTTGTAAAAAGAAGAAATTAGGTTTCATTAAAGGTTTGGCGCGTGCTTCATCAAACGAACCCTAAATAATGTTACCACATACTATGTGTGCTTTTGCTGGTGGTAGAATATTCATATCCGTCCGGATAGCGACCACCGTACCCATAGTGTTAAACCTGCCATAGTGATCCATACACCTTGTGTAGAGCGCATTCCAGGATCAATCAGTGTATATCCGGTTCTCCCGAGGGGCTTGCGACATGACTCGATGGTTGGTTGGGGTGGTTATAGGTGTACATTCTGGTATCCCTGTGCCTGCATCGATCATCCACCTGTTTTGTCGCAGGCCCCTCGGTTCGCTTCTTCCCTCTTCAGAATGTGAGGAAGCATTTATACAGGCTAGTATGATTTTGTGACCACCGATAAACTCGTTGTTTGTCGGTGGACAATACCAAATGATAAACAAATGAGCTTTATTTTCACTCCAGCATTGTTATTCTCGCTGACGCACTTTACTTTATTTATAGGTATGGCATCAACTTTATAGATTGTAATAAACGAGTGATTCAAATTAGCGTGAAGTTTTAGGATGTCTAGATTTTGAAAAGATCCGGTACATAAACACTCATTTTCTATATGTAACAACCCATAAATATGACCACACATTTCTGAAACACGTTGTTTAAATGTGATAAAGAATAAGAAAAGGTTAATACCTTTTACGTCATTGATGCACTGAAAATCTGCATCTGTAGAACAAATCGGCTCCCAAATATTTTTCCCTGCGAAGAATAGTCTTACTGTTAAAACCGACCTGAATTAAAATAACAGCATGCCTGAACAGATTTTCTTCTAATTTAGTGAAAGGCCTTAGTCCATCACTCTGGCCTATTGCGGATTGGCAGATTTCACGATAATTCCAATTTTCAAATTAAATAAACTCATTGAAATCGTTCCATATTTTGATAAGCCGTTATGACACAGAAACACACCCACTCAAAGGGGTCAAACTTATTACATTCCTCTTTTTAACAGGGGTTAACAACTAATTGAGTTCAAAAAAGCACATCAACATAAATTCATTGCCAGTTTTGTAAATAGATATCAAATGGAAATTATATTGTGTTTTTCTATCACAAAATGCTCAGTATCAGCCTGAAGTCTGGAATTGTGCTCGGTATAGCGATAGGCTCCCCTCTATCACATCATGGGATGGAAATAATCTCGGCGATATGTAGCCTTACTGCTTACACCTCTGTCTACGTCTTCGGGATTACAGGCGTGAGTGCTAATGTTTACATCGACAATTTTACAAGGTGGTAGGTCTCTCGTATGAGAGAGGCCGTCTGGGTTGGTACTATCGCTTTGTCTATTTCTGCCGCCAAACAACAGTGTGTAAGCACTGCTGTGTTTCGGTTTGAAGGACATTGAAGCCAGTGAAATTACTGGGCATTATAAGATTTAACATCTTATATCTCGGAGTGACGAGCGCAGTTCAGTGCCATGCAGTGCATTGTAATTCAAAGCTCTGTGTGGTGTTGCTTCTGTTAATGGGCAGGCGTGGCGCTTACCATCAGGCGAGCGTCTTGCTCACCCCGTCATTCAATTAAATAAAAAAAAATCGACTCGACTCTTACTTGGCCAGTTGAAAAGCACACATTTGCACTTTTTCTTCGCCTCTCTAATTAATAAATCGTGTTGACAGTTTGTATCTGTGTAGAAGTTGTAATACTCCAGTCTTCTTTCGCTTTGGAAGAAACACTGTCTTCTGTACGGTGCTAGAGATCTGAGCGACGGATCTGTTTTGTAAGTGATTGGAGACACTTCTACAGTCGTCATTCTGTCCATGGGAAGTCGTAGAACTGTACTAGTGTATAAGTGATCAGTTGGTGCACCGATCAATATCTGCAAAGAGCCAATTATTATGTAATAATAATAATAAATTACGGACAAGACTATTGTTGCCTAATAAGCCTTTGCGATAATAGATCGATCAGCTCGCTAGCAGTGCTTGTTTATATTACCATTCTGCATGAGGAGAACCGCGTAAAAGCCGTAAAAGATAAAATTACCAAATATTTAGATTTGGCACACGAGGTTACCGACATATGGGATATGGACTCGATGATCAGTGGCCCGATAGCTTTTACTGCTAATGTTGTTGGTTGATACCATAGAACCTCGACTAACACCTTCAGAGGTTGTCAATTGGTCGTTGGGTCAAGAGCCAGACAATCTGGCTCCAATAAGACACGGACACTGTGTCCAATAGGATACGGCACGCATTATGAGGAGGTTCCTCACTCTGGGGACCCCACTGCTGGTGGCTTTGATGATCCTGTATCGTAGGTATCAAAATATTTCTTATACAAAATATTTCTGGTACAAATGGTACTAAAACATTATTTTGGTGCAGGAATCGAGCCCACGGTCCCTCACGTTATATCACATTTATTAGGGTTAAATCTCCCTCCCCTTTCATTTCATATCATTTCATATTTATACCTTCCCATCCATGAGTCTTTTGATATTGTGGGTGTTCACGACTAGTCGAGATTACTTACCAATAGGTGACCCACCTGCTCGGTTCTTTGCCTCTGCTAAAAAAGTATTATAACATACATACCGTAAATCCCAAGCTGTTACCATCGCAAGCGAACTGATGTTCACTCGTATTCAAATATAGCTCCAAACTGAGCCCATTGGCTTCACCTGCCGCCATGACCCTCAGTGGTTGCATGACCAGTCGGGCGGGAACACCTTTGGATATCCAACATCCAGTCCCCATTGAAGATGGGCGGATGAGATACCAGGGCTTAAGGATCGTTGCCAGGGCAATGTTTCGTTGGTCCTGTGGAAGATATATGCTAACTATAATGCTTCATGTCAGAGCTTTTGATAGTTTAAACACCTATTTCATCATCATCATCATCAGCCACAAGACGTCCACAGCTGAACATAGGCCTCCCCCAAAGATTTCCAGACCGACCTCTTAGAAGCGGCCTGCATCCAGCAACTTCCTGCGACCTGGTGGACGTCCAACGCTGCGCTTGCCAGTACGTGGCCTCCATTCCAGAACCTTTCTGCCCCATCGGTTATCGGTGTTTCTCTACGTGATCAAATCAGAAATGAGGAGATCCGTAGAAGAATGAAAGTCACCGATATAGCCCAGCGGACTAGCAAGCTGAAGTGGCAATGGGCAGGCCACATAGCTCGCAGAACCTATTTCATCATTTCTCAAGAATACTAGCAGCACAATTACTCAATGAACAAAATTTCTCGTGAAATGAAAATACTAATCCTTTTTACTTACATTCCATTCAACGGTAGGCTATTGAATGCAAAACAGAGCCCGTAGTTAGTGAATACAGATTGGAACATTTCGCAGCAGTCTTTTGTTGCCCACTTATTGTCGTGCTTTGCCGGCCAATTGCAGGTTTTTACCACATCAGAGCATTGAAGTGAACCCTAAAACATTTTCCGAAATTAATAAATATGCTTCAAATAATGACCATGGGGTTTTCATCCTCAACCCACGATAAGATTGTCTAATTACAATTAGCCTACAAGATGGGACTTTCCGTTACAATATAGAATTATATAATTATAAGTAAGCTCCAAAGCCCATAATTTATAACTGGCATTTAAAGATTTTTATCTTCTTCGTCTTGGCACGGCAAAGTGACTTCACTAGACCCACTGCATATACACTGGCTGACTCCGGAATGCGACTCACTTGGACGATCTACTATGGCGGGTTTTACACCAAGTGTACAGTGGTCGCTATTCACTCGGGTACAAAAAAATGATTTTTGTGTATTCTAGACAAACTTCTGATTGTTCGTTCCAATTATTAAAGTAAAAGTGATATTGGGTTTTCTATCACGAAACGCTTAGTATCAGCCCAGTGTCTGGAATAGTGCCCGGTGTGGCGATAGGCTCGCGCCCTATCACATCATGGGACGGAAATACGCTCGGCAAAATGTGGGTGTAGTGGTTACACCTCTGCCTACCCTTACGGGGATTACAGGCGTGCGTGGGTATGTACATAAGTTACCTGTAAAATGAATTCTTGCAACTTCAGTATCTCGTCAGGTTTAATTCTGTCCCCTAACGCTAAACCAGCCCTGTTCAATCTCGGACACACCAAAGATGCGAAGAATTTCTCCAACCTGTAAAATAACGTAGGTGGCAGCAAAATGGGAGGTTTTGAGATCGACATCTATCAGGCAACACTTTGTTAATGTTTGTCTTACATTATCATTCCACATTACTATATAACAGGCACAATTTTTTTTTTTTTTTTTTTTTTTTTATTAGATCCACCAAACTGGGCTACACATAAATTATATACTAGCTAATAACATGTATGAAAGTGGGATTACACAAATGTGTATGCCCTTCTGGAGGTGAATACAACATGTTAATTTATAGGATTCATCAAAATTTGATTGCTCAGTGAATAGTCATCCAAAAAATAATCGTCACAATTGAAAATTCCTTTTGCGTCAGTTAAAAAATAAAGTGTTTCATATTGCAGTTTTCAGTTTGGACGCACTTAGTATAAGTGACAAAAAAATAATGAAACAATAGTTTGCCGTCCCTACTCACGCTGTAAAACCAACTAACTTCGAATACCAAAATTACTTACCCAGTAAGTTCAGAGACATTGCTATAAGACTTCTTCACATGCAAATGAGGGCATACCACAACAGTTGGGAATGGTATCGCCCAAATCGGTGTGGGCAGGGAGTCGATGACGTTGACGAAAGGTGTGGAGGTCCACTTGCAGAACAACTGGATGATGTTGACGGCACAGATGGCGACGCTAATCAACATTATGATGATCCATGTCGCCTTTTCTCTGCTGCTGAATGTAGGCTCGAAGATATATCTTAGGAAAAAAGCAGATGGAAGACAATGTTGAAAAATTGTTGTAAGGTGCTATCGCCGCACTAGCTTGGCACATGTTGGGTGTTGTCAACAATTAAATTTAAAGGTCGATAAAAAGATACCAATTGTGTCAATTGTCAGTAATAATTCCTATCCTAACTAATATTATAAATGCCAAATATAGTTTGTTTGTAACGTTTTCACACCTATATCGCTGAACCGATTGTGATGAATATTGGGACACAGATGGATAGCTGTTATAGGCTACTTTTTATCTATTTTTTATAGACGATGGCAGCATAATTTTATTGATATACAAATAGACCCGACAGTCATACAAATAGGCCTGAGCTCAAAGGATACGAGTCTTGTGTCGTGGGTATAATGGAACTACGAGAGACTTTCGGCCTCACAGCATCCAGTACCGAAACAAATATTTGTGGAATACACAAACACACACACGTCCACGGTTTTTATCGTCGGTTTATAATAAAAAATGCTTCCGACCGTTAGTTACAGTATATGAGTTCAAATATGTTTTATCTGTTTTCAAAAAATTTCATTATTGAGTCATAGAGAACTTTAATTTTCAAGAAAACCCTAAGAATATATGACTTACTTGACACCATGCAAAGATCCTCCATAAAAGAATTGCTGAACTCCTTTCATTACCTCAGTACCCCATTTTTCGAAAACCGATTTAGCATTTTCATCGCCTTTCTGTACTTTTTCATTAAAAAACTGTCTCTTAACCTTTACCACTTCTGGGCTAATATATTTAAAATCTTTTATGTAGAAATCTCTAATATACAAATTGTTTGGAATGCTTTCTTCGAGGGTTATTTTTGGTGCTATCTTCATATCTCTGATTTTATTTCGTTTTACTTTGACCATGATGTTTTCGAAAAAGATGTGGTGTCTTTAGGTCTCTGACTTGTGTAAGAAAGAATAGTTAGAAGGCATCAAACGGTGCTGCAAGTGTGCTGTTTGTGTTAATTAAAGTAAACATCTAATACAGCACAAAGTTTGTATGTTTGTAACTATAAAGCCTAACTTTTTAATTATGAATCCAATGAATATATTTGACAATGAAAATTATTTTCGCACGTGTTCTGCTTCTCCCACCTACCATTATCCCATTGGAAGTGAGGTCGACGCAACAAATACATGTTTCAGAGAGATTTGGCTTGTATTGTATAGTTTTTAAGACCGGCTGCCTGCCTGACGTCAAGCACTCTGGGGAGAACTATTCTTTTTACTAACCTGAAGGATGAAACGATCGGGTCAGACAAAGTACTGTATCATGTATAAGATATAAAATCTTATGTTGCATAATATGTAATAACCCAAACTACAACTTCCCACACATACGAACATAGCGTTCCGCAGAAGTATGTAAAGATACTACATCATCACCTGTGCCCATGCTAGAGTACTAGACAGGTCACACAAATTTCAAATGAGTGTTTTAAAAGTGCGATTGTATGCGATGATAAGTAGTACGAACAGTCGAGACGGAAGATCTGTGTTCAAAACCAATCCCAAGGCACACCTCTGGTATTTCAGTTATTCAATATTAATTATCACTCGCTTTAACGGTGAAGAAGAACATCGTGAGGAAACCTGCATACCTGAGAATTTTCCATAAGAATTTCAACTGTATGTGAAGCCTACGAACCCGTAGACAGTATGGTGGACTAAAGACTAAACTGTCTTGTTAGTAAGCAGTCCAGCAGCAGGACATTATAATACAGAGTATTATTATTTATATTCTTTTAAAGGTAGGGTCTGAAAAAAAAACTAGTCTACGATAGGAAACAGCTGTAACCATTAAGTTTGTAGTACTATTAATGTCACTAGATGCACTTAACTGTATTGCCGATGCTTAACCCACTCAAATCGATGATTATTTGATGTTGTAACTTCAGTTGAGTGCATCAGAATTCATTTATTTTTCAAAGTAATAACTATTTAACCGACTCGAATAACGAGGTCCTCAATTCGTCTGTATATATTATGTATTTAACTCCGCCAAATGTGGGCTGATTTTGATGAATCTTTTGGAATTCATATATTTTGGTATAGCTATAAACAAAACACTAAGATGTAGGCAGACAATGGAAAATCGTTTAAAGGGAAAGCTCCTGCGTAAATGGAAATCGTTATTATTATTATAATGTAAATTTCTGATTAGAAATACATTTATATCTTATTATTCTCGTGCCTTTATACCAAACGCCCTGTCTTGGTACGGGAATCGAACCAGCGTTTCACACATTTACTTTAATTATCGTCAACTTTTTTGCTTCAACCTTTTTTTTGTGTATTTCAGAATTTCGTCTACTTTTTACGTTTTGGATTAAGAGCTAAAAATATTACATGTACCTTAAGTTATAATTCATTCTGTATGTTTCCCAAATAAATAAATAAATCAAATCATTTTCTAGAATTCCTTTATACCAGACTTAGAGTCAGTTTAGCTCAGTTACTAACAACAGAAAATTCTTAGTTACATAATACAGAAATAATGTTAAAATGAGTACGGCAGTAGGTATTTTTATAATTGCTAAGTAGTGTATATCAGATAGGCAATCATTCACAGAACTTTGATAACAATTATTTTGTCACTAAAGATACATTATAGGTAAGACTTCTTTGTCTACGATGTCCCAAAACAAAAAGTTAATTCGGTAAAAAATTACATTTTAAGAAAAAATCGCTAAACGCTAACCTTTAACATTTTTTATGGAGATAGGTAAACGATTTAAAGAAAGTAGGAAAACCCCTTTGATTTTTAATTAACCTGTCTTCGAACGAAGTTGTCTTCAAAGCTAAGTTAGAGTTTCGACTCACCAATGCTCTCGTCGCACAACTACGGAGTAACTAAATTAAAGATAATTTAAATTAATACACCTAAATACTAATTGGGTTTATTACCACCTAGGTCCTTCTTGACAACCCTTTATTATTTATTTTTCCTTATTTTTGTTCGAATGCGAAAAGTCTCTATCAGAAGAAACCAATACTATTTATATAACGGTTGCGCAAGAAATCCGAATTCTATTTTCCGAAGTTTCGAATATCCCTATTTCGGATGCAGATAGATGCAGTCCGAAGACGTGAAAAAATATAATACACATAACTTAGAAAAGTAAAAGGTGCATGCTTTTGAGGCTGGTTTCGAACCTGTGACTTTTGCGGTTCGCCTCGTTAGTCCGTACTCCCCACTGACCTATTTCTGCTTGAATTACTACAGTAATTATCTATTATTATTATGTATATCTTTGTCTTCGCCTTTCTCCCCGGAGGGGTTGTCGTCAGGCAGGTGGTCGGTCGTAAAAGCTACACGCCAAATCTTTCTGTAACATATGTTTAAAAGCATGTTGTGCTGATCCCACTGCTAGTGCAGGTGGGAGAAGAAGCCTATTTAATTCTGCATCTAAGTAATTTCGTCGCATTGACGGTAAAATTTATTATATTATTGTTGTGTGATGTTTAAAACGTATTTTGATTTATACAAGTGTATATCGTGTTCTGTTTAGTAAACTACACACAAATGTCAAAGGCCACAATAATACAACATAATATTATCTTTATAGTCAGTCTTAATGGTCCGATTAAACAACGCGTTATTACTAGCGCGAACCGACATACCGACAGACCGACTCTCATAACACCCAGTAAAATCTCTAGCTTCAACGTTTTTAAAACCGAATAACAAACTTACACACTCCTGGTCGACGGCAGAAATAGATAAAGCGGTGGTACTAACACAAACAGCCTCGGCCCCTAGTATAATGACGAAGTTTGATCTTTCATCCGCGACTTCACCTTTTTAGGATAAATTAAATCCTAGCGAATAAATACAAACAGAATCATTCAAAGGACTTGCATCAGAACTAATTGTATACTAAATAAAATTTATACTCATAAGGCCTATATTCGGCAATTATGTATTATGTTTTGAGGGTATAGCAGGGTAACCCACTTATAGCGCTTTCTTGCATTAAATATATTTAACAGATTACTGTACAGCTTTTTAAAGAGCTTGTTTGCTAGCTGGCAATAGTTAAAAAGTTACCTGTTATATTCTCGCAATGGTTGTACGAGAAACTTTGTTTTAGATTAAGCAGTTATCATTTGAACCAAATAAGCTTTATGTACCTTATCTGTTTTGTGCGCCTTCCACTCCGATTGGGTCAACATTTATTATATCGTATTATTTACGGGCGCCAGTTATTATCAATATTAAACAGTATGTGGTTGCCTTTTTAACCTCTTTTAATTTTATAAGTTGTTTTTGTTGCACAATCTATTGTTAAGTTTCAATTGAGTTTTTATTTGGATCTTGCAAAGGTTTAGAGTAAGTACTTAGTATTTTATTACCAATCGGAACTTTATTTACAATTGTTAATATATTCTCTAAAAAGTCTCTAAAAAGAAAAAAAAAATTTAATATATTGCCATTTGAAATTAACATATAGATTTGGTTTCACTAAATTCATTATTTTTTTGTGATATATTAAAGTGTTCATCGTGCATTGAAATTTTTTTACTTATGATTTTGAAAAATTACGAAGTTAAAATTAATTTAGCAAAATAAAATGAATATTTCGATTTGAATTTGCTGTGGATTGAAACGTTTTTGCCTCCGTAAAAATACTTCTAAGTAAGCCGCTTATTCTAAAATCAAATAGTGAATAAGTATTTTTTTTTTATTTAATCGAATGTCGAGACAAATTACAAAGAACTGCATGGCACTGAACTGCGCTCGTCACCCCGAGACATAAAATGTTAAGTGTCATACCTCCCAGTAGTTTCACTGGCTTCAATGTCCTTCAAACCGAAACACAACAGTGCTTACACACTGTTGCTAGGCGGCAGAAATAAAGCCTGGCATTATGCCGGCTTAGTACCAGGGTCCGCCTATTTCTTTCTTCTACTAGTGCCGCCTGATCTTGAACATCCTCCAACTCGAACGATTTCATTAATGTCAACTTATTATAATCGCTTTAACTATTACTGGCAGTTTGAAATAACTCACAAACATCTCAAATAACGAGCTCTAATCATAGATTTTTTTATGAATTAAGAAGGTCATACACGTAAAAATATCTCGATTTCAGATAAAATGACATCAAGTATCAAATTAATCTTCGTTGTTACAACCTTGTTATCCCTCGTCAGTAGGTGTAAGTATTAATTCGTAGTTTATTTATTTTAAAGGCTTATACGTTATAACTTATAAAATATAAGACACCAAAGACACACGGTCAGTACAACAAGGAGAAACGTGTGTTATTCTAAATGGGGTGTTTAATGCGGTAGGTTTCGGCAGAGCCGGCTTTACCCACGGGCGCAGGGTCTAGGAGCACGCGTCGCTCGCGGCGCCGCGCCGACGCTTTTAAAGACCCTGCGCCCGTGTTTTGACCGACGTGCCGAGACGGTAGCAAAACAAGACGCGCCACGAGCCGCTTCTTTACGCAATAATTTTTGTTTCAACGTGTCATCAGCCTTAAAACAGATATTTCGGTTTAGCGAGAAGCGAGCGAGCGAAACGTTTCAGAATCAGCGAGTGTATATCCGGCTCTCCCGTCCTGAATATCCTACCACCAGCAAAAAACGTTCTCCTATTTTGCGTAGACTAGAAAATAATTTAGTAATTTTATTAATGCCCTTGACTACTCCATTCCAGGCACTAGTATATATTGTTACTACTGCAACAACGCCGAGAACTCAGCGTGTTCGGATCTGCAAAAGTATGATCCTAACACTTTGGCCATCAACATACCCATTGTGAATTGTGAGACGGCCATACCCAGCCCGATGAAACAAGAGTTTTTCTGCAGAAAAATTGTCCAAACTAGTAAGTATATCGGGTCTAAGATAAACCAAGCCCCATTTAATAGGTGTTAGGTATGAAATCGTCTAGGTAAGTACCAACAATTCGTCTTTTTCTACCGCCAAGCAACAGTGTGTCAGCCCTGTTGTATTCCGGTTTGAAGGACATCGAAACCAGTGAAATTACTATCCATTATGAAACTTAACATATCGTGATGCCGAGCACAGCAAATGCACTGTAATTCAACATTCTGTGTTGTATTGCTTCTGTTTACGGACAGCCGTGGCGCTAACCATCAGGAAATGACTTGCTCATTTCGTCATTTAGGCAAATAAAGAAAACGAGGCCGCATCTACTATTCTTGTTTTCAAATGGCATGTTATGTGACATAATACCAGATATTGGGGGACTGCTTATGAAACCGAAAGGGTAATTAAACACTACACTAGCATACACGGAATACGCTATTCCTTTGCTAACGCTATTTTGAAAACTTAAGCCCGCAATGTAAAGCGCACTAATGTTAAACTCGGGGTCAATAACGCGCGCGCATTGACGCACGCCCATACTCAGTAGGTTGTACAAATCACGCGCACCGTATAGCTGATTGCGAGTGTCAATAGTTTTTTATTCGCTTTATATTATCAAGAAAAATACTATTTAATTATTATTTAAATCAAAAGTCATTGTATTTAATGATCCAAACAAGATTGTGAATATTTTTTTTATCTGTAGACTTAATTCGCGATTTTTAGTAGTATCGTGTCATTCATCAGTATTACCACCTGACTTCGTTTCAGGAAGCGTTCCCCTTACACTGGATATGCCACAATATTGAATGATATGATCATATAAATGATAGCGGTACTTCACGACAGGCTACAAACTAAAAAATCTTTATAATAATATATTAAACACTAGCTTTTCCTCGCGGCTCCGCCCGCGTGATCTGCTTTTTCCGGGATTTCCGGGATAAAAACTACCCTATGTTACTAATACCAAGAATATTTATAGAAAGTTTGATGATGATCGGTTAAGTATTTTTCACATGAAAGCGTAACAAACTTACATTCCCATTTATAATAGTGCATATTATACATATATGCACTCACGCTTATAATCTCCGAAGGGGTAGGCAGAGGTGTAACACACACCTACATTCGCCAAGCGTATTGTCGTACAAACCTGTTATTTGTTTACAGTTTATGACATCCACAAGGAGCCAGAGGTACGCGTTACTCGAGGCTGCGGATGGGTGCGAGATGAACGGCCTTGTTACGCGGGCCGTAGTCCCAACCACGTGGAGACCACCTGCCAATGCTTCACCGACTACTGCAACAGCGGCGACCACCTCGACCCTACCACCACCGCCCCTGTCTTGTTTCTGGCGTTGGCTGCCTGCCTGATCTTTTATCGCTAGGTTACTTTTTGGAACATTCAGCAATTATTCTGAAGTTTGTGAAACAATCGTGACAATAAATAAATACACCCAACAGTCACACCCATAGTCCTGACCCCACAGTAAATACGAGTTTTGTGTCGTAGGTATCAGGAACTACGAGAGACTTTCTCGACAAATCTGACAATAATGGTGACATAAATTAATCATTTATTGCTCCAAATCGATTTTGTGTCTGTTTGTAAAGGATTTATATGAAATAAAATCGTAATATAAAGTATGGCAAATACCTCATAGAAATAGGCAAATATTTTCTAATTCGTCTGGATGACGAGAGGAGCAGTTTGCTCGTCTGGTAGTAAGTCATGCTTATCCATAAATATAGCAATATCGTTTAGAAAATTCAGTTACAAAGTACTGCATGATACTCCAGTGCCCTTGTCATACCGTTCCAAGCATTTATTCTCAAAATATCCAGTATTTCTTTACAAACTAGAAAATACCATTACTTACACACTTGATGGTAGAAATAGACGAAGCCCTAGTGCCTACCCAGGCTCTCGCATATGAAAGCTACGCGAAACTAAATATGTATATGTTTGGAAAATAATTTTAATTATTTCTGGTCATTTATCAGTGCTGTAGGGTGATATGAAATGGAATGTAATAGTTTTGAACGAATGGCAATTTAGACCATCTGATTCTGCTGTGTTTCGGTTTGAAGGACATTGAAGCCACTGAAATTACTGGGCATTATGAGACTTAACATCTTATGTCTCGGGGTGACGAGCGCAGTTCAGTGCCATGCAGTGCTTTGTAATTCAAAGTTTTGTGTGGTGTTGCTTTTGTTTATGGGCAGGCGTGGCGCTTACCATCAGGTAAGCGACGAGAACATTTCTTCATTCAAGCTAATAAAAAGATGTTCTTCTTATTGATATCGTTTTTTTTAATTAGCTTATCTACTTCGGACAATCCTGATTTTAAACGACGTATTTACTAGTAAATTAACCCAAAATATCTTTATAAAAGATACTGTTATAAAAAATATATGAATCCATTGTACTACTCCGGAAGTAACCATTTGCGCCATTATTTAATTTCGCCTCGCAACTTCCTGTAGAAGCAGAAAACACAATTATCTGTGTAGCATAAAAAGTTTAAATAGATCTGCCTTTCAATTTATAAAAGGCTTAAATGCTATAAAACATTTTTTTGCAATTTATGTTTAAGATCCATTTCACAATGTTCTAGTAAGATTCAACCACCAAATAACATTTATTACGGAGAACGCTCGGGTTGACTTGTCATCAGATTGGCCGGACATTG
Organism: Amorpha juglandis; assembly: GCA_949126905.1. NCBI lineage: Eukaryota > Metazoa > Arthropoda > Insecta > Lepidoptera > Sphingidae > Amorpha > Amorpha juglandis. The sequence continues at coordinate 9,968,299 of OX421386.1, read as the reverse complement.
TGTAGATCCAAAATAACATTCACCAATACTCAATTACAAAGGTCCATTTATTCGGTAGTACAAAATTACTTTGAATACAATCGAAAATCAAAAGATTAATTTAGATTGGAAACGTGGTGAGTTCGATACTGAGTGGCGACCGTTCCGTTTCCACGTCCGAATCAAGACTGCCGTTTTCAGTTATATAATAATGTACTCTGTGACTGCCGTTTCTCCCACCGGTCTGAACTTAAATACGCTAAAATGGCGCCACTAGTATCGACGACACCCAAGCAACAAAGTTGCTTGACGTTTCCGATTTTCAATAACGTTTCCGTTGGCGCTCCGACATATAAATTAAATTACTTAGTAGTAATTTTTCACCCGGTATGAAAGTCAGTGTGACATATAATTAAGCGTATATTTTTTTATAGCTGGACAAACGAGTAAGTGAGTCACCTGATGGCAAGTGATCTCCACCGCCTATGATGGGCGCGTTGCCAACCTTATACGAAAACGATACTTAAGGAATTGGGAATGGGAGGGGGAATTGGGCCTCCGAATATCTCACTCGTCGTACGAAACGCAGTAGCAGGCCGCTTCTTTAAGTCGATTTTCTGTGAGGCAGCGATGACGACCCAGGCGAGCAGCCTATTCATGCTGTAGACAAAACTGTTTACAGCGTGGCTTTACCACTCAAAATATTTGGTAACTAATATTAACTCACAGTTGGTAAAATATTTCCTTGTAGTTTCTCATTTATTTATTTATAATACTTGATTGTTCATTAGACTAAATTTAGGGAAAATACTTTATACATTTAATATTAAAACACATTGCCTGTAATGGCGGCGAACTTTTTTTTTACGGTTTGACGTTATGCTGTTAGCTTGACGCGAGTCGGCTTTCTACAGCTTCACCGGACTTTCGGGCGAGCGCTTTAGGCGCTCTCAACCCTTACATTTAAGTGATCTCGCTGAGGGCACCCACTTCGGGGTACGAACCTCGACTCAGAGTGGTCACTGGGGGGAGGGCAGAGACATCTGCGATTATTGGTTTGGGGGATTTTATATATTACTGGTCATCAGTATTGATGTTGAGCACATGAACAATAAAGTGACTTGAAGTGGCAACGTTAACGTTGAAGATTATAATTTTTTACTCCGTATTCCGTCGTTCCGACGTCATCAGATATTAACGTAATTCATATGGAACCACGTCGTACCTACTCTATTTAATAAAATGTTTCCCAATAAAATTCGTCCACTGTTTGCGGACAAATCGATGTACAAAAGGAAATAAAAAAAGCCATAAAATATACGCACCGAATTGAGAACCTCCTTTATTTTTTATTTTTTTTATTATATAGGCCGGCAACGAGCAAGTGGGTCACCTGATGGTAAGTGATCTCCACCCCCCATATACGCCCACAATACTAGAAGAATCATGGGCGCGTTGCCGACCTTAAAGGAAAGGGATAATTAGGGATAGGGTAGGGGAGGGTATTTGGGCTTCCTGATATCTCACTCACCGTACGAAACGCAGCAGCAAGCCGCTACTTTACCGTCGGTTTTCTGTGAGACAGTGGTAATGACCCGGTCGAGCCAGCCCATTCATGCTGTAGACAAAATTGTCTACAGCGTGGCCCTACCAGTCAAAGAATTCCTCCTCCATGTTTGAATTCGGTTAAAAATGCATTGTTGGTAGGGTTAGCACGCGCAGGTGGGTTGGAAAAGCCCTCACAGGGCTTCCACCTCACGAACGATTGTGTACTCATTACGTATTTACTAAAGGTAGGTTTGTCGTGCCAGTGAAAGAGATTTTTGACCATTAAACCCTTAACCATTAAGCTCTCAACCTTAATGAAAAAACATAACTTCACTGTTACAACGTCACTGTTACATGTTACAAGGTGGTAAGTCCCTCGTATGCGAGAGGCCGTCTGGGTTGGTACCACCGCTTTGTCTATTTCTGCCGCCAAGCTACAGTGTATAACCACTGTTGTGTTTCGGTTTGAAGGAGATTGAAGCCAGTGAAATTACCTGGCATTAGGAGACTTAACATCTTATGTCTCCGGGTGACGAGCGCAGTTCAGTGCCATGCAATGCTTTGTAATTCAAAGTTCTGTGTGGTGTTGCTTCTGTTTATGGGCAGGCGTGGCGCTTACCATCAAGCGAGCGCCGTGCTCGTCTCGTAAATTAATGATATAATAATAAAATAAAAAAATACTGTAGCAATAATTAGGCCATTGGTTTGATTTCAGTCATTGCTGCTTTTTTAATATAAACTCCGAGACAGTCTTTGTTGAGCAGAAGGCGAGAAGTCGGCTGTGAATTAAACGGCTGCGGTTTCGATCCCCGCACCGAAGTAAATGTTTGTGTGATCCACAAATACGGAATAGCCGTTTAAAAATTACACACGTATTTTTAATTGACGGCGGAAGTTTTTAACAGATAGGTTTAATAGCTTTCATTTGAGTGTGTGAAAATAAAGTAGGAAAAAGGAAAATTCCTCAACGGTTTTCCGTTGAGGAATGAGAATGAGTGGTAGAGCCACACTGTAGCCAGTTTTGTCTACAGCACGAATGGGCCGACTCGACCGGGTTGTTACCACTGTCTCACACAAAAGCGACGTAAAGTGGCGGCTTGCGTTGCGTTTTGTACGATGAGTGAGATATCCGGAGGCCCAAATCCCCTCCGCTTCCCAATTTCTTAATTATCCCTTTCTTGAAAGGTCGGCAACGTGCCCATGATTGGTGTTATGTTATATGGTGGAGATCACATACCGACAGATAACACACTTGTTCGTTTGCCAACCCGTGCTTTAAATAAATGTTGCGAATAAGTTCTTTTTTTTATCCGAGCACGGCAAAGTGACTGCACTACACCTGATGGTAAACATAGTGCAGTCCAAAAAACAAAAAACAAACAATGAGTTTATCGGTGGTCACCAGAGTCATTAAAAATGCCTCACCAAACCACTAAGTCATGTCGCCAAGCCCCTCGGGAGAACCAGATATACACTGGCTGATCCTGGAACGCGATCCACACAAGACGTGTGAATCACTATGGCAGTTTTTAATACCATGTGTACGGTGGTCGCTATCCGGGCGGATATGAATATCCTACCACCAGCTATCAGTTGTCAAGTCAGTGTCAATGTTGTCATCAGCGAAGTTATCAGTGGGACCACAACCGATTTTAAACAGTTTTAGAAATTGTAAACACAACAGTTGCACAATGCAAGTATCGAAGTGACAAAACCAATATTGTGCTATGGATTATGGTTACATTAATCCCCTGTGCAAAACACGTAATCTGACACGTGCCAGGGATCTACGTAACACGTGTGGCCTTTATTTTATTTTTATTAATATTTTTACGGCTCTGGATGCAAGTCCTTTGAGCCAGCAGTTCGCCTTTAGTAGTGTGACTAGTGCTGCCCAATTCCTTTGTCCAAATAGAGTGAAAAAGTAGGACATTAAAAAAATAATAAGGGTTAAAATTATTTTAATTGCAAACGCGAAATGCGATATTGTTTGAGATTACTCAAGTTTAACGTACCCTACTGCTAATTTAACGAAGTCTTTTTATCATCATCATCAGCCACAGGACGTCCACTCCTGAACATAGGCCTTCCCCAAAGATTTCCAGACCGACCCGTTGGAAGCGGCCTGCATCCAGCGACTTCCTGAGACCTTTATCACCCTTTATCTCTACCGGCAAAGTCAAATAATGCCAATGATATTATTTCTTGGAAGCGAGTTATTTTAAAAATAATGGTTGCCGACATATGCACTCACGTAATCCGTAATCCGTAATCCCCGAAGGGGTAAGTAGAGATGTAACGAGTATACCAACAATTCGACGAAATTATTGCCATCCCATGATGTGATAGACGGCGAGCCTATCGCCATACCGGGCACAATTCGATACTTCGAGCTGATACTTTTTTTTTTTTTTTTTTTTTTTTTTTATATCCTGGCTCGGCAAAGTGACTACGCTACACCTGATGGTAAGTGTAGCGTAATCCAAGAATATTGTCGACCAACGATAAACAATGTGTCCATCGTTGGTCGGTAAGATCATGCCGGCCTGCCAAAGGGTCAAGGGAGAGGGGAAGGAAAAAGGGATGGGGAAAGGGTTAGGATCAGGAGGCAAGCCCCCTGGGGAGAACCGGATACACACTGGCTGACCCTGGAACGCGACCCACACAAGGTGGGCCACTATGGCAGGTTTTAGCACCAGTGTACGGTGGTCGCTATCCGGTCGGATACAAGTATCCTCCCACCAGCCAGTATCCTCCCACCAGCCAGATACTGCGTATTAAATGATAGTAAACCCCAATATATTACCCCACTCGGGGATCGAACGCGAGGACTCAGCACATCAGTCGTATCACATATGCATTACAACTTGCCTTTTTGATAGTACTGAAAATAAAATATGATACAACCTTTATATGAAGCATTGCACCTTTAAGTGGCGTATGGTGCTACCCACAATAAGGGCTAAATCTATAAACCAAACTTCGACTTAGGGTAAGATCTTTAAACCTGACTCAAGTTTTCTAGAAAGTGACTACTGTAGTAATCTTAGTTATGAACTCACCAAAGTCGACTTTGTTAAGTTGAACTAGGAATGCGCGTTTCACTTAGTTAATATAAATAAACCGACAATATTTGATCACAAACATTGTGAATTATTATGAGTATATTATATTGTAAGGGAAGTAATGAATGTATAAAATTAAAAAAAAATGTACATAACAGTTTTAAATTAATTTTATTGTGAGTTAGACTTATAGGACGACCGAGTCAAGGTTTTTAATTCAGACTTGACTGTCATTTGGCTTTCGCAAAATATTTCTTTTCTCACAATTTTAGATGCTTTTGTTACTGCCCTGACATGTACAATGCCTACAATATTTTAAAAAAACTACTGCGAGAAACGTGCCTCCTTAGGTTGACTTAGCAAAGTTGACTTTGGTGACTTCATTAATTACGTAAATTCAATTCAACCTGAGGCCGTCTTGCGCGAAGATCCCAAATCGGGTTTAACCTCTAAACCGATTTAAGTTTTCAAAAACAGATACTTATAGGCGCATTGTAAATATTAAGTACTTTTAGGTAAAGTGGCAAAAGAAAAAATCTAAAGATATATTAATATTTTGAAACTAAATTATTTTGTGAGTCCAACCTGCGCAGAGGCTGAGTCACGATATTTTTAATTCAGAGTCGGTTATTTCATTTTATTTAAATTAACTTTAACTAAGTTAAAGTTTGATTTATAGATCTCGGCGTTAATAGGAATCAGCCAGTAAAAAAACATTTGTATAAATAAACATTTTATTAAATTTACTATTAATATATGATCAACTAGCTTTTGCTCGCGACTCCGCCCGCGTGATTTGCTTTTTCCGGGATAAAATGTAGCCTATGTCTTATTCTGATGTATAAGCTTATTATTGTAAAGTTTCATTAAAATCCATTCAGTAGTTTTTACGTGAAAGAGTAACAAACATACATCCATCCATCCATACTTACAAACTTTCGCGTTTATAATATTAGTAGGATAACATGTTTGGTAATAAAATACAGTTTGGTAATAAATAAAATATGGAAAAATAATAATTATAAATAGTTTTAGTGTAATTGCCGAGTGTATTTTGATGATGCTATGTATGTATGTATACATTAGTTGATACTGATTTCTATGTAATATAAGTTTCTTTTACTTTTGTACTGACTTGTCATAAGCGCTATTTCAATTGCCTACATGATTAATAAATGCTTTCATTTCTTTCATTTCTTTCATTTCATTTCTTTCGTTTTTAAATATTTTTTTTAATATCCAGTGTATAAAATAGTATAAATATTTACAGCGCATTTCTTTCCTATAAATTATTATGTAATGAAATATTATTTAAGTGTAGAAATCCAAACTTTACTATATAAAAGTAATATTGCTTAATTTTATTTGAAACAGTGGTGCTTGCCTTTTTCAAACTATATTATTACTGGATCGAGAGATGTTGCATTACGTGACCCAGTTGATCCATTGCCACCAACTGAGAAAGTTGCGATGTACTATGACGCTGAAAAAATCTTCACAGTGTCCGTTCTAGTACAATTAACATAATACCTCAATGACACAGATCCGGTGAACGTGTGGGGGGACATTTAATTTGCAGGCCAATGCCGCTGGCGAGATAATCCACCATCTCATTACATTGTTCAAACAATACAGTATTTTTAAATTTACCTTCATTTCACATATTTCATTCATCACCATATATGTAGTTTAAGATTTGGCATAATGGCAGCTGTAATAAATAAATTCAACCAATAGTCACACACATAGTCCTGACCCCACACTAGGTTAACCTGTATCGTGGGTATCAGGAACTACGAGGAACTTGTGGTGCAGACTAATGTTTATGAACCACACAAACATTTATCTCGGTGCGAGAATCGAATCCACGACCCCTCGCAAACTGCTTCTCGTCCACTGCGCTACGGAGGCAATGATGTGGTAGGGGGCGGGCCAATCACCATGGGCACAAAATTCTAATTCCGGGCTGATACTTAGCATTTCGTGATGGAAAAACTCAATATCTCTTTAACCTGACCCGGGTTCGAACCCGAGACCCGTCGTATCGCGTAAGCAATACAGCTGCGCCACCGACGCAATAGCTTCTCGGCCTTTTGCCTTAGATCAAAGTGTAAAAGGCTGGTTATAGAATTTACCTACTGGATAACTTTCAGTAAAACTTATATTTTATTGGATCATATTTTTTCCTTACATGCAATAGCATTTCAATCTACATTAAGTAAGTTAAATCTGATGTTGATTATATTTTTCAAAATTTATTAGATTTAAGTACATTAAATTCCATATTATATAAAAAAAAACATAAATTGAGCATTTCCTACGTCCAATTACGCAAAATGGAATTTTAAATTATTGATTTAAGTTATTGAATTTAGCCCCCTGTATTATACAACTCCCACAGCTGGGCGTGGGCCTCGTCTACTAAATGAGAGGGGTTAAACTTTAGTCCATCACGCTGGCCTAATATAGATTGGCAGAGTTAACATTCCTTCGAAATTCTTATGGAGATTTCAGATATGAAGATTTCTTCACTATTAAAGCAATCGATAATTAACAACTAATGCAGGCGTAAAACAAAATCACTGATGTATTGGGGCTGGTTCTGAACCTGCGACCCTCATCTCGGCAGTCCGTACTACTCCACGCTGAGCTATCGCTGCTAGTAAACAATCGTTTATGACGCTTTTAAGATAATCATTCAAAATAAAAATCACGCCGGAAGAATCATTTTCCTTTATTTAAATAAATTGTTGCATTTACAAACAACTTAACACATTAAATTGGTTGCCAATATTATTACCCGGATTTATTAACCATAAATTCTTATACCAAAAAATCCACCCAGCCTTAGGAATAATTTTGGCAATACATATAAAGGTCTATATTAATTAACATATTTATACATCTAATAAGTAATTTTGAATGTACTTTACACTAATGCCTGATTTAGACGAAGAATTTGACAACATAGGTGACAATATAATTTAAAAACTGTCATTTATTAAACCGCATTATACAATTTACAAACTGTTTGACGTGTCCTCGTAAACCAGAATTTTCTGTCGTATTCTGGTATATACATGTAATAAACTCTCCGTCTAAATGGGGCTTAATTATGCCTGTTCTAAATTTAAAAAGTTTAACCATAGGCATCATCCAATCGGTGAAAGACTGTTCTGTTTTCTAGTAGCCATGGACACGTGTATTGCAGCTCTATTTTTATTCTATTCTGAGTATTAATTTAATTTGGCGTTTCTTTTCTTCCTCTCCATAAGCTCCGGCTCGCTACGTTCGGTGTAGTCGTTTTGGATTGTAATCTCTGCGGAAAAATATTTCAAATTAATCTTTATTTAAAAATACCTGTCCCTCTCTGTTTCATCCGCTTGTATGTTACTGCTCTGCTCCCGTAGGACAAAGCGTGATGTCATATAGCTATGAATCTACGTCTTGACAAAACAATTAATATTTGTTGTGATTATGACCTTAACCGTTCTAGGCGTTCAAAAGTTCCCAATTGGTTACATAGAGACGATTGACGATTTGTTGTTTTGTTTTATTAAGTTGCATATTTATTTTCCTTGGAAACTTTTCCTGAACCATAAGGAACACAACAAAATACGAATATCTATTGTTCAAATCGTGACTTATGGTCTTAATATCATACAAAAATCTCATAGATTTTTTGATTGCGTGACGAGACGCCTGCCTACAAATAGAAGCAACACCACAAAGAACTTTGAATTACAAAGCACTGCATGGCACTGAACTGCGCTCGTCACTCCGAGACATAAGAAGTTAAGTCTCATAATGCCCAGTAATTTCACTGGCTTCAATGTCCTTCAAACTGAAACACAACAGTGCTTACACACTGTTGCTTGGCGACAGAAATAGACAAAGCGGTGGTACCAACCCAGACGGCCTCTCCCATACGAGGGACCTGATGAAGAACTCTAGATAAATCACTTTTAGATTTTCACATTTTAAAAATTGATTATTCGAGCCGACCACTCAAAAAACGAAATATCTAAAATTTACACAATTGTACGCCAATTGGTTTTGCAGCTTTGCTTTACACTGGGCCCAGGGCCTGGGTTGCGAAGATCTGTGAGTAGAGACTAGCAGTTGTCTAGACAATATACATAATAACGAGGTATTTTAGTCTCATAATTTTTATGTTATTTAAGTATAGATACGTACCTATTATATATTCCTTTTATTTTTAGTTTTAAAACAAAAGAAACTTAGAATATACTTAGTCTGACATAGCTGGGGCGTATACTAATTTATTATAACTCGGTTTCAGAGTTCGCGGGTCATGAAGTCTCAAGCTGCAAGACAATGCTGAGTCAAGCCCTGACTTACCATCCTCATCGCTTTTAAAGGACCTGCCGATCCGGGGTCCGAACCACATCCCAGGGTTGTCAAAACGGCGTCCGGGCACGGGTTGCAGAGTGTCCAAATGCTCTGGTCGGAGCAGAGACATGTCACTGCGTCCGACCCTCGGAAAGGCGTATAATTGCCGTTTCTCCACTGGTTCATATTCTGAAATAAATGTTTTATAGCAGACTAAAACAATAAAAAATAACCGATAACCGATGGGGCAGAAAGGTTCTGGAATGGAGGCCACGTAGTACGTACTGGCAAGCGCAGCGTTGGACGTCCACCTACAAGGTGGACAGACGACCTGATAAAGGTCGCAGGAAGTCGCTGGATGCAGGCCGCTTCCAACAGGTCGGTCTGGAAATCTTTGGGGGAGGCTTTTGTTTAGTGGACGTCCCGTGGCTGATGATGATGATGATAGCAGGCTAGCGAACGAGCGAGTGGGTCACCTTATGGTATGTGAACTCTAGCGTCCTTGTACGCCGACAATACCAGAATCATGGGCGCTTTGGTAGTTAAGTAAAGGGATAATTGAGGGAATAGGAAGGGAAGGGCGATTTGGGCCTCCGGATATCTCACCCACCGTACAAAACGCAGTAGCAAGCCGCTACTTTACATCGGTTTTCTGTGAGACAGTGGTACGACCCGATCAAGATGGCTCATTCATGCTGAAGACAAAACTATCTACAGCGTGGCTCTACCACTCATACCCATTCGCAGGCTCAACAAAATTGGTATTATTTTTTTTAATATTTTTTTATTAGGCTCACAGCCGTATTATTCAGCGACTCGTTGCAATAAGTTGTCAAAATGTACCACCGCACCCGTCACCAATGCAACTACCACTTTTGCGGACGCGGCGGTCGCTCGTCGTCGGATTTATGGTAGAGTTTTCTCAATTGAATTATTCCCTTACGTTTGAATAACGATTTTGTTTACTTACATCCTACTAATATTATAAACGCGAAAGTTTGTAAAGTATGGATGGATGGATGTATGTATGTTTGTTGCTCTTTCACGTAAAAACTACTGAATGGATTTTAATGAAACTTTACAATAATATAGCTTATACATCAGAATAAGACATAGGCTACTTTTTATCCCGGGTAAAGTAAATCACGTGGGCGGAGCTGCGAGCAAAAGCGATATAAAAAAAGTCAGAAAAAATTACCTAAGTAATGGTCATTGAAAGGTATCTGCCACGTGCGATGCGAGGCGCGGCCGACGCGCGGGAATGGGTAAAGATTCAACACACCATCACGCCGCAATTTGGGACCACTCTCTGCGAACAAAATCTAGATTAGTAACTACTAAATGGGAGTTATGTTAGGCCATGGATCTGTGTTGCCTGGTCACGGGATTTTAATATACTTACATCAATAAAAAAGTAAGGACTTGTTTGATAAAATCGGGATTAAAAATGTATTGGTGGTTTTTTATCGACATCAATGCAAGTAAGTATGGGTGAATATGCACAATCTTCTTGGTAAAAAAAATAAGCATAAAATAACTGTATGTGTTTTTATGAAGATAATACAAAAATAGATTGAACTTTAAAGAGCATAATTTTGGATTTGTATTTTACGGCGGACTTCTTTTTTAAATTGACTGCACTAGACCTGATGATACGCTTATACGCAGTGCAGTCCAAAAAAAAACCAGTGGCCACCGACAAACAATGAGTTTATCAAGGGTCACTAGAATGATGCTGGCCAGTAAATGCTTCTTCACTCTCCGAAGAGAAAAGAAGCCAAGCCAGGGGTCTGCGACAGGACAGGCGGATAACCGATGCAGGCACAGTAATACAAGGATGTAACCCTAAACCCGTCCCAACTAACCATCAAATCCTGTCGCAAGCCTCTTGGGAGTATCAAATATACACTGGCTGATCCTGAAACGCGATCCACACTAGGCGTGTGAATCACTATGGCAGGTTTTAACACTATGTGTACGGTGGTCGCTATCCGGGCGGATAAGAATATCCTACCACAAGCACCTATAATGGCGCTCACTTCCTACTAGATTCCCCGCTTTTTCATTTTCCCGATTTGTTATAAACTAAATGTATCTATGATGGCGCTCACTTTCTACTAGATTCCCCGCTTGTTCATTTGCCCGATTTATTATAAACAAAATTAAGTGGCAAAACAAAATCTCGGTTGATTCTCAATCAGCTATAAAAACGGATCGTTTCTCAGCAAGTATGAAGTATTTGATAAATCCATACTACTAAAGTATCTGATACAAATTGGCTGAGGGATAGCAAGCACCGTATTCGGTTTATAAAAAGATACACTCCGCAATGTATTTCAATCAAAGTTTTTCCAACTTTTTTCGCCTACTATATTTTTTTATGATACATGAGTGGAAAAGTTGTTATTTTAATATGACTCTGATCGAAAATATGTGTTTTTATTCATGGAACAGTAAATACATGAAGTATGCTTACATGTAAATTAATGTTTATAATACATAAGTCACCTCTGCCTATCCCTTCGGGGATTACAGGCGTGAGCGCGTATGTGTGTCTTAAATTATGACTTTTTTTTATTAAATTTAATGACGAGACGATCAAGTCGCTCGCCTGCCTGGCCATAAACAGAAGCAACATCACACATAACTTTGAACTACAAAGCACTGCATGGCACTGAACTGCGTTCGTCACTAGACACATAAGATGTTAAGTCTCACAATGCCCAATAATTTCACTGGCTTCAGTGTCCTTCAAACTGAAACATAACAGTGCTTACACAGTTACTTGGCGGCAGAAATAGACAAAGCGGGGGTACCAACCCAGACGGCCTCAAGCATACGAGGGACCTACCATCTTGTAGAATGAAAATAGAATGTACCTAATGATAATATAATAAGAGAAATTTATTGAGTTATCGGTATCGGTTAATAATGTTAATTGACCAGTAATAGTTTATAGTTCCAAATTAATTATAATAGAAACTTTGTTCATTTGATTACAAAGTAGTGGTCTTGTCATATTTGTTAGCATATATTGCTCTTTAATTACATACTGTTGTTGAAAGTTTAATGGAACTGGATTATTTCGACAATGAAAATGTAAAAATGCTTTAGCGCCAATACGTCAAGTACGCCAATACGGTAGAGCAGTGTTTCCCAACGTGGGGCCCACGCCCCACAGGGGGGCAATTTGATAGTTAAGGGGGGCAATTTAAAACTGGACTCGACACGACTATAACCCTTTCGCTTTGGGTTATTTAAATGCAATGCTAGATATCGGTGACAAATTTAACAAAAAAAAATTAAGGTGGGGCATGGCCTAAAAAAGGCTGGGAAACACTGCGGTAGAGCATTTTCTTTTGAGCTATAAAAAATTATTATAGTTATATTAGGAAAAAATATATGTTGTTTTTTTTTTTCCGAGCACGGCAAAGTGACTGCAGTACACGTGATTGTAAGCGTAGTGCAGTCCAAAAAACTAGCGACCACTAGCGATCACTAGAATGATGCTGGCTTATATAAATGCTTCTTCCCTCTTCAGAGAGGGAAGAAGCAAATCGAGGGGGCTGCGACAGGACAGTCCGATGATCGATGCAGGCATAGTGATACAAGGATGTACCCCTATAGCCGCCACAACCAACCATCAAATCTTGTCGCTAACGCCTAGGGAGAACCGGATGTTCACTGGCTGATCCTGGAACGTGATTCACACATGGCGTGTGGATCACTATGGCAAGTTTTAACACACATGGTGTGTCGCTATCCGGGCGGATATGGATATCCTACCACCAATATTTTAATTAGTTCTCTCCTTTAAGGTCTGCAATGAGGGGTGGCCATTACTTACAATCAGGTGACCCACTTGTTCGTTTGCCATCCTATGCTATAAAAAATGCGCTATGAAATTGAATAATAAAAACCTAATTTATTTAGCGAACGGAGTAATACATAAATAATGAAATTGTTTAGAGCTGAATTAATTTAATTTAGGATTTTATACATCTTTTACAACGAACAAACGTACGTAAGTAGAAAAAAACTTATTACATTTAAGTATACTTATTTTTTAATTAAGTTTACACACTTTATGTGTGTTTTATTTGTCTGAATGTACGAGACGAAAAGGTCACTCGTCTACTACGCAACGTACTACGCTAAAAGAACAGTATTTCCGAGATCCCGGAAATTCCCAGGATCAAGATGTTTATTATATCAGTTCCCGGGATAAGAAAATGCCGGGAAGAAATTCTTGCTTCTTTTACTTTGCTCTTTCGAACATCGCGCCGCGTTTCCCCCCGCAAATGTATTACGTATTCATAATGCACGCTGTCCATAATAGTCTCGACTCATTTGTTTGTATTAAACCTAAATAATCCAGACATTTAATCTTCCATCCAAACCATTTTTTACTGTAAAGGCAAGTTCACAATCGGGATGAAGGTATTTTTTATCCAACACGGCAAAGTGACTGCTCTACACCTAATGGTAAGCGCAGTGTAATCAAAAAAACCAGCGACTACCGACAACAATAAGTTTATGAGTCACCAGAATCTTAGCGACCTGTATTAATGCTTATTCACACTCCGATAAGGGGAAGAGGCAAATCGCCTGCGACAGGACAGGCGGATGATCGATGCAGTCACAAGGATACATGAATGTACCGCCCCAACCAACCATCAAGTCACATCGCAAGCCCTTCGTAAGAACCGAATGTACACTAGCTGATCCAGGAACGTGATCCACACAGAGTGTGTGGTTCACTATGGCAAGTTTTATATATAGTTAGTATAAGTTCGGTGGTCTCCATCCCGGGCGGATATAAATATATACTATATATATAACTGCATATAGATATATCCTACCACCAGCAAGAAGCTCAACAATATGTAACTTAATAGCAAGATTATAAATAATTATTCTGACATATTAGTTGCAATAAAATTATAAACACACCAGCACTGTATTATAACGACCTATTGATCGTGGTCCTTTTCTACTAATGAGAGGGGGTCAGGCCTTATTCTACCACGGTGGCCTAATGTAACTTCGAAATGTCAGAGTCGGGTGCAATGGAAACTGGTTTTGAACCCGGGACTTCTATCCCAACAATCATTATCATCACCCTCCCCTAGGCCATCGCCACTTAATATACCAATATTTTGATCTTAAAATAAACGTTTGAAATTAAATACAATAAAATAGTAGCTTATAGTGAATACAAAAATTTTGATGGTAGTTTAACAACTACTTAACCGTATGCTATTTGAATCATTAGAACACTTTCTATCAAACTGATCCTCAAAAACCATACAGTTTTTGTTGATTCAAGTTAGTTGATCAACTAAAACCGAACCGTGTGAACCGGCTTTTACTGCCTAAAATCCATCAGGAATCCTGTAATGAAATGAAGACGTAAAAACATATGAAGATTGATGTAAATGGATTGATTGAGAATGAATGTCGTGATCTTTCACATTTCAACGTAACAGCCAAAGAACACATATTTTTGAAATTCATCAATTTTATTATATTGAACATATATATAATATTATGGATCATATTATTCGAGTAGGATTTAAGATTTCGAGTTACGCCACCTCTGTGTAAATGCTATTGTCAAATAACAAATAACACGTTCAAATAAGAAAGTCAATACTTTGTTATACAACCGGAGGAAAAATCTCTGAACAAGAACAGAGTTTTCTGTGATATTCTGTGCTTTATTGTATGAGAAAAATCTCTCCATGTAAATAGGCAAAGGGCCTAGTTTTCGCATTTTCAGTCGACATAGAATCTATAATTGGTATTATAAATGTCCGGTTAAATAAATGATTTAACCATAACAAATTTGTAACTTTGCAGGAAGTGACTGGACGATAGGTCGAGGGTTGCCGTGTGACGTCACGTCGCCATAGAAGTAGATCTATATAGACCACGTAAGTACTTCAATGTGCATGAAAATCGAGTTCGCTACATTTTTAACCACGATAAATAATAGAGGAGGTTCTCAGTTCGATGCATATCTCTTGTTTTTTTTTTGTATGTATAATAACTGAACTATTCACAGAGTGACCCAATTTTGATGTTTTCCTTTATTCGATACGGATCCAAAGCCTAAACGAAATCACGCACGCCTACACTAACCCGCATATTGTAAAACGAGCGGTAATTAAGAAATACACATACGGTGTCTATTTAGATATTTGTTAAGTGCTTTAAAAGAATTATTGGCTACACATATTACTCACGGTAAACGCCTCCCAACACCGATGAAAGCAGGAACAAAGATGCGAAGAGCCTCATTATTGACTGCATAGTGCCTGTAAACAAATTTATTTTAACCGTCTTTGAAAAAGGAGGTGGTTCTAGTCAATTCTGTTGTATTTTTTGTTATTCCCGTATGGAAGTAAGAGTGAATATGCTGTACATGTTGGTCAGTATAGTGCAGCCCAAATATAATGTCGATCGTCGAGAGATTGCGTCCCTCGTCGGTCGCCAGTATTATGTCGACCTGATGTTACTTAAACTTATTTTAACGTATCAAAGACTGATCTCTTAAGACAGCGTTTCTGGCGCAGTAGGCGAGTGCCGGCTGTGAAGCGAGAGGCCGCAGGTTTAATTACCGCACCGAGACAAAAATGTTTGCGATCCACATATTATATTTGTTTCGGATCTTTCTCCCGCATACGAGGGACCTACCACATTGTAAATTGAGAACGGATCATCCTTTTATACTATTTAGGGTACAGTTAGTGCAAAAATATGTATCCCTCCCTGTCTTTATATTTGATTAATTTCGTTGCGGGATAAAGACACCTGCGTATTGCCAGAGACTCGCCTAGCTTCATTGCTCGGTGTCAAAATATGCATGCCACTGCCGATCCTGGGTCACAGTTACAGTGGCGGGTGTGTGACCGCAGTATCTATTTACAGTACTTACACGATTACAAAAAACTAAAATCGCTTGAACTTACAGTACACGCTGAATTATGTCACATAGAGTGGCACCAACTCTATAATTTTCTCTCGATGTTTATTTTTTATCGATGCCATTAATTTTACTCCAATAACCTGTCTTCCTACACGGCTTGTTTCACAGTGTTCGAGAACTATTATTAAAAGTACATGCATACTTTCAGCTGGAATATATTTCAGAATGTGGCTTTTGTATTATTTTTTTCCATAAGCAGCTCAACAAAAATAAAAAAAATTGGTGTGTGTCGTGGGACACCAGGTAGGAACGAAGTTCCTTCGGCTAATGTAGAATCGACACAAATTGCAAAAAATTCAAATTATCAACTGAAATAACAAAATAGGTCTCTTTATTTTTGTTTGACAACATAAAATTACATAGAAATAGAATAGAAAAATAGAAATAAAAAAAAGACGTGTGGCACTCGGAGACTGCCGCGGTAAAGCTATTGTATAGCATTTTTTATCAACTTAAAAATAACGGACGGTCGTGTTCTATAATCAAAAATTCAAATTTCAAACCGCGTCTACATTTCCAAATGTCATAAGTTTCACAACCATCTGTTTTATTAACGGAATTTCGACTTTAACTTTGTGTGCTAGATATCAAATTAAGTTAAAAAAAATTATGTCGTGACAAATTTTTCGTGCCAACTTTTCGTACCAATTTTTTCCGTCTAGCCCCCTTTCGCAACGCGCGATAAGGAACTACGTTCCAATAATAGTTTAAAAATATTGTATTGTCATCGGTCCTTGTTAAGTATGCAAAATGTTGATTTAATCCGACTTTTGAAGGAGGTCAAAATCATGTTCAAAGTTTCCGTTACATACTAACATTCGTATGAAGTTAATAAAAGCGTGTTAAAAACGGCCAAGTGCGTATCGGATCACTCACTATGAAGGATTCTGAAGTCAAAATGAACATTCATAGTTTTAAACAAGTATAAGTATGACAAGTATAAAATTACAATTCATTTGACCGGCAGCGGCACAGGCACCGACTCTAAAGATACCTCAAGAAAATTTTCTTAATACATAAGTAAATATAGATTGTAAAAAAACTACTTTTAAAAAAAGGAGGCAAAGACCCCCTGGAAAAAAATAATTTATTTATATTATAATAAAACAGTCGAGCCGCAGTCGAGCTGCAGTCTGCACCAAAAGCGGTTGAACAATTTTCGATGCACGATTCACTTTTATTTTAAACTATCTTCCAGGAACATGTATGTAACCTAAATAATCCACACTAATATCTACACTAATATTATAAAGAGGAAAAATTTGAATTTTTGTATGTAACGAATAAACTTAAAAACTACTAGACCGATTTCAAAAATTCTTTCACCATTAGAATCCTAGATTATCCTGGCTACTTTTTATCCCAGAAAAAGCTGATCACACGTGCGGAGCCGCGAGGAAAAGCTAGTAATGAATAAAAAAGACAACTGTTATTCCTCATGGTTCGAAGAGATATTACTACTAAGATGAATTGAGTTTATAAGCAGTAGGTAAAAGGTCAGTTCATCTAATTGCTATTTCGTGTTCAATGACAAGGGTCACTGGAGTGTCTCCATTAAGTTCTTCAAAACTTCCATACATGCATATAGAGGGATTGCTTAACTAGATTATAGGGATGATGATATGTGACTAATAAGTTTGAATTTGTTGTACAGTAATACCCCGACTTACGCTACCCCGTTTTACGCGAATTCAGAGATACGCGGTTTTTATTTTTGATGGCTGCGTGCATCAGCTCTCCCACTCCGCCCTGTTTGTGTTCTGTTTACGACAGGTTCGAACGTGTTCCGCGTGGAATTGTTTTACGTGCGCTGCGTTTTATTGATAACCTCAAATTATTTCACCCAAAAGAACAAAAAATTTGTCATTTGAACCTAACAAGGCAAGAAAAATACTGTCTTTGTAGTAAACTGTATATTATCAAAGATTTTGAAGCAAAAATAAAAATTTGTGATATGGCAAAGATACTTGACCTACCGGAATCGACAGTCCGAACGGTTATAAAATGCAAAGAAAAAAATATGGAAGCTGTGAAAGACTCTCAATTGTTGAATTTAATCATCATTCGTTCGTGTAAATTATTGTTTTCTTTAGATTCTGGTCCCGATTAACCATACTTTATATGTATTTATATACAAAGTTGTACCCCGACTTACGCGAATTCGACTTACACGGTTATCGCTCGGTTCCACCTATCGCGTAAGTCTGGGGTATTACTGTATTAAAAAAACATATGCACTCACGCCTATTATCTCCAAAGGGGTAGGCAGAAGTGTAACCATTACACCCACATTTTACCGAGTTTATTTCTGTGCCATGATGTCTAGGGGGTTAAACTATCGCCATACTAGGCACAATTATAGACTTCGGACTGATGCTGAGAATTTTATAATAGAAAACCCAATATCACTTTTACTCGACCCGGGGATTGAACCTAGGATCTTAGCACAGCGATCGAACCGCGTACGCAATACAACTACGCCACCAGGGCCGTGAGGACATCTAAAAAATATTTTTAGAAAGTAATTTATATGCAGCCCTATTATTTTATTATTTTTTAATTCTAAGGTTTATTATGTTCAGTTTATTTCCACATAAGTATGATAATGATTTGATAATTAATATTTATTTCGTTTTAATCGAATATGCTGAATTGTGGGGTTAGTTACTAATATAGTTTGAATATTTACGTATAAAATATATACAATTTGATTTAATTTAATTGATTTCATTTAATAAATAAAATAAATACAATTGTACTTCTCAACTTAGTTATATTTTAGTGTTATGTCCTGTACTCCTTGTGTGCAATAAAGTTTAAATAAAAAATAATAAAAAAATATTTTTTGAGATAAGGCATAATTATTACTGTCTGTACTTTAAAATATTTTTGAAAACAACTATTCGATAAAAAAACCACGATTAGGTCGAATGACTTCTGAAAAACATTTTTTTATTATCTATACTAATAATAAAGCTGTAGAGTTTGATTGTTTGTTTGTTTGTTTGTTTGTTTGAACGCGCTAATCTCAGGAACTACTGGTTCGAATTGAAAAATTCTTTTTGTGTTGGATAGTCCATTTATCGAGGAAGGCTTTAGGATGTTTTCTTTATTCAAATTCTGTCGGAAGTATAATTTGCCACTTTGAACTTTTTGTGATTTTTTTTGTCTAGTTTGAGGGACACTTAATTTTTTTTTATCACTTTTTTCGCACACTTTTGTATATATGTACAGTATGAGAATTGTGTACCCGATTATTTTAAATGTTATTTAATTAGGGATTAATTGGAATTTTATAAATTATCGGATTAATTTAAAACGCCAAATTATGTAGTAACGTAAAATTTTTAACCGTCAGTTTATCTAGAGATCTGGTTTTAATTCAAAAAAATGAATTCAAATGTTACCGAAATGTATTATTAGAAGCTACTTTCAATAGCGTAACAATAACCAATTTAAATTAATTGATATAAGTAATTATTAATTTACTAATTAAAAAAAAAACACCCATTTCAAAATTACAATGTTTTGTTTTTAGCAATAAACTAGACACGTCTGCTCAAAGTGTCGCGGAAGCAGTGAAAGCAGGGGCTCTTACCTCTGCGTCCGCCACCTGTTGCCCGATGAGAATGCTGTGCTCTGATCTCTAACCCCAGCTTATATAGGCCGGGAACTCCGCTCGCCAGCGCTTAACAAACTTCGTGCCAAAGGTGAAATTATATAGAGGGATTTATGGTTTCATTTGCACGGTGGACATGACGCTTAAAAGATAGCGGGTAGTGGATGGATGCGGGCTGCCCAACACCTGGTACAAGGTGGTAGGTCCCTCGTATGCGAGAAGGCCGTCAGGGTTAGTACCACCGCTTTGTCTATGTCTGCCACCAAGTAACAGTGTGTAAGCACTGTTGTGTTTCGGTTTAAAGGACATTGAAGCCACTGACATTACTGGGCATTATGAGACTTAACATCTCATGTCTCGGGGTGACGAGCGCAGTTCAGTGCCATCCAGTGCTTTGTAATTCAAAGTTCTGTGTGGTGTTGCTTCTGTTTATGGGCAGGCGAGGCGCTTACCATCAGGCGAGCGCTTTGCTCGTCTCATCATTAAATCAAATGTAAAAATTGGATGATTGGCTTTTTAAGAAGGTCTACTCCCAACATAGACGATAGGCTGAAATAGTGCAATGACGATTCATATAAATAAAACTAATAATAAGATCACTCTAACAGCAATACAAATCACACCGTAGCAAAATCTCATCGCAAAAATCGTCGTAGCGGCATGCTACGAAATAAGGTTTGTAAATTTGAACCCATACTGTAGATACTTTTTTCGAAAGTGTAAATGAGCCATGGTCAGGACTATAGTATTTTTAATTTATATATTAAATACCTAAATGCAAATACAATGGGTTTATAAATTATTATTACCTTATTTATCACCATTGTCTCAGTAAAAACCGACGTGTAGTGGCAGGTCGTTGATGCATGGTGAATGAGATTTCCGGAATCTCCCCTCCCCTTCCATATCCCCATTATTTTGCTTTAAGATCCTTTAAGATTCTTATGGTGTTAATATTCATGGGCGGTGGTGATCAATTACCATGAGGTGAATGTCGAGAGGATAGTCGCAGTCGCACATTTAAAACCAGCCCAAAAAGCATGCATCTGACATTTCAAGGAAACGTCGTGAAGAAACCTGCATACCTGAGAATTCTCTATAGGATTTTAGAAGGTATGTGAAGTTTGCTAACCCACATCAGACCAGTATGGTGGACTAAGACCTAACTCCTCTCATTCGTAAGGGAGACCCTTGCCCAGCAATGGGAAAGTATAGCACAGAGCTGATATTATTATACCGTAGTCACTATCCAGTTGGGTAAAAAAATATTTCAAGTACCCTCTCACAAACATTGATATTTAATGATCATATTTTTTTAAAAGTACTCATCGAGTGAAGTGTGTACGGTGAAGGAAACATCGTGAGGAAACCTGCATACCTGAGAAATCGATAAGGTTTTTCGAAGGTATGTGAAGTCTGCCAACCTGCATTAGACCAGCGTGGTGGAATAAGGCCTAATCCCTCTCATTCAGTAGAGGAGGCCCGTGCCCACCAATGATAAATTATAGTATAGAGCTGTATTATTATAATGTATATATTTCAGGTACCCTCTCAAGCATTGATAGTTGATACTAAATGATATTTTTTTTTAAAGTACTCGTGAAGTGTAGAGTGCGTTGTTAAGCGAAAGTTTGGCAACCGCTGTAGTTTGTGGCGGCGGAATCACGTCAGATAATTCATTTACGTGCCACCCCTGCTCATCCCCCCCTCCCCCACTTACCGATTCGCTCACTTATTCATACACTCAACATGCTAACTTTGTATGCGGTGAAAAATCTAAGAAAAGAAAAGATTTAAATCCTTAAAGCTACTTTAAAGTGTGAAAGACGTATAGAGTTTTGTCTGAAGCATGAATGGGGCAGTTCGAATGGAGTACCACTGTCTTATACATAGTATTAAAGCTAATTAATACTTACTTTCATTGGCGCCGTGGGCGAGTAGCCAGCGAGAGGGCGTAGGTTCGATTCCCGCACCAAGACAAATGTTTATGTATCCACAAATATTTGTTTCGGGTCTGGGTGTTGTGGGACGGCAAGTCCCATGTAGTTTTTTTTATTTTTTTTTATCCTAGCTCGGCAAAGTGACTACGCTACACCTGATGGTAAGTGTAGCGTAATCCAATAATAGTGTCGACCAACGATAAACAACGTGTCCATCGTAGGTCGGCAAGATCATGCCGGCCTGCCAAAGGGCCAAGGGGGAGGGGAAGGAAATGGGATGGGAAAAGGGTTAGGATCAGGGGGCAATCCCCCTGGGGAAAACCGGGTATACACTGGCTGACCCTGGAACGCGACCCACACAAGGTGGGCCACTATGGCAGGTTTTAGCATCAGTGTACGGTGGTCGCTATCCGGTCGGATACAAGTATCCTCCCACCAGCAAGTAGTTTCTGATACCTGCGATATAGGTTAACCTAGTGTGGGATTAGGACTATGTGTATGACTGTTGGGTACACGTATTTATTTATTTACTTTTTATTGTAACCTATAAGTGGAACCTATATTGACTGTAATGTAAGCCAAGTGGAGTTATATTTCGTTTTATTTTTAAATTCAGAAAAAAAATTCAAAGTAAACAGTAAATCTACAACGGTCGCAATTGCTATGCCGGTCCGTAAAGTACCTCAGTTCTAATGAGTGAACTTCGTAGATTGTCGTAAAAGGTAGAAAGTACTTAAACCAAAATATTTATATCAAAAGTCACGTAACCGGAAGTGGAAACTTTGACTACAGTTTTTATCGGCATTAATATTTCAGATCTTTGCAAGAAGTATTGAAAAGTTGTTGCTTCACTTACGTCCTTTTTATTTTAAACAGTAGCACCTCGGTCGAGCTGGATAATTCTTGCTGTGATAGACTGTCTACAACGTGTCTCTACCACTTACAAAGTTTGCCACTTAAATACAGTTTTAACCTACTTGAAAAGGGGGGAGGTTTTTAATTTGTCTTTATTTCTTTTTACGCATGTTTTTCAATGTTTGTGCAACCACAAATATTTGTTTCGAGTCTGGGTGTTGTGGGACCGCAAGTTCCTTGTAGTTCCTGATACATGTTAAGCTAGTGTGGGGTCAGGACTATGTATGTGGCGGTCGGGTGTATTTATTTATTTATAAGTTGGTAATCTCACCATTAAAACCTCTCGACGTTCATTAGAAATACCGCTGTGACTTTTAAAGTATTGAAAAAACAGTTGATGTAAACGTTATGCTGCCACACAGAGAGATCAAACTTATAGCACCCCTCTTTTTATCGGAGGTTAAAAATGCATGCACGATGCAAATTAAATTAGGTTCTATTACCGACGAGCTTTTAGTATGTTCGTGCCATTCCTGTGGGGGGGTTACGTAATCTCTTTACGATCACTTCCGGTGCTTTGTCGGTTACAGGCCGGTATAAACTATACCTACGTGAAATAAACGTAAGCCGTTAATGTAACCGTCACAGCCTAATTCTAGAGATTAGACATTTTGATTAATGACCAATGATGAATTTTCATCACACGCACTTTTTTTAATGAGATTATAAAAAACTGTTAAAACATCTTTTTAAACCAAATTGCACTTTTTCAAAATATATGCTCATGTTTAGAAATCAATAAAAAAACAGAAAAATCACACTTTTTTTCTTTTCACGTTTATCAGTGGTCACCAGAGTCATGCCGGCCTGTATAAATGCTTCTTCCCTCTTCGGATACGAAAGAAGCAAATTGAGGGGCCTGCGACAGGACAGACGGATGACCGATGCAGGCACAGTAATACAAGGATGCACACCTATACCCGCCCCAACCAACCATCAAGTCATGTCGCAAGCCACTCGGGAGAACCGGATATACTGGCTGATCTTGGCATGTTTTAACATAATTTCTACGGTGGTTGCTATACGGATGGATCCGGGTGCTATCTAACCACCAGCGAGACATAAGTAGCCCGGGACTTGAAATTATGATATGACGATTAGCTCGCCCCCTATCACATCATGGGACGGTAATAAGTTCGGTCAAAATATGAGCTTATATAAGTTATGTATAAAAAATTGGCAGACAATTTTAAAACATAATTAAACACATTTTTTTAAATGGCTGACTCAACTCATTAACCACTACATAAACATGACCTTTTAGGATTAATGTCTCATTTCAAAAAGCCTAAGCCAAAGCTTATATTGGCCTTTTCTTAGCCTTTGTATTGCGCAATAGAATACTATTGTTTATTTCTTTATTTTTATATAGTATACGCTGGCAAATGAGAAACTGGGTCACCTGATGGTAAGTGATCTCCACTAAGTCATATCTACCGACCATGTACGCCCACAATACTAGAAGATTCATAACGGTGACATGCAGTTAACCGACTTAAAATAGAGGGATAATTAAGGGAATCCAAATCCTCACTCATTTCCCAATCCCTTAATTACACGTTTCCTTTATGTTGTAGGCGTACATGTGCGGTTGATATGACTTACCATGAGCTCACCCACATGCTCGTATGCCTATACTATAAAAAAGAATACAGAGAAAAAAAATATAAAGCATGAAATTAATGGTAAGAATTTTGACGTGACCAAGAAACATTTAATTAAGTTTATTTTAAACTAGCTTTTGCTCGCGGCTCCGCCCACGTGATCAAACAAACAATCAAACTCTACAGCTTTATAATATTAGTATAGATTTTGGTAGCTTAGCAACGGAAGCCTTCAAATATGAATAATTTTCCCCGTTTTTGCAACATTTTTCACTGATGCTTCGCTTCTAATGGTCACAGCGTAATGTTATATATCCTAAAGCCTTCCTCGATAAATGGACTATCCAACACAAAAATAATTTTTCAATTCGAACCAGTAGTTCCTGAGATTAGCGCGTTCAAACAAACAAACAAACAAGCAATCAAACTCTACAGCTTTATTATTAGTATAGATTAAGTATTTCCTATACTATAAAAAAGAGTTGAGAGGAAAAAACTAAGCTTGAAATTATAGGTAGGAATTTTGAAGTCACCAAAAAAAAATTAATTTAGTATATTCTCCTAATTCCTAATCCTTATCAGAAATGACGATATTCCAATCACGATTTAAAAAACTTCTCAACAGAGTTAAGATAACTTCTTAATGATAAATCTAATTATCTTTTTATGGTAAATGTCAAGTCTTATTGATTTATGTTTATTCTGGCACGGCAGTGGCACTGGGCCTGATGTTAAGTACAACGCAGTCTCAAGAGATATTGCGGCGACGGTCGGCAGAATTATGCCGGCCTGATTGCTGATAGTAGGATATTCATATCCGCCCGGATAGCGACCACCGTACACATGGTGTTAAAACCTGCCATAGTGATCCAATACGCCTTGTGTGGATTGCGTTCCAGAATCAGCCAGTGTATATCCGGTTTTCCCGAGGGGCTTGCGACATAACTTGATGGTTGGTTGGAGCGAGTATAGGGATACATCCTTGTATTATTGTGCCTGCATCGGTCATCCGCCTGTCCTGTCGCAGACCTTTCGATTTGCTTCATCCCTCTCCGAAGAGGAATGAAGTATTTATATAGACCGGCATGAGAGTCATGATGACCACCGATAAACTCATTGTTTGTCGGTGGTTGCAGGTTTTTTGACTGCACTACGCTAGCATCAGGTGTAGTCCAGTCACTTTGCCGTGCTCGGATAAAAAAAATATAGCCTTGCTGATCCCGGAACGCGTTTTGCCTGAACGAGCCATTGTTACGAGTTTTTCACCATATGTGTACGGTAGTCGCTATACAGTCGGGTACATAAAGGATCATGTATCCTTCAACCAGATTTTTGTATCAACCTTTGGTTTTTATTTTTAGCTATTATTAACCTTAATATCTTAAAATTTTAATAAAACCGATTTAAACGGATTTTTTTCGCGATTTTTAGTTTAATTTTGATCCCAACGTTTCGAAAGCCTTTTCGCCTTCTAACACGGTTCAGAACACATAACCTCCATATTTAAAGTTGGGTTATCAAGGTTTACAGACAGAAAACTCTTTAGAGTGACACACGATTTATTAAATAAATAAATAAACGCAACAGTCACATACATAGTCCTGACCCCACAGTAAGATACGAGTCTTGTGTCGTGGGTATCAGGAACTACAAGAGACTTTCGGTCTCACAACACCCAGACCCCGAAACAAATATTTATGGATCACACAAACATTTGTCTCGGTGCGGGGATCGAACCCGCGGCCTCTCGCTTCACAGCCGGCTACTCGCCCACTGCGCCACGGAGGCTGTCATTTATTAAGATTTCCATGTGTTTTATTCATAGTAAAACAATCTATTAGCGTCAGACAGGCGATTCGTTATTTAGGCGGGGTGCTTAGGACACGTCCCCACAAATTGAGACTGAGTGCCGGATGCCAAACGTGATCATATTATAAATTTGTTTACCACAAACATTATACGCCATGATACTTGAAAATATTGTAGGTTTTGTTTTAATAATAACTAGCTGTCCCTCGGTGTTTCACCTCCATGTTACTGCCCTGCTCCCATGGGTCATAGCGTGATATACATATAAATCTTCCTCACTCTATCTATTGCTGAAAACTGCAACTTAAAATTCGTTGAACAGTTTAAAAGATCTAAGAGAACAGGCAGCGGAAGCGACTTAATTTTATTCTGTGTAAAGATATAACAGCTTCAGAAATACGCTGCTTTAGAATGGTACAGCCACGCTGTAGACAGTGTCTAAAGCATAAATGGGCCAGCTGGACCGGGTCGTTACCACTGTCTCACAGAAAACCGACGTAAAGTAGCGACTTGTTGCTGCATTTCGTATAAATGAGATGAGATATCCGGAGGCCCATATCGCTCTTCCCTTCGTAATCTCTTAATTATCTCTTTATTTTAAGGTCATCAAGGCGCCCATAATTCTTTCCATTTTTTACACACTTTCTCTACTAGAATTCTCTTTATATACAAAATGGTATAAATAAATAATAAAAAGAAAAAAAGTATCAAGACTTGTTACTCCCAACTTTTTCTAATATGTGATATTTTTATTACTTAGTACTTACTATGTGTAAATTAATGTATGTTAATTTTTAAGCCTTGATATATTTTGGCTACATTTATATTAGGGCCTTAAAAAGCTTTTTGATTTTTTAACCTTGTTTTTTATTTGTACGTGTTATTACAGGGTGGTAACGTAGTGTGTATATCGGGTCTATCTAAATAAGTTACGCGGGAACGCCCGAAGGTTTTTAAAAGAATATTAGTCTTCACAATGATGCTTTATTTCGTACTGAATAAAATTTAACAAATATCCTTATTTATACCGTTTATCTGTTGACAATGAATGCTTAGTTCTACGAATTATGATCATAACAAGACCACCTGCAAAACTCAGTGGTCAGCTCATATTCTGTCAATATGTTTTGATAATAAGAACTTTAGACAAACAAGAATATCATATTTTAAATGGATAGAGTTACATAGAGCCCTTACTTTAATAAATAAAGTCATACACGTTTTGTAATCGTCAGCAAGTTGTAATGTCCTCACTTTAGTAAATAAGGTCATACACGTTTTGTAATCGTCAGCAAGTTGTAATGTCCTCACTTTAGTAAATAAGGTCATACACGTTTTGTAATCGTCAGCAAGTGATTATAATGTCATGAGGGAGCGGGGTGCATAACCAAGCCCATCGGGGACAATAATGTTAGATTGTGTAATATAGAATGTAATGTTAAAACAAACCGCGAATTTGAGTCAATTAAAGTACATTTCGAGATTAAGATTGTCTGCTCAAGAAACTTGTGTAAACACACGAAGGACATTACGAGATAAGTATCATTTGAATATTAGAACGACTTTACACATTTCTGTACAAAATTAAAGATAACTTATCATCTGGATATGTCATCTTATTTTTTTTATAGCATAGACCGGCAAACGAGCAAGTACGCCCACAATAATAAAAGAGTCATAGGCGCGTTGCCGACCTTAAAGGGAAGGAATAATTAAAGGTTTGGGAAGGGGAGGAGGATTTGGGCCTCCGGATATCTCACTCACCGTATGAATCGCAGCAGCAAGCCGCTACTTTACGTCAGTTATTTTTGAGATAGTGGTTACGACCCGGTCGAATCGGCCCATTCATGCTGTAGACAAAACTGTCTACAACGTGACTCTACCACTCATATTCATCATTTATTAATAAACTTCAGAAAGTACTGCCTCGTTGGCCTAGTTGTATTGCACACGCGGTACGACTGCTACGTTGAAGTCTCGAGTTCGATCCTCGGGTATGGTTAAAAGTGATATTGGGTTTTTCTATCGAATCACGAAATGCTCAGTATCAGCCCGGAGTCTGTAATTGTGTCCGGTATGGTAATAGCCTCACCCCCTATCACATCATGGGACGGAGATAAGCTCGGCGAAATGTCGGTGTACTGGTTCAACACCACATAGAACTTGGAGCTCTAAAGTCCCTGCATGGACTGGATTTTGCAAGGATTGCACTTCGCTCGTCACTCCGAGACATCAGATAATGTCCAGTAATTTCACTGGCTTCAATGTCCTTTAAACCAAAACACAACCGTGCTTACACGCTGCTGCTCGGCGGCAGATATAGACGAAGCGGTGGCACCAACCCAGACGTCCTCTTGCATACGAGGGACCTCCCTAGTAATAATCATATTTTTCCACTTTATATCTTCTATGTATTTTCCTTCGAACTTTATATCTGTGTTCCAGCTATTAAAACAGTTGGTGGGTGGACGAAGATATAACTTGAACACCCACTTGGTCTTTTTCATCACGATCCCATATATTATGATTTAGATTTTTACATAAATAAATTCAACCCTGTATCCCTGAAGGGGTAGTCAGAGTTGCAAACAATGCATCCACGGCTATCTAGATTTCTGACGATATATCCATATGCTCTGTATACTAACATAAGATCTTTTTTTTATAAATACACCCAACAGTAAGATAAGAATCTTGTGTCGTGGGTATCAGGAATTACGAGAGACTTTCGGTTTCACAACACCCAGACCCTGAAACAAATATTTGTGGATCACACAAACATTTGTCTCGGTGCGGGGATCGAACCCGCGGCCTCTCGCTTCACAGCCGTCTACTCGCACACTGCGCCACGGAGGCTGTCTTACCTTCTTACCTGTCTTATCTTACCATAATTTAGTGACAAACATGAAAAAATCGAAGTCCTATACCTATTCTGGTACGCCACGTAAAGGTATAGACAGAGAAGTAACGAGCACATCCACATTACTGCCTCAATACCTGATAGTAGAAGAGCTAAAATTATAAATTTGAATAAACCTAAAGCTGTTTCTTGATGCTTCTCAAACCTGCGGGCATTCCTGAAGCACCGGTAGACGTTCAGCCAGTGTGTATCAAGGAACTATAGACAGGCATTGAACGTTGACACTGAAGCCAGTGAAATTACTGGGCATTATGAGACTTAACATCTTATGTCTCGCGGTGTCGAGCGCAGTTCAGTGCCATGCAGTGCTTTGTAATTCAACGTTCTGTGTGGTATTGCTTTTGTTTATGGGCAGGCGTGGGCGCTTACCATCAGGCGAGCGCCTTGCTCGTCTCGTCATTCAATAAAGTAAAAGAAACCGTTAACTAAGAGACATTGCATCTCTCATAGTTCTGCCGAACGCTGAGAGATGCAATGTCTCAATATTTAGATTCCATTATACTTACCATCAGCTCCAGTATCATCACTTTTTGTGTCGGAATTAAAAAAATATGTCTAACTAGAGAGATTCTTTCTTGACCTTAAATATTTTTTTTTTAATAACTATAGTCAGTCTCCATGGTGCAGTGAGTAGCCGGCTGCGAAACGAGAGGCCGTAGGTTCGATGCCCGCTCTGAGACAAATATTTGTGTGATCCACAGATATTTGTTTCAGTCTGGGTGTTGTGGAAAAAGAAAGAAAGAAATAATTAATTTTAACACTAACCGCAAGTCCCTCGTAGTTCCTGATACCCACGATACAGATTAACATGGTGTGGGGTCAGGACTATGTGTGAGACTGTGGGGTGTATTCCTATACAAGCTGCAAAAACTTTGGATTTGATTAATTATTTGACGGTACATAAAATACTTTTTATTTTCACATACTTCGATTGAATCGGCGGTACAGTTGTATGAGTACGTGGTACGACTACTAAGTTGAGGTCTCGGTTTCGATCCCCGGGCCGGGTAAAGTGATAATGGGTTTTTCTATCACGAAATGCTTAATATCCGCCCGGAGTCTGGAATTGTGCCCGGTAAGGCGATAGGCTCACCTCCTATCACATAATGGGACGGAAATGGGTGTTACTGGTTACACCTCTGCCTACCCCTTCAAGGATTAAAGGCGTGAGTGCGAATTACACATACGTTGTCTTAAGAATTTTCATTTAAGTCATTTTGTGCTTAATAGTTATGGAAGAACAAGACTCGTCAATATATGTAAATAGTTTATTAAGCTCGGACACCCCGTGGTGATAGTCGTGAATATATTAGCTATACAGTCCGTTATAGCTATAAACTGGATTTCAATAGTGTCACAGCGTAGACTATGCAGGTGAAACAAAATGGCATATAGTAACATAAATAAGCTTATGCCTGTGTCCCCCGAGTGGTAGACCTACGCTGTAGACAGTTTTGTCTACAGCATAAATGGCCCGGCTGTGACTGTGACTCCTAGTCCATAATTTTTTATTATAACGCCATTAACCGACTTCAAAAAGGGTGAGATAATTAATTCAGTGCGTATATTATTGTGTTTTTTTCTAACTCCGGACATGAATTTGTTTTTAATATATATTATGTGGTTTTATTATTATATACCCTTACCATTCCTACTTAATGGCTTTATTATTCTTTCTTATCTATAGTGACACTTTCCCTGATTCGAACCTTCTTTATCCTTGATTCGGTCTTGACCTGCGTCACCTCTTCCCTCCCGTCCTTGAACGGCGTTCGAATGTCATTTCCGATTTCGTACCTTTTCTGTGCATGACTAAATAAATGTATAACAGCGCCATCTAGAGTCGGAAGCAGATATAAATAAGATGCAACCCTCACTAACTAGCAGGGTTGTGCTTCACATTAAAACATTTGATATTTCTAGAGGGTACCGCTACCGCCATCTAGCGGGTGGTGAAAAGTTTTAAGGAAACTTCGCCAGATGGCAGTATGAACCTTTTAAAGTACAGCTTTATAAGACGGTGAGATTTTTGGCAAGAATGATATTTAAGGCCTCCAGGGGGCTTAGCATGCAACACGACATAGTTTTGTAGACCCGTTTTGTCATGAACAGTTTTTTTCGGTTATCTCTGTATATCTATCAAAGTTAACGTGGTTGCATAGAGTACTCAATTAATTAAATATACACCCAACAGTCACACATTTATTCCTGAACCCACATTGGTGAAAGTTAACGTGGTTACATAGAGTACTCAACTCATTGAAGACACACCCAACAGCAACACACTTATTTCTGAACCCACATTGATTAAACCTCTATCGTTGGTGTCAGAAACTCCGAGGGACTTACGGTCCCACCACAACAAGATCCGAAATCAATATTGGTGGACCACTCAAACATGAAAAATAAAATTCGTTCACAAAAAAGTGTAAGCTAATTATGAAATTAAACAATTTATAATCGGTGCTTTGTTACTAAATAACCCAAATAGTGTTTAAGTTATTTTTTTCTGTTTAATAATACGAATAGCATATTATTATAGTATTTCTAGTCACTCTTCTTTAACTTGAATATAGATTACAAGTAGATACCACATGAAGCAATTGTTTATGACGAAGGCAGTAGAGATATAATATGAGAATTACATTATTGTTTAATTTTACAATATTAGTTCTCACTAACAATCGTGATTAAAAGATAATTATTCTTTTCAGATGCACCGGAGATTATGATAATGCACATTGCACATCATACAAACATTTGGTATAACAATTTGTTTCAATAAAAGATATTTCTTGAGACTTTCTTTTATTCTAAAGATAATACATACCTTTCCTGCCCTTACCCCTGGGTTCTGTGCAACACCTTTTTTGTTTTTTTTTTTTTACTAGCCCTGTATTATACATGTCCCACTGCTGGGCCTCCTCTATTGAATGAGAGGGGTTAGGCCTTAGTCCACCACGCTGGCCTAATGCGGGTTGGTAGACTTCACATACCTTCGAAAAATCTTTCGAGTTCTCAGGTATGCCGGTTTCCTCACGATGTTTCCTTCACCGTTAAAGCAAGCGATAATTAACAATTAATATACACGTGACTTAGAAAAGACAGAGGTATATGCCTCTTGGGGCTGGTTTCGAACCTGCGACTTTCGTCTCGACAGTCCGTACCAATCCCCGCTGAGCTAAAGATAATACATACCTTTCCTGCCCTTACCCCTGGGTTCTGTGCAACACCTTGTTTTGTTTTATTTCATTGAATGCCGAGACGAGTAGAGCGCTCGGCCGATGTTAATCGTCACCCCGACCATAAACAATTTAACTCAAAAGTCTAAAATGCTAAAAAGTTACATAAACAATTTTATTAATTTGGCTAATTCTATTTTTGATTTTTTAGTTTTTTGAGTTGGTATTGTTTTATAAAAAAAAATATAAAAGTTTGTACACGAACATTTTTTTTTGTTTTGTAATTCAGTTTTAACTGTATAAGATCTATAGTCCAATAAAATACGTACATATATTAATGAAAACATGTTTATTAAAACTACATAGAAATTATGTTCCATAACGACCAAATGTTGATCGCGACTATGAATTTGCATAATAACTGCACGCTTGTAAAGGAAGTCTGCCCAGTGGCTGCATTGTGAGGTCGTGAACATATTCACACAATGCACGCGAATTAGAAAACAATATTATCATAGAATGAATGCATTTTATTCCTAAACAGTACTTTTTGTCTGAAATACACATGATATGAAGCTAGATACATCGGTCAATACAGCTGTTGATGTCAAAATTTGCGAATGAAAGTGAATACAGGCACGTTTTGAGACACGCGACTCAGACGAGAGACTCCACGCGACGACAGCGACTCGTCTGCTTTGTAGGCTATGTGGTAGTTGATTTGATTGTGTGTTATAAATTTAATCAATAAGGTGCGTTACCCAAAATCTATTGCTAAAAGAATTTTATAAATCCGTTTAAAGATAAATAAATTAGAACCATAAAAATCTGCTGGGATACTTGTCAAATGACAGACGACCCAAACTTTGACGTCACCGTATAAAATGACCAGTATTCTGTGCACATTATTATATTATTAACCTATTGTGATAGATTTAATAATTATTGTAATAGATTTAAGAACTAGATGTAAATATAGATAAGTATACTTGTAATAGATATGTAAGAAATTTGTTTTTATAAAGAAACAAAGATAAAAAGGGGAAATGATAGGAGACCAAAAAAGGGCATAGTTAGATACCTTGAAAAAAAGAGGGGTTGTTTAGAAGCCGTAAGCAGAAAACCGCCCTGATAACGCTAAGGAAGTACGAGAGTACAAAGTAAAAAGCATAATTCTGCCGGCCGTCGAGGGCCACAGAATCCCTCGACGGTCAACATTATATTTGGACTGCATAGTACTTACCATCAATGTGCCAGAACAAAAAGACAATAAAAATAATGCAATAAACGTAAGCTCAGTGTAAATTCTCTAGACCATCGAAGACCGACGACCGCTGACCAAAGACCACCAACCGACGACCGCTGACTGATGACACGATCGAATACCAACAACCACGGTTGATCATCGTTGATGAGCAATTGTGCTCACTGCGTTAAGCATCCACCGACACTGTTTTATGCAGAGAGGGATATTTAAACAGTTCTCCGATATGTGTATACTTAATTTAGATCTTATTTACTATTATGAATGTGAAAGGAGAATGCCCATCGCCCATACATAAAAATGAACAAATATGAATTATACACAAAGTTGTAGTTAAAATCAAAGTAAATCTATTACAATTAAAATGTCTATCCAAAAACTTGGGGGAAGCTGGTTAAAATCATTTTTCCTAAAATCTGTTTAGTGGTTTAGCGGTGAAAACGTAACAAACAGACAGATAATCAGAGTTAGTCTCACATTTACAATATTAGTATCGAAGTATGGATAATTAGAGACTGAATCTATTTCCATACTTAGTTACCCAATACACTGACTTCAGTAAATCGAGCATTATAGAGAACGTGTTACAAATTCACTTTAACCATAATAATATTACTTTTTTATATATTATTAAGACGATTAATATATATGTTAAACACTAATGGGTATAAAAGTTTCGCCACATAAGACTAGTGGCAGCAGCTGAGGAACTGATGAAGTTCGGAGTTCAAATCTCAGACCAGACAATCAAAATTTATTTTTGTTTTTGAATAGAAAAATCAAATATGAGTTGCCCGGGCCTGAAAGTACTCGATGTGGTGTGGCTATAAGTTACGTTGTTACAGTTTTAATAAACATAATAAAAGTACTTAGAAAACTGTATGTATGAGCATTTCGTTTTAAACGACGTAAAGCAACAAATATATCTAAAAAGTATTTACACAAACAAACTAAAACTGTACAAATGGAACGTCGAAAAAACGTTTTTTCGAATTTTAAAAATGGAACAAAAGTACAAACGAAACACGGAAGCGCGCGAAAGCGAAAAAATTTAAACGCATTGATTGGCTGAAAAAGATCGGTGGTTACGTACCATTGGTCAAAGATAATGTTTGTGTGTCTAACAATTCAGTGCGGGGGAGATAAATCGAAACTCGACCGCAAAAGTTGACAGTGTGGCTACAATTTTGGAAGCGAAAACATACGTAATTCCACTGTTTTAAGGTATAATTTCCTTTGGAATCTACATCATAATTTTACGGAAATGTGACAAGTGTATGAAGAAACAGGACGGGTAATTGAATATAGAAGGGTTTTTGTAATGTGTGGAAGCGAGAACGAGTACTCATTAAAGGGTTTAAGAGGTTCTTTAAAAAATACATCACAGGTTCTGTACTTTATTAAATTTTTATATTTCCCTGCGGTGTCCTTCAAAACTGTGGTTTTCTTATATAAATTATCTTTCAACAAAGTACTTTTAGTATCAAACTCAACAAGTAAATTTAAAACAAATGCTAGATATTCTGTTTTAATAAATAATTCACTGCCGAACTCAAATATGTCATTTGATTTAAGTTTTTATTACCGCTTTCTTATAATTCGATTATTTCTCAGAGACGTCAATGAAGATTATATCTGTACTCAGAAACTGATAATAATGCATTTTCTGTACTCAATTAGCATATCATAGGGTCTGAGTATGTAAAATATCGAATTTTAAGAAATAACTTGTTGACTGTGTAATGCAGTTAATTATTAATAATAACTAAGACTAAAGTGATATTTAAATGTATATATTTGTAGTTCAATCACTTAGTGTAATAGATTTTATGTATTTCCGCATCAAACTGTCCAAGATTCAAAGCTTGAAGTAAAAATTCCTATGCCTCATGAATATTAATGAACTTTACTTGAAGACGTTCGTTATTTTCAAGGAAACTGATTTATAATTGTATACAAAAACACTGGTCGTAACTGGATTTCATTTTTCCGGACTATCCATGTAACCTATTTATATGAAATTACATAGCATAAAATTATCTACGTATGTGTATATTTCATCATCATCATCATCAGCCATAGGACGTCCACTGCTGAACATAGGCCTCCCCCAAAGATTTCCAGACCGACCTGTTGGAAGTCGGTATGTATATTTATTTATGCGTATATTTAGTTACGAATATATTACATACTAGCTTTTGATCACGGCACCGGCAATACTGAAATCGTTTTCTTCCCGAAAACTTACTTTTATTACAATGTAAAAGAGCTCAATATATGTGAAACAATGCATAGAATCGGATCAGTAGTTCCAGAGACTATCCGCTATAAACAAACATGCAAACTTTATTTTTAATATTAGTACAATACAATACAATACAAAACTCTTTATTGTATAACCAATAATCACTTAAAATAATTCACATAGGACTTCTTAATGGTTTTACAATGGGCGGTCTTATCGCTATGAGCGATCTCTGCTAGACAACCTTTGGTAAACTGTAGACATAATATAGAGTAACCACTTTGTTTGAAATAAAAATTACATATCATAATAAAAACCAGCATATGCTAAATATTTCTTATT
This sequence comes from Amorpha juglandis, assembly GCA_949126905.1. Lineage (NCBI taxonomy): Eukaryota > Metazoa > Arthropoda > Insecta > Lepidoptera > Sphingidae > Amorpha > Amorpha juglandis. The sequence goes on along the minus strand of OX421386.1, from coordinate 9,932,523 downwards.
TTATTGACTATAAATGTATATAAATGTATTGAATATGATCTGAAACTTGTATTGAATGTTGTATGAAGGTCAATTTATATTCTCGCCGTCGATATTCATAAGTCTAAACGCGTACAACGATGACGTCTGTAAACCGATACAGACGTACAGTATCGACATAAATTAAACACATCATTACCATAACCAACCCCTTATTTCACAAAATAATTTTATTATAATAGATAATTTAAAACTGGCCGCGCGCCCCACCACTGTAGTTAAATGAGGGATGGGCGGGGCGAATTAAACAACACAAAAAGCTAGGCGTCTCTGTCGCACAAATGAGCAGTCTAAGCGCAGTAAGCGGCTTACAATGGGTGTTGACACTCTGGCATCGCTGTCTCACTCTAGCCAGGCACTGGCATATCGCCCTTCATACTTATAAAGGTATAGCAGCACGGCAGAGTTCCACGTGAGCTTGTATTTTGTAATCAGTGAAGTGGCGCCTCTATTCAGTGCGCGATGTATGACCGTTCGACGGTTTGACGTTTCGTTTGGCGGGAAAGTCGGTTGGTGTGTAACAGGCAAAAGAAACTAAAACGTACAGCCTTTGAACTGTTAGTGATGTTGATGACGTTCAGTTGAAGATTGTTTCAGTTATTGCTTTGGCAATAACTTGGATTTTTTTGTAGGGTGTAATTTAAGGTGAGTTTAATTAATTGCATCTTTGGATATAATAAAAAACTACATATATCCTTTATACAAAGTGCTTAAAAAATCACCTAAAATCTGCTTATATAATATTCCACACATAATTACTACATAATACAAACATATACTTTAAAATATCAAAATATATATTTAAGTTTCATTTTACTTACAAATTACTTGTATCCTCCCATGAATACAAGTGGTCGCTGTAAAAAAGAATAAGTTAGGTTAAGTAAGGATTTCATACATTTTATAAGATAATATTTCGTACATATTTGCGAATTGACTCGGTGGCGCAGTTGTATTGCGTACGCGGTACGACTGCTGAGGTCTCGGGTTCGATCATGGGTCGGGTAAAATTATTTATAAATTTTTCTATCATAAAATGCTAAGTATCAGCCCGGATTCCGGAATTGTGCATGGTATGGCGATAGGCTCGCCCTCTAACATCATGTGACGAAAATATACTTTGCGAAATGTGGGTGTATTAGTTACACCTCTGACTACCCCTTCGGGGTTTACATGCGTATTTGTGTATTTGCAAATTAATATATTTTCCCAATTAAACATCGATAGAAGTTTAATTCAAGTCAACATTACAGAAATAAAAAAAAAAATACAATTACGACATTCCGTCACCGGAAAGGCAAGAATAATAATGCGCCAATACGTGAACTTTACGGTAGATCTAATGCCCCCATATAGGTGGGTACATTATTAAAAAGCATACATAATTACCTCATACATTTATAGAAGTCCCACTGACAAGAGTTTAGGTGATACTATGCGGAGGCCTAAAAACCACATTTACTTACATAACATAAGCTCATGCCTGTATCCCCAAAGGGGTCGGTAGAGGTAACTCTAGTGCTGCATCCACGGTTCACCGATTCGCTTCCTATGATGTGATAGAACCTATCGCCATATCGGGCACAAATTCCAACCCCGGGCAACAAATTTGTGATGTATGTAATCGTAAACTCAACTATAAATTGTGTTTGCCCAGCCTAGAAATTGAACCCAGGAGGTCACGGTTCTTAGTACGCTGGAATAATGAAACAGTCTCTTTGTGGGTGAGTTTTAAATATAAAAGGGAAGAACATGGAGCTAGTCATTCCCGTAAAACATGTTCGAGGCTACGTAAATTCACTTTGCTTTCGGTTTGGGTCAATATATTTCATTTTATTGCTTAGTATAGCAACTACAGTCGTAATTCCAGTCAATGAGAGACATACATTTTATTGGAATCAAGTCGAATAGCGTAGATGATAGAACCCAACATCTGTGGTGCTTTACATCTGGCTTCTCCAGTTGTAAAAGTCAATCTGGTGCCACCCGTGCTAGCTACACTAGTAGAATGATTAAATGATGCTCTTTGGCAATCTTCATTGCTTTAAATGATGCTCTTTGGCAATCTTTATTCCTTTAATGTCTAACTTTGTTCTTTGGCATGATTTTACATGAAATAAACACCTATATCGAAATAGCTATTAATGAGGCCGGTCAGGTTTACTCCCATACCACATTTCACATTGTGTTTAGAATCAACTTCGCGATCGGTTTTTCAAATAAACTCTTATTTCGACTGAATCCTGCCAAAATGCCTTTCAAATAGAACCACATGACAGCAAAGAACTAGCCTTTTCAAACAATAATGCGTTTTTTTTATCCGAGCACGGCAAAGTGACTGCACTACACCTGATGGTAAGTTCAGTGCAGTCCAAAAAACTAGTGAACAAAAAATGGGTTTATCGGTGGTCACCAGAATCATACCCACCTGTACTTCTTCACACTCCGAAGAGGGAAGAAACAAATCGAGGGGCCCTGCGACAGGAAAGGCGAATGAACGATGCAGGCTCAGGGATACAAGGATGTACCCCTATACCCGTCCCTAACAACCATCAAGTCATGTCGCAAGCAAGGAGAACTGGATATACACTGGCTGATCCTGGAACGCGATCCACACAAAGTGCGTGGGTCGCTATGCCAGTTTTAACACCATGTGTACGGGGTGGTCCTTATCCGGGCGGATATGTATATACTACGACCAGCAAACACGGGCATGTAATATAATGACCTAACACAAATCTATTACATTAGGATATATACATAATATTCTGTTGAATGACTGATCGGTCCCGGATGGCTGGGCATTCAATGCATATTTGTACTCGTCGGAAATGCCGAACGTTTCCGAAGCAAATAGTTTATGTCGTACTGTAGGTAGATAAATCCACACAAGCCATATAGGAAGATAGGTAACTAAATATACTTTCAACTTATACATATTTATAAACCCATCCATAATAAATGATACACCGACGGCTTAAAATATTTTGCACGAGACACAGACAATGTAGAGTGACTATGATGATGTATCATTCAAATTTTTTATATTTATAAATCATGGCGTACCAACTCCAAATTTCACAATAATATAATATGGACATATTTAAGATGAACGAGGTATTAGAAAGTTAATTAACCGCGACATTGTTCGGATGTTGTGGGTTCAAATTCCGAACGGAACCTGTGGTAGTCGAAATCACTAGCTCGTAATCAAATTATCACAGACATTAATAAAAAAAGACATTACTCACTAAAACAAATAATCACCGTCGCCATTGTCAAATTAACTGCATATTATATATCTTTTATTTTTCAAACACGATTTTTTAAGTTAAATATCGTCTTGACCAGAGAATCTTTCAAATTAATCGAAGACTCATGGTAAAAAAGGCACCCCTATATTATGTGTTCACAACAATGCCATCTATTCTACTACGCTATTTTGACTTTAATTGGTACTTAACGCCGCATTAGAGCGTCAGCGACACCCAATACCTAACCTTCAAATGTCGGTAAGGTATATAACTTCCCGAGGGTCGAAGATGTTCATAAATGGCTCACTTACTTGTTCACTTACCCACAGGTAACTTATTTGGTATTAAAATCCCCTTATCACCATACTTTTACATGATATGACTAATTTAGAATGGCGAGCTTGATCGAGCCTCACACCACTAGATTTTATGTGAAATAAGATTCAAATGGTATAATTTTAAGATTTAACATTGGATTAGAATATATACAAACTCTACTATACATACTTATAGCACCATTGAAAAACTTACCGATAGAGTTCGTCGAGTTGCTTTTGTAGTTGTCGGAGTAGTGGTAGTCGAAAGTATTGTCGCTTTAGTCGAATTAACAAATTCTCCTTTAGTGACTTCAGTTGTATCTCCAATTTCTTCGTTTGTGTTAATATCAGTTGTTATATTTAACTCAAAAGTAGAGCCTTCGGTTGGAGATAGGATATCAATTTCTCTTTTCGACGTACTTGTTTCTATTGTTAAAATGATTGGTGTAGTTTCTATACCGTTCACTACTTTAGTATCACTCAATGCCTCATCAATTTTTGTTTTATTATAATGTAAAACGTTTTTATTAACTTCAGGCGTTAACTTTGTAACAACACTGTTTTCTATTAAAGTATTACCATTAAATACACTTTTGTTTACCTCAGTCGTGGACTTTTTGGTGACATCATTTTTTGTGAAACTCTCTCTTATTCCTAATGTATCATTTACATCTTCTTCCATGACTATTGTAGTAGTAGATACATTATTTTCTGTTGTGTCAATGGTAATTTTATTTTCTGACTTACGTAATTTCTTAGTAGTTGATATTAGTGATTTATTGAAACTTTCAATGATATTATTCTGCCTGACTTTTTTGCTCGTCTTCTTATTTGGTTTGGATTTTATTGTACTATAAACGTGTACATTTTTCATAGTAGTTCTTGTTGGAGTCATTATTAACGGTTTTTGCCTAGTATAAGCTTTAAACTTCTCTCTCTGTCGGCTCACCCTATCGGTTAATAATTGTTTGAATTCGTCTAACGACAGATATGCATTAGGTATCTTTGTTTCTACAGGATTGTTAATGTAAATTAATGGTTTTCCGCCTGTATCCGATCTTAGAATGAGGTTATGTCGCTTAAACCCGTTTACTTCTTTCAATCTTTTAACATGTATTTTGTATTCCTTGTTGTGTTTAAAAATTCGTCGTAGAGACATGTTATCATCGAGAGCTGGAAATAATATTGTACTAAAATATTTATCGTAAATACATAGGAAGGAAGAAAAACAGCAAATTGAGAATCGGACTCAGGCACAAATGGTTCCAGACCACCATTTTTTTTTAATTACAAAATACAAAGTAATGATTTCTTATGTTTACGCGAATATTACTCATTGATATAAAACTAATTTAAACGAATTTTATTGCGGTTTTTTATTAATATTGATCCCGACGTTTCAAAGACTTTTCAGCCTTGGTGAACGACCGACACGAACGAACGAACGAATAAAAAACAGCGATAAATCCGTTTAAATTAGTTTTATTTCAAATACGAAGTAGTAGGCCTCTCAATACCAAGACGCCGTTTGGGTTCGAACCACGGCTTTGTCCCTTTCTGCCGCCAAGCAACAGTGTGCAAACACTGTCGTGTGTCGCTTTGAAGAATATTGAAGTCAATGTGTAAGTGTTATTACTGGACATAATGAAACTTAATATCTCATGTCTCGGGGTGACGAGCGTAGTCGAGTATCATGAAGTACTTTGTATATTATTATCAAGGTTCTGTATGGTGTTGCTTTTGTTTATGGGCAGGCGTGGCACTTACCACCAGATGGGCGACCTGCTTGTTTCGTTATTCAGGCTAATAAAAAAGAAAGAAATAAACTTTATTTGGCCATTGTTTAAGAATCAGATGACAGTAAATTGCAAATTGTAAGTAACACACCATTATCTACAGCTTCTTTGTAGTTACTGTACAACACTGGCACTACATCCTGTGGTATTTCTTCAAAGGCAAACAGACTCCCAAAAATGGCGAGAAAAATTAACACTACGCCCTGTCTGCCATCGAGTGACATTTTCAATGTGGTGAATGTTTATAAAACAATATTTCATACATGAAAACTGGATTAACAAGTTTTACGTGTGAATGCATCAGTGAAATTTAATTTCAGATAAAATCTATTGCAATCATTTTAAAACTATTTTAAAATTTCACATACATTGGCATATAATAGTAATTTCGTTTTTTTGTTTATTTTATGATGATTTTAAGACAACCTAATTCCAACTTGATTGTATATCAATGCAGTTATTAATAAAGACACATCGTTAGGTATATATAACTAATTGTATAAAAAAAGTCTTGTAGAGCATTGAAATTAAAGTAATTTAAACGGATTTTATCGCGGTTTTTTATTTTAATTTTGGTCCTTAAGTTTCGAAAGCTTTTCAGCCATCGTGTTCACATATTAATGATGTTATTAGTGTATAGATGTTATTAGCTTGAATGATCGAACGAGAAGGTCGCTTACCTAATAATAAGCTCAACGCATGCCCATATAAAAAAACAACACCACACATAACTTTAAATCACAAAGCACTGAATGGACCTGGATTCGTCACCCCGAGACATAAGATAACTCTCATAATGCCTAGAAAATTTCACTGTCTTCAATGCCATTTAAACCGAAACACAACAGTGCTTACACATTGTTGTTTGACGGCAGAAATAGACAAATCGGTGATATCTACCCAGATGGCCTCTCGCATACGGGGACCTACAACTTAGTATGTACCTATAAATTCGCAAAAATCTTAAAAAATACGCAATCAGGTCTATTATTCGCGGTCATAAGTAGGCTTATGCATTCCTCTGCGATGGCCAAATATGATCAAGATGCACTGCATATGATAGTTTTAATAATAATGGCACATGACCATCACTTAATTGTTTATTAAGCAGCCAACGGTTTGGAATGCTGTCGAGAAAGAACTGAGCAAGGAACCGGGACTTTATTCTTTACTCATGGTAAACACCGTACATTATAATGGATTATAATAGAGGCACATAATATACACTCGTCGCCACTAATTATAATAATAGATAAATAAATAGATTTAGTGTAATTGCCGAGTGTATTTTGATGATGCTATGTATACATTAGTTGATATGTGTTGTTATGACTTGTCATAAGCGCTATTTCAATTGCCTACATGCTTATAAAACTTTTTAATTTCATTTCACTAACCGATATAAATTACGGTAACGTGTCACTTCACTTTTCTATCTGCCTAGCGTTATCCCGGTTTAATGTCAGGGTCTGTTGTGTTTCGGTGTGAAGAACATTGAAGCCAGTGAAATTACTGGGCATTATGAGACTTGAAATCCTATGTGTCAGAAGCGCAGTTCAGTGCCATGCAGTGCTTCATAATTCTATGTTTTGTATGGTGTTGCTTTTGTTTATGGCGTGGCGCTTACCATCAGGCGAGCGCCTTGCTCGTCTCGTCATTCAATCAAATAAAATAAAAAAAGGTTGTATTTGGGGCTAAGATGTTGGTGGTCCCCTTACAGTTCCAACAGATAAATACTTAGTGAGACCATCACTGAACTTAAACAGCCCTGGTCCGATATAATTCCAGCATTACGATCTCTAACCTTAACTGAACTTCCTTGAGACTCGGTTACGCTAGACTACTTGTTCAAATGGTAGGACGCTTCTTATAGTTTTTTTTACCGTATTAAATCAACTGATAAACAATATAACATTAAATCACCCTTAAGCTAACACAATTATTGACAATATCTAAAATTTTACAACAAATCGCGCAATTGTGAATTGAATTGAATTTAATGTAATAAAAGAATTTAATCTCCGACACATTTATATTTCATTAGCTTTAACGTATTCCAAATCGTAACACAACATTGCTTACTTCTTGGCGGCACAAATAGACAAAGTGGTACCTACACAGTGCGTAGATAGTACGGGTGACACCCGGGTGGATTTCTGTGTCACCAGTGTCAGTGATTTAACCGATTTCAAAAAAAGAGGAGGTTTTGAATTCGGCACGTTTGCTTTTTATGTACATTTATTTCTCCTGCAATTGTGGATCGAGCCTTATTAAAAATATATTCATTCGATAGAGTTTAGCAGCGATGTGGTCCCGATGCCGCCGCCGGTCGTTAAATAAAATTGTACCGACTCTAAAAAGACCACTAGAAATTGATATTGCTAACTATTTTGCTGTTTTTTTTTAAGTCCGTTAAAGTTTTGTTGAAATTCCCTTTATTACCGATGTCGTTAAAAAATATTGTTCGATATTGATCGATCGCTTTTCAACATTCAGGTTAATTAAAAAAACACAAAGTACTGCATGGCACCGCACTGCCCTTATCACCCGAGACATGAGATGGTCCCTCTTGTAACGTCCAGTAATTTCACTGGCTTCAATGTCATTCAAGCACATGGTGCAAAACCTACTAGTGGCTTCATGCAGCGAGTCGCGTTCCGGGGCAGCCAGTGTATATCCAGTTTTTTATACTAGCACTAGTTGGCCCGGCAAATGTTGTTTGACCATCTAAATTATTTCTAGTGAATACTTTGGTAGTCAAATACAAAATAACTTACTTATTGTGTGTATACCGTAGAGAGCAGAATTATTAAAGTACTAATATCGCCATTAAAATAGGGTTTGGTGGTAGAAGCGTGAAAATTTAGGGTTATATGTATTTTTTATGCCGAATCATAATTTTTTTTTTTTTTTTAAATTGACCGAAAATTAAAATTACAAATTTGGGGTGGAACACCTCCACTCCTATCACTTAGGGGTATGAAAAATAGTTACGTCCTATTCTCAGACCTATTGAATATAAAAAATGTCATAATAATCGGTCAAGCCGTTTCGGGGAAATTTTGTTGCAAACACTGTGACACGAGAATTTTACATATTAGATAATTTTGGTGACCATCTAAGGACACAGCATCTCACGACGGTCAGCCTTATATTTGGACTGCACAAGTAAACAACAGGGGTAGTGTAGTATTCTTTGCCAGAAAACGAAACTATGAGTCTAATCATACCATCAACTATAAATCATTTGAAAGGTGGTAGGTCCCTGGTATGCGAGAGGCCGTCTGAGTTGGTACCACCGCTTTGTCTATTTTTGCCGCCAAACAACAGTGTTTAAGCACTGTTGTGTTTCGGTTTGAAGGACATTGAAGCCGGTGAAATTACTGGGCATGAGACTTATCATCTTATGTCTCGGGGTGACGAGCGCAGTTCAATGACAAGCAGTGCTTTGTAATTCAAAGTTCTGTGTGCCTTCTGTGTATGGGCAGGCGTGGTGCTTACCATCAGCGTCTTGTTCGTCTCGTCATTCAATCAAAAAAAAAAATGAAAAATTAATATTTGACTGTGCAGGTCGCCACAATAGAAGAATACGGAGTGTACACGATGCTGCCGGCGCAGCAGCTGGCGCCCATCAGCCCCTGGCCGCCCGACGGCAACCTCCTGGACAGGATGGACGACCTCGCGCACAAAGGTAAAGGTAATGGTGACTGCCATTCCATTTACTTATTAGATTACTATAAACTACTACCCGTGACTAGTGACTAAACCCCTGCAACTTAAACTGCAAGATGCAATTCACATGGCCGGTGATAGAACCAAATGGAGGGCTTTTATATCCTCGGCCTGCTGCGGTCACGATCCTCAGTATTGAGGGAACGACAGAATGATGACTATTCGTGACTACCCTTTGCTTCACTTTGGATAAACACATCCATGTTATTTAACTTCTGCCTATTATTATGTATCATCGCACCTGTATATCAAGGATCAGTCAAAGTTAAGCAAAGGGCGATTAAATAGGTTTATAAACCTATTATACCCTACTTGCTTTTATCTAGGCCTAGGAATGTTCTAGTGGAAATATATATAAACTTTAAATATAAAATCAAACTGTTTAAACAATATTTGAATAGTGATATGCAAATACAATTATTTGCAAGTTCAGAATAGAGGCCTATTTAAATGAAGTGTTTCTCGTAGGACAAAGGTGAGGACAGAAAACTATCATTTACGAGCAACATCATACAATTCTTTTTTTTTAAGCTGTAGAACGTGGCACCGTACACAAGAGGTTTCTTTTACATTATCATCTGTCCTAAACTCTAAAAATGAGGCTTTATAGATGAAGAGATCTGCAACTGCTTTTATTTAGTCTGCGGTATTTAAAATGAATTTTTATATTACGAAAACATGAAATGGCATAGGTCTCACACTTGAGGCATGAGGTGCTATACAAAAACCTTCAAAAAGAATGTTCGCAGAATGTTTTCTAGGTTACAAAACCCATGTACCATGTATTAGTACGTAGTCTCCAAGGAGAAAGCAGCTATGTGTGATGTGGCGGACGATTGATCGGAGTAAGAAGAGTTGTGGTGCGGCAGGTCACAGCGGTGTTAACCAGCTCGGCGGCGTGTTTGTAGGAGGGCGGCCGCTGCCGGACTCCACGCGGCAGAAGATCGTCGAGCTGGCGCACTCGGGCGCGCGGCCCTGCGACATCAGCCGCATCCTGCAGGTCTCCAACGGCTGCGTCTCCAAGATTCTTGGCAGGTCAGACACACGTTTGATATGTTATATTTACTAGACTAGCCTTTGGGGGTCAATTTCCTCGAGGTAGCCAGTCGATGCCAAGCTGGTTTAATTTGGCATAACTCAAGTGTAGACTAGCCTTTGCTCGCGGCTAATGTGGAAATCTTTCTCATCATTTGTCCGGGATAAAAAGCAAGAAAATCGTTACTTTTGAGTACAAAACATCGACTTTACTCTGCTGTTTATAAATTCAATTCGAATTTATTATGCATATAAACCTTCCTGATAACTTAAATGACTATTAAACTGCATTAAAATCTTCTGCGTAATTTAGAACTAAGCGGGCTAATACACAGAGTCGAATATCCACTTTGTTTAATACTATTTATTTATATAACGGTTTCTTATGTTTACGCGAATATTACACATGAAATAAAACTAATTTAAACGGAATTATCATGGTTTTTTATGAAGCTGAAAAGCCTTCGAACCGTCAGGATCAAAATTAAACGAAATCGCGATAAAATCCGTTGAAATTAGTTTTATTTCAATGTGTAATATTCTAGTTATTTATTTTAAACTTTTCCTATTGTAAGATCGTAGATCTCCCGTACCCGAGCTTCCTTCTGGGTAGGTACCTGGCATCACCGTTTTATCAATTTCTTGCGCCAAGCACCATTTTGTAAACTTACTATTGTATCCTAGGGTTTTGAGCCAGTATATATGGCTCAACTTCGAAAATTCATAAAATTTTAAAACTTCATTAGTTTTGAATTTTACGTTTCGTTTTTCTTAGATTATTAAACCACTCGAAGACTCTTATTGTAAAATGGCGCAAAAAAAAAACCGAATTTACAGTTTAATACGCCCATAAATTATAATTTCGTCAACAAAAGACCGATCTCGATTTTCTACAAAACATTCCATCGACCAAAAACCACGTGACAAACATAACAGCAACCCAACACCGCGGAATCCCAAAAATGTAGTTGCAATAGTACCTCACTCTTTCTGGTCCCGACCGCAGAATCATGCTTAGATGTATACCGCAGCTCATAGTTGGCGACCGCACTGGCCACTACACGAATCATTTCAAAACACCTTCGTCGCGTTCCAACGTTGAACTAGACACGACTATTTAATTTGTCAGGGTTACCTCAAGGTTGTCGATTCATGGTACGAGTAATGCGATACGTGAGGTTATGTTTTTTTTTGTCGTCTATTTTGCGGTTGTTGATTCTGTAATTAAAATATGGATCTAGTTTTTGCTCGAGTCGAAGGTTTTGAAGGAGTTTGCGAGGCCAGTAATGTTTATTGGCTAAATCTTCTTTGAAAGTGAATTTATGCAGTAAATAGCTTGATGCAATTTTATTGTGGACATTTTCGTGGCATTTCGCTGCACCAAGCGATGTGGCTATCACACTATAGTAATGTTTACGGGTATCGCAACATGCACTTTTTGCTGTGGATAAAACATAAAAGACATTTTTTTTATTTTATTGAATGACGAGGCGAGCAAGTCGCTTGCCTGATGGTAAGCGCCACGCCTGCCCATAAACAGAAGCAATACCACACAGAACTTTGAATTACAAAGCACTGCAATGTTCAGTACATTGCAGTGCACATCACCCCGAGACATAAGATGTTGTCTCATAATGCCCAGTAATTCCATTGGCTCCAATGTCCTTCAAACAGAAACACAACAGTGCTTACACACTGTGTGCTTGTCGGCAGAAATAGACAAAGCAGTGGTAGCCCAGAAAATATATGCCACGTCACGGCGTCTCAGAGCGGATTTTTTCGTAATATTGGATTGTTTGACCACCGTCCACAACTGAGAGTTTATCACACGTGTTTGTCACAGTCACGCTTCTCAGTCCGGTCACATATCACAAGTGGAAGCACTTTTAGGCATTGGATTTTCAAACCATACCATATTAAAATTTGAAAATAAAATTTATTTAAATTAGAATTGATCAAAGTTTTAGATGGATGGATGCGTTCATTTTATATTTTCTTACTCTAAAGTTTTCTCAGGCGATATTCTGTATGAATTAAATATCTGTATATATCTGTTGATACACTGATGTGCATATATTTTTTTAAATATTTTACACCAATAAAAAGTCGAAGTTGGTCGAAAATCCAATTACCTATAGACAAGGGACTTCCTTTAAAATATCCAATATTTCCAATAACGGAGTTAAAAAACAGACGACAGCTGGCGTATACCTGACCAGGGGACAAAAACAACGCGGTCGAGTATCGAACCTGATACATCGAGGCGAATGGAACCTGACACCGCGCCCACCCTAACTGATAAGCCATACGGACAGCTTCGTGTTTTGCATTGTGTATTATATGGCGTGAACTGGTTATGACTAAGAAAATATATCAGTATTACTTCATTGTATTTGACAGCCTTCGTGGCGCAGCGGGCGAGTAGCCGGCTGTGAAGCGACAGGTCGCGGGTTCGATCACCAATGTTTGTGTGATCCACAAATATTTGTTTCGGGATCTGGGTGTTGAGACCGAATGTCTCTCGTAGTTCCTGATACCCACGACACAAGACTCGTATCTTACTGTGGGACCAGGACTATGTGTGTGACTGTTGGGTGTATTTATTATTTATTATTATTATCTTATGTCTCAGGGTGACGAGCGCAGTTGTGTTGATGTGTTGTTGTGTTGAAGATGTTAAGGCTCATAATGCCCAGTAATTACACTGGCTTCAATGTTCCTCAAACCGAAACACAACAGTGCTTATAGACAAAGCGGTTGTACCAACCCAGACGGCCTCTCGCATACGAGGGACCTACCACCTTGTAAAGTCTTTGCCTGTCCCTTAATAAAGTACTAATTCGGAAATTAATAATACATTATCTTCTCAGGTACTACGAGACGGGGTCAATAAGGCCTCGGGCAATCGGAGGATCCAAACCTCGCGTGGCAACAGCGGAGGTGGTCAGCAAGATAGCCCAGTACAAGCGAGAGTGCCCCTCGATCTTCGCGTGGGAGATCAGAGACCGTCTGCTAAGCGAAGGTGTCTGTACATCCGACAACATCCCTAGTGTAAGTACATATTTTTATCGAAGAAAATCGAGATAACTAATCGAGACAATCGATAATATGCATTTAAGCAATTATAAACGTGTGTGAAGAAGCAGTTAGGCAGGCCGTCATGATCTTGCCGACCTACGATAGACACATTGTTTGTCGTTGGTCGACACTATTCTTGGATAGCGCTACACTTACCATCAGATGTAGCGTAGTCACTTTGCCGAGCCAAGATAAAAAAAATATAGTCAATGATTATGGTCTATATTTTATCGAATTTCCCATGAATTAAAGATGTTTCTGCGAAAATATTTTATTATTGAAATACCGCTCTCCATTGATGTTTCAGAAAAATATGTTCATCCATTTTTACATTATTTTAACATTTTATTTCTGAAAACAATTTTACAATTCCTTATCCTAAAACAGACATCGTTGTTAATCACAAGTCTTTTTGAATTTAAACCTCGTTCTAACTCGACTTTAAACTTCAAGGCAACAAAAATATTCCAAGGAAATATGCACAAAAGTCGGAGCGCAAGAAACTCGCTCGCATTATACCTAACTATGCGATATAAGGGGTGCTATAACGCCTTATCTTCCCCAACACTATACAGGACTCCCCATTTTTCTCCCCTCCCCTTGCCGCCACTTCGCGGCAAAACAATATGACGTTATAACTTTTTTCTTCATTTTTTCCCTTTTTTGAATACGGGGCCGCTCCCTTTAGGGACATCCTTTGGACGTCGATATGTCTTCGGTTATAAAGGGTGATGTTTTAACACGCCCATGTTTAAAAAAAGAAGTTAAATATTTAAATCTAAATGAATAGCGTTAGAATAATATTTTAAATCGATTACTTCCATACATACTTCTTTAATATGGATTATTATTGTTGGCAATGAACTGACTGATAACTGAATATTTATTTATTTGGGAAACATACAGAATTTTTTTAACTAAAGGTAAATGTAATATTTTTAGCATTTAATCCAACAAAGTTTCCACCAATAGGTATTAAATAAAAGAAGAAAGTAGACGAGAATATGTTTTAATATGTTTCTGACATCCATTATTATACAAATGCATAACGAAGATACCACATTTGTATATTAGAAAATAAACTTACATTTAAAAACCATGATATTAATAAAATTAGAAAACATTTGTAGTTTCTAAATGGCTGAACAGTAGGTTAGTAGGCCTAGTACAAGTTTTGATAGTTTTCGTTTACTCTCTATTCTTCAAGTAGCAGTATCCACGAATGGGAACTATGATGAATTAAAATTTATAGTTTGATTCATTTTATATCATATTAGTCGAATACGAAATCATTATTCGAGCGATTTTTTTTCTTTTTTACACATGACACTTCGTCCATAGTAATTTTATACGAATTCGAAAACTATGTAAGGATTTGTAACTCGTACTAGAGGTACAGGTTTTTTTCAAACATAGCCAAGAACAATGTAGATGAAACTAGCTTCCAAACAGCAACAAAAACCTTTCAAATCGGTCAATTTGTAGGTGGAATGATGCCACGACAGTTAGTTTACAATAACTATCTAAAATCTAAATTAAAAACGATCTAAGTAGTAAGTAAATAATATGTAAGTTTAAAAATAGGAATCAATGGCACAATGTTAATGAATCTTATATTTTCATTTTACAAAATTATAAAATCTTATTCATTCATCACACGTTCCATCCTCGTGAAAGGAAACTGATATCGAGTTTGGTCCTCTTTTGCTTTCCGAGTCTAAAAATAAGTTTACTCCGACGCGATGACGTTTAAGAATAAAAAGAATGTTTAATCTTCTTATCCCTAAGTAGATAATAATATTTTTTAGACTGCATTTAATGCTAGAACAAAAACGTTCTATGATTAGGTATATACATCCAAAATAATGATTTCTAAAGGTATTTACAATGGATGTTTGTGATAAAGTTTTTTTTTTAATCTTATGCTGATTATGCACCAATAAACTATTTTTATTGCATAGTATCTATTAATTTAGTAACTAAAATTATTCGTCTCAAAAAAAGATGCTCCACTAATATTGTAGGCACTATACAAGAATAACTCTTTGGCAGTAAGTCAATGAAACAACTATAAAATTTAATGTAGCGCAAAAGACACGCCGATAACCCTATGAATATACAAAAATAACAACGTCATTTTACGACTTGTGTCTTTGTAGCACTCTTAAACACCCTTTGCCCCGTCTCCCTCCAAAATACTTAACATAAATTAATTAAGAATTTCGTACCAGGGTGATTCTCCGTTTTGGCGAAAAACCTTTTTCCGGCGGTATTGCATTTTGCTAAAAACACTTACACACTAAAAGCGTGTTGCTAATTAATACTCATGAACCGAACTTGAAGTCGCAACATTTAATTTAGTGCTTAAACAAGTCATAAACAAAGATTTTTATCAAAATAGCACGTAAATCGTCATTCACCTCCGTTTCCAAACATATATCAGTAACAGTTTCAGTGTCGTGATTTATACAAGCGACTGAATAAAAATATATAACGATATTTTTAAACCATTGAATAACATATCTTCTTAAAATAAAATAATAATGTGAAATTTATTAAATAAAACTATGTTTTTTTCTTGCCTAAAATTTTGTCACAAGCAAAACGTCATTAATCGCATCCAAGTTGTCGAATAGGGTATTTATCAAAGTTAAACATGAAATTTATATGTGACGCAACCCACCCCTCCCGTGATGCATACGGTACCCGTGACCGATACGCCGAAGGAGATACACGCGTTATTTTTGCCAAAATTTAGCGAACATTTTCAGTTCTCCGAAATTTGTCACAGAATTTGTCATTTGTTTCATCAAACTTATCTAGATAATGTGTAATGCACTGTTGTTCAATAAGAAATTATTTTATTATACTATCATGATTAAGTCTTTACGCGAAAATCTTTACTTGCAATCTCGTTTTATAAACATGTCTCAACAATTCTAAGTAAAATCCGTCAGTATTCGCTACGTCATTTATGGCAAAATTGTTGTTACTCCTAATGACCCATGTTGAACAAAATGACTGTACGTAAAGAAATAATTATTTTCATAGACACATATTTTAATAACCGTTTGTGAGATCCTTATTGAGGTGAAGTAAACAACAAAAATAATAATTCAAATGATTTTTATTACAAATTTGTACCATTATAATTAAAAAAAAAAATACGTTTTGAAAGATTTGAAGAATTTGAAAGATTATTTATTCACAATTTAAAAATGGTACAGGACTCGTATTTATTGCATGCTGGCATGCCCTCTTATATCCGTTCTTAGTATAATGGTTAACGATTGAGCCATAATTATGGTAAATAGAAATTATTTTTGTAATTTTTCTTTTTCTTTCTAGACGATTTTGTATTTGTTTTGTATATGTTTGAATTATAAGATTATGCACCATTACCAGGAACCTCCAAAAACTCAAAGAGAATTTAAATGTAATTGAAGCACTGATTCATGTAGATTTTTCAGAAAATTACACTCTGAAATTTTCAAAAGTGCAATCGATGCATTTTGGTGCAAATCGCCAGCAGGTATCCATCATTGTTATTTATACTCATATTTTTTCAACTGGAAGCGTGTCTCCAACGTCGTTTTTTACAGTTAGTAAATGTCTTCGCTATGATGTTCCTGCTATTTGGGCACATTTAGATCCACTCATAGAAGAAGTTAAGGCATTGAATCCTTTCATAGATACAATGCATTGTTTATCAGATTCACCTTCGTTACAATATAGGAACAAAAGTATGTTTTACGTAATTAGCCAATTAGGGTTTAACCACGAGCTTAGCAGAATCACGTGGAACTATTCAGAAGCAGGCCACGGCAAAGGTGCCCCTGGTGGTGTAGGTGCGACTGTCAAAAGGACAGCCGATCAAACGGTTAACTTTGGTTGGGATGTCGGGTCGTTCAAACAATTTTATGAATAGATTGAAAACTAAGTAAACATAATAGTAAAAAATGTTGAAGAAAAGGATATTTTAAGCAAAGAAAAACTGATCCCGTTTAATTTAAAACCATTCAAAGGCACCTTGTCTGTTTATCAGGTTTTATGGGATAAATTTGTGAACAGGACGATTTTGAGAAGTATGAGTAGCTTTCTGTGTGACTTTTTTGAAATATGTGTACATGGAAAGCATCTTGGGTCGATAATTAACATACCAGATTCAATAAAAGAAAAAAAATATCCAGAAATAGTGCTTCTTACTAGTCAGGTTAATCCAAAGGTCAAAATTCTATCTGATATCAATGTCACCTATCTGATTACTTCATCAACACTTCAAAAATGGCGTTAGGCGTCTTATACCGAACACCCCTTCTTAAAAACACACAATCTTTTATAAGAGCAACTACCACACTCACAAACGTGAATTAACGTTGATTGTCAAGTAATTTCTTAGATTACGATTATTTCTACACTCAGAGACAGTTACTGCTTTACCAGCCACTGAGTATACAAATAATCATAATTGACGTCTCTGAGAAATAACTGAATTTTAAAATATTACTAATAAATACTTAAGCTTAATTGACGTTTCTGAGGACGAAAGATAGTTTTAATTTTTAAAATTGTAACAGATACGATGTAATTTTGAGTCGTAATCGTTTTGCATGGTGCGTTTGATTATTTAAGTTTTCTGATTATTTTAAATTCAATAACAATGTATATCATCACTGTATGGAGCTGCTCTGTCTGATTAGGTCAGCATATTAATTGTTTAATTAAAGAAAATACGGAATGGACAATATTGGGCATATAGGCAAAGTTGTGGCAAAGTGTACTGTTAGTATTTTGTAGTTGATTTCGAAATGAAAATGTATAATTCTAGAGACTATCCCGCCCACACACCCGCCACTGTAACTCCTGTGAACCAGGATCAACAGTGGCACGCATTTTGTTGACACCGAGCAGTGAAGCTCGGCGAGTCTCTGGGAATGCCTAAATGTCTTTGTCCCGCAACGAAATTAATCAGATAGAAGGTTAGGGAGGAGTTGGAAATATTAATTGTCCACTTCCCTCCATAGCAAAGCGGGAGACAAAATAATGAATTGAGGAGGTATTAACCTCAAGTGTAAAGACAGTTACAACTGGAGAAGCCAGATGTAAAGCACCACGGATGTCTTTAAGTGGGTCCTATCACGCGAGCTGTTACACTTGATTCCAATAATAGGTATGGCAAAATCGCCGGAAAGCACGGAAATTCTTTCTAGTCTCCACAAGATCCATATAGTATACAACTCCAGATGTTATTTGCATACTGTCTAACATAATGTTACGCTCATGTTGCCAGAGACTACACTCCCAAAGAATATGATGTGCGGATTGTTCGTACCGACAGTTTAGTGTAGAGCATGGACACGCAGGCGAATCAACCAACCTAAATGAAAACAGTTTGAACTTAAAGTTGCCATGACCCGTAAGAAATTGGGAAACACAATGATCAACTTCTAGCCAAGTTTTTGTTAGGCGATCGCGAACCGACGGAAAGTACTGATATAGATGCCGTCCCTTAGTAGAATTATCCCATCGCCATTGCCATTCGTTTAGTAGATCGTTATAATTTTCGGAGCACGATTTGAATAGTCGATCGATTCTTAATAGCTCCCGCGACGTAACAAAACTTTTGTCTATATTTTCTTTCGTTGAGTAATACATAGCGGCGCGACGCTGTACCTCCAGATCGACTGGAAGTACACCCGCAAGGACAGGCAAAGCTTCGGTACTAACTGTTCTATACGCCTTACACAAGAATATCAACGCCAGGCGTTGGCTTTGGAGCATTTTTCTTCGCACGGCATCGATAGTAGCCCTATCACCCCATACAGGTGATCCATAACATATACATCCCAAGTAAGTAGCTCCGTAGATGACTTTTAATGTGCTAAATGATAGACCCCACGTCGAAGTCGATATCCTTGTCAAGGCATAAAAGTTTCGTTTAGACTTTTCGCCCACGTTTTTAATATGCTCCAAAAATGAAAAATTTCGTTCTAAAACTAGCCCAAGGTAGCAAACCGATTCTTTTCTTTTAACGAAAACGTTGTTAAATTTTATTCGCGGCGGTGTTTTTAGAATGCCCTTTAAAAGTAATTGGTATGTTTTTTGTGGGGCAAACGCTAGACGATTTCTCTCACCCCAGGTGGAAATCAAGCTTAAGCACGTGCTGGCTAAACTTTCTAGTCCCGACCTACTATTTGACTGTATAAGTAAGAGTCCGTCGTCGGCATAGCCCGTTAACGTACATCCTTGGGGAAGAGGTAGAGCAAAAAAGTCGTCGAAGCCTAAATTCCACAAATACGGTCCGAGTACAGAGCCTTGAGGACAACCCATCGTCAGTGCCTTCGACACTTCATGGTGACCAAGTTTTAACTTGGTTATGCCTAAGGAAAAATATGAATATATAAGTGAATATATATTTTTAGGGCAACCTCGGATCTTTAACTTGAGTAGTATCATTGGCCACCAAGCATTATCGAAGGCACCAGAGATATCCAGAAAGATGCCTAAAACATATTTATGCACCGAATTGCTAACCGTCCTTCTAACTGATATTGCTGCGTCTATAGTAGATTTTCCTATAGAAAAACCGAACTGTTTGTCATGAAATTTTGGACCGCCCGGCTCCAGTCGAGGTACAATCAGACGTTCAAGCATTTTACCTAAAGATGGTAACAATGTTATTGGTCGATAAGATTTTGGGTCTTCGGGGGGCTTATCGCCGCTTTTGGGTATTATCCGAATAAAACCGCTACGCCAAATTCGGGGAAAAATGCCTTCCGCAATACATCGATTAAAGACTATTAATATAGATTCAGCCGCTGATTTGCACGCTTCTTTAATCATTTTATTAGATATTTTATCCTCACCGGAGGCTTTGTTTAATGGCAATGAATTAACAATATCAATAAACTGCTCGAAAGATGGTAAGTCCGAGGAAGGAGTAATGAAGTATGAAAATGTATAGTAAAAAAACTTGCTAATGTAACGCGACGTACGCGCACCGGGCCGAAAGGCTCGTGTCCAGATCCTAAGTTAATTTCCGCGTCCCGCCAACCCTTCCGCCGCAAGGCCGCGCCGGGAGGATCACGCCACCGCTCGCCGGTCGAGCGAAAGCATTAGAAAGTGTGTCCACGAACATCAATTCGCCGATTCCGCGACCGCGACCCGCGCCCCACGTTGTGCGCCACTATAACTGTCCACTACGGGGCGGTTACTAAACAAAACTCACGTCACGTACAAAATGTTTTTATTATAAAAATTACATTGATATTAAGGCTCAACTTATATATTTGACGACCGTAGTAAGCAAAAGAGCGCAAGTCGCGAGATCGGCGGATTGATGTGCGTGGACGCACTTTCTAATGCTCTCGCGCGACTGGCGAACGGTGGCGTGATCCTCCCGGCGCGGTACTGGGGAGGGAGGGTTGGCGGACCCGGGAATACGGAGCTGGACACGACCCTTTCGGCCCGGCGCGCGGGCGTCGCGTTACACTAATAATAATAATTAACCTAAAATCGGGAGACAAAATACTTATTTTGTTATTTTCTGTAATTGTATTGTGATTATATATAATTATGATAATGCCAACAATTTAAGTTTTTAATTAATGTTCATTTTTTTGGGTCGATTTTGATCTTTTTCTCATTCTGTGTAACATAAAGTCATTATCATCACCAAAATTATCATTCATCGGAGGTGTACGTCATTATCCTCAACATGTCAATTTCTTTCGATTAGATTATCTCGTAAAATAAAAGAAAGTTTTATGGGCCCTTTATATTATTTTGTTGACAATAGTGTGTACAATTCACCTAGCCGCAAAAAAAAAGAATTTTCAGGGGTTTTACAAAAAATCATAAAACCTGTCAAAAATAACATTTTTCCAAGAAACACCCACCATCACCCTGTCGGTGACGGTTTTAAGAAAAAATGAACGCTTTAAGTACTCGCCGTAATATCGAGAAAAACATTAAAACCGAAACAGAGGGAAGATTGGGGAACGAGACGGCGATACGCGTTTTTAATGAAAGTGAAAGAGTTGGAGGCATATCTCTTTTTTCATCGTTTAAAGGGGAAAGCCGGGCGATTTTGACACGACATGAATAAAGAAAATATAAAGGCTTTTGTTGCCGTAAAAATTTCTGTACACGGGATAAAGTCTTTAAGTTATCTGTGGGGGTACGTTGGGGCGGTTATGGCGCGCTGTTTAATGTGTACCTACAGGTACGGATAGATGTGGGTGTTTGACGTCTACGCATTTATTGAATATTGGTTTATATTGTGTTTACGTAGGCATTATTTAAGAGGGTGCTTACGTCGAATATATTAGCGGCAAGGTCGATCCGAACGAGAGCGCGTCTAATTCTATCAAATTTGATGGGAAATGTGAATATTCAATATGGTTGACTGTTACTTCGATATATTTTGTTTCGTAACATCAAAATATTCATATACATTCCGCAACACGTAGGTATATAATTAAATAAAAATTAAAAAAAAACTATTTTTCCAACCCAAAAAGCAGATCACGCGGGCAGAGCCTTGAGGAAAAGTTAGTGTAACATATATGAAAAGTAAAGAAAAGTAATTACCGCTTATGATTACTTGAGTTTTGTTTGATATAATATTAAGACTTGCACCGAAATCTGTTCAGTAGTTTATATGTGACGGGTGTTCAAATTAACAGATAGCAGAGACTTTACTGTTTTATAATATGTATAGGTATAGATAATTATGCTGTACTGCACATTGAACAACTAACTCAATACTATTACAGAAGCTTAAATAACAAACAAAGATGTCATG
Source organism: Amorpha juglandis (assembly GCA_949126905.1). Taxonomy (NCBI): domain Eukaryota; kingdom Metazoa; phylum Arthropoda; class Insecta; order Lepidoptera; family Sphingidae; genus Amorpha; species Amorpha juglandis. The sequence goes on along the minus strand of OX421386.1, from coordinate 9,910,466 downwards.
ATCATAGCTAAGCCTTTACACTAACGACCCTTGACAAAAAAAACTAAACCTTGTTACTATTCATGCAGCTTCAAACGTTTCCCCATGTCACTCTAAATTAGAACTTATAATGAAAGAATTACAGTGTAATTTAGTTTGTTTTTACGAAATATGTGGTAAGAGGGTCAATTGTCGTCACAGGGTCATATCGCCATGGAACATGCGTTCCCGTAGCAAATCACTTCCGGGCCACTAAATCCAGGCCAAATTAATGCATTTAGCACGCTCCCCGGCCCTTTTGCTGGGGATGACAACTTTATTTCATTGTGCCGCGATATTTTCTTGTCACTTTAACAACATTACGGGGCGCATTGTATTTTTTTGGTTGACTTTCGATCGTGAATGGTGGAATATATCGAAGAAATGAAATTGTTTATTTCAAAATTTTACACATCATTTTAAATTTGACTATATATTTAAATCATTTTAAACTAAATTGATCAATCTAAAGAAAATGGATAAATACCATTTCTTCTCAAATCACTTTAGTCCATTTCTATTGCTTCCATCACCATTGCTTTTGTATTAATTTCCATGTCGACTCACCATAGACATGTCAGTTTATTCTGAAACTAACTGACTATTTCTCTATTTAAAATGATATAACACTATATATTAAGAACAATATATTATTATTAATATCCAAATACCCTAGAGAAATAAAATGTTTTCAAACTTAATCCCCATTGGATTTTGTTTTATATTTCTCGATAAGTACTGATCAAAAACATCATGCGCTATAACCAACCTAATAAATAGCTCGTTCAGAACACTAACTTAAAATATCATTACGAATCATATCTGAGATTTCGATCTCCCGAGGGTAGGCGAGGGATATATCGACGCAGCAACAAATTGTAACAAAGGAGTCCGGTAAAGAAGATTATCGGAGATGACGCGTGGCGCGCACGTGACGTGCATGTGGTCGGTGATAGTAACATTCACCCTATCAACCCATACACATGCGAAAATAAACCTTATGTAAAAACAATAAAGCATATTTTTCATCCCATTATCCAAACATAAAATTCTCCAACTCGGCCAAACAGAAACAGTTTTTACCGAATCGGATTTCGGTAGATTTTTGTCCGGATAAAAAGTGGACAAAGTTACTTAAAAGTAAGAAGTGTTGGAGGGAAATTAATACCACAATTTCCAGGATTTAAGGCTTACAACGATGTTGAATGTGTAATCGGAAGAGCAAATATATAATTGTGACGGTTACATCGTCATGTGTCCTTAATTCTGGTGTCACTTGCAGAAATACCTTCGGGTTAAAAAAATGTTACATGTATCTTGTGGGCATACGGGCAAAAAATAACTTATATCCTTCTTCAGGCTTTTAACTGCTGTCATTGTTTCAGCTATTTAGCCATAAAACTTAACTGACAGATAGACTTACTTTGACAATATTAATTCTAATATTATTAAGAATATGAAAACTAAATGCTTTATTCCGGCGGATTATTATCTTACGCAACTGGGAGCTTATTATATTTTTCTATACAGTCTTATTTTACACTATCTCAGTACTATATTTTCCTCATGATATAGATAATACATATTTTTGGAAATCTGGTAAAATAAATATAGAGATTGAGGTCGTAGGGCAAGGTCCTGAGTGGGAATTTTATATGATAGAGTCCTCTATACTCTACTATATAAAATACTAAACGAATATACCCCTATTTTTTAGTTGCGTAAGTTACATAACTAGCTTTTGTTCACAGCTCCGCTCGCGTGACTACCTTAATATATAGACCAAATTTCGTCCCAATCCGTTCAGACCTTAAATCCTATTGGATTAACTTAAATCCAAATTCAGAAACTCCAAAAATCCAAACTTTCACAATAAATAATTAGTAGCATACTAAGGTACCGCTACCCATATTTTCAGTACAAGTTATGTTCCAATACGTGTTATACCCAGCCCTCACGTGGATCGGACGAGTTAATTACATCATGTACAATACTAAGCCAACCCCTGCTGCGTCACACGTGAAACCACCTTGTATATTCATTATCTCATTCAATATTACATATTACAGAATATGCTGTAAACAATTTAATGCAAAAATTAATTTGGTTTTTGGATTGTGAATATTATTCGTTTTGCAAAAATTACTCGTTTACCCTATAGGTGCAGTTACCTCAAAAACTGCATTTGCCTTTAATGTATTTTTACGTTCTAGCATTCATACTATTCAGTGCCTATGCTTTTCATGCAAAAATAACAAAACAAAAAAAACTTAACGACACGTGACATAATATTATTTTAACTCCAAAATTATTTAATTTCAAAAGTCTTCCTCATATATATTAAAACGTTTAAGAATCTTCATGAATATAAGACAAGACAACAAATATATTTTAGATGCACAATCTTCAACTTTCCCTCAATAATATATCTACCCAAAACTTGTCGGCTTATGTACATTGAAATAAAACTAATTTAAACGGATTTTATCGCTGGTTTTTATTAATTTTTGATCCCGACGTCTCGAAAGCTTTTCAGCCTTCGTGGTCACGGGGTGGACACCGTCGTCCGTGAAATCCGTGATTATCCGGGTTTTATAAAAACCCGCGATAAAATCTGTTTAAATTAGTTTTATTTCAATGTGTATATATATTCGCGTAAACATAAGAAATCATTACGTCTCATGTACATTTAAAAAAGCAAAAGCATTTTACTTGCAGAAACACATTTGCTCAAACAGACATTTACCCCAAAAAAATCTCAATTTTAGACACTATGCGAAACCCGTCCTCGTAAGTACAGTTAACACAATAAAAATATTGACGTAACAGCGGCGCGCGTCCGACGCGTCGCTCCTGGGGTGGCAAGCGAAGCGAGATAAGTATCGCCTCGCTACAGCCACGTGCGCGCTAAGCCGGGATATGCAATTTTTATATTATCCGCCTTTTATTATTATCGACGGACTGTTTGAACGTTATTTAATATTTTATTGGATTTTTTTACACGTATTAGAAAGGGTTTGATGATTTTGTATGGGGCTGAAAATGTTTTGGAAATGTTTCATATTTTAATAGGTCGATCTTATTGTAAAAATAATTTTACATTGTTTAACAGATAATTATGTTTGGCTATTTAAAATCGCATTACAGTTGATTTGAAATTGTATATGTATGTGATACCTGCGTAATACCATCAATAATATTCTTATCCTGCTTTTTAAATAATAATCATCATAATGAAATGTGCAAACTATAATTATAGTGTAGAAGCAGATTGCGTATATTAGTATTAAATCCCATCGGTCCGCTACCGTGCGTCCAAAATGATGCCGATAAACTTGCCTGGCCTACTGTACCGTTAGAACGTATCGATGTGTATTCACATATATTATAAATAAATAATTTTAATATAATTGTTTAAAATAGTAATGGATTGTTTTTAGTCATACTAGTAACATATTTTTATGACAATTCTTAAAACCTTTGCATGTAAAAATATAAAATGGTGTTTTTACCCCAAATTGCTATTTAGAATTATGAAAGTGTTGAGTACCAGTAACTTAATTATGTGGCAATAAATATAAAATAATTACACATACGACCACGCCTGTAGTCTCTGAAAGGGTAGGCAGTACACCCACATTTCGCCGAAGTTATTTTCGTCCCATGCTGTGGTAGGGGGTGACCCTATCGCCACACTGGGCGCAATTCCAGACTCCGGAATGATACTGGGCATTTCATGGTAGAAAAACCCATTATAAGTTTTACCCGACCCGGAGATCGAACCCGAGACTTTAGCACAGCAGTTATACCGTTTAAATAATTATATAACTTATGAATATTTACGTTTGATTATTTGATTTTAAAATGCTGAATAGTCACAACCAAAAATATTAAATTATAATATTCATCACTAATAAAACTCACTGTATTAAAAGGCTTTTTTATTCACAATAACCAAGACTATACCATTTAAATTCATACATAAACTTATAAATCATCAAAGTTCGTGCAAAACTTCTCTGCTGACTGTACACATCCCTTGATCCAGAGCAATATTAAATAGCGATAGCATCAACAGATATTAGATAAGATACTATTACAAACAACTTGTGTGTGTTGGGGTGTTGTTCAATTAAATGCTAAGGGTTGTGCTTAAACCGTTACATGTGTGAGTAATATAAATGTAAATCACGAATCCAATTGACATGTTATAAATAGATGCTAGTAGAATTAATTGTTTTTTGATAAGATTTAAACTGGTTTAGTTGGTTTATTCGTGTAGTGACAGCCTAATTAGGCTGAGTAAACGGTGAGAGACTAGGTTCAAATTTATACATGCATTTTTTGGCTGTACTGTATTATACATGTCCCACTGCTAGGCACGGGCCTCCTCTACTGAATGAGAGGGGTTAGACCTTAGTCCACGCTGGCCTAATGCGGGTTGGTAGACTTCACATACCTTCGAAAAATCTTATCGAGTTCTCAAGTACGCAGATTTCCTCACGATGTTTCCTTCACTGTTAAAGTAAGCGATAATTAACAATGAATACACACGTAACTTAGAAAAGTCAGAGGTGTATGCTCTTGGGGCTGGTTTCAAACCTGCGACTTTAGTCTCGACAGTCCGTACCAATCCCCGCTGAGCTATCGCTGCTATATTTATTTTCATAGAACTGTGAAATAAATTCAAATACATTTTGATCACATTAAAGAAAATCCTTAAAACAAAATATAATCAAATACAAAACGGAAATTTAATTAAACTGAAAGCACAATTAAACTATCTTGTAACGTTGTTAGGACAAGTGAAAACAAATTAAATTCCGCCAAAGATGCTAATGTCGGTTATCAAAGAAAGTCCAAACATCTGATTATGATGGCGGTGGGCCGGGATGGCGGGATAGTACGGGACCCCCGTTTGATGTGCGCTCGCGTGTAAACGGCCTAAGAATGCCTTGTGTGCGCCGCTGCCGCCGCCACACCGTCTTAAACTTCACATTTAAATATATCTAATTATAACCAGTGTTTATCTTGTGTTGTTATTTATTTATTTAAACTTTATTGTACACAAGGAGTACAGGACAGAACACTAAAATATAACTAATATGAGAAGTACAATTGGCGGCCTTATCGCTCAGGGCAATGTCTTACAGGCAACCATGGGATGGAGATGAAAGAAGGAAAAAGAAAGGGCAGTCAAGAGTGTACAATAAGCTAATATCAGAAGTATACACAAATATAATTGATATACTAATTAAATATTTATAATAAATAATATATATAAAATACATATTATGTATATAAAATATATACAAAATGAAAATTTATGGTAAAAATATTACGTTGCAATAACCCTCTTAAGAAACTCGTAATTATTTAACACGTAATCTCTGCAAATGTGCATCTGTGACATTAATTGCAAAACGGTTACTCTTAGCAATTTCTGGAGTTATTCCGTACCTTAATAACTACGCAATTATCAAAAAAAAACAAACGTTATAAAAACAATTCTGCAACAACTTTCTTTTCATGGTAGAGGACATCCCAATCTTCAATTAATAATGTGGAGATAATTCTTATATCATTGATATCCATCATACGGAGTAATTCATTAATGGCTACTTTAATTGCATAAAATCATTAGCCAAGTATTGGAGCTGCATTTATCTTATAATAAATAACATACTAGATATTATGTGAACCTGCATGTAACAGATAACCTCGTATTTTTTTATTTTACTGATTAATGAGACGAGTAGTTCGCCCGTCTGATCGTAAATGCCAACAGAAACAATACTAGTAATTTTGAATAATAAAGCACTGTATGACAATGCACTACGCTCGTCACTCTAAGACACATATGATGTAAAGTCTCATAATACTCCGAAATTTCACGGGCATCGATATTTTTCAAACCAGAACAAAAAAGTGCTTACATAATATTGCTTGGTGTCAGAAATTCACAAAGCTGTGGTACACACCCAAAAGGCTTCTACCACCTACCTTTTGATACCCAACCAAAAATTAGCTTAGTGTTAGCTTAAGTTAGCTTCTTCTACCACAATATTAATTTGCTAAAATATCGAGCCGCCGATATAAATTTATCACCGCCTTGAATAGGATTTATGGTCAAAGCCAGCTTTTACTCGCAGTGTCGCCCCGAACCTTTTTCTAGGACTAAAAGTAGCTTTTATAACCTGTATATTTACTGGATTTTAGATAATTGTGGAACCTGAATTGAAATCCGTTCAGCCGCTATTTATTCGCCAAACAAACCAATTGACAGACATCAAATAGACTCTACTTTTTTTATTATTATATGTATAGATCATTAAGAAAACATTCTTAGTACATCGATTTTAAAATTTGATTGACAAAAGACAATAAAAAAAAACTAATCGGTTAAAGACGTAAAAAAATTGAGTCCATGCTATTGCAGTTTAATGATCAATGATTGATACCGCCGACTCAAAATTGTTTAATACTAATTTAAGCTTTTTAATTTAAATCGGTTTTTTATTGAGTGGGTGAATGTTTTATATGTCAATTTTTAATTAAATTAAATAATATTTCTATATAGTTTTTCTCCTCCGTCCTCGAAGGGTGGATTCTTTTTTAAATTTAAATTCTTTAGATTTCTTCAAATTTTGAAGAGACAACTACCGAAGTAAATCTTATGGAATACAGCATAATCATATAAATAGATCCACAATTGAAAAATATATGCGTGAATAAACATAAATACACAGACAAATTGAGAACGTCCTCTTTATTTTTCTTCGGTTAAAAATAGATGCCAAAGTCTAACTCACCTGTACAACAGCGAAACTCAATAAAACAGCGGGGTGTGGATTAAAATTAAAAGTGCGTAAAACTGCCAACATATGGGTAGTTTTAAAAACGCGGGGCGCACTCACCCCACCGTGACTGAATAAGATTTTAGCTAAACGAGGGACTGTTTGTAAAAAATCAATGTTCATCAACTTTGCAAATAGTATTGATTAAAGTTTGCACAATTTTTTTATGGCCAGTATTTATTTGTTTAATATTTGACATGAGATTTTAGTCTTGAAGATTTTAAATTTAAGGTTTGAATTCGAAGTTTGAATTTTGTGCTTTATTGTGTGGTAGAGTTCTACGGTATTTGTATACTTCCCGAATTTATGTGGATTTAAGAATGTCTGTATCTTTATAATAATTTTATTGATGTGTTAAAAAGTCTATGGTCCCCCGGGTGAAAGGGGTTGTGTCCAAGCAGGGAAGGACCCTGGCACTAATCAGGGATAGCGCCAAGCAAAAAAAATTAAAAAACCGGTTTGATTTTAAAGTAACTAAAATAAAACCCGATTAAAAATAATTAACAAGCTAAAAATCAAATTAACTAATTTTGCCGATATGCTTTTTTAATTTATCTTGTATCGGTATTACTTTTTTACTTTACTACGTCACGTAGTAAAGTATTCTTTCACTATTGAAAGAATCATCAAAATCAGCGCATAATTGACGTGAAGAAAATGGCCGCCTCAGGGGTGAAATTTTGATTTCAATCAAATCAATCTTTGATCTAAACCCTATTGGATAAAGAAACTTAGTAAAACATATTCGTGTCCCCTTATTTCGTCGGTTAAATCATTCCACCAACCCTTCTTTAGTAACGATAAAACCATCACTGATATTGACAATACTTTTTTTTAATTTATTTAATTGTATGACGAGACGAGCAAGGCGCCCGCCCGATGTTAAGCGCCATGCCTGCCCTGAATTACAAAGCACTGCATGGCACTGAACTGCGCTCGCCACTCCGAGACATAAGATGTTAAGTCTCATAATGCCCAGCAATTTCACTGGCTTTAATGTCCTTCAAACCGAAACACAATAGTGCTGACACAAGAAATAGACAAAGCGGTATTACCAATCCAGACGGCCTCTCGCATACGAGGGACCTACCACCTTGTAAGCATCTGATGATCACAAAGAGAACATATCAGCCATTAACGGGTGTTACATAATAATTACAGCATACGATATCTGTTCAAAGTAATTCGCGTACATATGCGCGCTCGCGGTCGGTCGGACTTGGAGTCGGTCGATCGTGATCGGTCGTACTCGATCGCGGTCGGCGTCCAAAAGCCATTCATTAGCCAATCTAGATTAGTGTTCTATGCGTTGCATTCCGCTGGTGCGTTTATAATCATAACATTAGGCATGTATGTTGGTGCAGTATGTGGGCAAATTCTTTATAAATATATACCTTTTTGCTCCAGTTGAGTAAGCATTTACTGACAAGTTATGTTTTTTAGTAATACTGTGGAACGAAATAATATGTAAATTAAGCTTTTTATTTTAAGTTATTGTGGTGTATGAAGCCGGAAAAAACAATAATTTTATGTTCTATTTATTAATTTACAAGGCGGTAGGTCCATCGTATGCTAGAGGCCGTCTGGTTGGTATTACCGCTTTGTCTATTCCTGCCGCCAAGAAACAGTGTGTAAGTACTGTTGTGTTTCGGTTTGAAAGATATTTAAGCCAGTGAAATTACTGGGCATTATGAGACTTAACATCTTATGTCTCGGGGTGACGAGCGCAGTTCAGTGCCATGCAATGCTTTGTAATTCAAGTTCTGTGTGGTGTTGCTTTTATTTATGGGCAGGCGTGGCGCTTACCATCAGGCGAGTGCCTTGCTCGTCTCGTCATTCAATCAAATAAATAAAAAATCACACATTAAAATATTCAATCATCATATTTATTTAAAAATATATCACAATGGTAGTTCATAATAATAACATTGTTTTAAATTATAGTCATGTTGAAATACAACAGTGATAAACAAATTCGCCCACATTCAAACGTTCATATAAAAGACTTCATCGGGTTGCTACGCCGTAGCCAGGGGCTACGAAGCACGTAGACGATATTGTACTGATTATTTATAAATGCATACAATAATTATAATGAGATCGCTATATCATCTTTGTAATTCAAACATACAATTACCAAAATCCCACTGCAAAATCAGAATTTTATAACAATTTCACAGATGTCCCCTAGATACATTGACAGTGCGAAATCATCTCGACAATAATAGCTTTCGATCTAAATCAGAATTATACCCTCTTCTAGTTAACATGAGTTATGACTTATTACGGACAATACAAGTACCCCAAACTGGAACTAAGTATCCCATAGTGTATCAAAGTACCCCATAGTGGCGTACATCGGCCGACATCTAATAGCCCCTGTTCAACGTCCAAATGACGTGTCAACGCGTTGTCACCTCAAATACGAATGCGGTATAATAGGGCTGTCATGAATCGGGAAAGTTACGTGTAAACACAATCGGTATGTTCGTGAATGTACGTCGCGTTGGACGGACATGAATGTTAGTTGATCGAACTTGAATCCCATGTGTGTAAATCTTGTTACAAATAATTTCTAAGTAAACTTAATATGTAGTATGCAAATATTAAAGTGGGATAGATATTGATGTAAATGAATGAATGAATGAAATGATTAGGTTTTACTTTATTTGTATTATTTTAAGAGTTCTATCCATTTATTTTTTAGTCTATAAATAGTATAACGACTAACAAATATATAAAATACTAAAAACCCAATAACAAAACCCTAACAAACCCCACAAACAAGACTTTATAATTACCAAAAACAACCAATGTTTTTCATATAACCCTGTGACTTCCCATTTTCCATGACTGACAGACACTAGGGAGTACAACGCGTGGCAGCCCTATGCATAGAGATGCAGCGATGACCGCAGTGTCTGTCTCTTTCTAACGCGTGGTGTACAGCCGCCTCTCTGTCTATTGATATTTATTATAATTTTATGCGGCGTCCGCACAGCGCTGCGTCGCTTTTGTGTATTAAACGATGTCCTTATGTAGTTTTTGTTGCATGAGGGGATGGTTAGATGGGTTTTACAATAGCCAGTTTCGTACAAAATACTTGTAACAGTATAGTCTGCTGAAAATTAATTGTATCGTCGCGTTGATCGGAGACTGTTTTAATTTAAAAATAGCTATTTGACCGGTTTTATAAAAAGAGTATTAAAGTCTTATCTTACCCTTTTTCCTACTACTATAATAAATGTGAAAGTTAGGATGTTGATGAATTTGTAAACTTGGGTGTTTGTTAGTCAATCACGCCTTAACGACTGAACGGTTTTGGGTGAAATTTAGCACATAGGTAAATCATGACTTGGATTAGAACATGGGTTATTTTTATCCCGGAAAAAGCCGTTCACGTCAGCGGAATTGGGAGCAAAATCTCTTTTTATATGTATCAATGATTATTATTTGAGTATAAGAGTCATAAAACATCATAGTAATAATTTGGTACTAGTATTAATAATTATGTCAATTTTTACTTCTTCTTCCTAATAAATATTATCTATTGCTTATAAATTATTCCGTCTAAACAACATACATTTTGAGTACAGAAATCATATAAATACCGCGATAGACCTCACAAACGTCACATTAAATCGCGCGTCGGTTCGCCAAATGTGCACGGCACATTACAACCGCTATCGAGATATCGTCGAGCTGCCGATGAATATGAATGAGTTTTTTCAACGGATCAGACGGTAGATTTAATCTGATCATTACTGAGTGTCAGTTGTGTGTAATTATAGTTGTCGAGTGCGGTGGATAGGGTCTGTAATATTTACATATTACTTTATAATGTAATCGGTTATACACTTGTAAAGCAACTTGAGTCCGGATATAATAATATTGGGTGAATATATATTATATAAATAGAAATAAAAAATGATAAAAAATGTTTTAGAGGTATTCAGCTTTCCAATCATTAGATCAGTTAGAATTAAGCATAGAGATATGATCTAAACAAAATAATGAGAACCACATACACAAGGTGGTAGGTTTCTCTTATATGGGAGGCCGTCTACATCGGTACCACAGCTTTGTCTATTTCTGCCGCCAAGCAGCAGTGTGTCAGCGCTGTTTTGTTTCGGTTTGAAGGACATTGAAGCCAGTCAAATTACTAGGCATGATGAGAATTAACAAGTTGTCTCAGTATGACAAACGCAGTCCAATGCCATGCAATGAATTGTAATTCAAAGTTCTGTGTGGTGGTGTATCTGCTTATGGGCAGGTGTGGCGCTTACCATCAGACGCGACATGCTCGTTTCACCATTTAAACTAATAAAATAACTCGCATCTGAAATTCTTGGAAGCATTTAATACTAATAATACTAGCCCTGTGTTATACACATTCCACTGCTGGGCACGTACCTCCTCTACTGAATGAGAGGGGTTAGGCCTTAGTCAACCACGCTGGCCTAATGCGGATTGGCAGACTTCACATACCTTCGAAATTCTTATAACTTCTCAGGTATGCAAGTTTCCTCACGATATTTCCTTCACCATTATAGCAAGCTTTAAATGATATAAATATACGCGCTCTAAAACTGAAATAAAATTATAAGCAGAATATAAAACAGAAGTCAAAATTACAAAGAAATCGAACAACACGCACCCGCGGCACGCGCTTAATATATTTCACACTGAACACAATAGCAAAATGAAACAAAAAATTCATACATATACGTGAAAAAAACCGTTGAAAAGTTGTCATTCTGAGTCAGTGGAGCGTTCATCCCCGTGCCGTTTGTAATAATACACTATTATACCGTATTAATAATAATAACGGCGTATTATTAAAATCATTATTACTATTCCGCCGGGACCGGTTCGCGAAGTAAACACAATTGACTTTTGCCGTTTGGTTGGCTTCGAAAGATTACCTATTTAATTATAATGACCCTTCAAATACTTTCACTTCATTATTGTACCGTATTTTATAAGCTCTAATAAATATTTAAACTGGAATACCAAGTACAACTTAGACAATTTACAATTTAGATTTGATTATAATAGTTCAAAGGTTTACTTGGATCTATGGTGAAAATTTATTATCAACGAAAATGCGAAGGAATTTTCGAATTCGACGCGTACAATTTTTTGTATCCTGTTTTCCTTTTTGAGTTGGTGTTATTTATGTTGAAATGTTATTATATATCGATTAAACATTCAAACGTAGTGTAGGGCGCCCGGCTACACGGTGGACCGACGACTTGAAAAAGATGGCAGGCAGCGGATGGATGCGGGCTGCCCAAGACCGGGATGGTTGGCGCTCACTTGGGGAGGGTTACGTCCAACAGTGGACGGCAATAAGCTGAGATGATGATGAAACATTCTACCACCAAACAGCATTATGTAAGGAACGTTGTATTCCGGTTTAAAGCAGATTGAACCCAGTAAATTACTAAGCGATAACGATATATTACATTACTAGCTTTTGCTCGCGACTCCGCCTGCGTGGTCTGCTTTTCCCGGGATAAAAAGTAGCCTATGTCTTATTCTGATGTATAAGCTATATTATTTTAAAGTTTCATTAAAATCCATCCAGTAGTTTTTACGTGAAAGAGTAACAAACATACATCCATACTTACAAACTTTCGCGTTTATAATATTAGTAGGAAGTAGGATAGGATTGTCGGGTGCATATAAAATAAGACATAGTAAAATACCCTATTGCAAAATAAATAACACAAATAATCTTATAAAATAAGGGCTCTCGTGCACTTGTCTCAAGCACTTCGGACAACTGAACCGATATGAGCGTAAACATCAGTCCGTCACGCGTCCGTCCCTATTATTTCTTGCTATCCACGCGTTAAAGCATGAACGACCTAAAGTAATATACACATAAATAAAATAAATCAATTTTACGCCAGCCCGTGCCGTATTTACGCCGGTATTTTATTATTCCGGCGTCACATCTAGCGGAAAATCGCGACGCCGACGGCCCGAGAAAGTAGGAAATGTCGTTTTATTGTACCAAAGTATTGTTTCGGCGATTGATTTTTGAGAGCCGAGTAATTGTGGCATTTCCTATTTGCTTCAATCATGTTCTGCAGCCATTATCATTAATATCACATTGAAAAGAAGTATGACACGATTCAAAACTGGCAGTTCTGAGTCTACGTTATTTCTGAGCCTTATTAACCTACCTGAATATTTTATGTTTTTTTAATCCCGTCAAAAATGAAGGATTATATAATTATTAATTTAGCTTTGTCTCGATGTGTGTGTATGTGTGTATCTATAATGTGTGTAGCGACTGAACCGATTTAAATGTGTTTTTTTTCTTATAAGCTGATTTAATCAACATATTCCATAACTATGAAGATATGTTGAGCCGTTTAAAAAATAGATGTTTTTCTAATTGACGTCATGATTTTTTAACTGTGAGGTTCTTAGTAGTGTTTAGACTTTTAAAGAGTCTAGATTTAGTTGTCTATTTTTTCAGTCTAAGGTTTCGTCAGGAAATTAAAATGTAAACTATTACCAGACATTATGTTGAATTAAGGATAGTGTCACTCCTTTGTTTAATATGAATTATGTTAATATTAACACAAACAGGATATAGTTATATACACGTGTGTTACACGTAAATTTTTTTGAATTAAAAAAAGTATATCTTTTATTGAATGACGAGACAAGCAAGTCGCTCGCCTGATGGTAAGCGCCGCGCCTGCCCATAAACAGAAGCAACACCACACAGAAATTTGAAATACAAAGCACTGCATGACACTGAACTGCACTTGTCACCCCGAGACATAAGATGTTAAGTTTTATAATGGTCAATAATATCATTGGCTTCAATGTCCTTCAAACCGAAACACAACAGTGCTTGCACACTGTTGCTTGGCGGCAGAAATAGAAAAAGCGGTGGTACCAACCCAGACGGCCTCTCGCATACGAGGGACGTACCACCTAGTAAAAGTCCATGATATGAAGATATTATTTCTAAAATAACTCTATTTCTTTATTTTGATAAAATATTCCCACAGGTAAACCTGTAACAAATTTACTTAACGCATTTAGTAAAATAAAAAGAGCCTCTCAATATCAAAATGAAATCTTAATAATTTTATCCTACCTTTAAAATATTACATATTATTTATATTTCACTTTATACTTTACCGCTCATTCGAAAGACTTTTCGCTACAGGAGAACGAGCAAGCAACTCTAGCGTTGCTTTAATATATTTATTTTCAATCAAAATAAATCACGACATAAATCGAGAAATTTCAAGTACCCTACAAAATATTTATCATCAAGGGAAACGAAACAATACACAAAAGGGAACATATTCTTCACGGCAATCTTAAATCACCAGCCGTCCCCAAGTATGAGAACACAACTAATAAAAGGCTGCATATCATTTCACTCTCAAATGATTCCGAATACACTATTAAACGTAAAGCGAAGCACCTCGAGTTAACACGCCATTATTTGGGTCCAACACAACACCCCCCATTGCGTCACAACGTTCAGACGTATTGACAGAATGCCTATAAGTCCATACCTAACAATGGATTTTATAAGCATATTGACCCATTTCTTTGATTGTACACAATGGTAAATCGTCAATTAAATTTAAATTCCGAACGTGGGAAACGATCGTATTAAGTGTTGACTTCTATCTTGTTATGGGCGGTTTTTTTTTATAACATGAGGCAAAGGAATGGGCGGTCTGTGGTTTCCTTTATTTTAATTGTGCGACTCCTTATTCTATACGTCTTTTGTTGTTTTTATTGCATACGATAATTTAATTTTCTCGCGATATGTCAATGTGAAGGTGACCTCATTGAACCTTTGCGATCAGATTATTTGCACGAAATGCAAAATATTTAGCTCATATTTCGGAGTTTATTACATTTTTCCAATATGTAACTCTTTATTTGTACCTTTTGTACTTGTATTTAATCGTGTTTTTAGATGGATGACACAGGCGAAAATATAACAGAAAACTCTTGTTTATAGGACGCGTCATACAATTTGAAAAGATAATCGTATGACACGGTCTCATAACTTACGGTTTTTGTTTATATTCTTGCTTATATCATAAGAGAAATTCTCTCCATTTAAAAAGGATTCACCTGTAAAACAATGGTCTACTTAGTCTCTATATTTCTTCTATTTAATAATGATTATAAGTGCATTAATATCATCATAAGTGACTGATTATCGCCTTATTGGTTTGGCAGAGTACTAGCGCTGAGAGCCATGAGGTCTTGGGTTCAATTCCCGGTTGGGCAATCACAATTTGGGTTTGAGTTTTCGATTCGATTAATGACACACGAATTGCCAGGATTAGAACATGTGCCGGTGTGGGCGATAGGCTCGCCCTCTATCACATCATAGGACAGAAATAAAACGAAAATTAAGAATAACCGTAGGTGCACTTGTTGTACCTCTGCCTACCCCTTCGGAGGAAGCGTGAGCTATGTATATAAGTGATTAAAAACTTCAATTATACAATTACATGCCGATTGCCAAGAACTAAAACACACCCATCAATATCCCTTACAACACGCGAACGTCATTTAAATTGATTAGAAACTGCAAACAAATAGCGTGAAACAAAAGGAATCTATACGAGCATACTAGGTGCGCATTTGTTCGCTGGCTAAGCGAAACGTTGAAAACATCCGAAGAGTGGAAGTCACCCAAAATATTGAGTCGCAAAGTGCCGCCTTTCGCACACAATAGACCCAGCAGGTTGCCTTTTGTACCGACCCTCCGTTGCCTAACAATGGTACGGGTAATGCACTGCTTTTTTATATTGTGAACATTAAAATTGCGAGTGAAGTAAACGAGACGTCTTGCGATTGTGATTACGAAGAATGCATTCAAAGGTACCTAATGAACGACGCTTATCTTAAAAACTGTTCATTAAGATATTTAAAGGAATTTTGGCGGGAATTCTGACAGTGCAGTTCATCGCTTATTTTAATTTATTTCATAAACTAGTTTAGAGTTGTGTTTGTTGTATAAAAGTGGTGTGGATTTGTTCAATAAACATTGACGGTGATGAACAGTGTATGGAAACATTGAAATAAGTGAATTAAGAATCGTACTGAAAGGAGTTAACACCAAAACTCCGGCAAGACCTTGAAATCGACCGCACCGGTGTTTCATCGTTCTTGTAAAAATAACTTGAGAATGAATTATACTTGACACTGGCTAAATGCATAATACTGCGAAAGCCATAAATAAAAAGAAGAAGAAGATATTTAAACTTAAGTATCTTCGGTGCGGAGTGTTGAGTTACTGGCTTAAGTTATAATTAAAGGAGATAAAGTTGTTTAGATAGCCGTTTATAATAATTTTTAATGTTCGGAGGCCCATTTTAATGTTTCGCAAGTGTGGTAGGTCCCTCGTATGCGAGAGTCCGTCTGGGTTGATACCACCGCTTTG
This sequence comes from Amorpha juglandis, assembly GCA_949126905.1. NCBI lineage: Eukaryota > Metazoa > Arthropoda > Insecta > Lepidoptera > Sphingidae > Amorpha > Amorpha juglandis. The sequence continues at coordinate 9,894,140 of OX421386.1, read as the reverse complement.
TCTATTTCTACCGCCAAGCAACAGTGTGCATTGTTGTGTTTCGGATGGAAGGATATTGAAGCCAGTAAAATTACTGGGCGTTGAGACTTAACATCTTATGTCTCGGGGTGACGAGCGCAGTTTAGTGCCATGCAGTGCTTTGTATTTCAAAGTTCTGTGTGGTGTTGCTCCTGTTTATGGGCAGGCGTGGCGTTTACCATCAGGCGAGCGCCTTGCTCGTCTCGTCATTCAATCAAATTAAAAAAGCCCAAATTGCTGTCCCCTACCTTAACACTTAATCGTTCCCATCGTTAAGGTCGGTAACACGCCCATGGCTTTCAGGTATTGTGGATGTTCGTGGGCGGTGAAGATCATTTGCTATAGGTGACCCACCTGACCGTTTGCAATATTCTACTATGTAAATGTTATTTGGAGTTATAATCATGTAATACAAGCACCAATACAACAGTCAAATTATACGACTAGGTGACCTGCGAATACTTCGTCCAGATAGTGGTCAGTTTTAGTTATATAATAAAGTGGTCCTAAATTAACAATACAACAAATTGAGTGATAGAGCCACGCTGTAGACAGTTTTGTCTATAGCGTGAATGGGCCGACTTGACCGGGTCGTTACGACTGTCTCTATAAAACCGACGTAAAGTAGCGGCTTGCTGCTGCGTTTCATACGTTGATTGAGATATCTGGAGGCCCAAATCCCCCTTCCCTTCCCTTTGAGTTAAGCAACGTGCCTATGATTCTTCTAGTGTTATGGGCGTACATGGGCGGTGGAGATCACTTACCATCAGGTGACCCGCTTGAAAAAACGAAAGGTTGAGTTGCATTCTCTCGAGTTTGCAAACCAGACCTGGTTTCCAACTTGCGACTTTCATCTCGATAGTCCGCACTACCCCGCTGAGCTACGCTGCTTAGAGACCTTTAAATGTAGAAGAAATAAACACATGGCGTAGGTTTTGTATTAGGGTTCTGTAGATAATCTTTGGCTATGGAAAATATCCTTATAATATTAGCGTCTAATCCAGACGAAAACAAAGATCACATATTCATTTACATTTATTATGGCATTAACTTCATAAATTTGAAATAAAAATAACTTAAACGGATTTTATCACGGTTTTTTTATTAATTTCGATCCCAACATTTCGAAAGCTTTCAGCCTTCGTGGACTGGATTGGGGGGACGGGGTGAACGAAGGCTGAAAAGCTTTCGCAACGTCGGGATCAAAACTATAAAAAAACCGCGATAAAATCCGTTTAAATTAGTTTTATTTCAATGTGTAATATTCGCGTACACATAATCATTATTAAATTCATAAACTTAAAACTAAATATCACCATTATAATTTCAGCAATCCACTCGATCAATACCAAGCCCCTTTATTTGCGCGCACCGTTCAACATGCCGTGCTTTACAAGATGGCTCGCTAAATAAAAAAATTCTCTCTCTAAGCTTATTGAAAAGTATTCGCGCCCCGCGTTCACGGCATCTGAACAAATATAAGATAATTTTTGCGCTCCACCTCACCGGGTATTTAGGGGATACCTTTCATACTTTTTACGGTTCCGTTTGACGTTTGGGTACACGCTGTGCCGAACGTTATAATGTAATTTATTTTGCATTGAAAACATATATGTCTAGTATGAAAGTGGTTTGCGTCATGCTTTCTAAACTATGTTGGCAAAGGGGTATCTAACGAACAGCTTATAGGCTAAGATGGAACTTAGTTTTATCTACAGATGGTAGGTGGTAGGTGATAAGGTCCCTTGTATGCGAGAAGCCGTCTGGGTTGATGCCACCGCTTTGTCTATTTCTGCCACCAAGCAACAGTGTGTTGCATTGAAGGACATTAAAGCCAGTGAAATTACTGGGCATTATCAGGGTGACGAGCGCAGTTCAGTGCCATGCAGTGGAGACGAGGAAGACCTACTAGTCAGCGCCACGCCTACCCATAAACAAAAGCAACACCACACAGAACTTTGAATTACAATGCACTGCATGGCACTGAATTGCGCTAGTCACCCCGAGACATAAGATGTTAAGTCTAATAATGGCTAGTAATTTCGCTGGCTTCAATGTCCTTCAAACCGAAACACAACATTGCTTACACACTGTTGCTTGACGGCAGACATAGACAAAGCGGTGTTACCAACCCAGACGGCCTCTCGCATACTAGGGACCTGCCACCGTGTGAAACCATGTTTACTTACAATAGATGTACTAGAGTATACTAATGACTATAGAGTAAACTAATAATGTACCTACATTATGACAAAGAAATAAGCTCGGCTAAACGTGGATGTGGGCGTAGACAACTCTGGGATATCCTCCGGAGGGATATCCGGGGATTACAGGCCTGAAGGAGTTGTATGGAAACGGTCACGCGCTGTCCTGTCGCGGTCGATACGTCTAAACGTACCTAAAGGTACGATTCCATACGAAGCGGATATGTAGATAACGTCTCACGTCGCGGCCCCTTGTCTCAATCGCACACCTTAAAACGTATTATTAAATTCATAATAAGTTAATCAATCCATCCTAATGTCATGAAGGTGAACCGTGAAATTAACCACATAGTTGGTTTAATTGTAAAGTTTAATTAAAAACTTTTGTACTTAAACTTTCTCGCAGTATGGATATTTTGTAAAGAAATAAATTTTAGCATGTATTATAATCTGGGTAAGCGCATAGTTCCAAAATATTTGATAAACTCAGGACTGTTTTTCAATCCCCAAGGAAATTATTTATCAATACAAGTACGTGTGCGGTGTGATAGTCACACCTCTCGGTGAGGCGTAATGGCACCGAAGTGTTAATGCACCTTTATGATCTACAATTTTAGTAGTCCTCATTCCTCAATATGAGTAAGCAGTGACGAGTCCAACATTTTATTTTGCTTTTTTTTAAGTTTCAAAGTAATAAGATGAATCGTTAAAATACTAATAATATCCAAATAGAGAATAAAAAAAATTTTAGACAAAAAGAAAGTATCCAATACCTGTCGCACTGGGTAAATATTAGTGTCAATTATTTATAACCATAGATTAAAAAATACACTTAGGTTGGTACCTTAAAATCCTTAATCTTTTTAAATTCAAACCACAAAAACTTTAAGCCTGCAAAAACTGGCTGTATTTACAAAATTAAAATTAAATTCACCATGAAAATTCGTATTTGGAACTAATCGCGTGAAAAACGCATTGTGGACTGGACATTGTCTGTGTGCATGCACAGGCATACAAACAAACATAATTCACGAAAAGGGGTTATTTACTAATTGGTGTATTAGAGTACAATCACGGAAACAAGTCAATCGACGTGTGTAATTCGAATTAAAGGACTGTTTACAGGTTCGTACTTTGCGTCGAGGTTTATTTTTTACAAACGGACAGAGCAGACGGGTTTCACACATGGCCACACTTCATGGCGGGCCCCGTTTATTAATAAGTACACGTCTATTCGTGTTTTACCTAGCTATGATAAGCTAAATCTTATGTAAAATGTATAGAAGTTATTTAATAAAAATATTTTTAACAATTAAGTTCACGTTTCCTTCGAATTACGTCGTCTAAAAAAAATTGCTGAGGGTTAAATATATTGAAGACAAAAAATCAACAACGCTTTTAAATAAATACAAAATTTATTAAAAATTATTCACGATTACAAATTTAATGATTCGACTCAATAGTTTTGGTGAATTAATAAAATAATCACACTGAAATATTCAACCATGAAATCTGTTGTTTCTTGGACTTGTCCTCCATTGCCCAGTGGAATGTTATTACATATCCTACCCATCCTATACTTACCATCGCATAGGAATTTGTAATATCAACTGTGAAGAAGTGCAATAATAGAGAGAAAGAAAAAGATGAAGAATTAGAAAAGATAAGGAAGATAGAGCCACGCTGTCAATAATTTCATATACAGTATGAAAAGGCTTGACTAGTGTGTCCGACTGTCTCACAAAATTCTAACAGAAATTAGCATCTTGCAATTGATTTTTGTACGGTAAGCAAAATAACCGAAGGCCTAAATCACCCCTCCTCTCCCCGATCCCTCATTTACCTCTTTCGTGTAGGTTGGTGTCTATGATTCTGGTATTGTATCGTGTGCGATGAACGTCGTATACTATCAGAAGACCCACTTGCTAGGTTTCCAGTGCTATAAGTGTGATCTCACGATTTCTCCCCAGGGGGCTTGCCCCCTGATCCTAACCCTTTTCCCATCCCTTTTTCCTTCCCCTCCCCCTTGGCACTTTGGCAGGCCGGCATGATCTTGCCGACCTACGATGGACACATTGTTTATCGTTGGTCGACACTATTCTTGGATTGCGCTACACTTACCATCAGGTGTAGCGTAGTAACTTTGCCGAGCCCGGATAAAAAAAAAAAAATGACAGAGCACATATAGGCGTTTTCGTAGCCTGAATAACGAAACGAGCAGGTCACTGGCCAGATGGTAAGCCATGCCTGCTCTTGAATAGAAGGAACACCATACAGAACTTTGAATTACAAAGTACTGTATGGCATTGGACTGCGCTTGTCACCCTGAAACATCAGATATTAAGTCTCACAATACCCAGTAATTTTCCTGGCTTCAATGTCAAAATCGGGATACAACAGTGCTTACCCACTGCTTCCTGGCAGCAGAAATAGACACAACGGTGGTACCAACCCAGACGGCCTCTCGCATACGAGAGACCTACCACGAAGTAACTTGTAGCATAGTACAAAAACAAATTAACAAAAAATAAATATTCGCAAGAATTGAAACCTTTATAGATTTAATTATTCTATTGTATTGTGTATTCTGCCGTTAATTTTTGCATTCAATTAATAGACAAATGGAAATAATTAAGAGAAAATATTTAATTGGATCGACCCATTGATTCTTGTTAGCGCCATCTGCACTGATGTCTTGTTAAAAACTTCCATTTCATTTGTCGCAAAACTTCAATCCTTTACAGAAATAATGAATTTTCTTACAATTCTTATAAAAAAATCGAGTCGACTTTTGAACGCGCATCTTGTTATGATTTGTTGGCTGAACAAGATCCAACTCGATCAGAAGTGAATTATTTAAATGTACTTCACAATATACAATTTATGTTCGTTTCATTTCAAAGTAATGTATAGATACATAAATGTACCTAAGTAGATTAACTATTTGTTTTAATTTAAGTAACTGCTAAAATATGTTTCTGATTTCACACATTGCTAAAATTGCCGCTCAACCTCTTTTGCATTACTGACTTTACTAAACCATCATTTTTGTTTTTACTGACAATCTATAACTGATATACAAAAATTAGAACAACATTTAAATTAAATTAACATTACGAAAAATACTGTCAACCACAAATCATAGACAAAAACTGGGAACGTCATTGGATTTAAAAAAAGAACATTCTTCGAACGTGGCGCGCTTTCTCGGTCCATCGGGCATTCCGTCATGTGCCAGTCACCGCACAGCGCAGACCACCGCGCGGCCAGCTATCGGGTTACCGTCTATCGTCTTACCTCGCCTTCCTGCCCTACGTCTAAGTTACGAGTACGACGTTTGCCGAGCTGTCATACGCGTGTGTGACAGTTGGTACGCAAGCCTGGCCGGCTTTTTGGTTTTACTTTTTCTTTCGGGTGGCCTATCGCTCTTTTTAACAGGTTTGTCAATGGTAGCTACATTCTAAATTTGATTTGACAATATTAATTAATTATCTACCTCTGTATTTAGAGACTGACGATCAATTGTATTTATGTATTCACTTTCATGAGTTTCTTCTTCTCAGTCGCTATCAAAACAATATGTTACAATAAGTTACCATGAGTATTCGTTTCAAAATATTATTATGTATTCCATGTTCAAAATTTACACCGTAATTTCATAAAAAGAAATGTTTTTTAATTAACATTAATATTACGTCAGTCCTTTACCTACATAAAACGAAATCCAGCACCAAAGTGGCTATGAAATACGACTCTATCTTATTTTATATGTCAAAATAACTCTCGCGAACGTCACTTGTCTGTGGTAAAAAAAATTAAATCCACAAACGGTACGGTACGTGGTGTCGTTTTCAACGTGCACAATACGGTCCTCGTCCTAAAGGCTCGTTATAAATTTTAATAATCAATTTATCGCACGCCCTTCCGATCGCGTGTCGTCACTCGAACCTCGCCGCCTTTTATCATAAACATCGTTTGTATTGATACGTCATTTGTTTTTTATTAGTTACTTACCAGATATTTTAAGGCAGTAAGCAGTTTAAGCCGTATATTCGTCCCGCAGAGTCACATAGAACGGCTAAGCCACCGATATTATTCATTGTACCTTTCAGAATCGAAATCCTTTTTATTTTTTTTATGGCATAGGCCGGCAAACGTGCAAGTGGGTCACTTGATGTTAAGTGATCTCCACTGCCTATGTACGCCCACCACCAGAAGAATCATGGGCGCGTTGCCGACCATAAAGGAAAGGGATAATTATTTATTTATATTATATGTATTTTATATTATATATTTATTTATATTTGTTGTTTGCACATTTCAGTATTTATTTATAGATCTATGTTAGTAGATTTATGTATTTATCCGAAATTGTTGATTTGATTTCTTTTATAACTTTTATACACCCACATTGTCTCGTCTCTGCATCACCTGTAGGTCGGCTGTTAGATAATGCCTCTGGAATTAAGCCCGCTTTTATACATGTTTTGTATATTAAGTTTAAATAAATAAATAAAATAATTAGGGATAGGGAAGGGGAGGGGATTTGAAAGTTACATACTGAGTTTACAATGGTATATTAACATTATTGTTAAGTTATACATGTTTATAATACTTCATGTGATTGCAACTCTAGAATTCACAGCATGTGTTAAGTATACTTAACACGATACAATACATAAACAGTAATGTTAATATAATTTCTTATAACTTTTAATAGTCATGACACAATGTAATCAGTTTTATCATGACCGGGCCGATAGAGCTGGGGCTAATGTTTCACTGAATTTCAACTTGATGTGCCTGAAGTGGCAGATTGCTGTTGAGTCTCGTACGATGAATGAAATTAACGACGGCTTAAAACCAGCGTCTCCTTTCCAATCCACGTTCCTTTCTTTTAACGTCGGCAACACGTCTATGTTTCTTCTAGTATTTTGGGCCTTCATGGCAAGTAGAAATCAATTACCATCGAACGAAATACTTACGTGTTTGCTGACCTTTAATATAATATATAAAAAATAAACAAAAACTTGCCATCCATCCAGAATGATGTCTGTTATGCACCCACGTCTTTGAAGATAAATTTATCAACAGTATTTATTTAGGAAAATGGGTTTACGTTATTTTTTCCTGATGTCAATTAATCTTCACCAGGTATCATCAATCAACCGCGTGCTCCGCAACCTGGCAGCGCAGAAGGAGAAATCCAGCAACCAACAATCACCTTCAGACTGTTCCACGCCGGTATACGAACGGCTGCGGTTGCTCGGCACCCCCGGGTCAGCTCCCTCGTGGCCCAGGGCCCCGTGGCCCACGCAAATCGACACACGCACCCCCCCATACCAGCTGCACAGTCTCAGTCCAGGACCGCAAGCCATCGGCTGTAACGGAGGCGATATGTCTGTTATGAAGAAAGGTAGGTTAGATAATGGTTATTCTAATGATAATGGTTCAATAGATTTAAAAAAATGACAGGTTGCACTCCGGGAGTGCCGACAGAAGTAAAAACATATGTTTGCGCAACATTAGATTTATTAAAAAATATATATTAATCGGGAGTTAATAATTGTCGTATTATCGGTTGTTTAAACACTAGGCAAAACAGTTGTTATAAATTTTATTTATCTAGACGCGTTCGCGGTCTGCTATATTAACATGCATATATGCACACACTATAGCTGCGTCTCGTAACGGTGTCGCTAGTCCAGAGATTTTATCTCATCTAAAAATATGCGTACCGCGCTAAAAGAAGTTTTCACTTAATAAGTTATAGGAATACTAGAACGAGAGTAAAAGATAATTATCTGCATCAGTACCTACGCCTTTAACAGGAATAATGGCTTCGTCTCACTATCGATATTTAAATATAAAAAGCTATAATATGTAACAGCAGATTCAAATGAGATAATCGAATTAAAAAGATCGTATCAAATCAAAATGAAAGCTACCATATAACATCAAAACTATCGAAAAATTGTATGTAATAAATAAATTTTACAAATTAATTCGCGTTCAATTAAAATCCTTTCGACGGACCGGTGGTAGGTACCGCAGCGTGTAGGCAAACCACAAATTAATAAAAGCAAAAACTGGCAAAATCCACGCTCGGTCACAGTGTCTGGCAACGCAACAAAACTTTTTTTCTGCCAACATTGTGATAGTCGATTTGCGGACGACCCTCCGGGTAGAGGGGGGCGCGGTACCCGCCTACGGTACCGTCAAAAACATTACTCTGCCCATCCGGTTGGAAGATTTAATTTTCATTTTTATCTCAAACATCCCCCTTTGTAGTGGTGTGTATCCTGTATCCAATTAGGTGGCTTTGAGAATTTTTCTGGAACTCGTACATAACTGCAACGTCCTTTGGACTTATGGGATTTTTAATTAAAATTTGAAGAAACGGGATTACAAAAAGTTGTTGTAATTAAAAAAAATATTGTTTACTTTGATTTATAAATTTGTTCTGGAGCATGGATAAAAAGAAAATAGACAATAATTTGCGCCACATATGACATTGTAATGGTGCTGCCACACCGCTGTTATAAAATGTTTACAAACATTATTAAACATTTGTTAACATTTCGGAACATTTTATCACAATGTTAGATAATGTTAGTAAATGTTTAATGTTAGAAAATCTTTGTAAACATTTTATAACACCGGTGTGGCACCACCATAAGACATACATTATGACAGAAAAACACCATTTGTAGCTAATTAGACACATTTTACAAAGATAAAAAAGGATTAAGGCTGACTTGCCCAACGATCCTTCATCGTAAACATGTTTACGGAATGTCAAATCGTATGAAAATTAGACATTAATAAACATGTTTAGTGGCTAAATACGATTAAGATTTGTCGTCAAGTCGGTCTAAGTCGATTAATAAATGTAAAAGAAAGAACGCTTATTACTTTCATTCTTTCAATAATAAAAGGTTATCTGAAAAGTTAAATACATTTCTACCGCAGCTATTTAAGTACACAAAACATTCAATATTTTGATCACCATGAACGCTTTCGTTAATAATAATTATAAGGTACTTTTTTTATTTGATTGAATGACTAGACGAGCCCGGCGCTCGCCTGATGGTAAGTGCCACGCCTGCCCATAAACAGAAGCAACACATCAATCATCAAATAAAATAAAATAACTTGACAGTTTTACATCAGCCAGACTTATCCATAACAAAGCAAGAGAATAATACATAAAGATTTTATAATATAAAACGGGTGAAATAATAAAATCATAGAAATAAAAAGCGGATAAACCCGCGATGATACGACGAAGCCGCGCGACTCGCGACTCGTTGAGCGTGAAAGTGCCGGCAAACGTCCTGACACACACACCGATCGATCTGTGTTACCTCAATATTATTGTAATAAAACTATATCGTCAATGGTAACGCAAAAATACTAAAGAGCCAATACGTGAACTTTATGGTAGAGCATTTTGAATTTGTTTTTTTTTTCAATAAAAAATTATAACAATTATTTTACGAAAAATGTCTAAATAAAATATAAGTTTTACTAAATATCCATTAGCTAAATTTATATGATATTTAATGGTAAAAAAAAAACAATTATAAAATAGACTGTAGAGACAAAGGTCGCAGATGCGAACCAAGCCTCAGAGCATGCACTTTTCTAAGTTACGTAATGTATTTTTATTTTTAATTATCGCTTGTTTTAACGGTGAAGGAAACGTGTATAATACAGGGCTAGTATTATTATATCGACAGCCTCCGTGGCGCAGTGGGCGAGTAGCCGGCTGTGAAGCGAAAGGCCGCGGGTTCGATCCCCGCACCGAGACAAATGTTTATGTGATCCACAAATATTTGTTTCGGGGTTTGGGTGTTGTGAGACCGAAAGTCTCTCGTAGTTCTTGATACCCACAACACAAGACTCGTACCTTACTGTGGGGTCGGGACTATGTATGTAACTGTTGGGTGTATTATTATTATTGTATTATATCTTAGGTATTAGGGGTCAACTAAAATCAAGGATAGGTCGGTGAAATGGAGCAATATACTTCCCTTTTTTATTCAACTATGACTACTACAATAAACATAGCAAGCCACGAGGCCACGTCAAAACAATCGCCTACCTCGGGGCACACTTTGTAACTGTTTGCTGATTATTGTTTAGAAGCTTACTCTGCGTTGTACACGCTCATTATATTTGAATATTAGATTTAATTATTATGAAATACAAATAAGTCAGTGATTTCAGTTGGAAAATATTTATGAATGGTAGTCACTAACAAGAAATGGTTTACGTAATGTGAAACAATATTTATTTGTTTTCAATATTAACAATACTGTACTGTAGATTTTATGAACCACTGCTTCTTACTGTAACTGGCGTACTGGCCCTCAATGAGTCCTATTATTAAAAAAAAACTTTTTAATTGCTGGAATTTTAATTATACAAGAACATAAATACAAATTAAACTATACAATTCAATTTTAAGAGCGGTAGAGCCACGATGTAGACCATTTTGTCTGCAATGTCATGAATGGCTCGACCTGGTAAACCGACGTAAAATAACAGCTTGCTTGTTACGTTTTGTACGGTGAGTGAGATCCGGAGGCCCTTCTCACCTCTTCCTAATCGCTTAAATTATTCCTTTCCTTTAAGTCAGATAACGCGCCCATAATTTTTTGATGTAATGTAAGCGGGCGTTGGAAATCACTTCTACCATCAGGTGACCCACTTGCTCTTTTATCATCCTATCTATGAGTGGTACAGCCACGCTGTAGACAGTTTTGTCTACAGCATGAATGGGTTGGCTCGACCGGGTCGTTACCACTGTCTCACAGAAAACCGACGTAAAGTAACGGCTCGCTGCTGCGTTTCGTACGGTGAGTGAGATAACCGGAAGCCCAAATCCCCTCCCCTTCCCAATCCCTAATTATCCCTTTCCTTTAAGGTCAGCAACGCGCCCATGATTCTTCTGGTGGTGGGCGTACATGGGCGGTGGAGATCACTTACCATCAGGTGACCCACTTGCTCGTTTGCCGGCTTATGCTATAAAAAAAAACCGCTATCATAACAAAAGAACAGACAGACGGCGTAGGTTCTCTAATAGAAATAGTTGCCTTTTGGGTACGCATTCCTAAAAATACGACCAAATCCTTTAATTTGTAGTATGTATTACAAAACCTATTAATAAAATAAAAAAAATCAGAAACACAAAACTGAATATAAACAGATTTCTGTTTAATATGTACATCAAAAATCATGTTATCATACCACTTAAGCTCTCCACAATGATAAGGGTAACTAATTTTATTTCCACATCCCCTCATGGGGTGTATTTACGAGATGTCGCGGTCCCTTAATGGCTACCATACATCGCACGGTGTTGTCCACCACTTATTACTGATAGAGCTTTATTTGTAAGATATAAATGGAGGTCTCTGGTTCGAATCCCGGGACGGGTAAAAGTTATGTTGAGTTGGTTGGTCTCTCGTATGCCAGAGGCTGTCTGGGCTGGTACCACCGCTGTCTATTTCTGCCGCAAAGTAATAGTGTGTGTGGAAGGACTATTATGTTGAAACACAAACCGAAGTTTGAAGCCAGTGAATTTACCGGGCATTATGAGACTTAACATCATATGTGTTGGGGTGTCGAGCGCAGTTCAGTGTCATGCAGTGCTTTGGAATTCAAAGTTCTGATGTGTTGCTTCTGTTCATGGGCAGGCGTGGGTGCTTGGCATCAGGCGAGCGCCTTGCTCGTCTCGTCATTTAATCAAATAATAAAAAAAATGGTCCGTTTAGAAGAGTGGTCGTCACTTTTTTGTAGTCAAGGGCCACATAGTACAATGTGAGATATCACTGCAGACCGCACATTCGTGGGTTGGGCAACCAACCAATCAATTGACATATTTTTTTATGAGTTTTACAAAATATGTTTCCATCTCGCGTTCCTCTGTTTAGTGTCATGAAGTTACATGTACAAAATCAGTTTTGACATTGTCTACTAAAATTGCTTCGTCGTGGGCCGCATAAATATCGTCCACGGATCGCAGTTTGACTACCACTAGTTTAGAACGAATACCTTTCAACGGAAAACAAACATAAAACTAAAGCACACTAAATCACAAAACTAAAAATATGTCAATATCCTCAAGCACTTACAAAAAACTCTATTTGCTCCCAACTTCATACTTCAACCAACTTACAACATCGAACTCCAAGATTCCAGGTCAGATCTTTAAAGGAATGAGACAAACGCAAGGTCACACGACGGGAAGAATAAATCCATTATGGGGGCGAAAACTAAATAAAACGTACTGTATAAAGGAAAATGGCCAGACTGCCGTGTGATAAAACGACACCGGAGAGAGATGGCGATACGCGATATCGTATAAGTGCGAGGGAGAGGCAACGCCGTCTGGTCTCTCAAGATAAGCCGAAGAAAAATGTCGTAGGATATTTATTCGCGGGGTCCGTGGATAAATAGTTGTTATGGGGTTCAGTAGTAGTAAATTAGTGAGATATACGACATGAGTCCGTGTTGAATATTTATTTATTGGGTGCGTGAGTTATTGGTGCAAATCGGCTCGTTGTCGCCTCTGTGGTTTTAGGGTGTTGTTCCAGGAAACACTCTGACGTCATTATTCTTGTTGATAATAATTTATGAGTGTTGAAATTGTACGACGTTATGGTCAACCGGTGATGCATTAAAAATATTAATTTCGGTTCAATTTAGTTAACCTTTTGTTACTCACCAGTTTAGGTGGAAAACTCGTAAATAAATTTCTCATAAATTGGTCAGAGATGCAACTAGTGGCAGCAACCATGTTTTGCTAGGCATTCCATGATTTGATAGGCATCCCGTCATCCTGGGCACAAATTTCAATTCCGGGCAATTAATATGTGATATTTCGAATCGAAACCATGTATTGTCGGTTCTCAGCCTTAACACGCTGACAATAGACCAATGAGGTGATTACAATCATTTACGCATCAAAACATCAGTATCATCGTGTTATGAAACAAATCAGCTAAAATATGACTTATATTTCCCGTGCATACGTACAATAGACCAATGAGTTGATTACAATCATTTTTTACGCATTAAAACATTAGTTTCATCGTGTTATGAAACAAATCAGCTAAAATATAACTTGTATTTCCAGTGCATACGTATGTTCATCGCATAGAGGATAGATAAATGAATGTTGGCATCTTATTAGAAGATTGTAGACTCTTGATATGAAAGTATTGACTTTAAAATCTATTTTTCCTTTTAAAAAATAACAAAAAAATTAAGGATGTAGGTACGGAATCATTGGTACGCGAGTCTGACTCGCATTGTTCAGATTTAACATTTAAGGCAGACTTCCAAAGGTGGCGTCAAGCGATACGCGCAAACGTCATTGGCTACGTCATTAATTTACGTAGTGGTCTATTACTGCACAAACGTGATACGCGCGTTTGTCGGTTAAGGCCATGCCACCACCAAAACGCCGCGCGATCGATGTTTTTAGAGGCTATCTAGTCATTAGTTAAAATAAATATTGTTTAAAAAAATATACAATATATTTCTACAATCTGTCAGCTTTACTTTGTTCGATTTAAATTCATGTTAATGCTGATATATATTTTTAAATTGTCGTTATAAATGAACCATAAAAATGAGAAAAATGCAAAGATTCCGTGCGTCTCCTTTTAAAGTACAGAATTTTTTCAAATGAGATTAACATCACTAGATAGGCTATTTAATAACGAATATTTTGCCCGTTTTAAATTTTCGAAAAGACCAAAACCTGATTTTTTAAATCAATTATTCGCTAAATACGTGCATATTCTGCACGAAAACTCACACACCAAGTACACGATTTAGTATGGCGCGAGTCAGTCAAGGTCGTTTGCTCACGGAAGGCCCTTAACGAGGCCATCAGACTGAAGATTTAAGTCATATATTGGAACTTCGTGCGCGGTTTTACCCTCATGCATATTACTGCTCTGCTCCCGTGTTTCATACGAAGTTCAACGCCATCCTTTACCCCCTTAAAATGTATTTTCCTAAAAATCGTTTCTTAACGGGATTCCCTACGTTTAGTAGTTTCTGAGATATCGTGATTTATCAGTGAGTAAGAATGGTGTTTCGCATAAATTTTAATATTTGCTTCCTTAAAACCTGGTTGAAATGCCTGGTGGTGCCAAAGTCCTTCCTTGACAATGTTAGATCGGTAGCCTCGAGCATTGAATCTTAGTGAAACGCCGAGTTTCCAAAATAGAATACTTCTCGATTTACATACGTACAGTTGTTTGCGTTCCGTAGGCAGTCAGCGTCGAAAAATTATCATGCGTTTTGGCATACCTCCATAATATTATTTTTCCAAGTTGCAGTATTTCTCCATGAATTACGCTTTATATTGGGAAAGTCTTGACGTTTTATTTGTTTTTTTTTACATTCGTTCCGTTTGACGAATCATTCAATACCATTTGTAGAAATTACAGAATCATCATCTTTCTATTAATCTTGTATTCACGAAGGAGTTAGAGAAGTAACTAGTGTACTTATGGTGTGCCGACATTTACGTCCCATGATGTGATGGGCCACCCAGTTTAACACCACATCGGGCAATTCCAACATCACGCATATTGATTGCCTGACCTAGAAATCGAACCTAGGATCTCGCTATTTTCGCAACCTACCACCTCCAGTATTGGCCACTAGAGCAATGAGACGATTATTCCGCAGAATCTAATTCCTAAACCACAAGTATTTCCTCAACATTTTTTTTTCTCTTTCTTTAAGAGCTTAGTCTAGCTTAAGACTACGTCGCTCTATACAACTGGAAAAGTTACTAACTTCTACGCCTTAGTGCTAATTTGGCTAATTTATAGAGTTTCTTAGCCTCTGGTGATAATGGGCAAGCCAAGACACTATTGCACCCACCTATTCCCTCAACATTTATGACGTAGGTAACGAATTAGCGCACGTATAATTACGCGTGTAGAGGATGTTTGGAAACCGCCCTTTACGGAGCATTTTCATGTTTTATAATCGTGTTTCATGCGTTATTGGTCGGCGGTAAACCCTTTGTGCACCCCAGTCGCTAACACACGGTGCGAGCTTTATGCACTCTAGTGTAATTAGACACCGCGAGGGGTTGACTGTTTTAGGACTAATATTGTGGAAAGGAAATGGATTAATTAGAATTATATAACAGGCAACACCGGTCCTTCTAGGAATATTGATGATTTTTATGTCAGAAATCTGTTTTTAAAGCGTAGTTAATCTCAATTATTATTCAAGACTGAACCATGTCATTATTTGCTCAGGCATCACAACTCTTATTGTAAATATACTGCATATAAGTTAGCCGCATTTGAATATAATTACATTGAAAATCTGCTTGTAATCTCTAAATAATATTTAATTCGTTCATGTCTAATTAAAAAAAACGTTTGGTCACCAAATGTAAATGAACGAATACCAAAACTACCTAGTATGAGCGTGACTTGTGACCAGGTTTCTAAAACCAAGTTCTAGTGAAGTCTAGCATCATATTAGAGCACATAAGCATGATGCGGTGAGGGATCGCTGTAGTCGAAACGACTAGGAGGACATTGTTATTATTACTTATAAGCACATACATGGCCTTATTTATCGAATATTTATTATAATGATTTTATTTAATTACAGCCATTTCAATTTCCCGGCACCGGCACCGGTACCGACTCTAAAAAAACCTCTAGAAATTGTATTTTGACTTTTTAGTCTTATTTTTTTAAGTAGATTTTTAAGTTTTGTTATTTTCACTAAATGTAAAATGAATTCACTAATGTCGCTATCAATTCGGGTATAAAAATTATCAGATATCCCCCAACCAGGCTAATTTCTATTTAGCCTATATAAAATGAAAATATTATACCTACATAAAAATTAAATACTTGCCAATTAATAAACACACCACCGTCCAGTTTAACACAAACCAACATCAACTAAACACATTCCATTTTGATATGCCCTCAAAGGGAAAATGAGTCAAAAATAATGTTTTTTTTTAATACACGCACCGTGTTCAACCGAACGCACATTACAACAGAAAGGGTTATACGTAATGAAGGCGGATTTAATTGCTATTTTACTCGCGTGTATGGATCCGGGGGTTCTAGGGACCGGGACGCTTTCATCCTGTTTCGGGATTTACCACGCAACAGGAACGGTTAGCTACTAATCGTTTGTGAAGCGTGGGCGTTACGCGTTATGGCTCTATATGTGAGAGGATTAATAAACGACTGTTTGGAATAAATTTAAGTAAAACTTTGGTAATGATTTGTTACGTTTACGCGAATGTTTCCATTGAAATAAAACTAATTTAAACGGATTTTATCGCGGTTTTTTATTTTAATTTTATTTTGGAACCCAAAAGACCATCAGCCAGACCTCAAGACACCGTGAGCTCCTTCTGCGTAGATCATCAACAAACCTTAATAATGTCTAACTGAAAGTAGATAATGTAACATTAACATTTCAGGACAATATATACTTCAGTCCACCCCGCGACCACGAAGACTGAAAAGCTTTCGAAACCTCGGGACCAAAATTAAAATAGAAACCGCGATAAAATCCGTTGAAATTTGTTTTATTTTAATAAAACTTTGGTAAATATTTTGGGACTTAAACTGGTTCTAAGTGTCTTTAATGGTGTCAATTATTAATAACACACAGTTTATAAAACAAAACCCAATGTTGATAATGTCGCGATATTTTTCGGTATTGTTCTTTTTTGTCGCAGTTAATTCCTTTTGGTTCCAACCAAATCTTAAATGTCGAAGAAAAGACCTTTTGAATCGCCTGCGTATCTTACATTGTATATTCATAATAGTGATTCTTTATTCACGACACGATAACACGAAAATTATAAAATACGTTCGTGTATATATTATAAATATTACACACAAAGGAAACTGGCTATTATTATTTGAGGCAAAGTAATTGTATTATGATCTTATAGTCTAAAATAACCTTACAACTGAAGCTGAACTTATAAAGAGAGTATTATACTCAAAATCTCTTGATATAAATTTGAAGATAAACTAATAAGGTCGCTAGTAATCATTATTTACAATTCATTACCATTTAAATATCGTAACCACATGTACCAAAATAGAAAGGCACCATTTAGGTACAAAGCAGACTACATCTAAACGGTAAAGCAGATCAAAGGACGCCGCGCCGCGCCCGCCGCCGTCGCGCTTTGAACCGACCGACGTGGCACGTACTGTCTGTATACATAGTAAACGCTACATATGTGCTTATGTGCTCACTTGTTTTGTCGGTTAATTCATATTAAATGGTGAAGGGGTTTTACGATGTAAATACTGAGTTTTCAATTACATTTCAAAAGAAGGATTATATCACAGTATAATAAGCTTACACTCAGCGATAGCTTACCGGGGACTTGTACGGAGTGCCGATATAAAAGTCTTGAGTTCGAAACCAACTCCAGAAAATAATTCTGACTTTTAAAATTCACGTATCCATTGTTTTACTTATAACTCGATTTATGCAGTTTTCTAAGGTTTGTAACTGCTTTAAAGCAGAAAGCGTTACAAGGCTTAAGCCTTTAAGAGAGTTGTGTCTGATAGCTCTACAACACACGGAAAGCCTTGAATTTTTTATCGATTAAAAGCCATTCTTCTTTATTTGATATAAGAATCCAGAATATAGGAATAGAAGAATAAAATATAAGAACATATGTAACTAAAAGTAAGGGTTCCTAATTGGTTATTAATATCAAAAAATGCGAAAATTTTTCAAGTCCTTAAATGGTCTTTAACATTTTTTGTAATACCATTTTGTAATAAATAAAATACATGTTCGCAGCAGACGTATAAAAACCTAATAGTAACGTCAGAAAAATCGACCACTTAAAGGCAACAAGACAAACATAAGCCACATTGTTTAGAAAAAAAAAGCGGGGCGTGGGCGGAGCGCCTCGCGCGCGTTAGTGCCGCCCCACCGCTCCTCCCACGATAAACACGTATGTCAACCTCGCTTATACGAAACACTTCCATCTACATTGCTAAAATCAATAGGCATAGATGATTATGGCTGTATGGTTCACTCTCTTGTGCTTATAGATGATTTTGGCTGTATGGTTCACTGTCTTGGTCTGTGTTTTGAGGAAATATTACCTAATGAAATAAATACCAATATTACCAGTAGTATTTACTGGCTGTAGTAATTGTCGTGGCTTGTATTGCAAGAAGAGATTACGATTGGAGTTCTTGAATGTGGTATGGAATTATATATATCGTAAATCAGGCGACATGAACATATTACTCTATTTGACGCACTCAGAAACGTCACAAAATTTTAAATAGCCTCTAATTCTTAATAAAGTATTTTCTGTATTCAGCAACGGAACATTATAGAAGCACATCGTATATAGTCGTATAAATTGACAGCATGGCCATTTTTTATTTTGCCGCCATAAATGAATGTACGTTAACTTTTACTAGATTTTAAAATTGGTGCGTAATACTTATTTCAACGAATGTTGTAGTATTTACCCACTCTATCAAATTATGATAAAAATACACACTTTAAATAAATTATAATATTCATGATAACCGCGTCATTCGAGATGATTTGAGCGCTCAAGCGTCGCGCCAAGCCTTTTACATCGGCATTCCAAAATTAAGCAAACTAAAAAGGTATGTACCTATACTATTTTAATTATGTTACACCTACATACAGCGAAACTGTAATAAAAATTATTTATATCCTCGTTTTATTTTAATGGCAAAGCATATTACATTAAATTTTGTTGTAAATCGCAAGCTCATTCGTAGTCCATTATTTCTCAAAATCTCATATTTCTCAACCATAAGAAGCTTAAAATATCTTTTGACTTGGCAACAATCAAGCCAAGTCATAGAGTTGATTTGATAATTCTAACACAACAACAAACATTTCCGTCATCATTCATTCTAGCTAGCATTGTCCCTATGTTTTTTTTAATGGCATCTGTTAGACATTATGCCAGTGTCAAGTTAGGCCTATGTTGATGTGCATTCAAATCTAAAAAAAATGTCTATGCTTACTAAAATTTCCATTCCAGTCGCGTTCATATTCATATCGATGTCGAGGTACACCTGAGCGCGGTGGAGCGTCCCCGGTCCTTTTCCCGCCGTTTTGCTACAAAATGGCAGGCACGTGACGAGACTCATGATTTATCTTTATTCATTCATAATGTTTCTAATTGTTTGAAACGTTCATATAAGAATCTGGTAGACGCTTGTTTTTATCATTAACTTTCTTTAGACTTAATAGTGCTTACATGTAATCATTGAAAAAGTGAAGTTAACTCCTGATAAAAACGTGAAAAGGATAAAATAAAATCAAACCGTGTTACGTAGCTATTGATCTGGTTTAATACCCTGATAAAGCGGCAGGTATCCTTTTGGGTCTACAAAGGTACCTTGGAGCTCAAGTTACAGTAGACCTATTAATGAATTAGGTACTAATTGTAAAAAATTACATTGTTCCTAGTGTAAATTATCATGGTCATGAAGGATTCCAAAAATTGAATTAATTTTCTAATGAGCATTAATATTTTCTATTAGTGCTTTTATTGATAGTAAAGCATAAAGTTTCAAATATGTCTTTTTTAAAACGTTTGAAATAGCTTAAAAAACCAGCGCGGCGTAATTCTCATTTAAGGGCTTTTAGTTGGCCTAAAGGTTTTTCGCCCACTTGATTGCCCATCTCTGAGAGTTTGCTTAAATCGTAACTAAGCTCAACCGAATATACTTAATAAAAGGCATGTAGGTACAGTTAATGACCGTTTTTGACGAATAAAAGCTTCGAATTATATTTGTGGGAATAACAATAATTGATATTAACTGTATATATTTCATATATAGTTTTTTACGATATAACCGTAATACCGACCGTAAAACCGATACAATTGCCGACCTGTAAAGGAAAGGGATAATTAAGGAATTGGAAAGATAATGGGTGATTTGGGCCTCTGCCCAAATATCCGGATGTAGTGATATCACAAACCTTATGTTTTTTTTATTATTTGATTGAATGACGAGACGAACAAGTCGCTCGCCTGATGGTAAGCGCCACACCTGCCTATAAACAAAAGCAACACCACACAGAACTTTGAATTTTGCCACTTTAACCATCTACACACAAAACCCTTTTTTGAGTGGTAGAGCCACGCTGTAGATAGTTTTGTCTACAGCATGAATGGGCTGGCTCGATCGGGTCGTTACCACTGTCTCACAGAAAACCGACGTAAAGTAGCGGCTTGCTGCTGCGTTTCGTACGGTGAGTGAGATATCCGGAAGCCCAAATCCTCTCCCCTTCCCAATCCCTAATTATCCCTTTCCTTTAAGGTCAGCAACGCGCCCATGATTCTTCTGGTGGTGGGCGTACATGGGCGGTGGAGATCACATACCATCAGGTGACCCACTTGCTCGTTTGCCGGCCTATGCTATAAAAAAAAAACAACATTTACACATCTTCATCCATAAATGTAACAACATAATAAACAAAAAATATTATCATAATACAGTCCTCTTATTTGTACACTCCCATCGACTGGTCTGTTACGAATGGACTATCAGAAATGATATTAAATTGATATGTATAGGCGGGGAGGAATGTTATTCCGCATACCTACACTATTATCAAGATATCTCACATAGCGGAACAAAACATGTCCCCACTAGGACGGCACGGGGGAATCGCGCCAAATGGAATACACGACACGACGACATTTTTGCGATAAGGCAACACCGCGCGCGTTTTGTTTATGGTCTCACCGCCATCTTGAATATTGGCGCGAAATGAAAGTACGTTTTAAGATTTTCACGTAAATAAATTAAGTCTGATTATGTGACAACCAAAATATGTCTGTGTGGATAATATTCCAAAAATAGTAACTATGTAATTAGATACAATTTAGTATTTCTATATCCATTACTGAATAACAACAAAAACTACTAATAAAAACCTTTTGGAATACAATTAAATGAAGTATATTTACTGGTAGATAGACAACTAAGTGGTAGGTATGCGTGAGGCCGTCTGAATTTGTTTTTTTTTTGCCGTCAAGGAATTATGGTAAGCGTACCTGATGGTAAGCGCAGTGTATTAAAAAAAACCAGCGACAAAAAATGAGTTTATCGGTGGTGTCCAGAATTATGCCGGCCTGTATAAATACTTATTCACGCTGCGAAAAGGGAAGAAGCAAATCGAGGGTACTGAGAGGGGCCAGACGGATGACAATTGCAATTACAGGGCTACAAGGGTATACCCCTATACCCGCCCCAACCAACCATCAAGTCATGTCCCAAGCCTCAAGGGAGAACCCACTACACTGGCTTATCCTGGAACGCGATCCACACAAAGTGTGTGGGTCACTATGACAGGTTTTAACACCATGTGTACAGTGGTCGCTATCCGGGTGAATATGAATATCCTACCACCAGCTAAAGTTTGAAATAAAATTAAAATTACTGCGAATTACGAGACTTCACAACTTATGTCTTGGGATGACGAACGCAGTCCAGTACCACGCAGTGCTTTGTAATTCCAAGTTCTATGTGGTGTTGGTTCTGTATTGGCATCTTAGCGCTTTCCATCAAGCTTACCTGCTTATTTCGTCATTCAAACTAATAAAAAAAATGTGTTATGGAGGGCCAAAGTGTAACCTATAAAATATCAGAGAACTTGTAATAAGAACTAATTACTTTTATTAAAACACAAAAATATTACAAAGTAGACATTTACAAAATACCACAACATAATCATATTACGGAAATTAGATATTTATATAATGAAAAAAAACCGCGATCCCTTATTAAGTTGACTGACTTTGTTAATTCGCACAACAAAACATGTGTAGACGTTGAGTGACACTGAATAGAGATAAATAGAGATAGAGAGCGGTGTCTATTATCTGATACACATCTCGCGGCTTCGGCGTAACACAGGGTTGTCACGCGTCAGATTTTCATAAAGTCATTCTTAGTGTGGATTGCTTCATCCATCGGTTAAAGAAATCACAATGGTGCACTTTATTTATGGACTGTATTACTACTATCAAAATGTCATAATCAATAGATTTCCTGAACCATTGCTTGTAACTTTTCATTCATAAACGTTACTATAAAGCCTCAATGCGCGCGAACGCATAATAGCGATATCTGTACACGTCATTGGTTAGTTTTTGGCGCTAAATATAATCAGACCAATCGTGTACCCAGAAATCTACAATCAGCAAATACGTTTTGTTTTTACACAAGCTAATCCGAAGATATATAAGAAGGCAAATCACAGTAAAGTGTTGCCATGGATATTTTGGATTTCGTCCCTATCCAGAAAGCCCTTAGTGTCCTATCAACAAGATGATTATTAATATAACACTTAACGTGGCAACCCTGGAGCGGGAAGCATAACACACCTTCATGAAACATTAATGTTGCGCTGACAGATGGGCGCGCGATACAAAATTACATTTTACCCGTGACGAGATACATTTTCATTGGACGTTTGCGATACATTTTGGGCAGTCGCAGTTCTCTTTCTCTCTCAGTATATTATTGTAAGCCTAGATATGTAATACTATTGGATTTTATGGGAATTTACATAGAACACCGAAACAAGTTAATTAGATGTATAATTTGGTTTTGGATGACAAAGTAATAATGTTTTATGTCAGTCACCCAGCCTATCAACAATTTGATCGGACGAGCCAGGATGTTCCAAGTAAACGTGTGTAGAAATCACAATAACAGTTCGATTCGTTAATACTGCTCCAACATTTATTAAAGTTTATTCTATTATCGATAGTTGAGTTGTCAGATTGAACAAATAGCAAGCGAGGAGTCGTCTTATATGCTGGAGAAAAACATTTATTTAAACGTGATAGATAATGCACCTATCCGTTTCAGATATACTGGGACAAAATTTCCACGTAATATTTCCGATTCAAAACGTTACTGTTGGGCTAAAAATGTATTATTTATTGTTTATGAGCTATTCATAAAATATTGAAATATTGCCAATAATGAATATAATATTACAATAATCGCCATAAAGTCCAATAATGGGTAAAAATCGAAATATATGCACATATATTTTGTTATACATAACACTTAGGCTTATACCTAATAAAAAATACTTTATTGCCTATAAAACAATTAAGCAATGGCTGACTTATGTAATCCTACTTAATTAATAACAAAACTCTTTTTAGTTTGATTCTCTTTCGGG
Organism: Amorpha juglandis; assembly: GCA_949126905.1. Taxonomy (NCBI): domain Eukaryota; kingdom Metazoa; phylum Arthropoda; class Insecta; order Lepidoptera; family Sphingidae; genus Amorpha; species Amorpha juglandis. Next base: position 9,870,654 of record OX421386.1, on the reverse strand, counting down.
TATAAGGTACTAGTTAAACCGTTCATCAGTCAATCATATTATTATACCGATTTACATCATACTTTGTTCCTGGTTATTTTGTAATTACAAGTCCTTCGGTTAATTAAACCAACTCTCTGAACTTTTGAAATAGCCAGCTTAAAAAACGTTTTTTTCAAATAATTTTAATCATTTGCATTCCGTGATTTTCTATTCACCTTTTTGACTCTACTAGTTAAATAAATTTCATCAAAATATTTACTATAACAGTTAGACAAAATCGATTTTAGAAATAGCACGAATATCGATTTGTTTGATCAACATTTCACTACTAACCGCTAAGCAATAAGTTAATAGCGAAATAATTTTAAAAGCGTTACGTAATCATGTGGATTTGCATCGGTTGGGAGTGAACCGTTCCCGGGACGGTCGCGGGAGACGCTGTAAAAACACTCCGCGCCGCGACTCTTCCCCGCGCTGAGCTTCGCTACCACGAGAACTCACTAGAACATACACTAAGCATTAATATTTTCATTTCGCAAACATATTTAAATTAATTTTAAAAGGCTCGGTCAATTTTCAGTCTCTACATTACTACGATTTTGGGTACAGTGCTACGAATTTGCTACGCCGTAGAAGTAAGCATACAGCATTGTTGAAATCATCTAAAATGCAAGTGATGGAATGATACAGCAGTTACCTTCGTAGTTTATTCTGGAATGATACACAGAAAGACATTATGTATGAACTAGAGCGATATCTTCCTTAACTCTAACCAGAAATCACCAAAAGATAATTCGATATTCATTTCCTCTCATTAACCAATTGAAATATCACAGGTATCTGAAACTAAAGTGCACCTCGGCACTCCATTATTGGCCGTACATTTTTAAGCTTGCGATAACGGTATCACTGGCAGGGTTACGTGGTAGGCCGGGAGCGTTATCGTCAGTTTCTACATGAACGCCCCCGTTACGGTGTCCCCCCTCCCCTGGCCCCCGCCTGCGCCCCTACAGACCCCGGTGGGACCCTCCCGCTAGACAGCGACTGTGAGATTTTGACACTTATAATTTATTCGCCTAGACGACAACTAGCTAAGTCTATCTGCATAAGATGAGACGTGACAAGAATTATAGGGGTTCGTATGTTAACATTGATTTGCAAAATAAGAAAATAAATGGTGAGAAATGTTATTGTATCTAAAATCTTAGATAAAGGTTCTATAAACAATGAGTTAGCTGGATGAGTGTTTTTCTATTTACAGTACTTATAATCTTTCTCAAGTCGTATCACAATTTCAGGACTCTCTAATTATCATAATTATAAGCCTCTGATACCATACTTCAGTATCTGCGCTGTCGCGGGAAGAATTAAAGGACGAGTGATTAAAAAAAAATAGCCGTCTTAAATAGCCTTATTACAATATACATCGTGTTTCAGAAAGGTGTCTTCAAATTTAAGCAACGTATAGTGTACGATATAAATATCTCCATGTAGTACCAAATCCGTTGACATTGCTAGGACACAAATAAAGCATTTTCTTTTTTATCAAATGAGTAACATGTCAATATTTGTCTTGCAACCTTGGACAACACAACAGCTGAGCTTTTGTCTTACTCCAGTATTTATCCTACAGTTATTCTCGCTGACGCACTTCACGTAATTTATAGGGATGTGATCGATGTCATTAATGTTAGTAAATGAGTGTTTAAAATTAACGTGAAAATTAGCGTGAAATTTTAGGATCCCTAGTTTTTGCTACTTATAAATATGACCATGCCTTTCTATAACACGTTGTTTACATAGCTTTGATATAAGCTACTGATACTGCTCCTGAACTCAAGATTTATGCAACTAAGTAACGTCATGTACTAATCCCTAAGGTCTAACTCCTCTCACTAATGCACGAGGCATGTGCATAGCAGCTGGGCGTTATATATGTAATACATGACTATTAAAATTAAACACTCCTCATCCCAGATCCCATACACATGTTCCGATAAAGGCACTTAACATACATTACCAAGGAAATTTATTAAAAGCCTGCTTATTGAGTAAATATTCCTAGATCTCATATTATTATTGCATTTGAGACGCTGCCTGTGTATTGATTGCCCTCTAACTGATTAAATCATTTACGTCCACATGGTATTGAAATTATTTCATAGAATTTTGAAATCGCCAATGTTTTTGGATTTATTTGAAAGATTTAATGATACATTTGAATATCCAAAATGTTTCATTATCGACTTATTTATTTCGGGTCTGGATGTGTTGGATGTGGATCACCACAGAGATCTTGCTGAGAAGTTCGGACCAGGTATGATACGCTACTCATAAAACTAGGTCTTCGCTAATATACATTTGATCGAAGAATTTGAATCATTTTGATCAAAGATTTCTATTATGTACAAGTGTAGATGTTCCTATGATGATACGATTCCGTTTTTTATTTTTTTAAATAGTGTGTTTTTTTTACTATATTTATTTTTTGCTGTCGTACATCTCTGATGTTGTAATATTACATTTTCATATTCATTGATCAGCAATTACTATTGCTATGAAAAAATTACAAAGATCAAAAACGCATCGTCTGCTCTCAAAGGGTAACTCAGAGAGAAAGCGGAGCTCCTACGAGTACCAGATAACAAAAGCGGACACACCGCGAAATAATTTACTTTTATAACTATATAGGTATACCTCATTCAGTACTTAAGTTATCTACTACTTTGCTATAAAAAATATTTTTGAGAGGAATCAGTGGTTATTTTTTTTAACTATGCAGCATATAACATCGTAGAAACGATATTGAAGTTTAGTAGAAAAGTCATTATTAAGTCAGTATTTACTTCTCTAAATCTTCCATGCACTTTCTTAATATTATATAGCAAAATTTAACAAATGTAGTGTAACATATTTTGGGACGGAAATACGCTCGGTAAAATGTAGATATACTGGTTACACCTCTGCCTACCGCTTCGAGGATTACAAGCGTGAGTGCGTATTCTATTTTATTGTGTTGCAAATTAATTGTTCAGTATATACGTAACCAGATTTCACAATATACCTTACACTTTGCAGGAGTTCCATTGTACTTACTTTATAGACTACAATTTGTCCAACTACATATAATTTGAATTCTACAAGACAACAACAACCATATTCACGTAGGTATATAATAATGTATCTGCATGATAATCAACCCTCCCTTTCGCTCAGTCAGGTAAAAAGACAAAGCCACGCCGCCCAAAAACGTTCTAATCAAATTGCACGAGATTATATCACAAATAAATTATGGCGACAATAATTCAAACGGAAAGTTTTACCCAGGAAATTCACAATAGCCAAAATGGGTGCCGGTAAGTCGCGCCAAGCACGATTCAAGATTAAAATCCACAACTCGTATAAATCCAGCGGTTATCGTTTGTTTGCTAAATTATAACGGTGCTTGCTCACTTGACGGTGGTAACTTTGCGGCTGTAAGACGGTTGGATCGAACTCCTTTAAGAAGTTACGAGTAACTCCTTTGGAACGTGAAGATCTTTGATTTTTGCGCGTAAATTGATTTATGTTACAACTTTATGCGTATAATTAAATAATTGGAAATTTGGTCGGGATCTATTTTTTTATAGCAGGGTACGGCTAAAGGGCATGTGGGTCATCTGATGGTAAGTGATCTCCACCGTCCATAAACATCACAATACCTGAAGAGTCATGGATATGTAGTCGACCTTAAAGGAAAGGGATGATTAAGGAATTGGAAAGGGGAAGGGGATTTAGGCCTCCGTATATCTCGCGGAAACATACCGCTACTTCACGTCGGTATTCTTTGAAACAGTGATAACAACCCGGTCGATCAGGCCTATTCATGCTGTAGACGAAAATGTCTGTAGCGTGACTCTACCACTTTTAAAATAGGTACCTGTGTAATTTTTATTTAAACGGTTTAATTTCCAAATTGATCAACAAAAACCATAAATGTTATTGATTCAAGTTAGTTGATCAAGTAAGGAAAGTCTAAAACATTAATTTACTACCCTAGCATTAAAGTCACTCATCATTTTGATCGCAGGTGACGAGCCCTTGGAAGGTCTCGAAGGACTGCACTCAGATGAAACGGGATCGGGAGACAACTCTAACGCTGGTTCCAGCGGTGCTGATGACGACGCTGCAAGACTTCGACTCAAACGCAAGCTGCAGAGGAACCGGACCAGCTTCACGAATGAGCAGATTGACAGCCTTGAGAGAGGTTAGTTGTAATATCTATCGCTGTACTTGCACCACTGTTCCTGATACATAGCGACCATATACATATACATGGTTGAGGATTTCAACAACACTGTCTACCACGTGTTACGAAAGGATCCTTCAGTACTTTGGGCACGTAGCTCGTAGGGATCCGGCCAATCTTGAACGACTCCTAATGGTTGAAAAGGTAGAGGGGATACGATCGCGAGGGCGCGTACCTAGCCGTTGGTCTGACCAAATAAAAACACTCACGGGGCTCTCAGTAAACAACAGCAATGAGACATGCCAAGGACAGACAAACCTGGAAAGAAATAATCCAACAGATGCGAAGAAAATTTCAGGACGGACACGACCTTCAGAAATGAAGATGCCGACTAAGAAGAAGAAGAAGATACATGGTGAAATAGTGTCTCGTTGAAGCAAGTCGTGTTCTGAGGTCAACAAGTGTATACATTTACATACTAAAAGTCGGCATAATTCTGACGACCATCAAATGACGTAACGTCTTTAATAGTCGACTTTATTCTAATTGACCTGCACTGGATTTGCCAGTATACGCAATGTAATCACATTGCCAAGTAACGATTAAAAAATCTACACCGGCGACTGGTGACGGCGAAGATCGCCAACCAATAGTAGACGGGGCGACTTAGCACTTAAAAACAAGGTTGGATGAAAACTAAATAGACAGTTTTCAAACTTAAGTGACTAACTTAAGCGCGGCCAAGTTAATACGTACGTTTTTTAGCTAGGTTAATTAAAACTGAAGATAAATTTATCTAGGCAGGTTAGAACATTATAGTAATAAAAAACAGGGTTGTAATATGTGGTACACACTTTATTCCACACAAGCCTTATCATTTCATGGTACAGTTTGCGGATCGTATGCAAACGGAGTCATTGGCCAGTCGAGGTCTTCGAGTCCAGATGATGTCCAGGTGATGTCGGGGCAGTTTCCACTCTACACGACGCGAGGCAGCACAAGTAGCATATGCTAGTTCAGCGACTCGGCGACAGAAAAACGCGCGCCGTGATGCAAGGGCACGGAGTAAGCACTCCGTAAAATGTATGGTGCGCCACGTTGTCGAGGAGTTAGCACTCTCGGTGCGGTGTAAGCAAATACATGGTCAAGGTGCTCGCAGTATTTGCTGGTGCGGTGTACACCCGAGTACAGTAATACCCCGGACTTACGCGATAGGTGGGACCGAGCTATAACCGTGTAAGTCGAATTCGCGTAAGTCGGGGTACAATTTTGCATGCACTTTTGAGTGACATAATTTGAGTTTATCAATAAAACACAATGTACGTAAAACAATTCAACGCGGAACACGTTCGAACCTGTCGTAAACGGACCACTAACATGGCGGAATGGGAGAGTTGACGCGCGCGGCCATCAAAAAGAATAACCGCGTATCTCCGAATTCGCGTAAAACGGGGTAGCGTAAGTCGGGGTATTACTGTACTGTGAACCTGGAATCAGAGTTCCGCAACGCAAACCTAGCTTGCATTCCGAGTAGCATACGAGCCCTGATACACATACAGGCAGCTAGTCGCTATATTGGTTACTCAACTTAGCGGGACAGTATGAGGCAGTAGTCACCGGCGGAAGCTAAAAGGCGTGTCGGTGCGATGTGCCGCGTTATATGCCTTACCACCAGTAGTGGTTGTTAGACACGCCCACCACACGGCTGGAAGTGGAAGATCGTCCCCATTTGCTAACCACTTCACTACGTGACTTTTTATTCTTAAAATGTCACAAAAGTATGAGTAACATTTTTCGCTTACAGAATTCGAAAGAACACACTACCCAGACGTGTTCGCTCGTGAACGACTTGCGGCTAAGATAGGACTCCCGGAGGCGAGAATACAGGTGAGCCTCTGTACATTAAATTGATAGCTTTAAGTACATATTCGTTTTAATGCCTATCCACACATCTGCTGACTTTTACTTTTTGTTGAACTTTTAATTTAAACTCGAGAATAACTGTTTGCTATATTGCCATATTGTAATGCGTATTATACAGTACCTACGACCGCTGTGCTGAGGTCACGAGTTCGATCACCGGGTCGGTAAAATTTATATTGGGATATTCCGTCATGAAATGCTCATTATGATTCCGGAGTCTGCAATCGTGCCTATCCTTCTATATTCCTTTCCTTTAAGGTCACACCCATGATTCTTCAGATGTGGGTGTCCCACGGGCGGTGGACATTGTTTACTATCAGGAGACTCCTTGCTCATTTACCAACCTCGGCTATAAAAATGTAATATATTGTAAATACCCTTAGCACTAGACTCTTACCGTAAACAATAGTATGGTAGTAGTTAGCGCGTGGAGACCGCGCGTTGTGTTAACCTGACCCGACGTTAAGGTGTGGTTCTCGAATCGGCGTGCGAAGTGGCGGCGCGAGGAGAAGATCCGCTCGCAGCGCCGCAGCCCCGAGTGCGGGTACGCGCCGCCCGCGCCGCCCCCGCCGCACCCCGCGCACCCCGCTCACCCCCCGCCCGCGCCCCTCGCCGCGCAGGTCGCACACCCCGCGCACCCCGCGCATTCCGCTCACCAGCCGTACCAGCCGCCGCTCAATGTTGATACTTACAGGTAAGGAATGGAGTCTCTGAACTATTTTCTTTTTGAAGTGATAACTTCTTATAGGAGGGTGAACCGAAACGTTCCGTAACGCGAGCGGTCCATCGACCAGCCAGCGTTAGCCGACCTCCCTGGAACATCGATAATTTCGAAGTCCCAGGTGACGCCACACAGTGACCAGTCGGCTTGGACCGGATTTCAACCGGACTTTGAATGGACTTTGGCACGACTTTGGCACGACTTTGACACGACTTTCATACGACTTTGATACGACTTTGACACGACCTCGACACGACTTCGACACGACTTTGACACGACTTTGACACGACGTTGACACGACTTTGACACGACTTTGACACGACTTTGACACGACTTTGACAGGGCTTTGACCGGACTTCATAACGTAACGCGTTAAGGGAAGCCAGACAGAGTGGCGCCGTAACGTAACGCTTTACGGCGCCACTCTGTCTGGCTTCCCTTTCTCTCACGCATACGGTAGCAGTAGGCAGGCTCCTTCGCTCTCACTCTAACCCACATTAGTTTAAGTTATCACTTCTGTCGAGCGTCCCGGGACGCACACTTTTTTTTTATCCTGGCTCGGCAGTCACTACGCTACACCTGATGGTAAGTGTAGCGCAATCCAAGAATAGTGTCGACCAACGATAAACAATGTGTCCATCGTAGGTCGGCAAGATCATGCCGGCCTGCCAAAGGGCCAAGGGGGAGGGGAAGGAAAAAGGGATGGGAAAAGGGTTAGGATCAGGGGGCAAGCCCCCTGAGTAGAACCGGATATACACTGGCTGACCCTGGAACGCGACCCACACAAGGTGGGCCACTATGGCAGGTTTTAGCACCAGTGTACGATAGTCGCTATCCGGTAGGATACAAGTATCCTCCCACCACCTACTATCCAAAGTTTTTGAGTGGTAGAGCCACGCTGTAGACAGTTTTGTCTACAGCATGAATGGGCTGGCTCGACCGGGTCGTTACCACTTTCTCACAGAAAACCGACGTAAAGTACGGCTTGCTGCTGCGTTTCGTACGGGGAGTGAGATATCCGGAAGCTCAAATCCCCTCCCCTTCCCAATCCCTAATTATCCCTTTCCTTCAAGGTCGGCAACGCGCCCATGATTCTTCTGGTTGTGGGCGTACATGGGCGGTGGAGATCACTTACCATCAGGTGACCCACTTGCTCATTTGCCGGCCTATGCTATAAAAAAAAACATTAAATCTACCAGCAATGACCGCAGTGATAAAATCTAGCAATACAAAATATAAAAAGGTATAGCATAAAGTTAACCACTTTGTCCGTCTATGGCATACCTCTGAAACTTATTTCGTCTACTGCCCACTTTTGGAATCAATTTCTAGGGTCCTCCCGAAAATATTTTAAATATACCTAGTGTGTCATATGAGTCACCCTTTTTCTGAGTTAATACTTACATCCCCAGACCCTTTACCCCCCTGAAAGCTTCCAACACCCACAAGGGGTCGTTATCGCCTACTTTGAGAAGGACTGGTCTATGAAATCGTAGCGGGTGACGAATGGACTGATTTAGATGCGGTATTTGTTATTTGAAAACTCATTTAATAGACAGTGTTCTCAAGTTAGGTAACCCTATCCTAATATTGCAGCCAAACCGTCTGCAGCTTCGAACTCCTCGATAATAATCATTAACAATTAAATTTGTTTTTTTTTTTTTCAGTTTTTGGAGCTCATAGTTTCAGTTTTGATAGGTAGTTTGGTTACAGATAGTGATCAGGGTCTAATGATAGAGTAGGAATGTGTTAAGAGAAACCCAACTATTCTAATAACGCGCATGTCGAGGATTTCAATGCACAGATTAGGTTAATTTACAAATAATATTCCAACACGTTACTGTAGTAATAACCATTTTTTGATTTTTAGTCCTCTGACGCCGATGGGATACGGCGGCGGCATGGTATCAGAGCCCGTATGCGAAGGTACAGACTCAGAGCTGTGCAAAGGGGGATTTTTGGGCTACCCCCGCTACGAGCTCGGCTACAGGCAGCCCACGCACCCGTACGTCAACCATCATGGCTATCAGCACGAACCAGCCTCACCACCACCAGGTAATAATTATTGTGTTACATAATATAAGAGTAGAGTTTTTGAGTGGTAGAGCCACGCTGTAGACAGTTTTGTCTACAGCATGAATGGGCTGGCTCGTCCGGATCGTTACCACTGTCTCACAGAAAACCGACGTAAAGTAGCGGCTTGCTGCTGCGTTTCGTACGGTGAGTGAGATAACCGGAAGCCCAAATCCCCTCCCCTTCCCAATCCCTTATTATCCCTTTCCTTTAAGGTCGGCAACGCGCCCATGACTCTTCTGGTGGTGGGCGTACATGGGCGGTGGAGATCACTTACCATCAGGTGACCCACTTGCTCGTTTGCTGGCCTATGCTATAAAAAAAAAAAAAAAAAAGAGTACAAGTAACCTTTTAAAAACATTTACTCTTTGTAACCGACTTAATTATTACTATTTGCCATTGCACATATACTTACGTGGTTTTCCACATTTTAACCCACTGGCACGTACCTATTGCTTGCTTTGCCAGACTATTTCTAGTTTATACACAGTTGCAGACAAATAGTTGATCATAAAAAAAATACAAAAGAATTCAATTTATTAGACGTACTTCGTAGGTCTAAGTCTGGATAGGTAACACCCCTTTATCTATTTCTGCCGTCAAACTGTGCAAGAACTGTTGTGTTCCGATTTGACGAACATTGAATAAAATTATTGGATATTATGAGATGTGGGAGCGACGAGTGACAGTGCAGTTTAATTCAAAGTGTTGTGTGGTGTTGCCATACCATCAAGCAAGCTACCAGCTCGTATCACCATTCAGGGTTTATTTGCATTTTACAGATCTTGGGGGTCTATTAGGTGCAGGCGTTTCCGTGCCGCTGGCGGTTCCAGGACAGGACTCGCAGCAGTACTGGTCGCGCCTCCAGTGACCCTGGTGGAACTAGCCTCTCACGTTCAATTTCAACATGCTGTCCATTACACAACAAATTCTTAATTTATTCCCAACTCTCCAAATAGTAGCGAAAAGTATTTTTTCTCTTGTATGTAGAAGAAACTAGTTAAATTTATGAACAATGTAAGGACTGCGGTGTTATGAAATACGTATATTGTGCTGGTCGATTTAAGTGTTTAGTGTTTATCATTTTTATACTTTGTTTTCGCCTAGATTTTTTGGTGCTTAACTATGATCATGAGTTGAGAAACAACTTTATGCCTGACTGTATGTTTATTTACGTTTAAAGCTAGTGAAACATTCGATATGGCCTCAACACCGGAAATAACCATGCGCACCAAACAAATTAAATTTGGGAGTTGTGGGTGATGATCCCCACAACCGCGCTCTAAATCCGCACCTGAAGAACAATGGATAGCTACTTTGTATATAAATAAAATAAAAATGATATGTTCGTTGATAACAGCATCAATTGACAGCTGGGCCGATTTGGTTATTTTTTTAATTATTCGTAATAATCCAAATAAGGTTTATATATAAAGAAAAAATGGAAAAATAGTCCGGAAAATAGGAAATTTTATGAAAAACTAAAAGTGCTTTTTTCTATGAGGTTTTTGGATAAATCCAAGATCATAACTCAAACGATGTATATGCGTAATCCTTTTTTTGTTAGGTTTCGCAAAAAAATCCTCATCATAATTCAACTGAATCAATTTTGTTGTCATGTAACCGATTGGTAATGTATGAACGACTTGAATGATTGGAGTCATATTCACACCAAATAGTTTTTAGTCGACATTATGGTTCATAACTATATAACATCATGCTATGACCAACGGGACTGGAGCAGTAGCATGCACGCGGGTGAAACCGCGAGGGACAGCTAGTATAGTCTAAAGAATCAACATATCCGTTAGATGCCACAAATCACGACTAAGAGCACAAAAATAGGCTCAAATTGTATTTAAAATAGTCTAGAATATTTCATTATTAAAAATAATAGATTTTTCTACCAAAATGATAGTAAGATGCACATATAATGATGTATCATCTCAACAATGTAATCTAAGTGTTAAACCATTCATAAAAGTAACGTAAGTAGATGTAAGACTGTATATTGTAAATGCCAAGGAAACATTCATTTTAAAATGCGAATTCATTGTTGTGTAAGTTGTTAGTGATAATAAATTGTAAGTATAGGTGAACTCCAAAATTACTTAAGCTTTTTGTTCTAATGTACAACAATTCATTGTTGTTTGATTACAACTCAAGAAGTTGTTCGTTGTCAGTTGTTGATGGTACTTTTTACTCCATTGTAATGTATACATTACATATTCAAAACGCGAATTTAAAACAAATAACTATTTAATTTTGATTCGGCAGGTCTAGATTGATTTTTATTTACTCTCAGTACCTATACCTATCTCCGTGTGGCATGTACAAAACTAGAAATGAAAAATTTTGAAAACATTATGAAAAGATCTAAAACACTGCAATCAAGTGTAGAGTTTGTTTAAGTAGAGTTTACTTACCACTCTTTTTATATACCTGGTGATATCACGGCTTAATGCCAGGGTCCGCTTTCCCATCTTTATTTGATTTAGTATTATGAGGAGATCCGCCGTCTGACCCACACAACCCGCAATGGAAGCTAAATTTCACCATTGCCTAGTCGGTTAATCAGCAGAGTGTACCGTGTACACGTAAGGTTGGCTATGGGTCCAAGATGTTGGTTGCGTACTTACACTCTACTGTACTAATTTGACCACTACACTGTACTAATTTTACCACTGTACTGTACATAATATAAAAAATATGTTACGTACTCGTATAGCTAGGCCCTTTTATTTCGACACTCGAAAACATATGTATTAGTACGTTTTAATAATAATCAATTGAGTAAAAAAAATTGTATATGAAAACAGGGCTTGTTACTATATCAAATGTAAATATTTTTTTATCTATTGTTATGTGGATCCGAAGCATTGTAAAGCCTTAGATAAAGTTTGTCGTTAATGTTTAAGTTCCATACGCATATAGGGAGATAAATAAAAGGCTTAATTTAGAACTGAAATTGTGATTAATTGCAGATACATTTATAAATAATTTAGAATAATTCACAACTTTCACTAATTGAGGTATTCGTTTCGAATTTACTCTTAGTTTTAACGTGTATAGGTGATAAATAATTGTATTAAAATTGTGAATAAATGTGTGATGTCGATAAAACGTTTTAATAACATTATAATAAATACACTTTTGGAGAAAAGTAATCATCTTGTTTCATTTCTTTTGACACATTAGTAATTGTGACTTAAATAAGTTTCAATAAAACAATCAATATAGTTAATAAAACAACACTTCACCAAACTCTTTTTAATATTAATTAAAGCTTTGAACATTCTACAGCACTGTGCTTAGAACCGCTAACTTAATAGCGAATGTACTTAGACTTACACTATACCTATACTATTATTGCGGATTCGAGAAAATTTGAGTATGATCGGCTTGTACTGCAATGTCAATTCCGCTGTAAAATATCGTACGTAATGTACATTCTCGTAAAAAAATATCATATATTCTCAAAAATATCACTTGAAAAGAACACAAACATTAAATTCAGTTTTGCACAGTCAACACTTAAAACCTAAATTGAAATCTAAAATCATAACTCATCATTTAGAAGTGCGTCTATGTCTTTTAAAAGATTTTTATCAGAATTATCAACTTTATTGCTCTTTTGACAGCTAGCTACTATGTCAGGCACGTTTTTACCTAGATCTATGTCTAAATCGGAAATTGTGACGTCACATTCCTCCAGATCGTCACTTAAATCTACTACATCTATGGGTTCGCCCATCTTAGTTGAGTCTACATCTATCACTTCAACGTCCGTCGATAAATCGATGTGTTTGTCTGACATTTCTACACTAACTATTTGTACTTCTGAATCAGAATCATCTATTTTACTATCTACTGCTTCTTTCAACTCTTCACTACTTTTGTTTGTGCTAGATAACCTATTTCTTATAAGCCTAGGCTTAGCCGTCTGTTCACCGATTTTCACTCTTTTAAACTCAAAACAATTGTCGATCAGTTCATCATCTTGTATTTCGCACATATCACTTAGTTCAGATAAAGTCCGCTTTCTACTGTTCACATCTTCAGGGGGTTTGTGGTCTACTTTAGCCTGGGTGGTCGCCGACGGAGCATTGTGATCAACTTTCTTGTACACGATAGAATTACTCCGGACAACCTTGATTATTTTGTTCCCCGACGTTGTAATTGTCTCGTGTGTTGACAATTTTCTCTTTCTACTCAAATTGAGTGTGATCGGTGTGGAGTGTATGATAGCTTCTTTCTTCCTCGCTCTGATTTCATCTAATGACAACACTTTGAAGTCTAACGAGTTCCGTCTCTCCGTACCGGTCGGCTTCTTGCCCGACATCTCCTCGAGTGACAGCCTGTCGTATTTGTTGTTGAGGTTGGTCCGGACTATCTTGCGTTCCTTCGGTAGTTCGGCAGGTGGCAGCGCATCGTAGCTGTAGAAGGCGGCGGCCTCTGCTTGTATTTTCTCTAGGAGCAACAGTTCCTGCGACTTGGTTCGTGCGATGGTTTGCATTTCGTCTGTGGCTACGATCTTGGTGGGCGTGGAGGAGGGAGCGCTTTCATTATCCGACTCTGCAAGAACACATAGCGATCGCTTAGTTCACGGCTGCGCGAAACGTAACTGATTTTCGTAATTAATTTTGAAACAACCCGTCTCGATTCGCTCGCTGTGTGTTCTCACGCGGATCTGAAAGCGGCTCGCACTCAAGTATCGGGGTGGGCGGTCAAAAATAATTACAAAAATCATATTACGAAACATTTTTATTTACTCGTTGGTATATTAAACACAATTTCATTAAACAAAGCCAAAGTATAATTTTCCGTTCGGATAGTACTGCTATATCAGTTTAAATGTTAATTAGCTTAAATGAAGGGTCTTAAACACGCGTTATTAAATAAACATATTTTGAAATTCTTATGTAAGACTAAGATTAACATAACAACAACCCCATTTTATATCAAACAATAATCTTCAACATTAGCACAACTAAGTGATTACTCCAGCAGCCAGCTCTAAGGCGGTCAGCTCTCACAGGCGCGTGCTAATGCTGTGTAAAACTATAAATACCTCTAACTTTACACTCTACCCTCCACTCGACATTTTACTAACCGTTGAAACTATATGTCGAAACCAATTATTAATATCAAAAGTGCTTCGTGTTTTTTTTTTATTTAATTTTGCACACCAATACAAATTGTATAAAAATCCTCTAAACCATCGTCATACGTGGGCGCACTGCCGCAAATGCCTTCGCAAAATCCATATAACTATGACAAATCAAACTACAATACCCCACATTAACAAATCAGCTACTCACGACTTCATATTACGACGTTACGGTATATCAAAATTAAAGCATAACACTAGAAAAATCAATGAGCTTCCATTATTTACTCGATGTTATATCGAACAAAACACCAATTCATAATATTAAAACTCTGCAAAATAAATGTATTAGATACTATAACGTCGTAATATCCACCTGATACTGTGAGGACGGACTATTATCGATGTCGATAAACGAAACTAGGCGTGACCGGGGACGGGACATCTCTAGTCACTCACTCGCATTTCCTTTATCGACTCGATAACACAATAACTGTCCAATACCGACTATATCTCGTCAACCTAACAGAAAAATATTAACGTTATAACAATTAATCTAAGGATGAATAAATAAATTTACCATAAAAAAGAGAAAGGCTACATTACACTAAAAATATATTGCTAAATTACGAGCGAAACCAATTTTTTTTTTCGATGCTTTCAAACCAAAGCAACACATCTTTGTACTAATCCACTCTTTATAAATCCATCTAGATATCAATATACTTGCTCATATAACAAAATAAATGGAACAATTTTATATTATCGATTAGTAATCAAGTTCTGAATCAACTTAGAAATTTGTTTTAACCTCCATTATCGTACTCTACCGCTACTCTGCAAGAGAATCGAAACATTTATTTCCGTACATTAATAGTTTCATCATACATAAATAATGACTAGGCGTGCCATGTACCATAGACGTATGCTTTTTTTTGTTTATTTTTTGTCCCATACTCGTTTTCTGTTGAAATTTTGTAATAAATATAGGAACTTCATTTTCAGTGCGAAAATATTTAAAAGAAAGCTTTTTACTGAATCGATAGATTATTTTCACCCAATCATTACCACGCAAAATTACCGTAGTGCTGTTTCATAAATGTTAATATAATCGGAAGCATTATCAAATATTACCAAAAAACCGCTAAGCAAATACATGCCGTTTAGCTTATATCGTTAATTCAGTTATAAACTTGGTATGATGACCTTAAGCACGATGTTTTTTTTTACGGAAAGCACAGTTTTATAATTCACAGTATACGTACATTTTTATTTTAAGACCAAAAAACTACCTCTTTATTATAACACTGTGCTTTCATTTTTTTATTCTAGATACATTTTTTTTTTAATTTTAATATTTCTATCTAACTCTCACGGTGCGAATATAAAGTACACGAAGGCCGGCGACAGTGACTATTCATTACAAACTGCCAGGCCCTCAAAACACTCTACACACTAACATAAACACATTTTAAAGGCATAAAGCTTTTTTTTTATTTTTTTTTCATCTATACTTAATGAGTTACAATAATCGTGTATATATATTTTTATTTGTATTTTTATATGTTTATTATAACCTATTTATCATGTTTTTCTCTATCGTAGACAAAGATTATATCAACATCTATTTAAAAAACACAATTACATTTATGCATCGAACACCATGACTGACGAGTTGTTCGAACCATAACTGTAACGTAGACATTCCGATCGCAGTTACAGAAGGTTAGCCTTCGAACGCATTCCGCCGGTTCATAATACCTTCTGGCACTGCGACGTACGAAACGTACTCAAATGTTACACGTAGTATAAATCGTTATATAACAATATTACAGTAAATGAAAAAGCGAGAGATATTTATGAATCTAATTAGCTAAGATATGAAAGTGACTATATCCTCTAATTTATTGCACATACAAAAATACCGACATCGCTTTTTCTCCTACACAACGATCGACCGGTCGGGTCGAGAGAGCTACGAGCGTAGTGGGACAACGCCATCGACAATAATAATCTGCGATATTAAATAACAGATATTACAAACCAAAACATCCGGCTTCACCGGCGAAACGACGAAAACAATCCGTTTAAATATTTGCCATAAAAATGGATGCAGTTTCAATCAAATCATAAATAACCTTGGACTTGGTTACAGAACCGCATCGCATTACACCAGCTGCGCAATAAATACTATAATTGACTATTTACGGAGTGAAAACAACATTTTCAATAGTAACAGGCATGTTTAGTCACGCTGCCCATATTATTAAACAAAAACATAGAAAAATCTTATCGTAGCCCGTTGCATTTTACAAAAGTATGCAATAAAAATAATACTCTATTAATGGGCTGATGTAAGTAACATGGAGTACAATATGAAAAATAACAACATGTCTCAGTCTAAGAGGACAGGTCACAACATTCTTCTCTAATTCTTTTATAATTTCTTCTAGAGAGTTCTTTCTATCTTATAATATTCCCTTGCGAAAAACTTCTTCAGTTTCCTTAACAAATTTCTTAATATACTGCAAGCAATACTCGGTAGGAAACATTAATGAATACAAGTTACATAATGTTCTTACAAGTGAACAATATTATCAATCTTTTATATCATATAAAAACTTGCCAATTACATTTATCGGTCACTAAGAATTGAGACAGAATCAGTTGTGAACTGTCATCTTATCACATAAGTCAGTACTTTAGACATTTCATCGTGTATCGAACTATAAAAAAATACCAACTAAACCCAATATAGTTATATAAAAACAAAAAAACAATTTCACTTTTAAATTTTCAAAACAAATATGTAAAAATGTTAAAAGTGATTGAGCGTTTACGGTAAATCAGTAAGATCAGTAACCAGTAACCCGACGCGCGTCGCTCAAAAAATCTATTTTGCCGACTTTAAAGTACACTAAATTAAGTGACCATACGTTCACAAGCTCAAGCTCTTTGAATAATTTAGATTATGAAATGTCAAAGAGCCGTCGATTAATAGCTTTTAAACACATTATACGCTATTTTGTATTTGAATGCATGTTGTGTACTGGCTCGTTCGCGGTATTACTTTAAGAAAATGACGAAAATATCTCACACTGCCTCACATTCCGTATTAACGTCCAGGTATCTGAATTGCCGTCAGATGTGCACGTCGTTCCTCCTTATCGACATCCGTCGTGTCTATTATTACACTTGTCCAATATTTTCTAAATTTTCAAAAGTATCTGCGATTACAGCCTTAAGCCCGATGATACGATTTGAGAATGTGTGTCAATGCTTTTTGCACATAAAGTGTGACTACTTTATATAAATGTGCAAAACAATAGTACATATTGTATTCACGTGTTTAAGTAGCTTCGTTCGAAAACCGTGACTCAAGTACGTGTAGACAAGTTATTGCATATTGCATTGCGACTTATCATAATTGAATGCCGATCGATTGCGACACACTTTTGTTTTGTTTTGTTATCATAGATTTCGCCGTAACATTTGCTATGTCATTTATTTTCTGAAGTTGAATAAACTTTGTTGATACAGCTGCCGGTGTTATTTAATGAGTTTATTATATAGAGAATAATATCAAAGTGTGTCATAATCGAGTAAATAATTGTAAAGTTTGTCAGTAACAAACATCACACTTATTTTTCCACACAAAATTGATTACACTAATTCTAACGAATTCTTCAACAGTCATCCAAATAGATCAGCATATGATACTTCATCATTCAAACATTTGATATAACCGTTAAACTGAACAATTTCCTAACAAACCTTACAGCTTAATTAAATTACGTTCGCTACTCAAAACCGTGAAATTTAACCGTACACATCAACTATATGAATGCTTAGTCACGATTTCCACACAAAGGTACTGCATTGACCAATGTAAGGCTCGGCGCAGACGTGTCTACTAGTGTCTACGCGGACGCCTGTTCTCAAATCGTGTGCAAGGGGCTTAGTACATGTAGTTTCAGCACAGCCGCATACCTTCGTCGAAGTTGACGACCAGGGGGTCGACGGGCAGCGACGCGTACGGGTTCGGTGCCTGGTGAGGGTGGGGAGTCAGCACGCGTCGCAGTTCACCGCCTGCAGACAGCTGCAGGATGGCGGAGTCCAGCACAACTGTAAAATAAACATGGTTTTTTTATTTATTATTCGCATCATTGGTATAGTGGTAGCGTACTAAGGCTAAGAACCTTAGTACATGTAGTTGTGTAGTAGTAAGTGTGGTCCTAGGTTCAATATACAGGTAGCGCAATCACAATTTGTGTATCCGGTGTTCAAAAAATCACATATGAATTACCCAGTCAATACCGGGCACCAATGTGCTCGGTACAAGTCTGTATAGCACTGTACTGCGCTCGCCAACTTAGTCATCTCATTATCTTATTTCAATAGGATGATGAACATCCTTCCAACCAAAACACAGCGGTTCTTACTGAGGGTTTTTCCGGTTTCCGGGAAGTCCCCAGTAATTGAGTGTCTCGATTACGATTCATGAGAATTTAGTTACGGAAAATTCCGGTGTACGCCCATGTCACACGACGCATCATTAATGATTTCAATAAAAAGTTCCCAAAATAGTTAAAGTAGGCGTAAACAGGGGAAATTTGGGACCAATAATTTAATTGTAATATGAGATAATATTTAAACAGTTCTCGTGTTATTTACTAGAGCGCAATGGGTCGTGACTATCATGTCATAAAGATTACGATTACTTGATTTATGCATTTGTAATAAAATATATCACTAGTCTTTTTTTATCCGTGCACGGCAAAGTGACTGTACTACAATTGATGGTAAGCGACAAACAATGAGTTTATCAGTGGTCACCAAAGTCATGCCGGCCTGTAAAAATGCTTCTTCCCTCTTCGGAGAGGGAATAAGCAAATCGAAGGGCCTGCGACAGGACAGGCGGATGACCGATGCAGGCACCGTGATACAAGGATGTACCCCTATACCCACCCCAACCAACCATCAAGTCATGTCACAAGCCCCTCGGGAGAACCAGATATACATTGGCTGATCCCGGAACGCGATTCACCCAAGGTGTGTGGATCACTATGGCAGGTTTCAACATCATGTGTACGGTGGTCGCTATCCGTGAGGATAAGAATATCCTACCACCACCAGTTTTTCGGGATATATTACTGCTTTTTTATAGTAGGGATATAGTATATTAAATATTTTATAAAGATTTTCAATATTCTCTGGATTCGGGAATAGCCCATAACGTGATGATTTGTTATGTGATTATGATAAATACGACAAAATAAACACCTTTTGTCATCCTAATTACAATTGCAATTTATTTAAATTAATCATTAAATTATAATATGATGGCTATGGTTTTTTATCTAGTTTATTATGACTCCATTTCCGACATCGCGGGAATTACCGACACCGAATTACCAGCACAAGCTATTTCCAGGGGTTTCCCGCAAACGAGAAGTCAGGAAAACTTTAAACCCTACGTCATGTCACTTAATCACTGTGATTGATGCATGTATAGACCAACGAATCCCAGAATCGACATTCTTAAGACGATTATGCAAGAGTGTACTAGTGTTTATAGCAGTCCCTGTTTTCCAATTACTAGCACTAAAGCGCATTATGCGGCATAATGCTCAACGTTGAATGTTTCAACTACAGCAACGCTACGCAAAATCAAGCACTCTCAAAAGTACTGCTTTCGGGTGATACATGCAATCGATACCAACTCAGTAACAAAAAATTAACAAGTGTTTTTTCTTTAAGTTGGCATTGATCGAAATTTTATTTATATTATCGTTAGTAATTAATATTGTTTATTGTTGAGATTTTTTTAAGCTTTCGTCTTATCGTAGTGTTTTCGAAATATTCAAAAGTTAATTCAGACCCTGTTAAAAAGTAAATGTAAGGATGGATGAAGGTATAAATATTGACTATTTATATTTTTATTCTCAACACTGAACTTAGCGCACTCTGCTGGTGCACTAGAAAACTAATTCACGTTCCAATTAGCATTAAGCACACTTCGGCATTGTGCGCCACTGAGTCGCATTATGCTCTGTAATTGGAAAACAGGGAGTGTTTCCCAACCTTTTTTTAGCCATGCCCCACCTTAACATTTTTTGTTAAACTGTCACCGATATCTAGCATTGCATTTATATAACCCAAAGCGAAAGGGTTAAAATCGTTTCGAGTCCATGTTTAAATTGCCCTCCATATAGGGATTGCAAACCGGCGTCATTTTCAATCCGGCCGGATCCGACCGGATTTCCACTGATCCGGCCGGATCCGACCGGATCCGGCCGGATTGATCAAGTCAGGGTGATTTTCGCTTTTCGGTTCAAAATGAACTGTTAGTAAGTTAATCAAGTGTTATTGTGCTTAATATAGGTAGTTTATAAAAAATAAAACATACAAAAAAAAAATATTTCCAATCTAATGTTAAGGTTAGACAACGAGCAAACAAATAAAATTTAGTAGTGTAGGTAACTAGTAAAGTTTTAACGATAAAACAAGTAGCTCAATTTTCATAGATTTCACTTTCACATATAGATCAATTATTTTAGTAAGTAAAATTATAAAATCGAATATAATTAATCTTACGAAATTTATTGAAATGAGATCACAATAATTAATAAAGTATTTGAGAATGCTAACTATTGCAACAAACAAGTCTTATATTTATGACAGGCACCATCATGATTTGATGAATCTTTGTAATGAATGGCACAATTATCACAATAATGAGTTTGTCTTATAATTTCAACTTATTAGTTTAATCAACTTACGAAAAATAATTATTTTCAGTAGAATTTTAAGTAATAATTGTCTTAGTATTCATTATACATAGAAAATCAATGTTGATTTTGAAAAAAGGATCGTAGAAAACAAATATTGTTAATTGTGTCATCTGCTAGTCGACTTTTAATAGAGCTGCAAATATAGCCTGCGGCCAAAAAGGCCCTTTCAGTTTCTACACTTGTCGGCTTTATTGTCAGCAAATAGTCATAAATAGCAGACAAGTATTCTCTTCGAACTCCGTCAAAACTTCGTGACCTTTCAAATGTAGTCATTTACTTTTTTAGTAGTTTATGAAAATCTTTCTCTTGTTTAGTATGTAAGCTATAACACTTGGTTTCTTGCTGGATTTGTAATTGTAATTCTTCCTGTAATGTCAAATATTTATTTAGTGAGGGTGAATCTAAGTTCTCTTCTACTATTTCTTCCAAATTTTTCTTTAGAGTTATCATCTTGAACAACTCTTTCCAAGATTTTTGTCATTTCTGATCGTATGCTTTTTTTCTTTGGCATAGTAAAGTACCTAATAATGCGACAACTCTATTTAAATATCTAAAAATTGTAGCACCGGATCCGGTCGCCGGATCCGGTATATTGGTACCGGATCCGGTGGACGTAAAATGATGCCGGATCCGCCGGATTACCGGATCCGGTTTTCCGGATTGCAATCCCTACCTCCATAACTATCAAATTGCTCCCCCGTGAGGCAAGGGCCCCACGTTGGGAAACACTGGTCTAGTAGATAGTCTAGAGTAGAGGTGCGTACGATATACCTTGGCTCTGTTGTTGCCACAGCAGCGGCACTGGTGCGGGCACGGGGGTGGCGACAGGGGCGGGCGCCACCACGCCGCCCACTCCGCCCACGCCGCCCACGCCCGGCACACCGCCACCCAGCTGCTCGGAACCACCCTCCGGCACGCTCATCAACTTGCCCTGCAATACCAACAAACACAATCATTATTAATTTTTAGAGTGGTAGAGCCACGCTGTAGACAGTTTTGTTTACAGCATGAATGGGCTGGCTCGACCGGGTCGTTACCACTGTCTCACAGAAAACCGACGTAAAGTAGCGGCTTGCTGCTGCGTTTCGTACGTTGAGTGAGATATCAGGAAGCCCAAATCCCCTCCCCTTCCCAATCCCTAATTATCCCTTTCCTTGAAGGTCGGCAACGCGCCCATGAATCTTCTGGTGGGCGTACATGGGCAGTGGAGATCACTTACCATCAGGTGACCCACTTGATCGTTTGCCGGTCTATGCTATTAAAAAAAAATTAAAAAATCTCAATCATTTACCACAAAACTGTGATATTGATATGGTTTCATTATTAATCCCTACATTTAAGGATCCCCTTCCTCTTCTCATGCTTGTTGGTGTGCCTTTTCCTGCCAGCCTATAGCGCGGCGGTTATTCCATAGTTCCCATAATTTTAAGTTAGTCTTATTAATGACAAATGTTCTGTACTTGACCTGTCATAAGTCGTTTACCTAGCCTACACGATGAAGATTTAGATTTTTTGATTTGACTTATTTTATGGCGCATACATATACACACATTAAATCCATTTTTCAATGCAAATTTTTACATGTATATGAACATTGACCAAGGCACCAGGCGAACGATAACACGAAAACAATAAAACACAGCACTAAGAAAATTTTATATCCTACATCTGGTAGTGGGACATTTTTTTTTATTTAATTGAATGACGAGACGAGCGAGGCGCTCGCCTGATGGTAAGCACCACACCTGCCAAGAAACAGAAGCAACACCACACAGAACTTTGAATTAAAATACACCCCCGAGACATTAGGTGTTAAGTCTCACAATGCCCAGTAATTTCACTGGCTTCAATATCCTGCAAACCGAAATACAACAGTGCTTACACATTGTTGTTTGGCTGCAGAAATAGACAAAGCGGGGGTACCAACCCAGACGGCCTCTCGCATACGAGGGACCAACCACCTTGTGACCTGTCCGTCTCTATACAAACACACATTGTTAGAATTGCAAAATGAATTATCATTATCTATACAATATTCCATTAAACACTACTAATTTGTGTATCACTAGTGTGCTTAGTTTTGCGTATGTATATGTGTACTCACAAGTGCCGATGGTGCTGGCTGACTCGGCGCGATCCCGTCGGTACGCGCGTCTGGATTCTTATGCATGAAGGGGCAGTGCATCTTACGACAGCCGCCAGGCTGATTCTCCCAGTAGCATGGGATCTGCTTGCGGTTTTTCTATAGACAATATTATATTATATTAGCTGGTTGTAGGATTTTCATATCCGTCCGGATAGCGACCACCGTACATATGGTGTTAAAACCTGCCATAGTGACCCACACGCCTTGTGTGGATCGCGTTCTAGGATCAGTGTATATCCGGTTCTTCCGAGGGGCTTGCGACATGACTTGATGGTTGATTGGGGCGGGTAGAGGAGTACATCCTTGTATCCCTGTGCCTACATCGGTCATCCGCCTGTCCTGTCGCAGGCCTCTCGATTTGATCATTTATACAGACCGACATGACTCTGGTGACCACCAGTGTTTTTAGGACTGCACTAGGCTTACCATCAGGTGTAGTGCAGTCATTTTGCCGTGTTCGAAAAAAAAATAAAAATTTATGGCAAGGTAGACAGTCTCGGTGGCGCATTGGGCGAGTAGGCGGCTGTGAAGCGATAGGTCGCGACATCAAATGTTTATGAAATCCACATTTTTTTTCTGATCTGGGTGATTCCTCCTCAGAGAGGTTGACGTTAGGCATGCGACTGGTCGTATATACTACAAGCCAATATGTCTGTAATATGTGTTAAGAAGACCCCACTATGGGTGGGATAAGGGCAGGTGTAATATTTGCAAAGTAGTGTATTCGACATTACATCATACATGTATAAACAGCTTTTAATATTTATAAACGTCATATACGGCTTCCGGTTCCGGTTGGTCGGAATTCAGAAGCGGCGTTATAGGTGAAAGTGATTGGTCCCCGATTTTATTTATTCGAATATCTTAAGCGACATTCTATTTATACTACTGAATGACGAGACGTACAGATTGTTCGGCTAATGATGATATTCACGCCTGCTCATAAACAGAAGCAACACCACTCAGAACTTTAAATTATAAAATACTAGCTGTACCCTGCGCGCGTTACTACGCCACCAACTAAAATAAATTTGAAGGAAAGACATTTGTGTCAACTCAGAAACCTTTGTGGGCTCATGCACAACAACTTTGCTAAAGATCATCACATGATCAAATGCATAGTTTACGATTCTATAAAGGACATACAGACAAACATTCATTTTTATATAGAGAGAAAGAAGAAGAGTTTAAGAGAGTAGAAGAAGATTTTATAGTAATAGTATTCAGGCATTGAATCTGAAAATGCTCGGCAATTTCACTGGCTTCAATGTTCTTCAAACTGAAATACAACAACGCTTCCACATTGCTGCCTGGACAACAAAGCCTACGAACTCTCGGATACAAGAGACCTTTGGCAATTTCCAATAAACGATAATACTTTGATTTGCGGGATAGATCCCAAATATCTACCAATAAAACTGAGTAGTTCGTACGCGTCACCTTCAAACTGTGTTCTGATTGGCTCATTTGTACGATCTCTTCCGAATTCAAACTAAAATCGTTTAATGGAAATGACCGTTAGTCAATAGAACATAAAAACTGCCAGAGAAAATGACAAGCAAACTTATCATGTCTTCCGTTAGACATCGACAACGAACCCACGAATACTCTGGTATAAGAGGGTAGCTGACTAGATTTTTTTTTATTTTTTTATTCATAAGTTACGTTACCCAAAACCTATTGCAGAAAAAAACGTAATTAATCCGTCCACAAAAAAATAAAGAAAAAGTAATTCAAATCTGATGGAGGGGGGCACTTGTCAAATAACAGACGACTCAAACTTTGACGTCACCGCGACAAATGGAAATAACGTGCACGCGTGCGAGCGAGATAGTGATATGTCCCCACTACGCGCCCACCTTTGCTCATAGCAAAATTTAAAATCATAATTTCGGGATCATTTTAGAACGGTTTTGATTGTGTTTTAACAAAAGGGTTTCTTTTACGTATTATTTTTTGCCGTATATAAAATAATGTACAATATTCAACATAGGAAAGTACTTAGCACATATCGTGAACGCAAATCTAAAATTGCACAAGACTGTACAGCGGTCAAATAATACGTGAGAGTCTAATCAGCCAGGGTCTATCAAACCAACGATAATATTCACATAAATAAAATATTTTGCCACGTACGGAAAACGAAATCGAAAGAAATTAAATTGTGTTTATTTGCATAATAGCACCTAATTAGATAATGGACGTGTAATCTTATCTAGCATTGAATGAAATAGACATTTTTGTAACGTAATAGCAACAATAGGATTTCAAGGCAACAGATGCATTTTATAGATATCGCTCCCTCGGAAACCGCATTTGATATTATTTAAAGATAACAAACAATTTGTGGTATGTGGAGATATTAAAATACCATAAATACGCATTTCTTGCACCTAGCGAAACTATTGGCGTATAATCAAAGCTATATGTACTGTTATTGTTGGTCATAAAACTATGTTTAATTCTTTCACTGTTTTTGTTATGGGTTTAATTTTAAACTTATTTTTCTGAAATATTGTTTGTTTAAAAGTATATTTATTTAAAACGGGTCATTTTTTTTTATATACTTGACGTGCCTTTAGTCTCGGTTGGACTGCACTGTGCCCAGTTCTAGTAGATTATACTAGAACAACATCCTGATTATGATCGAGTTATGTGAATAATTATAATTTCCTATTATATAATCCACTTCACGGGCATCTTATGGTAGGGGAGCCCAAGCGGGGATTTCGGGATTTACTAAAGCGCGACAGATTAATATACAGGGGGATACCTTGTACCCGGTTAAGTACCTCCACAAAACATGAGGCCCATATATAAGGCCGCCCGTGAAGGATACAGGATCAGATTAGTAAAAAAAAATTGACCATCAGAAATTCTCGAGCGCGTCAGATTAAGGTAGGGTGAGTTAATTACATCCTAAAAAGTGTATATTCCACTAATCTGACAATTTGAGAGTGACGTAAAAAAAGCGGAGGGCAACAAAGTTGTAAAAAAAAAACGTCATCTCGACATTCTCGAGCGTAGCTAAATTTTTTTTTATTTTGAAGGAAATAATTCAAGAATAATGAAAAATATATAATCTGACGATTTCCGCAAGCCGAAAGAACAAAAATTCGTCGATAAAGTTAAATGCGTGCAGTTGCGTGATGCCTACATTTCCTTCTCCGCGTTTCTATTCCTCTCTCACTCTTTCTCTATCTATTACTCTGTCACTCCGTCCCCACTCGGGTTTCTGTTGCCATGACGCCATCATTGATCATAAAGACTCGTGGCATACTGTTTACAACGTGTTTGCAATATAATTTTTGGAATAACTTTTAACCGGCTTTATCGATCAACTTCAAAAACTAATCCGCCTTTGAGCTTGAAAAACCACGTCGATCGCCACCAAGCTGGTCAAAAGCGGTTGATTCGTTCGAGAGATATCGTGAACGAAAGAAACCCGAAAAAGTGTTTTTTCGGGATTACTCCGAAATTTGTGGTTCGATCAATTAAAATTGCAAAATTACTTATGAGGATGATAAAACTGCGTCGAATGCCGCCAACCGCGTGAAAATCGGTTGATCCATTCAAAAGTTATTGCGGTTTGAAAATTCCAAAAATAGTGTTCTATGAAACTTCTATCAGACTTTCGAGCTGGGAGAGCTCAAATGCATAGAAATATTATTTCTTTGAACTCAGCAAGCTCAAAATATCACATGAGTACAATTTTAAGAGCCCAGGAATGGAATTAGCGGGAAGTTGCAGGGATGGCCTTTAAGGTGAACCGTTTTTCTAATTTTTTTTTGTCAGATCAGGCCAATCCCTCTAGATAATCGTCAGATTATGAGACAGTACGTTTAGAACATAAAGATGAACTATATATATCTTAATCTGACGCGCTTGAGTATTTCAAAATGGCGAATTTTTTTTGCACATTATGAAAATGGCCGCGAGTTTGCGTCCCATCGAAATCATCAGATTAGTGAATGAGAGCTTTTTTTTGGTGCACTTAACACTCCCTTAGAAAATCTGACGCGCTCGATTAATTTTTTTTTTTTTCATTTTCAACTCTTAAATACAACCACCCGCATCATGCAAACGATCAGATTAACATACGTACATTATTAAAAATACGTAGGGCATTGATGCTATCAATATCTGACGCGCTCGAGGATGTCCATGCAACAGTTTTTTTTTACATATTTAAAAATCTATAGCCGCTTCCCCCACCGATGTAAAGGTATATATCATATAACATTTTTTTCTTCATATCATCTAAGCTTTGCATCCCAATAGGTCTCTACGACGCTCGAGTAAATCCCCATTTAGCATCGTGGGCTCCTCTACCATTAGGTTGTATTATTTAAGAGAGATGCTATAGTTAAAACAAGGTTGGGTGTCAAAAAGTGTCCATGAAGGGAGATAAAATTCATTTTATTATAATTGACAAAATTTATGCAATTATTATGAAGAGCCGGTGGTGAAAAATATTTACTATATTATATTATTTTAATTTAAATGTTATAAGAGCAATGTGTTTAAAATAAATCTAATTTAAAGGGATTTTATCGCGGTTTTTTAATAATTTTGATCCCGACGTTTGCAATGTGTGCAATGTGTTTGTTATATACACTCCTTTGCAAAAAAAACGGGCGGGTTTGATTTTTTAACATTATTGGTAATAATTTAGTTCTTCAGAGGTTTTAATAGCCAAACTATGTTACTGGCACTTAATAAAGAGTCTGGGTATGAAAAAAAGTTCATTCCAAATTCAAAACTTTTGTTTTTTAAATTATTAATCCCTTTTTCATTTTGTGACACTTTTCGCGGGTTTGCGGTTAAAAGGTTATCAAGCAACTAAAAGTAACTTTTCGTTATTTTTAGTACAACAATTTATGTTTATCGCATAATTCTGCCTTATTGTGACTTAAAACAGATATCTTTGTGTCTATCGTAATGGCAGAAAAAGCAATGAGAGCTAGTAAAATTATAGCGCTGCTGGAAGAAGGGTGTAGCCAATGTTACGTCTCACAGCGGTTAAACGTGAGTCGTTCAACCGTACAAAGAACCTGGACTCGATACCAAGAGACAGGTTCCGTTCAGAGAAGGCAAGGTTCTGGGAGAAAACGTTGCACACAGCCGCGAGACGATCGCTTTTTAGTGACTCAGGCGCTGAGGAACCGCAAATGCAGTTACATAGACCTCAAAAGAAACCTTGAAGAGGTACGAGGAGCACAAGTTAGCCTATGGACTGTGAGGAGAAGACTTTTAGCTGCTGATATACGTAGTCGACGACCAGCGCGGGCCCCCAAGTTACTCCGTGAGCACCGGATTGCGCGGTTGAGGTTCGCTAGAAATTGCCTATCTTGGACACCAGGTAACTGGAGTAGCGTACTCTTCTCCGATGAGGCTCGAATTTGTCTGCATGGTGAGGACCGACGTCGGCGAGTGTTACGAAGACCAGGGGAACGCTATGCCGATGTGTGTTTTGAAGAAATCACCCCTTATGGTGGAGGGTCCGTTATGTTTTGGGCGGGCGTAACTATCGTACCGAGATAGTATTCATAGAAAATGGCTCACTAAATGCGCATAGGTACATAACAGAAATCCTTTCTCAAAATGCACAACCCGCACTGACTGTAATTGGTGAAGATGCCATTTACATGGACGATAATGCTCGGGCCCACCGTTCTGGCGACGTAGATGCTTATATGCAAGAGGTCGGTATTCGTCGTTTGGATTGGCCAGCGCGGAGCCCCGACCTTAACCCCATTGAGCACGTTTGGGACCTCCTAAAAAGGCGAGTACGATCTGTCCAACCACCTCCACAAAACATCAGAGAGCTTAAACGTGTAATCTCGACTGAGTGGGAACACATTCCACAGGACACCATCAAAAGCCTGGTGGGAAGCATGCCAAGACGATTACATGCCGTAATCGCTGCAAGAGGAGGTCATACTCGTTATTAATTTTTATTTTTTAATGTCTCTTTTATTAAAATACCATAAAAATACTCGTAGTCTTAATTTCATTATACCCATAAAAATGTCCATTTTAACACGGCTCTCTGTTTACATTGACTAAAACACCGATACCAGGATAAAAGTGTTAAAAAACTAGATTCTCATTGATAATAAGAAATTTCTAGTCATCCAAGCTAATGACATACTAAAAATATAATAATATTTGCCCATAGAAAAGCTAAGGTAAAGTGTGTGTGTAAGGTGCCCGTTTTTTTTGCAAAGGAGTTTATTTATCAAATAAATATATCTAATTTATTATATAACTAACAAATTTTATTACTACAATTTTAATCTTTAAAGTAAACCACAAATGATTGTGTATTCTCCTACCATCTACTAAAGTATTATTATTTAATATCAATTACAGATAAGCTATATTATGTAAGGCAATATTCAAATGAAGTGATAAAAATAATTTATTCTTATCAATGATGTCACATTTTACATTGCACTAAAAATAAGCAATGTTTGCAATCATTTATATTTAAGAATACAAGTTATTCATTTTCATAAGGATTTATGAACATTTCATAAGTCGCAATAGTCGGATAGCAGCGATAGCTCAGCGGGGAGTGGTACGGACTGTCGAGACGAAAGTCGCAGATTCGAAACCTGCCCCAAGCACATACACCACTGACTTTTCTAAGTTACGTGTATAATAATTGTTAATTATCGCTTGCTTTAACGGTGAAGGAAACATCGTGAGAATACCTGCATACCTGAGAACTCGATAAGATTATTCGAAGGTATGTGAAGTCTACCAACCCGCATTAGGCCAGCGTGGTGGACTAGGGCCTCACCCCTCTCATTCAGTAGAGGAGGCCCGTGATCAGCAGTGGGACGTGTATAATAAGTAGTAAAAAACAAGCAGTAACAAGTAAAAAAAAGCCGCAAGTTTGCTGGCACTCATAGCCTCTATTAAACGATTACCGAGTTGTTCCTTGACGCGATCAGTCATGTAAACGTGAGTCTGTGCTTCGGAGAGCGCATAAAACGTCGGTCGCGTCTGTTATCTACTAACAGTATTCATTATGGTGCTGCCACACCGATGTTATAAAATGTTAACAAAAACATTTTCTAACATTTTTTAACATTTTCTAACATCATATAACATTTGAAAACATGACATCGGCCCTTCTATGACGGCTTCTTTGACGGCGCCGCTCTCAAAAGTACCGCCGCCCGCGGTTAAAAAATGTTACAAATTGTTAAGAAATGTTCACTAAATGATGCTGCCACACCGCTGTTATAAAATGTTATTGTATAACATTTTCTAACACCGGTGTGGCAGCACCATTAGGCCTTCGGGTGGGTTGAAAACTTTGACACTAAGTTGGGCACTAACCATTTAATATATAATCAAATTGTTGCAACTGCAGGTGGGTAGATAGAGAGATAGCATCATATAAGATATCAGTGACGAAGAGTGAAGGTTTCGATAGTTGCGTGGAATCATAATGAACTATAAAAAATATTATTGATACATTTCAAATTCATAAAAGGAAGGGATAGCGATACCTAAATCTTCTTCCTGCCTGCCCTCGTGCCACTCGCAGTGGGGTCGGAGCAACATGCTTTATAAAACATGTTAAAGAAAGATTTGACTTGTAGTTTTTACGACCAGCCGCATGCCCGAGGTCAACGAGAAAGCACATCCAAACCTTTCGGTTGGTTCGTTTTGGTTTTCACCAAAATTTATGGATCACACAAACATTTTACTCTGTGTGGGAATCGAATCTCTTGCTTCACAGCAGGTTACTCGCCAACTGCACCATGGAGGCTGTCTCAGTGACAGCTAGTGATGACACCTAATATAATATCGATATTGCCTATTTTCATTAGGGATAATGTAAGATTATAATGGTGAAAGAATTTTTAAAATTGATCCAGTAGTTTCAGAGCCTATTTATTGCAAATAAACAGTAAACCTTTCCTCTTCATAATATTTGTTTAAATTATTGTACCGTTGAGCAGAGGGTAAATAAAGAGCACAGTCCTCTATTAACGAGTACTTACAATTATCCTTTACCATTATATATTTACTTATTTCCAAAGTTGGTTCACAACAAAAAATCTGATTGTTTTTCAAAGAATGGTAACATAGAAAAATATTTTCCATGGACATTCATTATTCCTCATACCTTCCACATGAATAACAATGTGCTAGGTATTTATAGGAAACATAAGCAAAGCAACTGTTAAAGAACTCAAATCTCCGGCTTTGACACATTAAACATATTGGTCAGGATCTTTTCATACTGTTTATAAGTAATTAAAGTCTTGTTTCACAATACTATTATTGTTAAACTATTAGCAACCAGATAATACATTACATTAACAATTTAGAAAGTATGAACTCGAAATCATGTATTGACAGTGTGATAGTTTTGATTTATCATAATTCATTAACATTTACATTTACAATTAACATAACTTTGACAATAACTAACATTTACTTGGAGATTGTGAAACATAAATAACATAATGTAAATTTAAAATAAATAGCTAATAATTAAATTAGACATTTGCTAGTCATTGCTGTTGCAATTTTATTGTCAATGATTGGTAAAGACTACAAACTTAAAATTGGTTCATTTTATTCTCAGCTTTTGTTAAATAATAACTTTACAAAGCATTTTAAGTGGTAAAATCATCAAAATTGATGCATAAATATTGAAGTTTGAGATTTTCATCTCCGATTACACCCTCTGGGGGATAGAATTTCATCTTGTAATTTAATCAGATCATCCTTTGAGGTATACCCTTTTGAATAAAGTAAGAATCATCGAAATTGGGTTACTCTGTGACAAATTATAAGTTGTTGTAAGGTGCAGAAGTCTATGAGTTTCACAGACACGTGACCAGTTCACGTTAGTGGGACTATTTCACCATTAACCCCACATTATTAGTGGATATACATACAAAAATTTACATACCAGCTCCATTTTTTCACAGGTAAAAAGGTGTTAAGATAAACCTACTAAACTCAAGTAATGTCTATGTTATAGGAAATTTTATATTGCAGGTTATTGTAGAGCTTACACTACAAGATTGATATTAAACATAAAACACATACCCTCAGTTCCATATGGCGTAGTTTGCAGCGTTTATCGAGGCACTTGCCCTGTTGCCACGCAGTGCACATTGTCTCACAACCCAGAGCTGAGGGTTCATGACGGAAGTCACAGTCATCACCCTGCATCAGAAGATACATGATAATGAGTACAAGCATTCTTCATTTCATAAAACTCTAAATGCCAATTGACACTAAATACTGTGTAAATCACATTTATCAGCTATATTATTTTAATTAGTCTAACATCAGTTTGTTTTGAAGCAAAAACCCATACTATATTTTTCTGCTACACCTATAAAGGCTATTCTTGGAAAATGTATTGTTAAAACTTCACTTTCAGTATGAAAGTATGAGTATGAATATAAAATTAAGTAAACTAAAAGGAGTACATATGTCATTATATTACTTTGGTGCTGATGTACCTATTATTTCTTGATGCTCTCAGCCTGTAATTGATTTGATACAAACACAATAAGAATTTTAGGCATTGAACCAACACACCAAGTTCAATGTAACATTAACACTGTATATTCTGCGCATAACACCGTCAACAATAATTTTAGGTTATTTCAGATCATGGTTTGGTAAGCACTGCAAGGCCGTAAAATGGCAATAAAAAACCCACATGCAACATAAAATCTGTAACTCACGCATACTACTAAAGATAACAAAGTGGGGAAGCCCTGGACGAAATAATATACGGGTTAAGTCTTATCAGAAGGCACATTTCAACCCACAAACCCAATCTATTGAGTCATGTATCGTAAACAAATTGGATTCCACAGTTGCCCTTCACAAAGACAATACGAAAGATACTTGGACCAAATGATCCGCTCACCTTAATGCATGTAGAGTAGTAATAAAAGTAGCAATCGTTGAACTTCCGTGGCGACTCCATGGTATTCTCCGCCGTCCAGGGTCTGCGAACGATGAAGTAACGTTTACGTACCAATGCCGACACAAAAATACTCTGTCTTACTACAACAAGACCGTTATTCGCTACAAACTACGTCACTAATATTGGCCAATGTGTAATTTTACGATCAACACATTTAACAGCCTGCTATTACCCCAAAACTAAGATTTTTCCATTTTGACAGCACGTAAAACACGGCGCGGTCAAACTAGTTCCAAATTGAAAACTATCAATCGTGTCAAACCAATATTATTTACTAAACTCACCGTTTACTAGGTTAACTAAAAAATAATTCAATTAAACAAATATCTACACAATATCACTATCTAACACAAAATTATAGGAACGTCACTATTAGAAAGAAGATGTAGTAGATATGGCGGACATGTGGCGGACTTTCATTTCGTAAATTTCATTTCATCGACCGCGTCATTTGATTGGTAGATAATTTTTAGCCATAGACTAAAGTTGGTGGACGATAGAATAAAAAACAAAACCTTACTGAGTCCACAATTAAAACATTATTAGTTTAATTGATTTGAAGTTACTGATTATACGAGCACTTATATTACAACATATTTTTATGTTCATTGTTTAATATATTAGGGCGATTATGTCAAATAATTGCTTAAAAGTGTTTGACGTGGTGACCATCTGACTTCTATAGACACTAGTTTTTAATCTGTAGCATATTAAAATCTCTCCCGCGATTTTATGGTGGAATGTCAGCATGTCTAGCCCGCGAAATACATTTTTTTTGTATGTTGAAAAATGCAGCATGAGCCTTCGAGATAATATTGATAATTGTGTAATGTTTGCGCCCTACAATCTACAGTATCAGTACCATATCGAAGGATTACTGTTGCAGCGCGTCACGGAAGCAAAAGATTTATGAGTCGACTTACTGCTGATTTGAACTTTGGAAGATATAACCATCGACATATAAAAAAAGGGGGACGCCACTTCCCATACATCGAAAGTGAAGTGACCTATAGTGTGCCAGAATTCTGTACGTATAGGGGCCACACGCACACACTCTCATCATAGTACACCATTTCCCGCCATTACGCGACACGACCGCCTTGTGAAAAGTTCATTCCAGCTAGTGTTATAATAATGCCGACATGTGTTATAAAACACTGTAAAAACAATTCCACATCGAAAAAGAAATATCAAGGAATTACTTATCACAGGGAAGATACGAATTTATAATCACTTTTATAATGTTTTTGGTAAAAATATTTATGTAATATTCGGAACACAAAACGTCAACTACACGTGCATGTGTTGCCAGAAAATAAATGAGGTATTTTCCCCAAAGTGTGAGTATTCCGTTGTGATTAAGAACATTAGTTCAAACATTACTAACCGACTTTAAAACTGGAGGAGGTTGTCAATTAAGCTTATATTTTATCTTTAATGTATGGACATAAATTTCCCCATCAAATATGGACCGAATTTGAAATATGTTGATGTTCGATAAAGTTTAGGTACTATGCGGTCTCCTATATACAGTGGTGTGTGTAGTGGTAGTTATATCAGGTCGAGTGTCTTCCCAAAACCGGTGACAACCGGGGTGCAGTGCTCCCCCCCCCCTCCGGTCCTAGCTACGCTACTGCATATAGATTTTCTTAAAATCTGATAACGGAATATGGAGTAAAGAAGATATTAAACTCCTCAAACAAACAAATAAATTAAAAAATAACTCGCCGAATTGAGAACCTCCTTTTTTAAAGCTTAACCGGCTTCATATGATGGCAGCCAGGAAGCTCATAAAAGAAAACATTATAATTTCTAATGAAAAACAACATACGTACATAATATAAAAAATATTGGATTCTTTTATAGCGAATAATAATATTTTTTTTAATTTGGAACTAGAACACACTCTGGCAGGCGCCGAACATAAGATCAATTTAATTAAATGTATCTTACAAAATATTTGAGCATTCGTTTCCACCACATTTCTAAATTAGAAAGTATTGAACGGTCCGTGCAAAGTAAGAGGCATGTGTATAGAAAATTAAATAATTTTAAAGGCTTTTAACTTATTTTTTAATTTTTTATATACCTACCCCATTATTACACGAAACAATTAATTGTTTGAACTAAGTACTTAATTACTATCTACATACTTTATTCCAATAAACACGGGCCGAATATAATACCTCCTCTTAGGAGTTGGTTAAAACTGGGGAAAATTTTCATTTATCTGGTATCCCTCAACTTTCGCACACATATATCATAAACCTGCATCACTGACGATATTAGTAGCGTTCTATCCTCCTTTTTTTATATATCGATGGATATAACATGCAAGAAGGATTAAAGAAACCTAGAATCTGTCCTACGACCAAACCTACGAACTTCAAAGAATATATAATGTTAGAACGCATACATAATAAATTTGCGAGATTTATTTTTTATTGGGTATATTTAGGGTGTCCGCTGCTGTATCTCATTTGCACTAGATAAGGTGCGAATTATGTCAAACTGATAAAAACTATAAATACTTTTATACTCGTGTGGAGTACTGTTCGCACCTTTGGGACGGTTCCGCCAAATACCTACTAGATGCCTCGGACGGATTGCAGCGACGAGCTGTTCGCATTGTGAATGATGCAGAAGTTACAAGAAACTTAGAACCGCTACAATTGCGGAGGGACATTGCCTCGCTGAGCGTCTTATATCATCTGTATCACGGCGTGTGCTCTGAATAATTGTTTGACCTTATATAATCTCACCTTTCCTTAACTGAACCACGCGTGCTGGCTTCTTCTTTTTATTTATGGCTTTCGCAGTATTATGCATTTAGCCAGTGTTAAGTATAATTTATTCTCAAGTTATTTTTACAAGAACGATGAAACACGGGTGCGGTCGATTTCAAGGTCTTGTCGGAGTTTTGGTGTTAACTCCTTTCAGTACGATTCTTAATTCACTTATTTCAATGTTTCCATACACTGTTCATCACCGTCAACGTTTATTGAACAAATCCACACCACTTTTATACAACAAACACAACTCTAAACTAGTTTATGAAATAAATAAAAATAAACGATGAACTGCACTGTCAGAATTCCCGCCAAAACTCCCGCGTTCTGGCTTGCGTTACCACGGCTTCGTGGTCTCCTCCACCTCGGCTCGAACTAAAATGTTCGCAAAATCGTACTTCTACCGGACCAAGCTGTGGAATAGTTAGCCGGTACACGTGTTCCCTCCTTCTTATAATATGCGGTCATTTAAACGGAGTGTGAAGTAGTTAGGCAGGCCGGCATGATCTTGCCGATCAACGACACACACCGACACACTGTTTATCGTTGGTCGACACTATTCCTGGATTGCGTTACACTTACCATCAGGTGTGGCGTAGTCATTTTGCTGAGCCAGGATAAAAAAATACCTAAATTCCTGGTATCTAACTTAGCTTCTTATAAGTTTATGCGTCCAAACATGCAAATTACATGGACTGACATATTATACTAAAAGGCACGTTTATCTAATAAAATATTTTTTCAGTGTTGTATGAACTTTATTTATCTTATTACATCATGATTTTAAACATTAAATTACATACAATAAATAAATGCTCGTAATAATATGAAAGTCACAATCAGTAAAAAGCGAAATAAATTTAAACTAGAGAGAATAATAGTAATTAAACCTACAAAAATGGAATCGAGATAAAATAATTTAGTGGCTGACAATTAAAATGTAGTGGGAACATGTCATGCATCTGCGCACTCGTCATTTCAAGTCGCGTCCATTAAAAACGCCCAGCGTCGTCCATAATCGTTTTTTCGCGCTTTTTTTCACATCTCGTGCTCAATCTATGTCGGTTATTGTTCAAAAGCAATAAATACGCAATATAAAATTTATTTACAATACAGTATAAAATATTAACAATTGACCAAATGATAAAAATCAATTTTAATCACAATTATAGATACATGAACATGTTTAATAATGACGACATAAATATTATGAGACATGGGATGAAAATTTGTACATTGTAAACCAATACTGAAGGGAATGTTCTAAATATTCGTATTAATTTCAGCGAATTATGTGTAATTTTATCGGCCTCATCTCAGCTAATAAAGTTTTCTAACAAACCTACTGGATGACAGCTAACCACACAACATTAACACAACTCTACTCTCCAAACACAACATTCAGAAATGAAACAAACTTTAATACTACATGGCTGATATAAACTGGTGACATGTTAAAATAGACTTTAATTAACTGCAGTACTAAGCGGGGTGAATAGGAATGGAGAGGTGATTCGAGACAAAACTTTCATTGAAAGTATTATGTAGAAGGATCAACAAAAACTTTGATATCAAAGCTTAATTTTTAAAGTGTACACATTTTATTTAATGTTTTAAAGTTAGAAATAGTTTATATTATATGTAAACAAACTCAACCAGTTTTGTTCTTTTTCACCCCGTTTTACTGTATTGATTTTGTCTGACAAAGTACAGAAAACGGAGCATCGGTAGCGCAATCAACCTACATAGTAAAAAATAAATGACCAAAAGGAGAGCATATAGTGCATAGTTTTTGTCATAATAATGTATGTAAAAACAAAATATTACCTAAGCGCAATAATTCGTAAAGAGAATTTATCTGACTAATTATACCAGCCATATAGTACATGTAGTTTGACTCATTACTATGAAAACTGAAACACAACATAATGAGTATTACTACCAACTTAGTGAACTCGTTACAGTCTTAAAACTCATTCAATTAAAAAAAAAACTCATAAACACAAAAACAAATAGTGTTTACATTAAAGTTTTAAAGCATGATATTACACCAAATTACATTTTCATTGTTTAGGCCATATACTTTTCGTAATATTTTGTGTCAATTGCATATCTTTCTTGTATCTCTTGCAAAATTTAAGAATATTAAATTTTGCAGGAGATATACAAGAAATTCATGCTTCAAACTTTAACAAAAACACAACATACACCAACATACAAAATAAAAAATATTATGATACATACACCAATAATAGTTTTCACATTCTGAAAACTACATTGATATTTCGTGGATATAAATGTAATGTTTCATCGGATTAATTTTTATATCAATAACATGTACTTCTTTAGTATGATAATAGGACCATTATATCGATCGCAAGTTTAGATGATGCGTTTTAAATACGTTATCTACATTAGCATTTAGTTTAGTAGAACCACTGGATTTATAATTAAATTTTAAAACAGTTATGTACTGGAATACTCACAGACATATATCTCAGTAGATACCAACGCCATTGTCAATTTCAATAAAATATGGTAGTTTGATTTTCCAGATAGGTCCTGGAAACAAACTAAACATAGTAAACTATTGAAGCAACCTTCAAATTGTATTTTAATTGGCTCAGTTTTGGAATCTATACGAAAAATCAAACTGACAGTTTGTTGAAATCTACCGTAAACAGATATCAAGTTGTATGCAACTAAGTGTGTTACACTGCTAGTACTTACTGTACCGACATAATTAAATGATGATTGAAAAAAATTAGGTGTTTTAGCTATGGCACGAAATATCATTATTCGTGTGTTCGACTGACGTCTTACTGCGGTAACATCGAGTGTAGGTTAAATAATACTATCCTTGCGCAAGCTCTCCAATTTAAGTCTTGGCATCCTAAGATATGAACGTACACTTGGGGGTGTCTATTTAAATATACGTCTGTGAGATGACTCATCATACCGATTCTATTTTATCACACAATATTCAAATCTTCATACAATTCTTACACCAGACATTTAACTACAAACCATATTCTTTATTATTTCATATTATAACTATTATTTCTAAACAATGGGGCAGGATTATTTACCTATTATTATAAAAATACATGAGTTACGTCCACAAACGTGCGATCTAGTGATTAGTAATACATACAATAAATTTACATATTATTATGTAATATATTTTCTCGTGTAGATCATTTATTTGACCCAAATCCCTTTTGACCCGTTAATATTGTTTTTCTCTAAGATCACAATGTAGTATTACAACGTCCATCTGGTTTTAATCAAAATGCATTGTTTTAAATTATTGTTAATAGAAGAATGCGAAATAGTAAAAAAAATGCTAATAAATAAAATTAAAAGCTCCCGCTGTTACATTTTAATAGGCAAGCCGACAGAAATGTAATCATATATTATAATAATGATCTATAAAATGCAATAATTTAAAACAAAACATATGGACATAGTAATCACATAATTTTGTTTCATACTATAATTTTGAAAAATTTACAACACTCAAAAGGATACTGGGGAGGTAACAATACTGAATATATAATTGCCTTCACATGACGGGAACTATAATGAATGATTTCAATTAACAATCACATTGATCATCATGATATCAACTTTGTTCCACTCCATTGGTTGTGCACACAAATTCAATAATTTCAACATCTAACTCCTTAATTTCCAAAATGGCAACAAACATTTATTACACTTTCATAAGTGAAGGAACAGGTGCATTTTAAACAAAATGACCCAGATAATAATTAAAATTTTTGAATGTTTTCAAAGATTTTATCTTTTCAATAAAACGAAGTTTCCGGACAATCATGCTCATTCTAATAAATTGTCCAGTAGTTAATATAGGTAAATATGCAAATCGATACGACATTCGATAACACAATGACGTAACAACACCAGTCGTGACAAGGCGCTTTCGTCATTTTAATTACACACACTGAAGCCGGGTAATTTCCCTGATTCGATCAATTCATAAAACAGTCATGTAACATTTCTTTTATCACACAATGACTACGCATAACGCTTGCTCCTCACATGTCAACTTCACAAGCCCTTACTAAGAGTCGAGAGAATCGCAAAGCTTTATACCCTGTACTGGGCGATACTGTTTAGCGGTATTGTCACGTTGAAATTCTTAGTAAGGGGCATAGTACAAATGGACGCATCATTCAGTCAATCCGAAACAGATATACGAATATTTCTACTAAATTATCCTAGAACTATCATGATAATGTTCCAAGCGAGATGGTTTGTGACGAAAAATTCGATTAGAAATATTAAAATAAACACATTGCTTATGTTTATTATGTCTGTTCTGTTATTATCACCCATACAAAGAAATAGTTTATTCATACTGATGTTTAACGAACAGACTTAGTTGGTCATGACTAAAATTACGCTTAACGGATTTAAATTTAGTCAAATCTGTCGTGTTAAAAGTTGAATTAGAACTAAAACTCACGCTAAACTAAAAATTATTCAACTGGGTTTTAATTTAATCGGGTGACAACAGAATACCTAACTAATTCGATGCAAAATAAATACAACCAATTACTATTATTTCAAGTAGATAATTCACAGAATTACATGATTAAAAAATAACATTTTTCTCGAAAATAATCACGTGGCTGTATGCATAATGGATCCTTATAAAAGCAGCTATTTTTATTTTAGCGCCATCTGCCGCTAGTGGATGACAAACTGTGTTACACCAATAACCAACGCGTGTTCATGTGACGTGTGAATGAGAGAGAGCTATCAAATCCGTGATGGGAGCGACAGAGATGGCCTTATCTCTTGGATGAGCTTTTGATTTGTTGGAGTTTTAGGCGTAGAGCGTCGACTGCTGCTTCGTTCTTGTGAGATAATGGTTGCGTTGTGTGTAACTGCAAATATAGGCG
Organism: Amorpha juglandis; assembly: GCA_949126905.1. Taxonomy (NCBI): domain Eukaryota; kingdom Metazoa; phylum Arthropoda; class Insecta; order Lepidoptera; family Sphingidae; genus Amorpha; species Amorpha juglandis. The sequence goes on along the minus strand of OX421386.1, from coordinate 9,829,978 downwards.
CATTAAATATGATGCGGTTAGGAAAAAAATTACGAAACATGACACAACATAAGCTCACACGTTTATCCCCCAAGGATAGCAAGCTGCAAAGTGCAAGTTGGTACTTTACGTCGGTTTTTTATGATATTCAGTGGTAATAACCCGGTCGAGCAGCCGATTCAATCATAACTGTCAACAGTGTCTACTTAAGGAACAAAAGAGCCACATACGGTGCGCGAGCCGCGGTTTATCGACCACTAAGCCAAGCCAATAGTGCAGAGATATTTGACCAAAGTATGGTCAAATATCTTTGGTCTTTGGTGGTTTTTGGTCATAAAGCGAATAATTTAAATATTAGTTTTTAAATAATTTACCTCTAACTGTGGATCGATGCTATGCGCCCTTGGCAAGGTGTTTTCATTTATTGATTCTACCAGAGTCCTGTTGTCGCCGATGGGTGTACGTGGTTGAGAGGACGGCGTCGACTCGGTCTTCATGCCGGCTTTAGCCTGAATAAAATCATATTCGTGAAATGTGTTAAAAGTGATAATTTATAACAACGGGCTAAAACAACACACAACATAAAGCATTACAAACACCGGAGTCAACAGTCGGGTAGTCATCTGGGAGAATTAGGAACAGGAATAACTTATGTGATATTTTATTCAATCAGTTGATGCACTTATCTATAATATGATCTTTTTGGAACGAAGTTCCTTATCGCGCGTTGTGAAAGGGGGCTAGACGGAAAAAATTCTCACGAAAAGTTGTCACGACACTTTTTTAAAGTGATAACTTAATTTGATATCTAGCACACAAAGTTAAAGTCGAAATTCCGTTAACACAAGTAAAAGGATATAATCCCATCCAGATGGGTGTGAAACTTATGACATTTGTTTAAATAATTTGATATCTATTACACAAAGTTAAAGTCGAAATTCCGTTAATAAAAGTAAAAGGACTTAATCCCATCCAGACGGGTGTGAAACTTATGACATTTAGAAATGTAGACGCGGTTCGAAATTTGCATTTGATTTTTTTTTGAATATCGAACACGATTTACGGGCTGGGCGACGTAGCAGCCGGTGTATTTCATTTCTATTTCGCATTGAACAGTGTGGTGTCGCGACGATTATTTTTGTTGAGTGTATATAGGTTTTTGTAAATAATATTATTACGAAAATTGAGCCTACTGATTAAGTTTATATAACATTATATTTGTTAATAATAAAAAAAATATATTATAACTTAAAAAAAATAAAATTTTATTACAATTCCTTCACTAATTAATCGAAAGGAACTTCGTTCCATCCGGGTGTCCCTTGACACCTCTCAAGTTTTTTTTTATATATATACAAAGTAGACCGTATTAGCTTTGTGTAATAATCTGAGAACAAAAAAAAACAAGACAAAACTTTCAAAAATTCGTAATGTGTTTGATTGACAGTCTAATTGGCAACACAGGCGGATATTTCGACGCTAACACATCTATGTACGAATTATCAATGGAAAATGAAGATACGAGTATCAACATGATTTACATACATGATTATAATTTATACCTTCCTTACCAACTACACAATCATGCATTAGATAAATTAAATAATGTATGAAACAGCCATAATTTTGCTAAGACATGTTTAAAAATGTTGCAATGGATGGAATTTAATTTGTATGTGTTACAGAAAGGTGCGGTCATATTTAAGGGTCGTTACATACACCAGGCAGTGAGTCTATGTACCGGATCTTATCAAATTCTAGTCATCCACAAATTATCTCGTTAATTTTAATCACTCGTTTATTAGAGACGATAAGATCGATCATATCTCCCTTAAGTGAAGTGAGACAAAAGCTTAACTGTTTATCATTGACAGCCTCCGTGGCGCAGCGGGCGAGTAGCCGGCTGTGAAACGAGAGGCCGCGGGTTCGATCCCCGCACCGAGACAAACATTTGTGTGATCCACAGATAATGCTATATACATCTACATGCTGTAGATTACATCTACTATTGTTTTATGCTAGTAATTATTAAAATTAAAAAAATCATGCCTACCTGTAAAGCCCTAAGTCGTTCTAAGAAAATTACATGAGATTTCTCGTCGTTTTCATTACTTATGTCTGAAACAAGAAAAAATATGATAAAAACTAATTACTACCGTATAAAACTATCAGCGTAGACTAATTGAGACTAACTTTAAAACTGTGTTTAAAGTTAAACCAACCAGTTGCTATAAGTTTTATCACTATACTATATCCATGTCATAGTAATTGGTTGTTATAAATAAAGACTAAAGCTAGTATAAGTTTTGTAACAGGGCCGATTATATTTTATAACATCGATAAACTATTGACAAAAATGTGACAAATGACGAATTATGAAACATATCCACTATTCGCTAATAATATAATTACACACAATTTGAAATTTTTGGTCATGTGTATTATAGGTCTTTATTAACGTACCGATATTTTCAGTTTTGTAGTCGTGTTTGTATATAGGCATAGATGCGAGTTTCCTCTGCTCGGCCACTTCGCGAAGCCCCCGCTCCACGTAGTTACGGAAGTAAAACGATGAGCCTTGCATAAACGTCCAAATGTCCACTTCTGGATGACGTTCCTGTTGCACAAAAAAATTTTATAAACATAACACTACGGAACAGGTACGGTTTATATTTTGTTGATTGTTGATATTTTTACCTTTCTGCGGCAAAGGGTAATATTTCGAAGATGTCATCAACAATGTATAATTAAGGGTAATTTACCACGTCGATATAATGATGGTTATCTTCCAAAACGAAATACATTTCTCGAATTTTACACAGATTGCACTGTGCTTATATGATACTCAGAAAAAAAAGTAATATGTTCATTAAAAAAAGATGAGAAAAACGCCGAAAAGGATACTCATAGCTAGTTCCACTTACTGATCGGTAAACGATTAGCAAATTAGCAACCCTCGGCGCGGGTGGATGGGTGACCGCTTAGAGGTGTTTTAACTAAGCATCTCCGTATCGAATCGATCGAAAGTAAAATCTCGATTCCGCCGTTTATGAACTGAAAGCAGTCGTGGCGCCAAGTCGGAGATCTTCGGGAATTTTGAACAACTATGACACTATGTTGGCCACTAATAATTCGATAAAGAATAGAATAAAAAATGTAAAAAAAAGTTTTTTTTCCATTGAAAGCCGATACGAGCAATGCGCTCGCCTGATGGTAAACGACACGCCTGCTCATGAACAGAAGCAACACCACACAGAACTTTGAGTTACAAAACACTGCATGGCACTGAACTACGCTCGTCGCCCCGAGACATAACATGTTATAGTCTCATAATGTCCAGTAATTTCACAGGCTTCAATGTCCTTCAAACCGAAACACAACAGTGTTTACACACTGTTGCTTGGCGGAAGAAATTACAAAAAAAAAAGTGTGCGTCTCGGGACGCTCGAAAGAAGTGATAACTTAAACTAATGTGGGTTAAAGTGATAGGAGGAGCCTGTCTGCTGCTACCGTAAGCGTGAGAGCGGTGGTACCAACCCAGCCGGCCTCTCGCATACGAGGGACCTACCTACAACCTTGTAAAGTTATTGTATCGAGCGCAGGGTTCGAGGATATATATCAAGATATATATCGGATATATATCAATGGATATATATCAAGATATATATCGGATATATATCATAAATATCCGATATTTTGATATTTATAATAAATATCGGATATTTTCGAGCCCTGATCTCGCGTGTGTTACCCGCAAGTCGTATAGTTGCGCGAGCGCGTCCTTATTATGTTCCTTGGTTCCGATCCGCTTCAGTATCTGCGCCAGTTCCTCGTGCACGGCGCGCGGTAACCGACCCGCGCCCGCACCAGCGTGCACGTGTGCGTGCACGTGCGAACCCACCGACGTCAACACGCTGCCACCGTTCAACGCGTCCGACGATGGATCCTTCTTCTCGTCCAGTTTCAATTGCTGAGTAATGGAAATTAAACATTAATTCATTATCGCCTCATTGGTCTAGTGGTAGTGTAATTAGGCTGAGAAACCGTTAAAATTCCAAGTCAGACGATCACAACTTGTGTTTTCGATATGTAAAATTACACATGAGAGAAAACAAAGTACCATTAAAAAAATCTAGTAAAAGAAAACATATAGACCAAAGCACTGGGTACCTAAGTTAGGATGATAAGATTTGATCTGAAAAGTCATAAACAACTGTCTATCCCACAAAGCACACATAGACCACAAATTAATAACTGAAGTATACGTTAGTTTAACACTAAACCAAGAATTAAATGATTGAATGGAAGAGCCACGCTGTAGTCGTTTTTGTCTACAGCATAAATGGGCCCGCTCGGCAGAGTCGTTACCACTGTCTCACAGAAAACCGACGTAAAGCAGCGGCTAGCTGCTGCGTTATTGCGTGGGATTTCCGGAGGCCCAAATCCCCCACCCCTACCAATCCTTTCCCTTTAAGGTCGGCAACGCGACTATGATTCTTCTAGTATTGTGAGCGTACATGTGCGGTAGAGATCACTTACCATCAGGTGACCCACTCGCTCTTTTGCCGTTCTATGCTATAAAAAAAATATTTAATCAATTATTTACTGATTCACGTTAACTGTAGAATCACTCCCAATTGCCAAATTAGACCAGCTTGGCAAACTGGCTTCCTCAAGGCGAATTGACTGGGGGGTCAATATTTTCAGATACCATTGGCTAGCCATCATAATATGCAAACTGTTATAAAATAAAATCAGTATGTATATACATACCTTGAGAACTTTAAGTAAATATGGGTATAGATCAGACTCGTTAACATCTGGAATTTGTGTGAGATGGTTCACTATCGAAGCGCCCTTCATCTTGACTAGAGTATGCACCAGAGTTTTCACTGTCCTGTACATGCAAAAAACATAGAATTTTATTAGTATTTTTTATTTTAGTCCCAACAAGAATTACCCAAAAGTCAAAACTTACAGTCTCAACACTTAGGACCAAAACAAAACATATTTTAGGATCACACGAAAATTTTAGGTATCTAAATATATAAAACTCAAAGGTGACTGACTGACATAGTGATCTATCAACGCACAGCCCAAACCACTGGAGGGATCGGGCTGAAATTTGGCATGCAGGTAGATGTTATGACGTAGGCATCCGCTAAGAAAGGCTTTTGATAAATTCTACCCCCAAGTGGATAAAATAGGGGATGAAAGTTTGTATGAAAATCACGCGGGCGGAGCCGCGAGCAAAAGGTAGTTTTATATATTATTTGATGTTGAGGCTAGCGATTATGCATAGCAAAAAAAAAATCGAACAATTACTTCGACGCCAGATGAATGGGCATTATGAGACTTACTATCACAGAATTTCGTGGAGTCCAGTGACATGTTATACTTAGTAAAGTGGTGTAGCTACTATTTCTGAAGAGCCTTGGCGTTTACCAACAGCTGATCGCTGTCCTCGCTACATAATTCAATTGTTTAAATAAATACCACTGGAGTCTGGAATTCTGCCCGGTATGGCGATAGGCCCGCCCCCTATCACGCCTTGGCACGGAAGTACGCTCAACAAAATGTGGGTGTACTGTTTACACCTCTGCCTAACCCTTCAAGGACAAGGCATATATAATATTACCTGTATGGTGTATCACTGATATCCGGATTCTTTTTCCAATAACTGTTGGGATATGCCTTGTAGAACAGGTGTATTTTGTACAGCACGGCGTCGTAGTCTATCGAGTTCACATCCCAGGTGGAGATCATCTTAAGGGTCTTCCAGAAGCATTTCAGCAGCAGGTCTTGATAGCGAGGGAATTCCGGGTCCGATACACCGATCGATTCGTGGAGTAGTGTTACTATTGCACTGTGGAAGAAAATGGCATGATTATTAAAATTTAATTTGTAAAATTCTGATGTTTCATAACATAATTAATGATCATTGTAATAGTGCTACAATTATTGTAAAATTTGTGTTCTAGAAACATTATAATTCTGTTTTTATAGGATCAATTGAGACATATAACATTTTTGGAAACTATGCTTACTGCTAAATACCATAAAATAATATACGGTAAAACGGGGTGAATAGGAATAGTGGGGTGGATGGGGATGAAACTTGTATTGATAATATTACGTATGTGGATCCATTAAAATGTTAATTCAAGCTTAATTATTGTCTAAAATGTATAGTAGGTTTTATGTATCCGGTTCTCCCCAGGGGGCTTGCCCCCTGATCCTAACCCTTTTCCCTTGGCCCTTTGGCAGGCCGGCATAATCTTGCCGACCTACGATGGACACATTGTTTATCGTTGGTCGACACTATTCTTGGATTGCGCTACACTTACCATCAGGTGTAGCGTAGTCACTTTGCCGAGCCAGGATAAAAAAAAAGAAAAATCTTTTTTAGAATAGTACAGTTTATCCCAGTTTATATCTGTAAACAAACTAACCAGTTTTGTCTCTATTCACCCCTGTATCCTTATTCACCCCGTTTCACGGTACTTATTCATCATGGGTGACTACGAAAACATTCATTCAATATACAATCACATAATTTCAGAAACATCACGTTAATTTGACAATGTATATAAAGTGGCCAATCACGTACCAGAGCAGCGGCGTGCGTGGCGAATGTTCGAGCACGCGCACGCACACGTTGTTCAGTATGCGCACGAGCCTCTCCGGGTCGGGCGGCGGCCCTCCGCCGATGATGCCGGTAGTGCCGGTAGTGCCAGTAGTGCAGGTAGTGTTGTGTCCAGCGGAGCCCACGCCCGCACTAGCGCCGAGCACTCGCAGCAACTCGCCGAGTAGTGCGCATAATGCCGCCTCGCTCACGTGAGAACCGCAACCGGCAGTGTCGTAGAACTGCACATAATAATTGCTCTTTGTCTTGTACAAATTAAATAAAAGGGGATTTAAGTGAAAATATAAAGGTATTTATTTATCTATAGAAATTGTTTATTTTAATTACATTAAAAAAAATAGTGAATATAGGATCTAAAAAGGTTTATTAATTAAATGCAATAAATCAAATGATTGATCCAAGTCCAATTCCAATTAAAATGTGTAATGATGTCTGACAGTGTGGTTTATTGTTTATTTTAATTTGTTTAAAAAATAGTTTAAAGGTTTGTTGCATAAAAGTGGTGTGGAATTTGTGTATTGAATATTGATAGTGATGAAATAAGTGAATGAATGATGAATAAAAATTAATAAAAGTGAAATGTATTGTACTGGAAGGAATCCAAACTAAAACTCCAACAAGACCTTCAAACTTTTTACACTGATATTTCACCATTTTTGTGAAGGTTTAGAGAATAAATTATACTTGTCATCGACGAAATGTATAATAATGCGAAGCCTTAAAAAAGTAGCGATAAATATAGGTGGGTGGTGGAGTTTTGGCGGGAATTCTGACAGTGCAGTTCATCGCTTATTTTAATTAAATTTCAAAGTTAAACTAGTTTAAAGTTGTGTTTGTTGTATAAAAATGGTGTGGATTTGTGCAATAAACATTGATGGTGATGAACAGTGTATGGAAACATTAAAATAAGTAAATTAAGCATCGTACTGAAAGGAGTTAATCTCTAAACTCCGGCAAAATCTTGAGAAAATAGATCTTGAATAAATTATACTTGACACTGGCAAAATGCATAATAATGCGAAAGCCATGAATAAAAAAGAAGAAGAGAGAAAGGGATGCCATACAGAGTGGCATTATAATGCGCTACGTTACGGAGTGGTTTACCCTCCCATAATAAGTGATCAGTTTAAAATATATGAAATATAAATTTGTTGGTGGGAGGATACTTGTATCCGACTGGATAGCGATCACCGTACACTGGTGTTAAAACCTGCCATAGTGGCTCACCCTGTGTGGGTCGCGTTCCAGGGTTCTCCCCAGGGGGCTTGCCCCCTGAATCTAACCCTTTCCCCATACCTTTCCTTTATCCTCCCCGTTGACCCTTTGGTAGGTCGGCATGATCTTGCCGACCTACGATGGACACATTGTTTATCGTTGGTCGACACTATTCTTGGATTGCGCTACACTTACCATCAGGTGTGTAGGTGTAGTCACTTTGCCGAGCCAGGATAAAAAAAAAAGAAAAAAAGTAAAAAATAAATGAGGCTGTTAGAACCAGAGTGGCCTAACTGCATTTTGATGATTTTTGACCTATTTGTATTTTTGTAATTTAAAAATGTTAATCTACAAGACCAGACCGGCCTAAAATTGGTAACATCATCTTAACATAGATGGCAGTACAAGTTCATTTCGGCCGTGGTTTAAATTGCGAAAATACAGATAGGTCAAAAGTCATCCAAATGCAGTTAGGCCACTCTGGTTCTGGCAGCATTAAATATGGATGGTTGTGATAGTGACCGTGGTGAGCGCGCCGGCCAGGAACTTGTACGCTGGCAGCGCGTCCTGCGGCGGGGCGGAGCGCAGGCGGGCCAGCTGCGCCGCCGCCGCGCCCAGCAGCCGCGCCTCGTGCGCCGCCAGCGCCGCCCCGCGACCCGACACCAGCGCGCCCGAGATCAGGGACAGCGCGCGCACCGCCGCCTGCGGACCACACCACATATTAACACATCACACTAATATTATAAATGGGTAAGGCCGTAGATTTTTCCACTTTTTCATTACCAGTCACGTTCATATTAATATCATAAACAATTAACACTTTTTACCAGCTTTGATAATTTTATCCTGTAGATTAGTTTTCAGGGTAAAAACAACTTTTACGAATTAACTGTAACTATAACAGTTTTTATATAATTTAATTTTAACGATATTAAGGATTTACGTTTTCATACAAAAATAAAATGAACATAAATTTCATCAGATAGTAAATTGACAAAATTACGAATATTTTGTTAAGTAAGCCATATAATTTTTAGTTTATGTAAAATCACAAGGTTTGAGCAATTAAATCCAATATTTCATTATTTTAAAAGAGCGTTTATTTATTTTTTATTTCAGTTTTGAAACAGGTCATCAATTTTTACACTTTTATGTTACTATTTTATGTTACCAATATTGGTAAGTAAATGAAGTCTTTGAATAGTATTCGAAGAATATGTAAAATTAGACGGGCAATCCTAGGCAGAACAATAAAAAAAAGAAAAAGAAGTCGCCATATTGTGGCCTATGGATTGTTTCAAACAGTGCACAAGCAGTTTCGTCAGTGAAATTCAGAAACAGTTTTGTGATATTTTTAAGGTAAGTAGACACTTGTTTATGTTCATTGTATTATTTTTTTAGGCGACATAGCTTATATTTATCGAGAAAACATCTATAATGTCGCAAATCTTTGTAGTTTTGAAATTATAAGCTAATTACATCTAAAATATTTCGCTTTTATGATACTTTTATGTTACTTTTATGATACTTTTATGTTACCTGTAGCATAAACTTTTACGTCACAGTAGCACAACTTATGTTTAATTTTTGGGAAAAGTACCTTAATCTTAATCTTTCGTTATGTTCGTACGTGTATTATAAATTATGTTGCTTTTAAGTTACTTTTATTTTTTTACTTTATGTTACAAAAGTGGAAAAAACTATGGCCTTACCCATATGTGAAAGTTTGTTTGTTTGCATGTTTGTCCGTCAGTCACGCTGAAACTACTCAACGGATTTTGATGAAATTTGGTATACAGACAGGGTATGAGCTGACTTGGGTGATAGGGTAGGTATAGGGATTTTTATCCCGATTAAATACTCCCTTGGGATAAAACAGGAATTTTGATATTCATTAATCACACCGAAAATTCTGAACGGATTTTGTTGAAAATTAGTATAGATTGGTATTCCATTGTTTCACTGTAAAAACTGAACACCTCCAAAAACTGTACTTCGAAAATCATGTAGAAAATCAGCCCCAAATGTTATCAACTGATAGCAGTCATTAAGTTGCAGTTGTATGCTTTCAAATGACTTAAAAACTTTAACATTAAGTTAGCCACTAACCATTCGATATAGGAAAATTATATTATGATATTTTGTAATATATTTATAGTAACGTAACATTTGCATGTAATGAGCTATATGCTTAACATATTTTACTTTAAAATAACGGCGAGCTTTTTGCTTTGTTTTACTTTCCATTTTCACTTTAACCATTAGACAAGATAGTAACCAAACGCAAGTCTAAGCAAAAAAAACCAACGAATCTATAATAAAGTTTATCAATTTTGAATCAACAATAATGTTCATCATTGACCAATAAACTTTAATAGAACCGACTCAAAATTGTTTAAGTTTAGTTTATACGAAAAAATTATAAAATGTGAGTGGATGTAACTCACGTTCAAATCCGGACTAGCGATGGAGTGTATGGTGTCGGCGAGTTGCGAGTCGTCGATGGCGGGCGGCGCGTGTTGCGTCTGATTGACGAGCGTGTGCGGCGGCATGTGACGCGGCGGAGACAACGGGACCATACTGCGGACAATGTTATAGTACCTTCATCATCATCATCATCATCAGCCACAAGACGTCCACTGCTGAACATAGGCCTCCCCCAAAGATTTCCAGACCGACCTGTTGGAAGCGGCCTGCATCCAACGACATCCTGCGACCTTTATCAGGTCGTCTGTTCACCTTGTAGGTGGACGTCCAACGCTGCGCTTGCCAGTACGTGGCCTCCATTCCAGAACCTTTCTGCCCCATCGGTTATCGGTTCTGCGAGCTATGTGGCCTAGTAGTACCTTACACCTTTTTTAATTGTCAACCTGAGCCCATCTCTCGTCTGAAGGTAACGACCACAGGCCATAAATACAGAAACACCACACAGAATTTTTTATTAAAAAACACCGAGACACTGACAACAAACCTACCCACCTATAAACCAATACCTATAAGCTATTTACAGCTATTTCAGAATTGACTGAAAATTAAAGCAGTCAAGTACCATTATATTAAATATTTGCAGTTTGTATTAATTTTTATTTCAACATGTCAGGCTATAAATTAATATTTTGCAGTTATCCTGAATGGAATTAACAGACAAGTACAAATATGGTATACCCACCCTCACTAATCATAGGTACTTATCAATGTCGGACACAATTTACCAAATTTTTACTGGGATCGCTGATTGGTTGAATTATGGTATCTATGCCTTTTCATCTCCTTACATCAAGTATTTTACAATCTTGACCCAATTACTTAAGCTATATACGGGTACAGAGTAGTCCAAGAAATCAAGGTCAAGGTGACACGGTGGCTACTTTCCGACTCAGGAGGTGCTTTTACACTACATACCTGGACCGTATGGGTTGTGTCGGTTGTTTCCTGATGCCGCTCACAGGTATCGGTTCATCTAAGAACTTGAGATCTGGCTGCTTGAGGTCGGGACGGCGAGTGGGTGGTACCGCTGCGTCGAGCTGTGCGATCAGCTCAGGGTCCAGACCGAATGGACCCGAGATCACCTTCGGCTCGGGTGGGATGCTATAACAATATAAATCATTTAAATATAAACAGAGTGTGAAGAAGCAGCTAGGCGGGCCGGCATGATCTTGTCGAACAACGATAGACACACTGTTTGTCGTTGGTCGACACTATTCCTGGATTGCGCTACACTTACCATCAGGTGTGGCGTAGTCACTTTACAGAGCCAAGATAGAAAAAAATCCATATGTTGTTAAGATTCATCAACATTCTACATAAAAGTTGTTTTATAAAATGCCAGTAACGTTTACGGTTTATGATGATCATCAATCATCAGCCTTCTACTTCTTCTTCCACTTGGCCTTATCCCACTAGCAATGGTGTAGGCACAAGCTTTTAACACATGTTTCAGAAAGATTTGGCTTGTAGTTTATAAAACATCAATAAAGCTATTGTCTGTAAAATAGTTAAACACTAACGGATTGACAGGCGGTGGCAGTTCCTCCTCTTCTTCCTCTTCATACTCAGCTTGAGGAACCGTGTCCACGGATATCACACGTCTTGGAGGCTCAGGGTCCTAAAAATATGAAACTTTAATAATATTTTACAATTAATTGCCTAATGCGCTTCAATTAATTATATAAATAATTTATGCACTTTAAAAATCCTCACACCACCCATTTTTGTAAGCAGAAAGTAAAATTTGAGTGGTGCGACATTCAAATTGCATCACTAATTGCCAGGCGTGGATATACTTTGCGGAGGAGGGCATTTTGTCAGATATAAGAGTGTAAATTAGATTTAAGACTTGTTTATCTTTAATTGTGATATATATATTTTATATCCCCTCAGCCAGGTCGGATTCGCGCCTGGCCACATGCCATTTTAAATATTGAACTCTAGAGATCCAACTAATATTTTCTACCATAACAATGTGATAGAAAATAGAACCTAAATCAATCGATCTATAACGTATTTACGTACATTTCCAAAGTGCAATTTGTTCGGGTATCCTGTGTCATAATCATAATGTACGGTACTAATTACCTCTTGCGGTACTTGTATAGGTTTCCCAGAGGCCGACAACGGCACGACCATAGAGCGGCGAGCTTCGGCGCTGCGCGTCTTACCCGCCCTCTTGATACGTTCCTCTAATAACGACAGGTCCTTGTCCGATATCTATAACAAAAAAAGATGGCGCGTAACGGAAAAATGTGACGCGTAACCGAAAAATCTGACGGTATTTTTTTTTCCAACGCTGATAAAGAAGTTTCACTTCAAAAATGGTTGATAATCACATACAATACATTTAGCGAAAACCGAAGGAAGTTCTGAATTCGACGCGTATCTGTTTTTGAAGTGATATTTCTTTAGAATCGTTGTGATTTGAAACTCGATGAAACGAAAATACGTCACGACAGAGACAATAAATAGGATTTAGCCTGCGGGAAAATGAGATAGATTACAAGTATGCTACGTGTCTTCGATATCGATATAGATGAAAAACGAAAACTTGACGTTTATATACCGCTTTTGAGTTTTTCAATGCAGATATTAAAATGCAAACATTTTAACAAAAATAATACCGATTCATAAAACTAAACAGCTAAAAATGAATCACCAATTATTATTATGAGTGCGGTGGACCATTATGTAACCAAGATCATCCACTGACCTGTCCAATCATCTTGTAAACCTTCTCCCCTTCGAGGAAGTAAGCGCTGGCGATACAGTTGAGCGCCGCGGATCTCACCGCGTTGTCTCTATCGCTGATGTGTCGAGCCAATTCCTTCAGCGCACCGGCCGCCGATGACATCACAGTCGAGCCGTACGTTTCCAGCAGGTGACCGATGCATTCCAGGCATTCTAAACCGTAATACAGCATATAATGAAGTGTTTTTGAGTGGTAGTGCCACGCTGTAGACCAGTGTTTCCCAACGTAAAGCCCACGCCCCACAGGGGGGCAATTAGATAGCCAAAGGGGGGCAATTTAAAAATGGACTCGACACGACTTTAACCCTTTCGCTTAATCCTCTCGCTCCTTATTTAAATGCAATAATAGATACCGGTCACAAATTTAAACAAATATGTTAAGGTGGGGCATGGCCTAAAAAAGGTTGGGAAACACTGCTGTAGACAGTTTTGTCTACAGCATGAATGGGCTGGCTCGACCGGGTCGTTACCGGCTTAGTAGCGGCTTGCTGCTGCGTTTTGTACGGTGAGTGAGATATTCGGACGTCCAAATCCCCTCCCCTTCCCAATCCCTAATAATCCCTTTCCTTTAAGGTCGGCAACGCGCCCATGATTCTTCTGGTGGTGGGCGTACATAGGCGGTGGAGATCGCTTACCATCAGGTGACCCACTTGCTCGTTTGCCGGCCTATGCTATAAAAAAAAATAAGTTGTCGTTTAACTTAATTTCATATATTTGTAATAGGTATTATATTTAAATAGCTTTATTTACTTTCTTCATAATATACATTATCTTTGCAAAATCTCACAATGCTCAGTGCGCACAATATGCTGTATGTTATTGTTGTTTGATTGAATTACTGTCTGAATTAATTACTACATTTGCGTTAAGTATCGGTATGGAATAGTAAAAATTAGAAACAATAACGATCTGACGGCTTACACTGTAATGCCTGAGTCTCCATTATCCATTTTTATGAAGTGAGGTATGGAAATAGAGATACATTTGAGGAAGGATATAGAATAATTGTTACTCCAGATATAGATTATCACTTGAGCAAATTCGCGAATAAAAGCTAATAAGTACTAAATACAATATTGTGATTATAATTTAAATGGATGGAGATTGCTTATAGCAATAAGACCGCCCATTGTCTTACATAGGTTTAGCACCACCTTTTTAGTTTTAGTTACTTGCATTGTAAATGGTTTTCAATAAAGAGTTTTGTATTGTTTTGCATAATTTCAATGGATAAAAATGTTGTTTTCTTCATATTTTGATAACTAGCATCAATATTTATAGGCGCCAGCCACATTGTAGTGTATTTATTACGTTCGATTAAGCAATTCAATTAAACTAACCCTGATTGTGGATAGTGTAAGCTATGTTAGACTTACCAGCTCTTTGTCTAGCATTCTTAGATTTCAATCCTTCCATTAAATAGCCAAACAGCTTGGTGACAGAATACACAACACATATTTGTTTGAACAGGGCTTTCACTCCATTTCGGACTGTGTCTTTTGGATCGCCAACCTGTAAATAATCATTTTATTGTTGATAATAAGTTATCATTGATATTGTTGATAAGAAGATAAATAAGTTCAGATTCCCAATTAAAATCATTTATTGTGGAAATTGGATCATAAATATCACTATTACGTGTCAATATTTTTTTATAGTCGATAACATTTTTATCTTTTATCGGCTTAAACGAAATTATAAGTTTTGTAGCAATAGCAGTAATGTTACACCAAAAAAACTAATCGTTCTTTTCAGAATAAAATTAACGAACACCTTAAATTATTTAGTGTACCAAATAATAACGTTAGGCAATTTTGTAAACTTTTTTCTTATTCGATTGAATGACGACACAACCAAGGCGCTCGCCTGATGGTAAGCGCCACGCCTGCCCATAAACAGAAGCAAAAACACATTTGTAGTTCAACGGGCAATTTTTTCTTTGTTTTACATTCAGGTGAAATCCCAGTGTGCGTGATCATCCGAGGCGGTGCGTTGCGGAGTTGTTGTTATTCAAAAATATCAAGTAAAACGCTAAACAAGAGCGAAAGAGTCAAAGCCTTTACTACCCAATGCATATGCAAAATCATAACATTAATTTAATGTTACCAACCTTTAACACAAGATAGGGTATAAAGCAATTAGCTTCATATTCGGCCATCGTATAATCACTGTCCATTAGGTACTGGAACACTATCGACAAGTACTCCAGACCCTTCAATATCACTGAAGGGTTAGTGTCAAAGAACCTTAGTGTCAACCATTTGAGAACCAGGTCGAGATTGGCCATTAACGCCGGGCCATTCTCATGCAGGTCTTCTGATAACGCCTCTATTGCTTTTAGATGATATCTGTGAAGCATAATCTATAGGTTACACTACCATTAAAAAAAATAGGATGCGTGAGTTATTAAAGTATTGAAAAAGATTAATTTATAGCTTAGCTTCTATGGTGTCATAAAAACTTTTGCACCTTTTAAAGAGGACAATTGTACAGTTTAACAATAAAGACATCTACATAGTATGCAAGATAACTTGACCAACCTGAAATTACGCAAAAAGGTACCAATCCACAGCAAGGTAAAATGGAGTTACTGATTTTGGTTTTACGAAATTCAATAATTATATCTCGTAGTTTTTGGAAAATCGATTTAGCAAAAAAATACGATATTAAAATAAATTTAAATTAATTTAGCAAAACTAATTCAGTATCTCCATTTGACCTTGCTGTGGGTTGGTTCCTTTTTGCTTAACTACGTCCAATTTTTGTTGTCAAAGAGACATAAGGGATGGGTGTCACAAAATTCAGACTGGTCAAGTTAAATTGAGATTATTGTACTTTTTTTTTATAGCATAGGCCGGCAAATAAGCAAGTGGGTCACCTGATGGTCAGTGATCTCCACCGCCCATGTACGCCCACCACCAGAAGAATCATGAGCGCGTTGCCGACCTTAAAGGAAAGGGATAATTAGGGACTGGGAAGGGGAGGTACTACTACTACGACTGGGGAGGTGCTACTGTACATCATACTATTGTACATCACGTATTAATTTAAATTACCTGAAGTCATTATGAAACATATTAGCTACAAGTTGTTTATTGAGACCGGCGCTTCCCATCTGCTCTTTTAGCAGTTCAAAGAACTCTTCGCGCGGTGTTGTGAAGTTCCATTTCAACACTGAAAAGTAGATTAATAAATACATGCGACAGTCACACACACATAGTCCTGACAATGTCCTATGTGTATTAGAAACACTGTATTTTACAAGGTACCACCTTCCCTCGTATGCGAGAGGCCGTCTGGGTTAGTACCACCTCTTTTTCTATTTCTGCCACCGAGCAACAGTGTGTAAGCACTGCTGTGTTTTGGTTTGAAGGACATTCGAGCCAGTGAAATTACTGGGCATTATTAGACTTAACATCTTGTCTCGGGGTGACGAGCGCAGTTCAGTGACCTGCAGTGCTTTGTAATTCAATGTTCTGTGTGGTGTTGGTTCTGTTTATGGGCAGGCTAGGTGCATATCATCAGGCGAGCGCCTTGCTCGTCTCGTCACTCAATCAAATAATTGAAAAAAGAAACTACTAGAGACTTATAGCCCAACAACTCACACACCTGAAACTATTTTTTTTTTATATAGACATACCACTTTTTCTGATTATATTATTACGGCTGATTACAATAAAGGATCTTAGAAAGAATGATCGGTCTCACAAATTAGCCAATAAGAATAATTTGAAAGTCACATGTACAAATATCTTAGTATGGTAGATCGATTTTCGACATCGTTCCGCAGAATCAAAGCTAGTTCGTTTTTGAAATGGGCCAGTAGGGTACTCGTTGGTATGTATCACATTACCTTTTAGTTTCTGATCGTCAATAATACGCTGGTTCTTGGCATTGTTGTTGGGTAGTAATGGCGAGCAATCCTCGTCATCCTTTTTGCCACGGTTAGATGCTGAACCTGGTTTAACTACCTGTTAACATGTAATGGTGTTTTAAATAAACTATTAATGAAACAGTATTTTTAATTCAGTATTTTTGAAGTGAAACTTCTTTAGAATTGTTGTGATTTGAAACGCGATGAAACGAAAATGCGCCACGACAATGACAAACATATTCATAAATAGGATTTAGCCTGCGAGAGAATGAGATAGATTACAAGTATGCTTTCACGTGTCTTTGCGCGTGCGTACAACGAAGCCTTCGGAAAATGTGTCCTAACGTGGTGTATTATTCACGTGATTATTTTTTATTCATTTGGGTATTAAAATTCGTTGGTTAATTAATTTATTTTAATAATTCTGAAGTTCCACATCTGCCGTGCCTGAATTGCACACACCCAATCTATACTTATAAAATAACATGTCCTGACTGACTGATTGATTCAATGAATGACGGCGATGATGAGTCAGATTCATCATCGCCGAGCGCAAACTATCAAGGCTACAAGCATGAAATTCGGACTGTATATTCATTTTGTTATGTAGGCACCCACTAAGAAAGGATTTTAGAAAATTCCACCCCAAAGGGGTCAAAATAGGGGATGATAATATGTATGAAAGTCCGATATTTTGAAAGTTACATAAACAAAATTTTGTATTTCGGTTATTGACGTAAAACAAATAAATACGTGGTTCAGGAATTTTGGAAATTTTATTTAATAAGGGATGAAAAAAGGGGTGAAAGTTTGTATCGGACTTGCATTATTTTTGATCTGAAGAACACTAAACTTTTTATTTAGGCTAATGATTAGAATTAGAACATATGCTATTTTAATATCAGAAAGACATTTACGCGGGCGGAGCCGCGGCCAGCCGCTAGTTTTTTATATAACGCAGTGTTTTTTATTTGTATAAAAAAAATTGCATTGAAGCTAAATTAGGATAACTACTTGCAACAACAAAATTAAACAGGTTTAAAAAACCAAAATTATAATGTTTTAAAATTTATACAGGGTTATTTTTAAAACACTGACAACCTCGCAGGGCCATATAGCTGAGCCCATAAGGAACAACTTTTGTTCTACGAGTTTGGACATAACTCAATACATAAGAAAAAAAATGATTTTACAAGTTTTTGTTGTGTAGTGTTTGTGTTCGTACGTCAGCTGACGGCTGGATGTAGGTATTATCGATCGATACGGCGCGGCCGGTCATTGAACTGACGCGCGCGCTGCGTGTATTACGTAATCACCGATACGCGCAGAGCGTAGGTAACTTTCAAGACGGAAATTAAATTCATAATTATTTTTGTATGAGAATAAAATCTAACAAATTATGAAAAGTCGTAGAACAAAAGTAGTAACAAATGACCTTAGGAATCTACTCCTGCGAGGTTGTCAGTGTTTTAAAAATAACCCTGTATATGTTGGCGTAGAGCAAGATTTAATTTAATTTTAATGTCTCATCTTAGTGTAAATTCATCTTACTGCCATAAATGTTAATGATTCTTTGCCTAATTATTGACATACCTTGCCCTTAGCAGCCGGCGCACCTTTCTTATCACCTTCTTTCTTGAGAGCGCCTCCGGTTTTAACGCCCTTGGGCTCCTCCTTCTTGCTTTTAGAAGGTAACGGTTGTACTGGAAGGTTGGGGCGTGCTTTGTCTAACACCGCTTGGACCACTGTCTTTGAGCCAGGCTGTGAAAAATGATTGCAAAATTAAGTAAAAAGTCAGAACAATTTTTGTTTATAAACTATCACAGAAGCAAGTGGGTCACCTAATGGTAAGTGATTTCCACTGCCCATGTACACCCACAATACTAGAAGAATTAAAGGCGCGTTGCCGACCTTAAAGGGAAAGGATAATTAAAGGAAGGGGATTTGGGCCTCCAGATATCTCACTCACCCTACGAAACGATGTAGCAAGCCTCTACTTTACGGCGGCTATCTGTGAGACAGTGGTAACGACCTGGTCGAGCCGCTCCCATCCATGATATTGACAAAACTGCCTACAGTGTGGTTCTACCACTCGTTATCTTTCGTATAGCAAGTGAAATATCTAAATATCTAATAAATATCTTTATTAAAAAAAAAGTGTGCGTCTCGGGACGCTCGACAGAAGTGATAACTTAAATTAATGTGGATTAAAGTGAGAGCGGAGGAGCCTGCCTACTACTGCCGTATGCGTGAGAGAAAGGGAAGCCAGAGTTGCGCCGTAACGCGTTACGTTACGAAGTCCGGTCAAAGTCATGTCAAAGCCCTGTCAAAGTCCGGTCAAAGTCCTGTCAAAGTCCAGTCAAATTCCGGTCATCAAGGTCCGGTCAAGGTCCTGTCAAAGGTTGTCAAAATCCGGTCAAAGCCCTATCAAAGTCCGGTCGAAGTCCGGTTAAAGTCCGGTCAAAGTCCTGTCAAATACCGGTCAAAGTCCTGTCAAAATCCGGTCAAAATCCAGTCAAAGTCCAGTCGAAGTCCGGTCGAAGTCCGGTCAAATACCAGTCAAAGTGCTGTCAAAATCCGGTGAAAGTCCAGTCAAAGCCCTGTCAAAATTCCGGTCAAAGTCCTGCCAAAATCCGGTTAAAGTCCAGTCAAAGTAATGTCAGCCTTGTCAAAATCCGGTCAAAGTCCTATCAAGGTCCGGTCCAAGTCCGGTTAAAGTCCTTTAAAAGTCCGGTCAAAGTCCGGTCAAAGTGCAGTCAAAGTCCTGTCAAAGTCCGGTCAAGGTCCTGTCAAAGGTTGTCAAAATCCGGTCAAAGCCCTATCAAATACCGGTCAAAAACCTGTCAAAATCCGGTCAAAGTACTGTCAAAATCCGGTTAAAGTCTAGTCAAAGTCTTGTCAAAATCCGGTCAAAGCCCGGTCAAAGTCCTGTCAAAGTCCGGTCGAAGTCCGGTTAAAGTCCTGTCGAAGTTTGTCATAATCCGGTCAAAGCCCTACCAAAGTCTGGTCGAAGTCCGGTTAAAGTCCGGTCAAAGTCCGGTCGAAGTCCGGTTAAATACTGGTCGAAGTCCGGTCAAAGTCCGGTCTAAGTCCAGCCAAAGACCTGTCAAAGACGGGTCAAACACCGGTCATAGCCCGATCAAAGTCCGGTTAAAGTCCGGTCAAAGTTCGGTTGAAGTCCGGTCAAAGTTCGGTTGAAGACCGGTCAAAGTTCGGTTGAAGTCCGGTCAAAGTCCGGTCCAAGCTGACTGGTCACTGTGTGACGCCACCTGGGACTTCCGAAATTATCGATGTTCCAGGGAGGTCGGCTAACGCTGGCTGGTCGATGGACCGCTCGCGTAACGGAATGTTTCGGTTCACCCTCCCATAAGAAGATATCACTTCAAAAAAAGGAAAAATATGTACAATGTGGCAGTGCTTTATTAAATAAATAAATAAATATCAAGGTCAACAAAGCGTTCACGATTCTTCTGACACCATATCACCTGACATGCATAATGGGCATAACCATCAGGTGGTTTACCGTGTTATAGTATAGTAAGAGCGTGTGTGCGCGGTCCTCCACGCACGAGAACAGCAGCGGCACGCATACTGACAGGTCGCAGGTCGTGTTATAGTATAGTAAGAGCGTGTGTGCTGGTGCGCGCGGGTACTGGTCGAGGTACCTTCAGTTTGTCGAGGTGCTTGTGCATGAGCTCGTATCCGAGGTGCAGCATGAAGGGCAGCACGGCGTCGGCGGCGGCCTTGCGCACGTCCGCGGCGCGGTCCTCCACGCACGAGAACAGCAGCGGCACGCACACAGACAGTTCCTCGCGCGGGAACGACTTCGCACCCACTGCACAACAACACCACATCTATTATTATAACACACCATAAAGTTAAACAGGACTTTGACATGACTTTGAAATGACTTTGACCGGATTTTGGCTGGACTTTGACATGACATCGACCGGACTTTGACAGGACTTTGACCGGACTTGAACGGACTGGAGTGCAGTGCAGTGCGGTGCAGAACAATCCAATGAAGTGATAACTTCATATGGGAGGGTAAAGCGCTTCGTAACGTAGCGCGTTACGGTGCCACTCTGTCTGGCTTCCCTTTCACTTTAACCAACATTAGTTTAAGTTATCACTTCTGTCGTGGCAAAGTGACTGACACTACACCTAATGGTAAGCGTAGTACAGTCCAAAAATCCAACGACCACCAACAAATAATGAGTTAATCGGTAGTCACCAGAATCATGTCAGTTTTTATAAATATTTCTTCCCTATTCAGAGAGGTAAGAAGCAAATCAAGGGGTTTTTGACAGGACAGGCGGATAACCGATGCAGGCATAGTGACATGTACCCCTATACCCGCTCCTATCAACCATCAAGTCATGTCCACAAGCTCCTCGGAAAAACCGGATATACACGATCCACAAGAAGCGTGTGGATCACTATGGCAATGTCTTGTTTTAACACTATGTGTACAGTGGTCGCTATCTGGACGGATATGAATATCCTACCACCAGCAAAATAATAATAATAGAATAACGTGGGATGTAATGACTTCGGACGATCACCATTATATTTGGGGTACAATGTATTTATCATCAATATTGATGCCAGGATATATGCACACTCACCGTTAGGCAGATGGTCGGTGAGCCACAGCAGCAGGGAGGCCCTGAGCACCGGCGAGCCCGCCTTCAGCGCGTCGAACACCATCTCCCCCTCGAACGGAGCGTGCGGGCCCGCCTCGCGGCACCACGTCTCCACGCACGACACCGCCGCGCTGCGGATCCATTGCTTGCTGTCGCCAAACGCTGAGGAATAATGTTTTACCACGTTTAATAACATCTGTCCACCCCGTGACTACGAAGGCTGAAAAGCTTTCGAAACGTCGGGACCAAAATTAAACTTAAAAAAACCGCGATATAATACGTTTAAATCAATTTTATTTCAATGTGTAACATTCACGTAAACGTAGGAAATCATTAAATAACATTTTATTCAATTGAATACAGTCAACCTGGGTAACTTTGGCTCACTTTAGAGGTAATTTATAGCAGTACGGATTTACTTTTATTGTTATTTGTCCTAAATGAGTGTTTCTAGTGGGATATTGGCCTCTATAATCTAAATTCCTGTGTTATTTATCAAAACGATAAATAAAAGACCCTTAAATTACCAAAAATTTGGTGAGCCAAAGTTACACTGACATTTGGGTAACATTAATAAGTATGAGGAGTTGATGAAGAAAATCTCTAATTTATGTAGTTTTTTTTACTCCTCGGTAAGATTAGCTTGTCATATTGATAAAAAAAATACATTTCGTTTATATCGCTATCTCCTTTTTAGTGGCAACGTAGGGTAGCCATATTAATACAATATTAAACTGCCTGGTTTATCGAAATCAACTTCTATTTTATGGACCTCTTAAATCAAGTTATTATTGTATTAATCAGGTTTTGATGTACTTATAATCATTGAGCAATGCCTAAAATAATAAAACAAACTCAATCACATATAAAAAAGAAACATAATATCGGCTCTCAATTCCCCCATACCATGTATAGAAATTGATCATCAATCGCATAAGAATCGCCTCGTTTTGTGATTTTAGATCCTCCAAATCGACTAACTATATTTCGGGGGTGACAATTAAATATGTCAAGCTTTGATGGCCACTTCCACCCTTCAAAACATTTTTGCATAATTGAATTTTTCACGCATTGTCTGTCCTCGCCCCGAGCTAATGTTACCCCAAATGGGCTGAAAATGAAACGGCTCGAAGATTAATTAAAGATTTTTTAAAAAATCTATCAATATCGCGGGATATTTCAGTGTTATTACATAAAAAACATATGATTCTTCAACATAAAACTGAACTCGCCTTCTGTAGTTCTTCTGTAGTAATTGCTATACACAACTTTTTAGCAAGTATATTTCTAACTCTGTTTACCGCCCAAATTTTGAATGGTGAGAAAAAAATATATATTTGATAAATATCAATTGTCACTGCAGGTTTCGTTTAAAAACACTTTTTACTTTCATAAATTAAACAACTTATTATTATACAGTGTATCAGTAAGAAGAGAAAAAATTAAACGTTCAAATACAAGTTAGTGAGTCAATGTTACATTGAAAGCTAAAGTTACCCAGGTTGACTGTACTTAATTCGTATATTTTTATCATTTTTTAAATCAATGTAGCTTACATTTACCAAAATCTAAAATCGAAAGAATTATATAAATCAAATCAAGAATAAAAAAACTATTTAAATCTGCTGGAAGGGGGTAGTTGCCAATTGACGGAAAAATGATATGGCACGTTACGTCACAAGGCAGGTCACGCCTGTTACTGCGCACGCGTGGGAGGGAGACAGCAAAATTTTCCAACTACTCCCCCACATTTGCTTAACTCAATATTTAAAACACGAACTGCATGCAGCCAAATTTTTTCCTGATTTTAGTTTTGTTTTGGCAAAATAGTTTTTTTTTGTATTATTGTCAGAGCAAATAAAATAATGTAGAAAATTAGACATAGTCAGATACCCTATATTACAGTGACATGAATGGGTCGACTAACCAGTGGTACCACTATATCACAAAAATTAATGTGGAGTATAGATCAAATTATTTCTGTATATCTTGCTGTGTCTGTGAGCATATATGTGGTTGACAACTGACCTTGGAAGAAATGCGGGAAGAATGTCCTAACATGTATCTTGCATTTCGTTCCCATAGCCGTAGCGAGCGCGGCGCAGATGTTGAGCGCGGACTGTGCCAGCTTAGAGTTGGAGTCGAGCAGACGCGCCACTAACGCCGCGGGCAGTTCACCCAGTGATGGCTTGATGGGCGACGAACTCACGATCAGAGCCTTTACTTTGTCTAACGCTTCGTTTCGCACCTGAAATACATGCATTCGATAAGCTTAATACTTGAAGATAAATCCTAACATCTACGACTACGTTAACGCAAACGAGTAAATAGGTCACCGGATTTTAAATGACCATCACTGCTCAACAACTATTAACAGAAAATCATGGGTGATATTTAAAGAATTCAAGATATTTCAGTTTTCTGCGAGACCTTGGTTACTAACCCTGTCGAGCCAAGACTGTACAGTAGAAGTACAAATATTGATCGTTTTCTAAAATAATGACAGTTTTTGTTTACTCTTCATACATCAAGTAGCGGTAGACATTAGTGGGAACTATGATGAATTAAAATTGATAGCATGATTAATTTTATATCATACTAGCTGTCCCTCGCGGCTCCGCCCGCGTGATCCGCTTTTTCCGGAATAAAAGTAGCTTAACAGTGGCGCCATTTGTCGAAAATTGGTTGTACCAACTCAAAAGCCTTCGTGCGCTCATGCACAACAACTTTAAGATCATCACATGATTAAATGCATAGTTTTCGATTCTATAAAGGACATACAGACAAACATTCATTTTTATGTGAAGATTAGTTGAATACAAAATTCTAGCAACTCTTTCCTTTTTTCCGATTATGATTATGATGATTCGTAGTGTCTTTCTCGACGAAACTACTCTTCATCAATACTAATCATATACGAATTGGTAAACTATGAACGTATTTGTAACTGGTACTAGAGGTAGTGTACACATGCATCACAGGTACCTTCCAGTTCTTGTCGTTGATCTCTGCGACGAGCGCGTCGGTGATGAGCGGCGCGATGTCGGTGCGCGGCCGCGCGTCGTCGGTGATGGCGGGCGGCTCCTCCTCACCACCCGCATCACCACCCGCCTCATCATACTCCTCCAAATCCTCGCCCATCGACGCCTTGCTCGCCGACTACACACATTGTCAATACATTTTGTTATTTCATTGAAAGACGAGAAGAGCAAAGCGCTCACCTGATGGTAAGCGCAATGCCTGCCCATTAAACAGAAGCAACACCACACAGAACTTAAAATTACAAAGCACTGTATGGCACTGAACTGCGTTCATCACCCTGAGACATAAGATGTAAAGTCTCATGATTCCCAATAATTTCACTGGATTTAATGTCCTTCAAACGAAAACACAGTAATGATATATGATACCCAACTAGATAATGACCACTGTACACATGATGCTGAGCCAGACATAGTTCAGACGAGCCGCGCTCCAATTTCAGGCAGGTATATCCGAAAACTTCAAGTCGAAAGACGCAACGTCTCTTGACGATAGACATTTTTTTCGTGGTATAGAGGGCAACTGAGCAAGTGAGTCACCTGATCACTAAGTAAGTAAGTAATCACCGCCGCCCATAGACATGTTATATTTGAATTGCATTGTACTTTACATCAGATCCAGTGTAATCACATAGCCAGGATAAAAAAAACCCTAAACCTACCTTACTAACAGTGCCCATCTGTCTGGTGGGCGTGGGTGGCGTACTGTTCGCGTACTTGTCGAGTTCCAAACTAATCAGTTGCTTGGTGGCCGGCTTCTCGCTGTCGAAGTGGTTGATGAGAGACGGGCCCACGTACAGAGACAATATGCCGAGGAAGTTCACTGTGGAAGTTCGCACATTCGGGTTTGTGGCAGAGAGCGCCTTCTTCGAATGCGCTATTATTGATTTTATGTTCATGCTGAAATAATAAAATGGGTAAATAAACTTGTGTATTCAATCTTAAAAGTCAACCGTTCAGTATATATTATTATATGGTTTATGTATTTCTTCCCTTTAACAGAAAGTTATAAATTGTGATGCAAAAACATAATCGATACAGCCTCCGCGGCGCAGCAGGCGAGTAGCCGGATGTGAAATGAGAGGTCGTGAGTCCGATATCCGCACTGTGACACATGTTTGTATGACCCACAAATATTTTTCAAATCAGGGTTTTGTTAGACCAAAAGTACCCAGTAGTTCCTGATACCCAAAATACAGGTAACCGTAGTGTGGGGCCGAGACTATGTGTATGACTGTTGGGTGTATTTATTTATTGTATGTATCTATTCGCTGGGTGCGTAAGGCATAGTGGGGGACACAAAAGTGATGTCAGCGCTCGCTGCGGACAATACAGAACTACGGGTGGCTCTTTATTATCTATGACCATAACAATAACACGTGTGTCAGTTTAATTAAATAAATAAAATAAAATGGGTCATCAAAGTTGTTGTGTAGTCGATTGCAAAAATACTAGTAGGAATAGTAATTGTAAATTTTATAAGTTTCCGGTTGCCAAGTGGAAATTAAATCAGCGAAAAAAATGGATAACTGCTGTTAAAAGGCAAAAGTAAGTATTACTATAACCTACAACCGTATTCTATAGAATAATGTCATATACATGTGTATGTCGTGTAAGAAAACGGAGTAATAATTTAATTAATATTCTTTTGTAAAGTATTGATGGATCGTTATGGTCTCCAAAACCTATGGATGTTATATGCAGTGAACACTTCATTGGTGGTGAAAAATCAGATGTTGAATCAAGTCCTAATTACACTCCAACTATTTTTCCATCAGTTTATAGAAGACGTAAAGTCAACGAATCCACAGTTTTGAGTAGGTACGTAAAAAAATTAAGTTTTGATTAAAATATTTAGATTAATAGAAATAATCGACTAAAAAATGTAGACATATTATTTGATATAGTTAATGATTTAGCAATACCTGTTTCATTTAATTTAATTTTTATTTATATTATCGTAATTTATTTATTTAGACACAAACGCTTCATGGACAGGAGAATAATAAAAAAGTCAACGGCTGAGATAGATCCGGTGATGAATATTACAGAACCGTCTGAAATAACTGATCAACCTAATACATCCATGAATCAAACGATGGATCAAGCCTGTGAAGCGAATATATATTTTACCTCCAATGTATCATCAAAAACATTTATTTGTAATCGTTATGTAAGCAGTAACAAATGTGATGCTGAGACACAAACAGATATTCTAGAATCGTCGACGTCAAATATCATTACAAATAAAAAATTAGTTAACAAGGAGTGTGGTACACCTCATAGAACGTTTGCTGACCAAGAAACTCAAATAACCAACACGTTTCACGTTCTTTTTTTCAATTTTTCAAGTCTTAACCTAATTCACTAATGTAACTGTTTTTAGCTGACCCACGGAAATTTTTTTAATTTAATATTCACTCTGTGTAATATATCACATTTCACATTGAAAATATTTTTTTTTCAATTTGATTTTATTTTTTCAATAACTATTTGACATCCAATACATGTTTATTTTCTCAAAAGAGCCACCGTAAGTTGTATCGTTAGATGGCGCTGGAGTCACGCACCCAGCGAATAGGGTAGGAGAATCTCTACCATACAGCGGTACTCAGTGCCACTGTATTTAAAAGCGTAAGCAATAATAGAATAGACATATCCACTTACTTAAACCCAAACTCCTTGATGGCACCGGACATCCAATTGAACAGTTCAGATTGCACTTTGGGGTTCTTCTGCGAGTCCATGGCGAACGTTAAACTTTCGTTTAACACGTGCTCGAGTCCGCACGACTCGGCGAGTGACGTCAGACAGTCAGCGGAGAGTGTTGAGCAAGAAGACTCGCCCAGTTTGGTCACCACGTCTTGGAGGACGAACTCTGCTGCGGTTCTGTTGAATACACCATCGATCAATAAACAAACAAATGTCTCACACAATACCCACGTGTAGAAGCAACTTGTTTGTAAAGTGAGATATTCAGAGGGGTCAATACGTCCCACCCCCTTCCTAACCCTCATTCCTTTCCTTTAAGATTGGCCATGCACCCATAATTCTTCTAGCATTGTGGATGTTCATGGCCCATGCAGATAATTTACCATTTCATGACCCACTGGCTCGTTTACTGGCCTCGGCAGTAAAGTAATGACTGACGGGAGATGCAGGGGGGGTTCAGAAACAAATGGGTGACGCGAGGCGCAGAGAGAGAGAGGGAAAGAGAGAAAGAGAGAGAGAGAAAGAGAGAGAGAGAAAGAGAGAGAGAGAGAAAGAGAGAGAGAGAGAAAGAGAGGTAGAGAGAAAGAGAGAGAGAGAGAAAGAGAGGGAGAGAGAAAGAGAGAGAGAAAGAGAGAGAGAGAAAGAGAGAGAAAGAAAGAGAGAGAGAGAAAGAAAGAGAGAGAGAAAGAGAGAGAGAAAGAAAGAGAGAGAGAGAAAGAAAGAGAGATAGAAAGAGAGAAAGAGAGAGAGAGAGAGAGATTACAAAACACAATATTTTTGTCACTTACGTAGAAACTGGGAAGTTCTCCGTAATATACTTGCAGACTTCGAGCCTAGCCTTCAACACATGTACATTGGTGTCTTTCAGACCCGGCTTTTTGTTCAATATGCGGTACAATACTTGTGCAGTGGCGTCATTTGTCGTCAGACCTTGGACCGTCGAGTGGTAACTTTGAACAGCTGTCAAACGATTCTTCCAGTTGCTATCACCAAAACCTGAAAAACAATAGCTGTTTTATTAGAGTATCATTATTTGGATATGGATTTTGGTATTCTTATTCTGACCATATAGACCATGACATTATTTCCATGAAGATTTCAAGTCACTGAAAGACTTTATTTTTTTAAAAAAAAGCCTGTTTTATTCCTAGACATTCTTTATCCAAAATTCAATTTTCACATAAAAAAAAATAAAAGAACAAAAAGTTCAGATCACATATTTTTATTTACTTAGTGCTACTGCACAATCCTCTAAATGGACATGTGTATTAATCTTACAATATATTGAATAAGTCTTTCATATCGCGTCCAATGTGTTACAACTTATTTAAATTATGTATGTATAATACCTCAAGTATATAAGTACATATATCAAAAGAGCTACGGCTGAGTTTCTTGGTGTTTCTTCTCAGACCAGCCCCCCGACCGCCTATTCAAAGCGATAGCGAAAGCGATAGCAATGCGCGATGGCGATGACAATGCATTGCTTTCAAAAATTTGGTACCGCGTAAAAACGCAGCCGCGATAGCGAGGCTATCGCTATCCGAGAATGAACGATTTGAGACGAAAACTTGCGTTTTGTTAATGCTTCGTGTATATTTTTTTATAACACATATAAAAATATATATATTTTTTATTTATTGTTTTTGTGTGATATTTGCTTTAATATATCACACGAGTCACATTATATATACATATTTTGACAATTTAATAACATTGCGAAAGAGAACTTCCTTAGAACAAACTCATAAACAAAACGCTCTCAGCTGTCGGTGTCAGTGAAAAAACGTTAAAACTTGAAAATCGAAATCGACATTGGGGAAATTACCGCCACACTGTGGAGGCAAAAAGAAGAGAATTTTTTATAAATAGAATGTAAGTATTTAAATTAATTCTCGAATGTTGTAGGTTCTAAATTTGTTACGATTGCGAAATGTATTGTGTCGTGCTGCCGATTTCCCGTCAGACCCTTTGTAATACTCACAGATTTATGGTAATACTATTGTATTTATAAATGTTTTTTCTTCCGAATGATATACAGACAGTAAGATACCTCTGGAGTTCAGCTGCGTGCATATAATTATCATCAAAGGTGTATCTATCCCTCTCAATAGTAACTTATTCTTAACTTGTGTTTCAGTATGCCAGCGTCACGAAAGATTTCGTCCGTGCAGCAGGAGATGTTGTTGGGGTGGATGGAGTCCCACCCACTTCAAGCCCGAGGCACGTTAGCCCAAACACCACAGGGCAAAAAAGAAATGTTGCGCCTGTGGGATGACGTTGCCTCGCGGCTCAATTCTGTGGGTCAGGGCTCTACTAAAAGCCCCAAAGAGTGGCGGCAAGTAAGTAAAAAAAAGTTATTAATCATTTTTGACCATTGCATATGCTACTTCATTATTCATTAAAACAAAGTTTGTGTAGGTTCATGTTAATCCTTAAATGCATTTGGTGTTCAATTTGTTTATTAACAAAGGAGAGACTGAGCTAATTATTGACTAACATAACTAATACCAGTCACTATGCACTAAGCATCTATTTAACATTTGTTTACCACAAATAAATAACAACATATGTCACAAAAGCTCTTATATAACTGCAATAAAAAAATTATAACAATTTACCACACAGCACACCCTACATAGTAATTAATTCATATTTCATAATTATATATAATTATTTCATATAATTATTTGTATTTCATAATTTAACTGAATATTTTGACTTCATAAGCCCATTCAACTATAGATTCTAACTATACTATACTATACTTTAAATACTATTTGTTAAGATCTTATATTGTCAACACACACAGTTATTATTTACAAAAACAAATATTTTATTTTATTTTTTTAACTCTTTTTGAATGTGCTTGTGATTTTGTATGCAATGGGTGATTGATTAACTAAAAATGATAAAGTAGAAGACAATCTATGTCATTTTTTATGCTGTGATGATTTTTTTGCTTTACTTGCTAATTGCTTGCCTGTTTTTGCCTTGCACTATAGTATTGGAGTGATCTAAAGTGCAAGGTCAGGAAGAAAGGGGCAGCAATGCGTCAGCATGGCAGTGGCACTGGAGGTGGTCCTTCGTGGGGTGGCATTTTGTCTCCTATTGAAGACAGAATCCTGTCTTTGATAGGAGTACAAAATGTAATTGGGAACGAAAATGTCCGCATCGAAGTCGATGTATGTTTAATTTTTTGCTATTCTGATTTTTCACCGCTTGGTTTTGTTTTGCATGATTTCTAATTCAGTTGCCAATTTTTTTAGTTTTATAAATGCTTTTACTAGTAAATTTTAAGAAAAAATTGTAGTTTGTGGAAACTTAGAAAAAATTTTAGTTTGTGGAAACCTCTGTTTAGACTTTGTAAAACATAAAAAAAAAACTGTCAGTAGTTTGTAGTAATGGTGCTGCCACACCGGTGTTATAAAATGTTTACAAACATTTTATAACATTAAACATTTACTAACATTATCTAACATTGTGATAAAATGTATCAAATTTTTGTTAACAAATGTTTAATAACGTTTTGTAAACATTTTATAACAGCGGTGTGGCAGCACCATAATTGTAGTAGTGTATTATTTGTGCATTTTGAGAGATCACAGTTCTCACCTATAAGAAAAACCTGTGAATAAATAGTAGTGTAGTATGTGGATTTAGAAATATTCTTTTTTTTTGAAGTGAAACTTCTTTATCGGCGTTAGAAAAATAAAATCGACAGATTTTTCGGTTACGCGTCACGCGTCACATTTTTCGGTTACGCGTCACGCGTCACATTTTTCGGTTAACGGTACTAGCAAACGGTTTTAACTGGACTTGATTAATTTAATCTGATTTTAACTGGACTTTGACAGGACTTTGACCGGACTTTGACAGAGCTTTACAGGACTTGACAGGACTTTGATCGGACTTTGAAAGGACTTTGACAGGGCTTTGACTGGACTTTGACCGGGCTTCGACCGGACTTTGACCGGGCTATACAGGACTTGACAGGATTTTGACCGGACTTTGAAAGGACTTTGACAGGGCTTTGACCGGACTTTGACCGGGCTTTGACCGGACTTTGGCCGGACTTTGACCGGACTTTGGCCGGACTTTAACCGGACTTTACAGGACTCTGACTGGATTTTGACCAGACTTCGACCGGACTTTGACAGGACTTTGACCGGACTTAACAGGACTTTGATAGGACTTTAACAGGACTTTGACCGGACTATGACCGGGCTTTGACTGGACTTTGAATGGATTTTGACCAGACTTCGACTGGACTTTGACAGGACTATGACCGGACTTAACAGGACTTTGACCGGGCTTTGACCGGACTTTGACCGGACTTTGACCAGATTTTACAGGACTTTGACCGGACTTTGACTGGACTTTGACCGGACTGAGCGGATTTTGACCGGACTTCTTCTGTCGAGCGTCCCGAGACGCACACTTTTTTTTGTATTCATGGCTATGATAATAAAAGCCTTTTGTTTAAACTTTATCTAATTTAACTTTATTTAAACAATTTTTGTAAAGTTGCATATAGTAGATCATTTTTCGAAAAATAAGGTCATAAAAAAGTTTCACTTCTTACGTGTGTACACTAGTACATGCACACTTTTTTTTTTATCCCAAGCTTAACAAATTCTTTTCACATTTTTCATTCAATCCACACAAAAACTCTATTTATTATAATAAAGATTCAAACAATAATCACATCTTCTTTCATCAGATGGGCATTGATTTCCCAACACCACCAGAATTGGCGACCTCACAGCCTCTGCCAGCTGTACCCAATCTTTCACCTTGCACACCAGCACCACAGCCATCAGACCTCCGTAAGTGAAAGTATATATCATTATCAGTCAACCCAGTCGCAAGTAAATCTCATCATTCTTATCATTATGTATTGTATTTTAAAACTTATTTTACTATTGAACCCATTGTACCATTGATTAACCAATGACTTGCATAGATTATACATTGTTAAGAAAGAAATTAAAGTGGATATTTGAACAAAACTTTTGTTTTAGTGAAAAGGAAGCACGTCACCGCAGCAGCTGCTGTCGACACCGACGACGAAGCTGAAAGTTCACGACCACAAGGTGAGCCTGAACTTTGCCATAGTTGAATATTTCATTTAGATATTGTGCTTTTTAATACTCATATCTTTTTTCACTATAACAAATAAATAACATAATAAATATTGCAGGACATTTTTTTAATGTTTATTAGTTTGCGTTTGACCACCAGCTCGCTTACTCTCAAGCGAAGATGTGGTCGAAGATGGAGCACGCAAACATTTCACATACACACACGGCCAAACTATCCCAAACTAAGCTTTCGCTTGTACTATGACCATATATTAAAATGCATTAGTTACTAAATTTTAATAACACATGTAGGATTTTGAACAACTACTTATTTGTCTCTTCGTGGTATAAAAAGCGGTCATATATCATTATCAGTCAACCCAGTCCAAGTAAATCTCATCATTCTTATCATTATGTATTGTATTTTAAAACTTATTTTACTATTGAACCCATTGTACCATTGATTAACCAATGACTTGCATAGATTATACATTGTTAAGAAAGAAATTAAAGTGGATATTTGAACAAAACTTTTGTTTTAGTGAAAAGGAAGCACGTCACCGCAGCAGCTGCTGTCGACACCAACGCCGAAGCTGAGAGGTCACGACCACAAGGTGAGCCTGAACTTTGCCATAGTTGAATATTTCATTTAGATATTGTGCTTTTTAATACTCATATCTTTTTTCACTACAACAAATTAATAACATAATAAATATTGCTGGACATTTTTTTTACGTTTATTAGTTTGCATTTGACCACCAGCTCGCTTACTCTCAAGCGAAGATGTGGTCGAAGATGGAGCACGCAAACATTTCACATACACACACGGCTAAACTATCCCA
The DNA here is from genome assembly GCA_949126905.1 of Amorpha juglandis. Taxonomy (NCBI): domain Eukaryota; kingdom Metazoa; phylum Arthropoda; class Insecta; order Lepidoptera; family Sphingidae; genus Amorpha; species Amorpha juglandis. Next base: position 9,796,698 of record OX421386.1, on the reverse strand, counting down.
AACTAAACTTTCGCTTGTACTATGACCATATATTAAAATGCATTAGTTATGTACTAAATGTTAATAACACATGTAGGATTTTGAACAACTACTTATTTGTCTTTTCGTGGTATAAAAGGCGGTCATAGCCAAGTTGTGGTTGCGACTAAAACGCTGCCGATCGAAGAGTTGAATTTATTATTTGGTTCTACTAATATATGTTATTAATTTTTTATAGCGGGTCCACCGCGTTGGGCGTTCGACCTCGAAAATCGGCGAATAGACGAGGAGCAGCAAAAGCGGGAGCTGATGGAGCGGCAGCTGGCTTTGGAGGAGCGTCGGCTGGCGTTGGCGGAGCGCGAGTTCGCGGCGAATGCGGCGTGGCGAGCTGAGACTGCGGCGTGGCGAGCTGAGGATGCGGCGAGGCAAGCGCAAGTTCTCGCGACCCTCCAAGAAATTGCCAGCCATTTAGCTGCTGCTCCTGACAGGCATTAAGGGGTTATATACAGTTAGAATTTTCAAAAAATCGTTTTTTATTTTATGTTATTTTCTTAATGTACATATATTTAAGAATACACAGAAAATTTCATATCGTTCCGGTGAATATTTTCGAAATTACACGCAAATTTGATACCATAATATGTGTACAAATTTTTAGATCAATAAGTTTAAAAGTTTTCTCAGAAATAATTCTGGAAAATTCGTTTTTTTTCGGCCTATTAACTGTATATAACCCCTTAAACAGGATCAAGGATCACGCTGTTGTTGATAAGCAACATGGCAGATGTAGTTTTATTTGCTGATGTTACATCACTAATATTTAAGGTAGATAGGAAGGATAAGAATCTTGTAGAGCCAAATAAAGTTCTTAATTTAATTTCCAGTTGGTTTTCTGCTAACACCTTACTTTTAAACGCGGCGAAAACCAAATGTGTTAAATTTTCAACACTTAATGTGACGCAAGGTAAATCAAATATTGTTTTAGATAAAAATTCATTAGACTTGATACTGTCAACAGTTTAAAACCTTGGAGTCACAGTAGATGCTAAGTTACAGTGTAATCCACACATCCAGAGAATTTCTAGTAAGTTGAGCTGTGCTATATTTGATATCAGTAAAATTAGGCAACTGTCAGATGTGGCTGCGGCTAGATTAGTGTATTTTGCTTACTTCCACAGCATTGTCTTACTGTGTGTTAAGGATCCCCTCCCTCTTCCCCTACTTGTTGGTGTGCCTTTTCCTGCCAGCCTATAGCGCGCAGTTATTCTAAAGTTCCCTTAATTTTAAGTTAATCTTATTAATGAGAAATGTTCTGTACTTGACCTGTCATAAGCGCTTTCTTAGCCTACATTGACAGCCTCCGTGGCGCAGCGGGCGAGTAGCCGACTGTGAAGCGAGAGGCCACGGGTTCGATCCCCGCACCGAGACAAATGTTTGAGTGATCCACAAATATTTGTTTCGGGGTCTGGGTGTTGTGAGACCGAAAAGTTTCTCGTAGTTGACACAAGACTCGGTATCTTACTGTGGAGTCAGGAGTTTTATTTATTAACATTAGTTGAGATTTATTTATTTATTTTATTTACATGATGAATAAAGGTTTTGATTTGATTTTGATTGTTTTGATTTTAGTCATAAATAAAACAATTTTTATTTTTATCAAGTTATTTAATTCAAGAAACTACCACCTATTCGGAATTTTTTTTCAATGATAATACAAAATGTGCTATAGTACTAGAAATATTCTAAGACAAATAATGAACAATAGATAATTAAACTACCTTGACTGAAGGTCTTGTAAATATATTATTGAATACTGTTACAATTACACAAACTCAGTATGTGCTGTATAATACGAGAAATACTACAAGACAAAAATAGAAAAACGAAATAGCTTGACTGAAGGTCTTATATAGAATACTCTTAGCATTATACAAACTTAATATGTGCTATAATAATGGAAATACAACAAGACAAGTAACAACAGAAAATATAATACAATTTGACTGAAGGTCTTAAATAGAATACTACTACCATTATATAAACTCAATATGTTTTATAGCTCTAGGCACATTACAAGACAGAACTGAAAATTAAATTAGGCTTCTAATTTAATCTAATTAAATACTATTCAAAACTTAGATTTATACAAAAACAAAATGTAAGTATTATAGCACTAGATATATTACAAGGGAAAATAGTAAATTAAAAACAAACACACTTAAATACTGTTAGGATTACAAACTCAGTATGTGCTACAATTAAATAAATAGAATACTACTACCATTATACAAAATCAATATGTTCTATAGCTCTAGACCCATTACAAGACAGAACAACTGAAAATTAAATTAGCTTGACTGATGGTCACAAATATAACTTAAAAAATATTACAATAATAAATTTACACTAAACTTATGGTACCTAGAGAAATCTCGCCAACCAGCTGCTGCAGCTGATGTCTCGTCGCTCATAGATCAATGAGAAATTCGAATATTCTGCAATCTGTCCACAACAGATTGCCTGATGAGGCACATTCCATGTCCAGCAGATGCTTGCGGTTGTAACCCTATATTATGTGACGGCTGAAGCGCGCGATCCTGGAGCACTGCTTCCTCGTCGACGTCGATGTTGGCGTCTTTAATCAAGTTGTGCAGCACAACACATGCATTCACAATTTTGCCAGCCTTCTCCGGTGTGTAGTGCATTGTGCGATGAGCCAACAGACAGCGGAACCGTGTTTTCAAGACACCAAAGCATCTCTCCACTACATTCCTTGTTCGCACATGTATGTTGGTGTAATGCTCCTCCGGACTGCCTGATTGTGTATTAAGTATTGGTGTCATCATCCATGGTCGTTGAGCATACCCAGAATCACCTGTTATCAGAGACAATGATGTATAATTCAATAGTTTATGATTGGTTGTGCAGAAGAGAAAGACATGCTGCACCCACACTACCTAATAAGATATTGGTAAGAAAGAAGTTTAAGATAGATAATAGATTAAATTGGTGCTTTATTGTATTTGTGATAGCCTGCTTGATGTACCCACTTACCTAAGAACCAAAAGGGTTGTCCCATCTCATGGAGCCTCTCCATTCCTGTTTTCACAGAACTAAGATTCCATATGTGGGAATCATGGCTTGCACCCCCAAATGATGCATCCACATGCAGTATGTGTAAATCTGCATCACATATCTGAAAACATGAAAAATATTTTTTTTTATCAAGAATAGATAAATCTATTTATGTCATACAATAAACATTTGGTTGAAATACCATCATAGCATTTAGGGAGTGGTACATCTTTCTGTTGAAGTATGCTTCCTCATATTCTTTCGGTCGTATTATGGCTATATGAGTGCCATCAATGCACCCTAAAACACCAGGAAATCCGAATTGGTCATTGAATCTGCAACAACACTCTAGGTTACTTTTTTTTATCACCAATTAAGATAAAAGCACAGTACTATACAAAAACAATACCTCCTGGCGACAGCGTTGCGTTCATCAGCCGTGTTTGGAAAGTGGATGTATTTCCTAATAATCTGGGGATGGTTCAGTGCTGCAGTGACTTCCTCTAGACAATCAGATACAGATGTCTGTGAAAGGCCGAGATTAAAATCGTTCCCAACGCTTTTTTGGTACGACCCACTTGCATAATATTGCAATGAAGCCAGGATCTGCAAGAAAAGTGCAAAGGCATTGAATAATATTGTAGGTCGTGGTTGTTATACTTTATTGGTTTAAAAAAATGCGATATACCTTAATCTCTGGCTTTATAGCTGTCAATCTTTGCGAGGGACTCAGTAAAGGTGCTAAGTCCTCGCAAAGAGTCAAGAAATTCGCCTTACTAAGACGAAACGTGTTGATGAATGTTCGCTCTGGCAGAAGCATTGGTTGGCTCTCGTCCCGTAGTTGCCTCCTCCGGAGTATAAGCATCTTCTTCATCATTTCTTCCTCAGCTTCCGCCAGCAACAGAATTCGCGCCATTTTTCACTTAAAACACAAGAAAAAAACACCACAAGCAGTACACACAACTTAGATAAACTCGGTAAACACAAGTACTTATAAATATCAATGATTTTAACTATATTAAAAGCAAAAAATATAAAATATAATTGGATCGTATACAAAACCGTAAGACAGTTGTTACTGCTTTGATGACATTTGTTATTGCTTTACTGACAGCTATAGCCGCCATTTTGAAAAGTTAGGCGGTCGCATTTTACTGTCAAATGTATGGATAAATCATTCGGTCATTGCTTTCACGATTGCTTATAGCTTTGAAAGCTAGACAGCTCCATCGGCGGTGCGAAATGGCCGTGTGACGTCATAAACTATAACAATGCTCAAAGCTAGACAGATAGGCGGTCGACCCACAGTAGGCATTTCCGATTTCCAGATTTAAAATAACATGTAAATGAGCTCTTAGCGGCCTAATTACAGAACAAAGGGTATGATTTGATTTTATTAACATATGGACCGTTTATTTTGAAAGCGGTGTAAGTCCATTTTTGAGAAAAATGAGCTATCACGTAATTCATGCTTAATTTAATGTAAATTTTTTATATATAACTAGTCCGTGTTTAATTTCTCAAAAAAATCCCATGTTTTGTACAACTTAAAATCGGTCGGTAAATGAAATTGCATAATCATCGATTATGAAAGTGGTGTAAGTCCAATTGACAGAGGTAGGTGGCATAGCAGATGGATGCCGATCAGTGTTTTGTTATTTTTCATTTATTTTATACTAGCTGTGTCCCGCGGTTTCACCCGCGGACGATTAGCATTGTTTCCCCTCCGTGTTTCCACTACTCGTAAGTTAAAAGATAAATATTAAAAAATTAGAGAAATGTATTAGAAAATGTACAGCGCATAACCTGTGAGAAGAAAATAAATATGGACAGGACATACTAATGGGGAACAGGTCAATTGGTTGCAAATATGTTGGTTGAGGTTCCTCAAAATTGCACCATATACCATTTTTTATAAAACAACGATGACGGACGCAGAATTTAAAATTATCAATTTATTACCTCTACGCCTTGGAAGACGGTTAAAATTTGAAAAAATCGCCCTGGAGCCTTTGTACCAAAATGACAGACCTATTACGTACGAAAAATATAAAGACATGAAGCAGCTACTACCCTATATACCTCCGGTGCATCATGAATATTTTGAAACACTACCACATGCAGAGAATAAGTAAATTCTTGTAATCAGTTTCTTGTAATGACAATGTAATTGCCGTCTAAAATAAAAATTTATGTGTTGTTATGCGTATTTGTAAACAAAATTATATTAAAATGAAGTATATTTTAAGCGATATTTGATTTGTCAAAATTTAAATTAAACGATTTTTACAATTGTCTAATTTTGAAAGTGGTGTAAGTCCATTTACAGCACATAAATGTGTGTTATCGTAGTCTAATTAGCCAAAAACAAATTTATATAAACAAATTAAATGTTGATAAAACAATAGAAACAATGCCAGATCTCATATGATTTGCCTGTATTTTTAAATCAACAAATATAGTAACCTTTAATTTTCTCGAAACAAAAGAAAATGGAATTACACCACTTTCAAAATAAACGGTCCATATATCAACAACTTTCAACAATGTTAAATGATACACAGCTAATACGAATAGACTGTAAGTTTAGGTAATAATTTACAGTGATGTGGTCGATAATGGTAATAAACGAGGGATCGCAATTACCGTGAAGTTTTAGGATGTCTAGATTTAAAATGCGGCATAGAAAACACTAACTATCAAGTGTATACAATATAGTAAAAATTCAGATAATGATTTTATTTTTCTAAATTCGTTAGATTTAAGTTGATTAAATCCTGTATTTTATAGAAAAATCATAAATAAAGCATTTCCCATGTACGATTAACTAAAATATAACTTAAAATTATTGATTTAAGTTAATGAATTTTGAAAAGTAAAATTAATAAAGTTATTTTGATTAGTAATTTAATTGATGTCAGTTGATATTATGTATTTGCATCCACATATCCGTAACACGATGTATATTTCAAACAGTAATGTCAGACCTGAGATGACATCTGCCGTGAGGAGTTGTTCTGCGCGTGCGTCCACCTCCTCCTGCGATAGTTCCTGTTCCCTCGGCGGACTGGCCTGTCCTCGACCTGCGGGGGATTTCTTAACACCACCCGCCGGCTTCTTTGCAGCTACAATTAATAATTTTCATTTTTATGTTTGTGTGAATGATATTTAAAATTTATTTAACCATTATTTTCCTATTATTTTAATCATTAAGTTACGTTTCCCGAAATCTATTAACGAAAAAAATATATTTTAATACAATTAAAATACTAATTATATAAATCAAGTTAAAAAAATAAATAAGTGCCAAATGACAGAAAAAGGATGCACGACATGGCATATTGCCTCACAAGCAGGTCTCGCCATTATGATAAAAAAGTAGTATTATTTACGAATCGGACGCATCATCCCTTTACATTGCCGTGCACTATGATATGTGTGAATATTGGTATTAATTAAACAATACAGACAATGCACTGTCTAATACAAATGAAGACATTGTTAAATACCTGTTGCCGGTCGTTTGACAGGTTTAGGTTGTGACGAGCCAGCCTGAGGCTTGTTGTCTCCCTTCGCTGACGCAGGAGCAGATTTAGGCTTGGCATCCTTCTTTGGCGCAGCTACTTTCACTTGTATGACGGCCTACGGAAGAAAAAAAAATTAAAAAAAAAAGAATCTAAAAAATATGACCGCGCTCATTGGTGCCACAGTATATAATACAGACCCATTTATTACTATGGATTTCATTATTATCCAACATTAATATGTTATCTAGTTAAAACAATTAAGGTTAGAACTCTCATCAATCCTATGTGTATACTCTGAAGTTATTCATTTTACCCACTCACTATGGATTCTATTACTCTTTAAACTCTTGAAAACATTGACTGCTAAGCTTCTCAAGAATAAATTCAGCATGACCATAAAGATTGACGAGGCTTCTATTTCTCGATTATATATTCGAGTTTTGAGATGAATTATTCCCGTACCTTCTCGGCAAACTCTTTAATTTTCTGTTCCTTCAAGTTGTCCAATTTGCCGATGTGCGGTGCTATGTTCTTTTCGCCGACTAGCTTCGTCGCCGTACCTAATGCTTCGGCTGCTGCATCTCTTACGGTGGGGTCTGTTAAATTCAAAATCATAATTCACACATATTCTTTTCTTTTACATTTTATTTTTTTATCCTGGCTCGGCAAAGTGACTACGCTACACCTGATGGTAAGTGTAGCGCAATCCAAGAATAGTGTCGACCAACGATAAACAATGTGTCCATCGTAGGTCGACAAGATCATGCCGGCCTGCCAAAGGGCCAAGGGGGAGGGCAAGGAAAAAGGGATAGGATCAGGGGGCAAGCCCCCTGGGGAGAACCGGATATACACTGGCTGACCCTGGAACGCGACCCACGCAAGGTGGGCCACTATGGCAGGTTTTAGCACCAGTGTACGGTGGTCGCTATCCGGCCGGATACAAGTATCCTCCCATCAGCATACATTATATACCCATTCACACTTATATACCACACAGGTGGGCAAAGATTGATTCATTCGGGCACATTCATACACCTTCTCATAAATTTTCGTGTGTTAAGGGTATTTACCCATGACTCGCCCTTTTCGGAGATCGTTTATCCGAACAACATACATTCTGCTCGGGCGCACATTTCCATTTGCTCTCGCATTCATCATACGCCAATAGAACATATGTTAAAAACAGACTTGTCCGATTCAAATTAAATCATAAATGACAGGTTACAAGTATTTTTATCAAATTCATTAGTGGCCTATCTCTCCCCAACAACCAAGTAAGGCCAGCTTGGTTTATCCAACATTCCTCTGTGACCATCATCATCATCATCATCATCAGCCACAAGACGTCCACTGCTGAACATAGGCCTCCCCCAAAGATTTCCAGACCAACCTGTTAAAAGCCTGCATCCAGCGACATCCTGCGACCTTTATCAGGTCGTCTGTCCACCTTGTAGGACATACTTTCCTCTGTGGTCACAAGACCATACTAGGAAATTTTCATATCACTGGGCCCTCATTTAAAATTATATTATGTGCTTACTTAAGTACTTAATTAAGCCGAGATTTACTACATAATATCATGGTTATGTTACCCATTGCTACTACTGAATGACTGACTTACTTACCATCAGGTCTAGTGCAGTCACTTTGAAGTGTTCGAAAAAAAAAACTATCACCTTACCAGCACTCTCGAGTAGTTTCAACAAGCCGGCCACATAAGCCTTGATGAGTTTCTTGTTGAACGCCGCGGGTTGTGTGTGACACAGCGCACGCGCCAGGAACAAAGCGCTCTCCGCCTTTATCGACGGATTTTTATTGTCAAACGCGGCCAACATGTCTTCCATTATTGCTTCTAAATTAGCCTGAAAATTATCATTGTAAGATAGATTTAATACATAATTCACCAAACCAAGATAGGCTAATTCAATATTTATTTTATGTTGAAGAAAACCATTGTGAGGAACCCTGCGTAGCTAACAGTTTCCCGTAAAAAATATCAACCAGAACCAGAATGTCTAAACCAGGGTTCGAGGATATATATCCGATATATATCAGACTAAGTTTCATGATATATATCAATGAATATATATATCAAATGATTTATAATATATTGCAATACAAAAATGGTTAAATAAATTGATATTAAGTAATTTTTAGAGTTTGTTACTGTATTTCTACTTCCCAAATATAGATGGCGTGGGAGTAGAGTTAAAACATACCCCCTAATGGTAAGTTCTAATCCATTAATGGCAACACTTCTGTCCTAAAAGAAGATTTTAAGTTTTTTTGTTGATTATGTCTTATCTAAAAGTAGATTTTGCAATATGCAAACAGTATTCATAAATAATACAATAAAATAATAATATGGCTTTCATACAAAATGGATATATATTAAACTTGATATATATCATAAATATCCGATATTTTGATATTTATAATAAATATCGGATATTTTCGAACCCTGGTCTAAACTCCCTGCTTAGTGGAGGAGTCCCCATATTTTACATGGGGAAATCTATTGTGGTATGTCAAGAGTCCCCAATGCAAGTTTCTATATTCTGTGGTCTATACCGCCCAACCAACTAAATCCTGAGGTGTTCTTCCACTCATCGCATATACATGTATCCACAATCCACAGCGGAGAGGAATCCTGTGCCCAGCAATTCGATAGCATAGCCCTATATTTTACACATTACTTACACAAGGGTAAATAACATCAATAGCCTCTCGTAGCGCTGTAACTACATTGGTTTTTTTCTCCTTGAATTTCTCCAATATGGCCTGCACACACGCAGTGGCGTATGGTGAGAATTTCCCGCGCAATCCACTCGCCACCATGCCCAATAACCGTCCGCCTAATGCCACTAACATCACGTTTGAGTCTTTTGATATCACCTGCAAGGAAAGAAACATAATTGTAAAAATACCTCATCACCTTCATATAGAATCTATGATCCTATAATAGAAGAGTGAATTACTTATGCAATCAGAGAATAATTATCTTTTAGCGTTTCAAGAGGCTAAAATTATATTACTTTATTTATATATTACTTTATAATATTAATTACATCTAAACCAATATTCACCTTCTTCAAGGCCCTAACTAAGTCTGCATAATCCCCAGGCTCTAATCTAGGGGCAGTCTTCAATAAATTTTCTAATGCATCAAGGGCTTCTTTTCTCTCTTGCCATTTCTTCGCTTCCAGTTTGTCATAGAAATCTTTGGGCAGCTTGGAGAGAATCTCCACAGGGTCTAGAAGGTCGTAGGGGTCCATGTCTGCAGAATCACCACCTCCAGTGTCAGCGTCTTCATCTTCTTCAGCACCTATGGAATAAACTTTGTCAAATCTCGTTTTTTCCAATAAAATATTATTTCTTTCATTTATTAGTATAACCATGTAACCTTTCCCCTCCTCCCCACCTTATCTAATTTGTCTAATGATTTTAGGTTAGTTTGGCCCCTGTGAATCGAGTTTATCCTCTAAATATAGGGTTTAATACGTAGCGTATCTATGGTCATATTACAAAACAGTCTAACTAGATCTATACCAACAAACTACCATAACAAGTTACCATAGATACAAATCCAGTTTAAAGTTAGACTACGTTTTGGAATAAGGTGTAAAGGTTTTAATTCAGACAGGACTCTGCAGCAGTTAAAAGCATGGTGTTAAAACCTGCCATAGTGATCCACACGCCTTGTTTGGATCGCGTTCCAGGATCAGCTAGTGTATATCCGGGTCTCCCAAGGGGGTTGCGACATGACTTGATGGTTGATTGGGGTGGGTATAGGGGTACATCCTTGTACTACTGTGCTTGCATCGATCATCTGCCTGTCCTGTCGCAGGCCCCTCGATTTGCTTCTTTCCTCTCCGAAAAGAAAAGAAGCATTTATACAGGCCGGCGTAACTCTGGTGACCACCGATAAACTCATTGTTTGTAGGTGGTCGCTGTTTTTTTTGGATTGCACTACGCTTACCATCAGGTGTAGTACAGTAATTTTGCCGTACCCGAATAAAAAAAAAGAGTGCAACCCGTTGTTTTTTTATGTGCGTAGTGGATACGTAGACCACCGGCTAAATGGTGTGAACAAGTCACTAAACCCCTGCAACTTAAACTACAAGATGCAATTCACAATGCCGGTCATAGAACCATTTGAAGGGCCCTTATATCCTCGGCCTGCTGCGGTCACGATCCTCAGCAGTGAGGGAACGACCGGATGAGATGAGTGGAGTGGTCACCGTCAGCGGCGTCAGCGGGCGGCGCGTCCCTGACGCGGTGTTGGTGCGAGCGCAGGTAGCGGGTGGGCTGCGCGCCGCCGCCCGCGCCGAACGCCTCGCGCAACTCCTGCTGCACCACCGCCTGCAGCGACGCGATGTGCGGCTCGATCGCGGGCCCGATCCATCTGACAATACCAATCACGCCCTATCTTATTTATTCACAAGGTGATAGGTCCCTCGTATGCGAGAGGCCGTCTGGGTTGGTACCACCGCGCCGTCTATTACTGCCGCCAACCCCTTACCATCAGGCGAGCACCTTGATCGTCTCGTAACACAATCAAATAAAAAAAATCAACAGACTTCAAAAAGGATGAGATTCTCGAATACTCTTCTACTTACTACTACTTACTATTTATGATTCCGTACCCAAATTACACAAACACTTGTAATTTCGTCATATCCGTCTGTCAATCGGAATATCTGTCAGTTCGGCCGTATCGTCTTCATCATCATCAGCCACAAGACGTCCACTGCTGAACATAAGCCTCTCCCAAAGATTTCCAGACCGACCTGTTGGAAGCGGCCTGCATCCAGCGACTACCTGCGATCTTTATCAGGTCGTCTGTCCACCTTGTAGGTGGACGTCCAACGCTGCGTTTGCCAGTACGTGGCCTCCATTCCAGAACCTTTCTGTCCCATCGGTTATCGGTTCTGCGAGCTATGTGGCCTGCCCACTGCCACTTGAGCTTGCTAATCCGCTGAGCTATACCAACCACACCCTATCTTATTTATTCACAAGGTGGTAGGTCCCTCGTATACGAGAGGCCGTCTGGGTTGGTACCACCGCGCCGTCTATTTCTGCCGCCAAACAACAATGTGTAAGCACTGTTGTGTTTCGGTTCAAAGGCCATTGAAGCCGGTAAAATTACTGGGCATTGTGAGACTTAACATATTATGTCTCGGGGCGACAAGCGCAGTTCAGTACCATGTAGTGTTTTGGAATTAAAAATGATATGTGGTGTTGCTTCTGTTTATGGGCAGGCGTGGCGCTTACCATCAGGCGAGCACCTTGATAGTCTCGTCACTCAATCAAATAAAAAAAAAATCAACAGACTTAAAAAAGGATGAGATTCTCGAATACTCTGTATTATTTATGGTTTCGTACCCAAATGACACAAACACTTGTAATTTCGTCATATCCGTCTGTCAATCGGAATATCTGTCAGTTCGGCCGTATCGTCATCATCATCATTAGCCACAGGAACACTGCTGAACATAGGCCTCCCCCAAAGATTTCCAGACCGACCTGTTAGAAGCGGCCTGCATCCAACAACTTCCTGCGACCTTTATCAGGTCGTCTGTCCACCTTGTAGGCGGACGTACAACGCTGCCCTTGCAAGTAGAGCCGCTCACTCCATACAAAATATGGCTGTCCATAGTCCTCTAATATGTTGTACTATGTGAAAATATAATAATTTATTATACTTGACTGCCCTATTGGCGCATTACTAGTATTTAAGGCATATATCGTTGACATTTTTAATATTTTTTAAGAAAAATAATTTTTAAAATTGTTAATTTTATTATTATATATTTAATAGAAATTCAATGTCTGGACATTAAAAGAGGCCATAACCCATGAGTTTGTTTCGGCATTTCTTCTCATGGCTAGCCACGAAATGCCGATAAAAGAAAAAGATAAAATAAACTAGTGTAAAGAATTTTGACATGTAAAAGTGATATCTATGATCCAATTTGCAGAATAAATGATTTGAATTTGAATTTGAATTTGAGTACGTATGTCACAGTCATACGTATATGTATATTTACTCGGAAACTTTAAGCACTATATGGATTAAATTTGGATGGTAGGTGTAGATATTCTATGCAACGCTACATAAAGGTGTAATAAAATTAAGAAAAATACTAGTGTGGCTCTAACATGTAACCAAGGTGATTTAGTACTGTTCAAATAAAATCTCTGAATAAACACGAATTTCTTGTAAAAAAATCTCCTCCAAGATATACTGCTAAACTCTACACCAGGATGTCATCCAATCATATCTTACTACTGTTATAAATGTGGAAATTTGGATATTTGTAAGTCAATCACGCCTTAATGGCTGAACAGTTTTGGATATAATTTGGCACACAAGCAAACCATGACCCGGATTAGAGTATAGGCCACTTTTTAACCAGCAAAACACCGCTCACGCGGGCTGAGCCGCGGGCAAAGGCTATTAGTCATATAAATAACATAACAAACCTGTGCATTTCAATAACAAGCGCCTTCATCTCATCTCGGACTGTCTTGTCTCTGTCCGCCAGTAGTATGGGTATCTTTTTCACCATAGGTTTTATAGCAATCACTTTGTTGCCGAACTGTTTGAGTGAAGTGTTCAGGGCTGCGATACAAGCCGCCACGACTTTTGGATTTTTCTGCTCCATGCCTTTCAGTAACTCTTCCTCGACCACTTCATGTTTCTCTATCTCTACGTACATAAGTGTTATCTGTGGAAGATAGAAACTATTGTTCGAAGGATTAAGGTTAAAAAAACCAGCAACCATAATGTTAGATATTATAATAAAAAAAAGTTAATTCTAACCATTTGAGTGTGACAACAAAAATATATTTAACAGGCAATACCGCAATAGCAATATTTTTTTTATTTATTCACTCTGTAATAATATAAGATTGGTAGACACACTGTAGACAGTTTGAGTGGTAGAGTCACACTGTAGACAGTTTCTCTACAGCATGAATGTGCCGACTCGACCGGGTCGTTGCCACTGTCTCTCAGAAAACCGACGAAAAGTAGCGGTTTGCTGCTGCGTTTCGTACGGTGAGTGTGACATCCGGAGGCCCAAATCCTCCTGCCCTTCCCAATCCCTAATTATCCCTTTCCTTTAAGATCGGCAACGCGTCCATGATTCTTCTGGTATAGTGGGTGTACATAGGCGGTGGAGATCACTTACCATCAGGTGACATACTTACGCGTTTGCCGGCCTATGCTATAAAAAAATATCGCAGCAACATAAAGCTCGGATAAACTCAATCAAACCAATAAATTAGACAAATAGGAAATCAACAGTCATCGACATACCTGTAACGCCAAGTCTTTGGTCTTAGCCTTGGGCGCAGCCATGCATTTGGCTACGATGCCGGACATCACCTCACCTGTGGTCTTCCCCGCATGGCCACAATTCTCCACGAACACCAATGCCGCCTCGAGACCTTAAAATAATACACATTCTTTAGATATTGACGTGTCATTTACCTTTGCCTTGATACAGGACACAAGATAATGATATTTTAACAATATCACGTTATGAGGTAAATACAAGGCGGTAGGTCCCTCGTATGCGAGAGGCCGTCTGGGTTGGTACCACCGCTTTGTCTATTTCTGCCGACAAGCAACAGTGTGTAAGCACTGTTGAATTTCGGTTTGAAGGACATCGAAACCAGTGAAATTACTGGGCATTATGAGACTTAACATCTTGTGTTACAGTCTATGTGGTGTTGCCTCTATTTATGGGCAGGCATGGCGCTTACCATCGGGCGAGCGCCTTGCTCGTCTCGTCATTCAATAAAATAAAAAAAAACATGTTAATTGCAATAAGAGACGGCAATTAGACGGCAAGAATTTAGTCACGAATGGCGTCGCAACTAACAGCTATTGTTTTCATAAAAGATAACGAAGAGCGTAGAGCGTAGAGGATGCAGTGGCAATTTTCAGCCAAGTTTATTTTGTGTACTAGATTGCTAGCCAAATGATAAGCGCCACCCCAGCCCATAAACAAGGCATTTGACAGCCGTCGTGACCCCCAGACATAATATGTTAAATCTCATAATGTCTAGTAATTTCACTGGCTTCAATGTCCTTCAAACCGAAAAGCAACAGTGCTTACACACAACTGGTTGGCGAAAAAAAAAAACCAAAAAAGTGGTAGTCGCCCAGGACCTACCACTTAGTAAAATTATTTTGCACATATCGAATCTCTTACTCCTATAATTTTAATTAAACAGGTTGCAAAAGCATAGATTTACATACAATTTGTTTAAATTAATATAATAAAGAAGAAAGATTTGATTGTTTGTTTGCATTGAATAGGCTCTGAAACTACTGGACCGATTTGAAAAATTCTTTTACCATTAGAATCCTACATTATCCCTGAAGAACATAGCCGATAGAATGTTTCCAAAAAAGTTAGGAATCCGTATGAAAACTTCGATAACGTAAAATGTGATATTTTGGATGTTTATAGATCAATCACATCCTAACAGCTGCAGATTTTAATAAAATTTGGCATGCAATAAGACCGTGTCATGAATTAGAACATAGGCCACTTTTTATCCCAGAAAAAGACATTCACGCGGGCGGAGCCGCGGGCGACACCTAGTACATAATAAATCGGCCGGCCTGAACTATCCCATCACATGGCTGGAAAAATAACTAGCCAAAGCAACTATAGCTTATAGCTATAAAAAATTTCATCGTATGCACTTAGAATTCTTGAACAAAGTCAATAAACTTGTACCAGCAACGTCTTATAAATAGCATGTGATATCAATTTATCACAATTCCCGGAAGTCACGGATGAATGGAATCGACAGACATACCAATATAGTCTGCGGATAGATATTGTTTTACGCATCGTGAATGATATTAATCACTTTGGCTGCCAAATGTTAATATGCAACAATTTTAAAGTAGTACAGCTATTGAAATAAAACGAATTTAAACGGATTTAAAACGCGGTTTTTTAATTTATTTTGGTGGACAGTCCACCCCGTGACCACGTAGGCTGAAGTCTTTGAAACGTCGGGACCAAAATAAAAAACCGCGATAAAATCATATAACATTACGCGATTACGATAACATTCGCGTAAACATAAGAAATCATTACAGCCATTGTTAAAATGGGCCGGCTCGACCGGTTTAGTACTGTCATGAGAGAAAATGGACGTGAAATAGCAGCTTGCTGTTGCAATTTGTACGGTGAATGAGTTTACAGGTGGACTAAATACCGCCCCCTCCCCCTTTTCTTTAAGGTCGTAATGCATCCATGATTTTTTATTTAGCAAGAAGTTAGCGAACGAGAAAGGAGGTACCCGATGGTGACTTCCACTGCCCATAAACATTCACGATGTCAATATAATCATGGGTGCGTTGCCAACATTAAAGAAAGAGAATACGAATTGGGAAGGGGAGGGAGATTTGTACCTCCGGAAATACTGGTATTGTGAGAGTTCATAGGCGGTGTACATAATTTACCATCAAGTAACCAGCAGAGGCCTGAAAACTAACACGTACGTTTTCAGGCCTCAGCTAAAAAAACCAAAAAAAACTTCTTCGGTGTATGATGGAGAAGTTATATTGGAAAAGGATTTTGATAAAGCATTCTATAAATACTGTATAAAGTGCCTAATAATCTCACGATTCTTTCTAGCTTTGTTCTATTTTTATTAGAACAGTATTGTTCAATATTGTTAACCTTTCACTTGGTGTAACTTACTACGTAATAGATAACTTAAAATAGAAGGAATGGTTTACAGTTGTATTAACTGACATTACACTGTTAACGGACATTTCCCGAGTTCAAGTAACTAAAGTTGTTTCCATCGTCGTAATTCATTAAATATTTGCGTTGTTTTGTAATTTTATTTTAAGTTAATTAATTTATTATAATTTGTAAATTTATTCGTATTTAATTTTACGGAATTAGAGAAGTTGACTAAATCAAGTTCAACGACCTTCAGTACAGTCTCAAAAAACGACAACAATTGGCTGAAAATGTCGTCTCCACGCGCAATATATTTAGAGAAGTTGGATCCGACCTAACGCCCTTAATGTAAGGGGTAAGTCCAGCTGAACCCAGACATGATATTTAAAATCTCGCCAAAATATATTAATCTTCACAAATAGAAACAAAAATAAATCGCTAATAAGATTATATTGTTAAGTTCATGCGACAATCCGACACGAGCGCCGATGCCATACAATAATTGATCCCGTGTGACCACACGTGTGACTCGATAATCGAGGAAACCTTGCAATAGTAAATATTGCTAAAACAATTAGCAAAACAGGTGACACGCATTCTACTTGATGAATCATCGAATTTAGTCGTAAACCGCTGATATGTGACGTCAGTGTCGCACAATGTGAAATCGATTTTAATGGAATACAAAGCAAATACGACAGCCTCCGTGGCGCAGCGGGCGAGTAGCCGGCTGTGAAGCGAGAGGCCGCGGGTTCGATCCTCGCACCAAGACAAATGTTTGTGTAATCCACAAATATTTGTTTCGGGGTCTAGGTGTTGTGAGACCGAAAGTCTCTCGTAGTTCCTGATACCCACAACACAAGAATCGTATCTTATTTACTTGACTGTTGAAAAAAAAAGTGTTTCTTTTTTAATCCGAATACATGTTGGTCTTTCATTGCCTGTTCTGAAGGACACAGCTATCCGCACGACATGAATCGCACACGTCGCAGTCATCGCATAGAATTCTTTGTATGAAATTACATGGTGGGAGGATACTTGTATCCGACCGGATAGCGACCACCGTACACTGGTGCTAAAACCTGCCATAGTGGCCCACCTTGCGTGGGTCGCGTTCCAGGGTCAGCCAGTGTATATCCGGTTCTCCCCAGGGGCTTGCCCCCTGATCCTCACCCTTTTCCCATCCCTTTTTCCTTCCCCCCTCCTTGGCCCTTTGACAGGCCGGCATGATCTTGCCGACCAACGATGGACACATTGTTTATCGTTGGTCGACAATATTCTTGGATTGCGCTACACTTACCATCAGGTGTAGCGTAGTCACTTTGCCGAGCCAGGATAAAAAAAAAAAAAAAAAAAAAAAAAAACATGTGTGCGCAACTATTCGCGCAGGATAATTCGGATCATGCGGATGTATAATGCACGGAGAGGTGTATATGTTCGAGCTGGCATACAATTTCAACCAACTAATTTTAAAATTCGATTCCTGGTTTAATATAAATAGCAAGTTATTTTCTAAGGCCAATTAAAAATAATAATAAGTAAAATACGTGTCCAATAAAAACAAAATCCGGAGCATTCAACACATAATATGTGCTATGTAGGTCACCACGCGTGTTGCAATCGAAACTGTCAATCCCAAACAAAAACTTAAAACAACTTGTTCAACAATATTAATAGAAAACAGTTCCGGAATTAAAACTATGCCATAATGCAGCCGGAGCTACTCTGTCTCTCACTAAAATAGGACCAGACGTTTTCACGGTACGAAACAATGATGCGTTTAAGCTTATTTACCGGTTTATCACATTAACGGGGTCAAAGTACTGAGGTCGTTTTTAAGACGTTTACGAATTGGAACTGTTCGGTGTACTTGTAATAAACATTTTTTTAAAATCTTATAATGAACTGTAAAGCCGAATCGTTGATTGAAAATTATGACTATTGAAGGAAACATAGTGTTTTGATAGTGCAATTAAATTATATTTTTAAATAGCAGGAAAGTACAAAAACATATTTGCGTGTATTTATATTTACAATATTGTATCATAGTTTTTATTTATGTAGATTTATGTAATAGTAACTTGTCTATTTACGCTTTTCTTGTCAGTATTTTTTTCTATTTCAACTATTTATGTACACCCACAATATGTCGGTTCTGCATCACCCATGGGTAGACTGGTGGAGAATGCCTTTGGCAATAAGTCCGCCTTTATACAAGTTATATAAAGTTTAAATAAATAAATAATTGAGGGATTGCGAAGGGGATTTGTGCCTCCGGATATCGATAGATTTTTAATTTAATAATGCAGGTTTCGTTCCATCAAAAGAATGATGATCAAACTATGATCGCGACACTACCTACAGTGTTGGAAGAGTGAATCACTCTGCAGGTGGTGCACCGTCTGTGACGTCATCAAACTAAATACGTATTCTTATTATTCTTGTAAAAAACATATTAACCCTACAAGGCTCAATTTTTTTCTAGTGTGTGTAAAAAATATATAGGTTGTATTTAGTGATTACAATATAGGGAAATTTTTTAAAAATAAAAATAAAGCCATATTTTACGGAGTAATCAACTTTTTATTTCAGTTCCACATATGGTACACCGAGCCTTAACTATACTTTTTGGTATTAAACTAGTACAATTGAATTGTTTTATAAATAGTTTCCTACTTGATTTTTTTTTCAATTAGTGACTTATTATTTATTATATATTTTATATTTTACTTCTTTATTGTAATTTGTAATATACAAAATCATATGATTTAATTATATAATAATTGTTTTAGATCTTCTCATCAATAAAAAATAACAAATTTATTATATTACTTATACATTATGTAATACAAGAATTTTACTTATATAAGTAATATAATAAATTTGTTATTTTTTTTATTGATGCAAAGATCTAAAACAATTATTATATTTATTTAGGCAAAGTTCTACGCGACATTTGTCGCAAGATAAGAATGTTTTTCCTCTGCAACCAGGATATTTGCATCATTGTTTTTTTTCACCCCAAACAGGAAAATGCTCAAACCCATCACGTCTGACATCACGAGGAGGTAGAATTGATATATTTGGGTTCTGCCTTTTATTTTCAATTTCATCAGATAAACTTGGTCTACCTCTCCTTTTGTTTATCGATGGCCCAAACTTGCATAAAGTTTTCCCTACTTCAAATTTGAAGTCCTGTTTCTTTGGAGTTGGCGTATGCTGCTGCTTTTCGACTCTTCTGTACAATAATCTAATAACATAATCATAGGAATACCCAATTCAGGTGCCCAATACATTCTAATATTTGGCAGTGGCGCCAAACTCATAATCACACAGACACCTATATACTTTTTCAATCCATTAGTTGTTATTGTAAATGGCTTTGAAGGATTTTTTTTGGACACTAAATTTGTGCATTTCTTCTACAATATGCTGAAGTACCTAACTCATCATCAAAAAGCCATAAAAAATGTTGAAGGGGAGTTTCAAAGTCTATAATCGGTGACTGTAAATTTGTATTTCCAGTAAATATAAAAGGAGGTGATTGAAAAGATGTTTTCTTCCAAATTAAACTTCTCTTTTTTCTTTGGGTGATAGTCACAGAGCCAGGTATTCTAGATCTATGACCGATTGCGTTACTCATAGTCGATGTCTAGTCTAGGTACCTAAGATTGTGTAATGGTACCTGTAGTTGTCTCTGAAGTCACTCCTTCAGGCTGAGGGTCTGATATTTCTGGCTGTCGATTTTCAATATTTGTAATAACCTCGTTGACGAGAGACGAACACTGGTGTCTCTGCGGAGATAAGGAAGTTTCCATTTCGCTCAGAGGTTCGAATAAGAAGTTTTGGATGGACAGATTTTTTTCGATGTCATCATCACTTTCAGCGTCCGAAAAATCTTGTTCGTCTTCACTCCCAAAAGCAATATTCCAGAAACCATCAATATCTTCATCACGCAATCTTCTTCGCGACATTATCTTAAATAAAATGAAAGTATTCATAAGGAAAGTTATCGTAAGTACGTATAAGTATAAATGGACACTAAAGCTCAACGTACCGTATGTGGAACACACATAAAAAAATGATTTACTAATACGTTTACTATTGTAATATAAAAATCAACTTACCTCTATAAAATATACACTTCGTTATAACACACAGTATTTTTTTTCGAGTAAATACTGTTCAATAACTATTTTTAATTTATTTTTGAATTCAGACAAATGACTAACGTATCACTTTCATTCAAATTTCACACTGAGTGCACTATAACAAAAACACGAACGACATCTTTAGGTAAAGATTCGTATTTCTACATTGCTAAACTTCAGTAGCTTCCATTAAGATGTTAAGGGATGTCGTTATAATAGTTTTATAGCTATAGGAACGATTATAGTCGTGTGTGCCATATATGGAACTGGGTGCCTTGTAGGGTTAACGTTATTATTGTCACGTTAACAAAGGTTGCCCTGCGTAGAATCGGTAACGATGTAACCCATAGAACTGTTTCAATTCGAAATATATACTCGTGTAATATAATGAAAAATTTAATAAAAATTAATACAACTTGCAAGTCAGCGGTGACAATAGCTCGTTGTAAAAAGGAACCGGAACAAGCAGAAAAAGCGAAAGGAATCATTGTGTCCCCGAATAGTCCGCACCCCGCGGCCAAGACATGTGCATAGACAGATATAGGAATATAATGCAGTGAAAGATAAGACGAGAATTCAGATCTACAGGGTTATTTTTAAAACACCAGCAACCTCGCAGGGGTAGATACCTAAGGTTATAAGCTACTACTTTTGTTCTACGACTTTTGATAATTTGTTAGATTTTATTTTCATACAAAAATAAGTATTCATTTAATTTCCGTCTTGTATGTTGCCTACACGCATCGCAGATTACGTAAGCAAACACGCGAAGCGTGGGGAACGGGGCTAGCGTTGAAGGTCATCGCCCGAGCCAGCTGAGCGGCTTTTTTGAGTCGCGCTCGCACGCCGAACGCTACGAAGAAAAATACGACACAACAAAAACTTGTAAAATCATTTTTTTTTAAATATATTGAGTTATATACAAACTCGTAGAACAAAAGTTGTTCCGTATGGGGTCAGCTATCTGGTCCTGCGAGGTTGCTGGTGTTTTAAAATTAACCCTGTATATGTTGTAACTCGTATAATGTACAACGAGGGGCGCTATCAAACATGGTAAACGCGAGTACTATATGTACTAATTATGTTTATACAACTATGTACTAGGAACCCGAAAAGGACCCAAATTTTAATTGGGGCAAGGAGCCTTCCTAACTAAGTAGTTAGGCGGAAAGGAATTCTAATTGAGTAATGAGAGTTGGGTCTATTCCGCAGAAACAGGATGGAATTAACACTGAGGGCTATATAAAATACCTCTAATCTAAAAAACCACCATATTATAACTGTAACTTTTATACACCCACATTGTTTCATCTCTGCATCACCTGTAGGTTGACTGTTAGAGAATGCCACTGGCATTAAGTCCGTCTTCATGCATGCTTTGTATATAAAGTTTAAATAAATAAATATTTAATAAACGAAATAAAAAAAAAAATTGTATTCAATTAAAGACTTAATTCGAAAACCAGACAGTTCAATTGCCTATAACCTTATAATACAGATTAGTCATCCCAAATTAAAACAGCTGTAAAGGCCTCTTGTGTATTGCGAGTTCAATACAAACGATAACTACATTCACAGTTATCTGTTTGTTAGGGTGACCACATTATACATTCGCACGTATAGACGTATACACGCAAAATAACCTGAGGTGACTCAGAAATGGCGTCGTCAGTTTTTTTCTAGACGGTAAAGGGTGACCCGGGAGGTGTAATGTAAAATACCGGTCAAGTGAATTTGCGCGCAGGTATTTTTTTTAGCCCTATATTATACATGTCCCACTGCTGAGCACGGGCCTCCTCTACTGAATGAGAGGGGTTAGGCTTTAGCCCACCACGCTGGTCTAATGCTGGTTGGTAGACTTCACATACCTTCGAAAAATCTTATTGAGTTCTCAGGTATGCAGGTACCCTCATGATGTTTCCTTCACCGTTAAAGCAAGCGATAATTAACAATGAATATACAAGTGACTTAGAAAATTCAGAGGTGTATGCTCTTGGGGTTGGTTTCGAACCTGCGACTTACGTCTCGACAGTCCGTACCAATCCCCGCTAAGCTAGCGCTGCTTGCAGATGTGCCTTGACATTATTTATATGCGGCGTGTACGGTCGGAATATGTACTGTGGATGCATATGCGTTATGATTATGGTGCTGACAAATACGAGATCACTTTAAAAGGTCTCGACGACACACCAACACCAACTGGAAATTAACATAAATAAATATGCGCTCATTTAACAATATGACTAAAATACCTCCATTTTTCGTATTCAAATACATATGTTGCCCCGAATTGTCTTGTTTGGTAAACACTAGTATATTGGTAGAAACTTATGTTAGTGTATTCATATTATATAGCTCATTTTAAATACGGTATTAGTCTGAATTTAATCTTAACTATCAGGATCAGTAGTTAGTAGGGTAATTTCCGAAGTTAAATTTTATGCATTTTTTAATACCAACAAGAAACCTTTTCTGTTGAAACAATCATAATAAAATTGGTTAAAAAATGAGCCCGCAATTTAAATATTGGTATGAGCAATAATGGGCGGCGCTAAGTAGGAACATCTCACTATCTCGCTCGCACGCGGCAATTGCATTTTTACATGGTTTTACGTAAGGTTTGCGTAGTTTATCATTCGACAAATGTCTCTTCTATGTGGTTTTGAATAGCTTCTAAGTTATTCATTTATGGTTGGATTTATAAAATTCTTTCTTCAATACATTGATTTAAATAATTTAAAAAAATACGGTAAATACCCTATTCTATATGAGAATCCAACATTTTATGTATGAACAAGTAATGGAAGTATTAAAAACCAACAGCCATTAAATAATTGCCTACAATTCAATTAATCTTCAGAGCCATCAATTAAAATTGTTTCTATACCAAATATCAAAACAAAATGCATTTTCTGTATATAGAGCATACAGAGCACTAGCTCTGGGCTTTGAGTGTGCAAATAACTAAATTCCAAGAGTAATTTATTGGAATTCAGTTAATGATTATTTAAATGACGTCTCCAAGTGTGACAGTAATTCAGGACTTGTCAATAACATGTCAATTATGGTGATTAAACTTTCATGTATCATGTTGCAAATACAGACGCAAAATTCCATAGACAACTTACCTCTCTCCTGGGCAAGAGCATTGCTGTCGGTAACAAATTTCTTGATGAGTCCAAGGTATTTGTTCCATTCTGGACTTTTCTCGTCATCTATCTGATTGAATAGCTTGATGGCTTCCTCGTAGCCGGCAACCCTGGCCTTCCACAATTTGTGTACGCATTTCTCTTCTGTCGGCAACTTCTTATATTCGTTTTCATCCTCCATTTTGTGTGTTGCTTGGTTATGTCAAATTTTGATCCTGGATAGAGAAAAGATATAATAAGGTAATTTTCTATGGTAAATTTTATACATTATTATGTATAACTGATAATAATACGAAAAACAAAAGTGTGACCAAAGAGGTGCATAAAAATTGTACCAAGTGGAAGTCCTTTGTCTCTGCCTACCCCAATGGGAAACAGGCGTGTGTCTATGTATGTAAGAAAAGTGTAGGACCGTGTCTTGTCTTTTTGCATAACAATGATACAGGTTAACCTAGTGACAGGCCAGGTCTATGTGTGTCTGTTGGATATATTTATTTATTTTCTTTAAATAAAATTGATTAAAAAATGAGCCTGCGATTATTCTTTTAAATATTAGTAAGAATAAAGGTAAGCACCTAGTGGGGACATCTCACATCTTGCTAGGATATGTGCACTTTAATAGTCACTGTGACATTAAGGATCATAACATCTATCACAAAACAAGTACTCCCTACACTCACTTACTTTTTATCAGTTTCATAAAACTCTTTTGTTTTGGGCAAAGTTAGTAATTGAATTAGAATAATAAAAATATAAGGTCCACTACCCTTTTGACATACTTTAGTATGAATTGTGGTCATATATTTTAGTAATTATAGTTCATAGAAGTTCTTAAAATAGTAATTGGTCAGAATGTGTAGCTATTATAAAAGGTATGGAGGTCACATGTTTTTTTAAGTTATTAATATTTTAGTTAAACATTACGGCATACTATTTAGAAGCTTTATCACAATGTCCAAGAAAACATTTTTTTATCGTTTCACAACAGTGATTACACTGGACCTTATGGTAAGTATAATACAATGCAAATATAACAGAATTATCAAATTCAGAGCAAAGTGTAATGAGAGTTTTAGTTGATTACAAAATATGTGGGTTACAATTTTTAAGCTTATAATGATGAATCTTATTATATACTGCCTCAGATCACTGCCTGCCTGTGCCTATTATGGCAATAGGCTCGGCCCCTATCACATCACGGGACGGAAATATGCTTGGCGATTTGTGGGTGTACTGGTTACACCTCTGCCTACCTCTTCGAGGATTACAGGCATGAGTGCGTATGAATGTCCTGATTGACTACAACTAAGTACTAAGACTTATCTACATACTATGTGGTTACATTTATGTATTCGAAGGATTAACATAAGTGAAAGCTATTATTAAATCAGTTATGAATGGAAATAGATTGTAAAAAATGTTGTGGCTGACTTTTTCAACAATCATTGATCATATTCAACAACTAAATGTGTTTAACAGATGTCAGATTGTATAAAAAGGTCTAGTTTTTTTTAGACAAAAATGTTGTTACAAGATAGCTTAATGTCACATACAGCATTTTATGAAAAAGAATTTATATGCATAATTATAATAATTAATCAAAGTACCAGTACATTTGGAATATATATTATTTAAATTATTTACATAAAAATTATTTTCAATTGCAATTCAGTGCTTTCCATCACAGTAACAACAACAATCAGTTTTATATGCTCTTGTTATTTTGTGCAATAAATATTATCAGCAAATTGCTTTATAACCATAATTTATACAACTTTAAAATAATTATACATGCTATTTAAAGGAATAAAATAAAATACATGATACATGTAGAAATGTGAATGACTTTTTTCAAATATCACATCTGTTTATAAAAGTCTGAAAATTTTAAAAGTTTTGTAGTCATATTTACAATTTCATAATTTTTATAATTACCTATTCTGCCCACACTTACTAAAAATCGAATCTAGTCTAATGATTAAAGATAATCAATATGTAGTTTTATTAAATAAATAATTTATTTTGCCACAGCAAGGATTTAATTTGTATTATTGATTGTTATAAATCTATTTGTTAACAACTCTACATCTTATGCTCTGTTAATTTTTCCTAGTTCTGTGGTATTGTTACTCATTACCGGTCAGGCATGATGCTCAGTGATCTGCTCATCTTGGCACTCAGGCAATATAACACTACTTAATTTCCAAAAATGTGAAAAAATAACTAATTAAGGCATCACAAACTATCCCTTTCATTCAGAGAGAAGGCCCATTGCCCAGCAGTAAGACAGTGATATATGGCTAATATTATATTGAAAATAGGCCAAATGTTGGATGTTCAAAATAAAATTATTAACAATGTTTCAAGTCTTGTATTGTTCAAGAAAATATTTAGATTATACAGCAAATTGGTTACATGCAATATCAACATGTGCAGTACAATTACCTTAGCTTCACACATGAATACCTTTAAAGGATCTAGTTCACCCTGATTGCAAGGTGTGTGTACTACAATTAGCATTTGACCTTTTAATACAGCTGAGTATTATGTTACCACTATCAGACTCAGGGAACCTTGCCTGTGCAGAAAATCATACATGACAAACTAACTAAGGAGTAATTGAAACAATTATTCAATGCTTAAACAGTGGTGCCTAAAGTGAATGTGCCTACCTACATTGCCTAGATGTTTATTGTGACTCACTTTTCGACACACTATTGCAACCGTAAATTGTTTATCTGTCGTGTGCCAACTTTCTTTGCGTGCAGGTGTGTATTTAAAGCATGTAAATGAACAAAATCAATTTAATAATACGTTACAATGCAAAACATTGATGATTCAACGACATTAGATTTCGAATAAAATAATGGCCACCTGACCGACACAGTAGAACAAATTGTTAATTGCTAGCCGGTTCATTTATAGCTGCCCTCAATATAAGGTAAGATGTGAAACTGGATCGCATCTGCAGCGAGCAGTGATTACGAACGGCCGACAAACGGTCACTTTCCACTTTACAAACAAATCCAGTCAAATGTCACTATACTCACCGCTATAAAATCGTCTGCTTCAGCGTATCGGCCTCACGGAGTTACATAAACAAAGACTCCACAACATATACGGCAGACCACTCACATTATCTAGCATAAAGAAATATTTTAACCGACAAAAAGAATTAATGTCTTTTCTTTGCCGTCGTCGTTTTTTTAACTTCGCGAAATGAAAATGGACGGAGTATTAATGTTGCCAGAAAATAATTTCGTGTAGTTTGTGTCGGATTTTTTAATGTCACTTTGAAATCATCCTCAAAGCTATCAAATCATTGTTTTATCTGAACTATTTTATTTATGGTAAAGGATAATCTATAACTCAATTTATTCCACTAATTATGTAATCTAAAATGGTAATACTAATTTCCATTGGTAAAAGGTCTTCTACACGGCCAGTAATCTTGTTGTAACAGATAGAATGCGATACCTGTGATACCTGTTACTGTTACACAAATATACTTACGTAATAAATACCTGACTGTTTTTTTCTCTTTATTCTTTTATACGGAAGTTTAATCATACATTGATTGTCGCTCCCATACAGAACATACCTGATTGTTGTACTACTATTATGAATGACTGCGCATTTATGTGTTCGTATTTGATTTGAAAGGCTTATTTTGGTAATAATGTGACCTGGAAGTAATATACTAGATGGTTTCTTCATCTATTAATAAACGTGTAATATACGTTAATATTAATATTATTATATTAATATTAAACGTATTATTATATGTGTATGTTCTAATTCCTATCCAATATAGAATACAAAAAAATAATAATAACCAAAAAAATATCGCCACTGCCAACTTTCAAAAGTTTGTTGACAAGTTGTATCTCTATTCCTTAATTTAATAAAATACTCTAAAAATAATGGTGCAGATGTGATTGTAAACTGTGAATATGACTATTATTCGTTGTAACTGTAACTCCGGAAAGGGCAATTGTTATTGGTCACTTTTAAAACCTTTTTATCTGTGATGATAAATACGATTCATATCAACCAACGTCACAGGATCCCGCACTATTTTAAAATATGTTCTTCAAACTACACTTGATCTAGGCAAATTCACCGAAGAAAGTATTACAAAGCAAGACAACTGGACGATTTATGGTCGATGGATTAAGCGAATAAAACTAAATGATTTCAGGTACCTCGCAGACAAACTTCAGGAATGTCACTTGGTAATGTTTTGAGCAAATTTATGCAAGATCTTACCGAGGCTAAATCCCACAGACATTCCAAAAGTGTTAGTTTGACGTATTAAAGACATATATAAAGAACTAGTTAGAAGGAGGCAACCCTTGGCACTAAGCCGGGATAACACCAATTAGAAAGATAATTGGTCATAATTGAAATATAAAAAAAATATGCCCTGTCAAAGTCCGGTCAAAATCCTGTCAAAGTCCGATCAAAGCCAACTGGTGTGACGCCACCTGGGACTTCGAAAATTCTCAAAGTTCCAGGGAGGTCGGCTAACGCTGGCTGGTCAACTGGCCCGCGTGACATCTCACGGAAGATTCTCGAATATTCTTGAACCTTCCGCTGATCGATGGACCGCTCGCGTTACGGAACGAATCGGTTCACACTCCCATAAGAAGTTATCACTTCAAAATGGAGAATCTACAACTACTACTCGGCCAATATGCAGTTATACACTGACGCCTTTTTTCCGGTTCAATCTTATTACATAATACATAAAAACAGTATATGGAATTCGATTTTAATCGTTTATTACAGCATATCAAAAGCCTCGTAAGTATACACACTCCAGGATAAGTATGCGGTATCGGTAACTGGGGCACGAGTCAAAGAAAAATTAAATAATTTTAAAGTAGAGTGTTGCAATCACTAGGCACAAAGAAAATTGATGCTAATGTAACTTATATATTTTCCCACATCGTTTTAGAAATCACAAAAGCTATTTATTGTACATCAACTCGTAAAACGCTACAAGCAAACCGCGACCCATTTGTTTCGTCCGTCCACACACAACTTTATGACGATTGATATTTGTTAAGACTTGGCAAGCGTGGACCACCGGCATAAGATTTTGTTGATTCCTTTAATTTTTTTATCTATGTGTACTGAATCGTTCTCATTGCGTCCATTCAGTATTCGTTCAAGATTTTATTTTTCATTCAGTTTTGAATCCAATAGCGAGCGAGACGTGTGTCGCGTTATTATTGCGAAAACAGTGCGTTCGCAGTTATTACAGACTTCGAAAATATCGTAATCCCGCTAAATGCTATTACTATGTCTTCCATATAGCGATTTGTGTACAAGACTGCATGTATGATTAACTTATCGTTGTAAAAGACAAATGTATTTGGCATAATTGTATATAACAAACTAGTGTTGTGTTTTCGTTCGGTGTTAAGGCGAGCATAACGTAACGCTAAGAAAGCGAATTCAACAGCTGTCTGTGCATAGTATGCTTCATATTGTGAGTATTTATAATTTATTTTCAAAACTTATTCAAAAACATATGAGACTGTGCCCGAATTTAGTTGGTATAAAGCTGGCATGGTAAATTATGTGTGTCTTATTTCTTTGTGTACATAAGTGTTTCTATTCTGAATCTTGTCCCATATTTATGCAAATTATTTAAAACATACATACGTATGAAATGCTTACACATAAATGCTAAGGTTCGATCTGGACTATAAAATCCGGTTATAGAATAAGACTAAAGATAGTAAAGTAAGTACATAGTTTATAAAGTTGTGAAAATGTACTTGTTGCGCGATTGTAACGATTTTATCATGTAGGTAGGTGTAGTTGG
This sequence comes from Amorpha juglandis, assembly GCA_949126905.1. Classification (NCBI taxonomy): domain Eukaryota; kingdom Metazoa; phylum Arthropoda; class Insecta; order Lepidoptera; family Sphingidae; genus Amorpha; species Amorpha juglandis. Next base: position 9,767,256 of record OX421386.1, on the reverse strand, counting down.
TAAGTATTTGTGCAGCTTTGTATAATAACTGCAAATAATAATGTTTTAAGTCTTAATCTTACCTAAGTAATGTGTTTCGTCTTTTTAGCCAACATCATAATAAAATGGCAAAAAATAGTAGGTAGGTACATATTTTTACGGGATTTGAAACATTTTCACTTTACTTTTGTCTTCAATCTTTTTATGAATTGCTACTGTAGGTTTATATAATAGTATATTTCACACGCGACACCGACATTTTCTATATTTTTGAGCGTCGCAATTAATTTAATAGATTAACAAAAATACGCTAGGGAAATTGCTTAACAAAAATTAATTAGCTGTTACCCCCGACGTCCAATAACAAATCATCTGTGACTTAATTAGGTTAAACGTCTAAAATAGTTTTTTTTCTACATAGGTAGCTAAGTACCATATCGATGAAACCAGTTTTTAAACCAAAAAAAAACTCTCATCCAATCGGTCTATTCGTTTAAGCGCTACGAAGCTACAGCAGATGCTCTCACACACACATAGAAGACGTATACTTCACATACCCATCGAATCGAATCGAATTCATACGAGCTGTCCCGAGGCAAGCAACCACAACTCCAAGCAAACTGGGGCTGCTCAAGCTATCAAGCTTGGAACTGGGCTTTTTGAGCGTGCTAAATACGGTTTAGGCCGTATTGCTTGCCTCGAGGCAAATATTTTGCCTTATAGTGCAGCATGCCTTAGGTAGAGTAAGTGTACCAAAAGAGGTGTCTCGAGGTGGGTCGAGGCTGCTTCAGGGGGATCCAGGTTCATTATATTGCACAGAGTATTGATTACCGACTCGTTCCTGAAAATGTTTTAGTGCTAGTTTTTTTGACTGTGTGGTTCATCTAACATAACGTTTTTGTTCATTTATGATGTTTTTTTTAAAAGCGAGTTGGTCATTTCATCATAATAACGAAATTTAAGACATTTTAGGAACGAGTCGGTAATCAGTACTCTGTGCATTATAAAGAACCTGGGTCCCCTGAGGCTCATAATAAAAAAATCAGAACATTATTAGTCAAAGCTAGTAGTTAAGCTAGTTAGTTTACGTCAAACGGTTGTTTAGCTACAAGTAGCACTTCCGCGTATATGACGGTGTATGCCTTTTTTATCGTATCGTCAATTCAATTAAGTTTTTACCACTATCAGTTTTAATTGTAATTCTGTTCGTGAATTAGTGTCTAATTATTATTTCGTGATGAACGGTCTGAACTAAATGTTTTCTTTCTTTGAGCATTATCCTTCTTGCTAAAGAGAGGAAATTACTCCCCGTAAGTTGTATAACTTAAATTAAATTAGTGTTAAGACTTTGTACGTTATAAAAAGATAACCTGCCTCGGTGGCGCAGTTGTATTGCGTACACGGTACAACTGCTGTGCTGAGGTCTAGGTTCGAACCTTGGGTCGAGTAAAGTGATATTAAGGCTAACACCATTTCGATGGAACAAACGTAAATAACTCTCGCTTGTATTCTCGCTCCGCAGAGGTGCAGTTAATGTACCCAGATTGCGGTGCTTTAGGTAAAAACCCCTAAAAAAGAATTAAAAAAAAAACACGTTGCATATAAAAAAACCGCAATCATATTTCATTCGTTTAGTCGCCACGATGACACAGACAATTAACGCTTATGTACAAGTTTGTTTTATCATTATTTGTTGTAATTAGAAGGGCTGATCACGCCTTAGTGTTGTTCCGGGATCGCAACCTGTTTATCTACTCATAGTTTAACGTCACACTGCATTAATGATGGTCAAAAGTTTATCTTTTCTATATATTAATTTTCTGAATGCGGATGTTATTTTTAATATGATATGTACCTAAATCTTATGATGTCAATAATAATTATTGTAAACGAGTTTTTAAAATAGGAAGGTTAGAGTTTCTTGCCCGTTCTTCTCTAGCGAGCAGCCTTCCGGTCTGCGGTGGTTTACCGGAATTTAAATATAACATTTTATGGATTCAATTAATATTTTGAATTTGCATAGTAATTGTTAAGTAGCTATCTAATAGGTATATAATTGAATGAGATGCGGGCGTGAGTGTGCAATGTGTCATATACACATTTTTTGTGATTTGATGAATGACGAGACGAGCAAGGCGCTGGACTGATGGTAAGCGCCACGCCTGACCATAAACAGATGCAACACCACAAACAACTTTGAATTATAAAGTACTGCATGGCATTGAACTGCGGTCGTCACCCCGAGACATAAGATGTTAAGTATTATAACGTCCAGTAATTTCACTGGCTGCAATGTCCTTCAAACCGAAACACAACAGTGCTTACACACTGTTGCTTGGCGGCAAAAATAGACAAAGTATGGACATACATGGAGTTTTTCTAAGTCGACGTTTCAGTGAAACAATAGCAAAGTGACCGTAATGTTTCGACTGTTTCAGAAAAACGAGTTAAATGACCGTAAACTCGGACTGTGTTACTTTGCTAAATATTTATGAATACTATGACTATAGAACAAAGACAAGCCAATTCTTTTCGTAATATATGTTAAAAAGCGTATTGCATATGAGTGGGATAAAGGCAGGATGAAGAAAAGATGGACAGAATTTTTCAAACGATATAGTCGAGAATATAACTGACAAACCATTTAAGAAAGCGCATAAACTCTTTCCGTATAAATAAGCTCTTAGATTAAAAACGCCTAACAAAAGATATCTAAGGCATATGTACACAGTTATCATAATTGCCGCTCCGAACCGTATACTTAAGTCGCATTCATTTTATGAGGGGTACTGGGTAAATTCCATGAAATACTTGAGCTCTTTATCATTTTTAAATAATAATACAAACATAATTTGATATAAACGGATATGTACATTAACATGAAATGGAGATAAATAAAATTTATACATAATTCTCGAATATAACAAGGATATTTTGAATTAAGAACTTGATTTATGTTTATGATATAAAATGGATACCCAAAGAGTATTAAATTAGTTATCAGTTAATCTAAATGAACCATAAACGAATGTATAGAGTTTATTCAGGCGGATCTTTTTAGACCTCTTTCTTCACCAGACATTTCATCTCACAGCTAGCGATGATTCGAGAAAAAAAACGTGTGTAAAACGTAATTTTCTCTATGTGGGATATTTATAAATGGCTCTTCTAGTAATATTACTTATACAAGTTTATTGATGTCCGCAGCAGCAGCTGTTACGTTTGCCTGCATCTACAATCGATTAAAAATGCATAGTAACTACATCTGGTGGTAGGAGGATACTTGTATCCGACCGGATAGCGACCACGGTACACTAGTGCTAAAACCTGCCATAGTGGCCCACCTTGTGTGGGTCGCGTTCCAGGGTCAGCCAGTGTATATCCGGTTCTCCCCAGGGGGCTTGCCCCCTGATCCTAACCCTTTTCCCATCCCTTTTTCCTTCCCCTCCCCTTTGACCCTTTGCAGGCCGGCATGATCGTGCCGACCAACGATAGACACACTGTTTATCGTTGGTCGACACTATTCTTGGATTGCGCTACACTTACCATCAGGTGTGGCGTAGTCATTTTGCCGGGCCAGGATAAAAAAAATACATGCAACTTATTCAGATAGATGTTACGTAATAAATAATTTATGTCTTGTATTTACTTAATAATATTATATACATTTCTTTTTATTTAATTGAATGACGAGACCAGCAAGGCGATCGCTTGACGGTAAGCGCCACGCCTGCCCATAAACAGAAGCAACACCACATAGAACTTTGAATTACAAAGCACTGCGGCACTGAACTGCGCACTTCATCCCGAGACATAAGATGTTAAGTCTCATAATCTCGTAATTTCACTGGCTTCAATGTCCTTCAAACCTAAACACAGCAGTGCTTACACACTATTGCTTGGCGGCCAAAATAGACAAAGCGGTGGTACCAACCCAGACGCCTCTCGCATACTAGGGGCCTCCCACCTTATAATCCCAAATGCCTAATTGTCCTTTAAGATCAGTAAAGCGTCCATGACTCTTCTGGTACTGATCTATGCTATAAAAAGAACATTCATCGCATCGCATCTGATTTTACATCGCCATTTTTTTAGACCTCGCAAATGAACACATTTTGAAATGGAATTCCAAAGACCTTTAATATGAAGTACCTATCTTGGTATAATGGCTCGGCATCGGTTACTACAGTCTGCAGTATTATTATTAGGTATTAGCATTCACCTTGGTTGGCAAAGGCCTGGCTTTTAGTCTCAGGTTACTAATCTCTGTATAATCTAGGACAGTGACTCACATCTTTCATTTCTCGCAGTGTTCTCATTGTTTTTTTTAATTGTTTTATATCTCTGGTTGGAATTGGTTCTTTGTGTTAATTTTAGTTTTTCATGGCGCTTTCGCGGATACGTAGTAGGGTCAATATAAAGTTTACTATTTATGGAACACGCTATATATACACATTATGGTGCTGCCACACCGATGTTATAAAATGTTAACGAAAACATTTTCTAACATTTTTTTACATTTTATAACATTTGAAAACATGAAATCGGCCCTTCTTTGACGGCTTCATTGACGGCTTCTTTGACGGCGCCGCTCTCAAAAGTACCGCCGCCGGCGGTTAAAAAATGTTACAAATTGTTAAGAAATGTTTACTAAATGATGCTGCCACACCGCTGTTATAAAATGTTATATAACATTTTCTAACACCGGTGTGGCAGCACATACGAAAGTAGTTCTGTTTGTTACGTATTCACGGCTAAATGTGTAAACGGATTTTAATGTATGGAAGGTTATAGGGTGTATCCTATATAAGGTAGTATAAGGTATATAGATAAATATTGCGAAGCGTGACTCAATTTTACCTCCACCGTCCGCCTGCATAGACCATGCTCCAAATATGTGGTTGATGCTTTGAGCTCCCATTTTGCAACAACCTGTATAACTTTACATAATATAGAATGAAGTCACTTCCGCCGTCTGTTCGCTTAGATCTTTTAAACTATTCAACTGATTTTAATGCAGTTTTCAGCAATAGATAGAGTGATTCATGAGAAAGGTTTATATGTATATCACGCTATGACTCATGGCAGCAGGGCAGTAACATGCAGGTGAAACCACGAGGGACTGCTAGTGTTTAATAAACCGAAAAAAACAAATTGCATGTACACTCCATCATAAGATTAAATGAAACTGATTTTATAATGATAATGGAGGTTAGATTAACGTGTGTGGAGTCACGTACACGGGAAGGCATGGCGCGGCGCACCTAACTCTCTAATATGGATAGTGCAGCGCGGCGGTCGCCATGTTTGCATTTAGCCGCCATCTTTGAGTTGATTCATTCGCGCGCTTTTTGTTCTTAGTGGATGTCCAAGTTTAATGGCCGAAGACTGTTTACGCACTGCATCCGATTCGAATCTGAGAAATGTCGGTTCGAAGTAGCCCTAGTAGTATTTATATGACGGGTTGTGTACTAGATCCCTATTCGCTAAATCGCTAGCTCGGGATCATAATCTCGAATGCGTATCGGAAGAAATGCGTACACTCTGAGGGTCTTATTCGATTAATAACAATACCTTGTTAAAATGCTGTTCTTAAGAGATTATAGGTTATTCACAATAATTATTGTTTTAAATTGACTGAAATGTTTCACGTTTTTGTAAAATAACGTTTTGATTAATAATATGTTTTTCTATAATCCATATTTTAAAACAGCGTATGATAAGGGAATTTATTAACTATGTAATTGTTCTATTATAAATTTTGTTATATTAGGTAAAACGTTCCCAGAAGGTTAGAGACAAACAAACAAGAAATATAATATTGAAAGCAAATTGGTGTCTGTACGGTATTGACTTGAGCAAGATAAACAAGCTTTGTTATATTATGACGTTAAAAGAGAAACCTCAACGCTTACTTAACGCTGAATTGTCGACAGGCTGCCACGTGAATCGGACGAAGTTGGTGATCCAGAAGCATCGCTTATACATAAAAACCTCTACGTAGTTTTAAACTTGTTTATCGTGGTCTTAGTGACTCTGTATCGAGATAAACCTATCGATTCATCAAAATATCGATACTTCAACGCATCAGTTATGTTACCCGCTGGACTAATTTTGGATGTCAAAGAATCATTTAAGAATATTTTTTTACCATCCACCGATATAACTTCTATAAATATTTATCAAGCAAAACTATTGATCTCAAAGAAACAAATCGATTAAGATTTATCAATACCAAAGCGAATCGATATTTTTTGTCGCTTTGTGTCTCGTATCAAGTCAAGCCAATAACAAGCTGGGATCAATTTTTTCTTCTATTATAAACTTCAACTCGTGGCGAGCGACCGACATGTACCTATAATAGGATTTGTTATGAACTTATTGAACATGTGAGCTAGCATTAGTGAGGATTCCTAAACTTTGATTTGATTAATACTGACGCGCCGTGCATGCATTGGCGATTATCGCGATGGTCTCGCATAGTAATTGAACTACTGTATCTTTGAGACAGGTCTATTTTTGTATAGTACAAAACAAGTACGTAAAAGTAGTATTATTGGCTAGGAGTATCAGCAGTCAATGTTTCGAAATGATGTTTCTGCCAAACCGGACTTTATGTAATTGATTCCCACCATATTGAAATTATTCACCTTGAAAGTAGGTATTTCATAGTGATGTATTATTATTAAATCCCTTTGTACATGCCATGACCCACTGAGCAGAGAAGTATCACTATCTCGGTAACGATAGTTTTAAAGTTCGACTCGTGGTCGTGTAAAATTTTTGCGACAATTTTAAAAAAGCTATTCAATTTCAAATTTCGTTTATTCACGTAGGCAACTTTTGCTCTTATGATATTGTCACAATGTTCTCTATTAACATCTTCCATAATTGCTGTTTATGAGATAAAAGCCTCATTTATCTTCCCCTCATTTATCAACTCTCCCGAGTTGCTCGTGTAAAATAGGTGAGAATATAATAGAAAGGTGCCATGTACGAAGTGGCGTGATACAATTATTTTTTCAAACTATACGGCGCGGCCTCGTAAACAACAGTTTACTGTCATATTCTTGTCTATGTCTTGCGATAAACTTTCTCCATCTAAATGGACCTTTATTATTAAAGTGTCTAAAGTATAAAGAATGCAATATCGTAAAGTCGTTAGTCTAAAACGGAGTCACGTTAATTGTTTGTTAAGATTAATTGCTCACAGATATACTCGTACCTAATTACTTAGTTGAGTACGTAATGTATTTTTAAATTAAACTCCAAAGTGAATATTTTAATTAACCTTGTGAGGTCGAATTTTTAGTCGAATAATGAATTTCCCGCATCATTTCTACCAAGGTTTCTATAAACGTAGCACCTTGGAGATAAAGTAACTGTTTACAACATCAACTTATTTCTTTTTAAGTACATAGTGTCTGTTCATTTACCTTAATTAATATTCTGCAATTAAAGAATAATTACAGTTTGTCATGCCAAACAATAATTTTTAGTTAGCCTCTGTTAATATTTATTTTCTCGATTCTACCTTGAGCTAGTGAATAGGTTTGAGGTTCCTGAAGTGTTATCATTGTTTTATACTTTGAGAGTGAGGTCGACATAGCATTGAATGTCTCCAAACACTGGAAAAATCCCATACCAGAGGCTGCGCATTTGAATTTTAAATTGTCCGTATCAGGTCATACAAAACTACAACTAAAATATTTGTTTCTTTTATCTATCCTGTATGATCAAACGAGCAGGTCGCTGGGCCTGCACAGAAATAATAGCAACACTACACAGAACATTGAATTACTAAGCACCCCAATGTCATAGATTGCACTTAAAATCGTCTTACAACAGCATAAATAAAAAGTACTCTACAAGATAATAGACATCAATAATCATGTTGGTTTAGAGGTAAAAGAAAAGTGGGTACAATGTGACGAGGTCAGGTCCTGAATGGAGCAGTTTGAAGGCACTTTTTTAATTAAAGATCTTGACGGTGTTGCATAGTTTATGGGCAGGCCAAATGCCACGATTATAATCAGGCAAGCAACCTGCTTGTTTCATTATTCAGGAGAAAAAGACGGTAAAATGATAATTTAGCAAATATATCCTAGTGCTTTGTAGGTAATATCTTATGAGCAGTTATCGCTAGTCGGTCATAATCGTTTTGTACTACACTTCAAGGCAATTCAGTTTATACCTACATTGTTCAACATAATTTTTGTTTCATTCCATTGTTCTTGAACCTGATTTATGACACGTTGAATCACGGATCTTGTATTGTTATCTTTAATATAACAGTGAAACCTTTCATGTTTCTCTTATAAGATGATTCACTGAGTAGATGAATCAAAGCAAACAGTTTTTATTCTCGTTTGAGAGTTGGATAATATCAACCATTACTGCGGTATGTTATGCGCTTCGGCAATTCATTTTGTAAGTGGTAATGCCACGCTGTAGACACTATTGTAGCATGAATGGGCCGGCTCGACCGGGCTATTGCACAGCCCCACAATTTTTAAAAAAAAATGTGATCTGGTAGCTTGTTGCGTTTCATACGGTCGAGGTTTCTGAAGGCCCAATTTCGGCTTCCCCTTCTCAATCGCCATTCCTTTAGCAACGCATCCATGATTTTTCTCGTATAGTTCATGGGCGGTGGAGATCACATACCATCCGGTGACCCACTTACTTGTTTGTCTCTGCTAAATTTTAACACGGTCTGTTACATTAGTTTATGTACCCATTTTTGATTTTTGAGTGACGGACCCAGGTTGCTATGCTTTCATTGCATATTCGTAAAAATCGAAGATTGTCGTAGCACATAATTTAAATGGTGGGTAGAACTGTATATTTTTCCTGGAGAATCGAGAGCACGGTGCCAGCCAGCGCATACAATCATAATGACACAATAAAACTGGCCCGAACCCAGTTTTGAGTTTTATCTTTATACAGGTCAACGGTTTCGTATTCGGCTGGGTTGAACGACACTGGATCGATCTAAAATTAGGCCGTCCGAAATTCTGTATTTTGGTTGTGAATAACCCGCGTGGGTTTTTTTTATAAATCTACATTTCTCGTGCGAGTACAATTATCCTTCGTGTATTTAATATCAGTATCATAATGAATATCATTTGTTAAAGCTTTATTTTTGTACTATTCTTTTTGTTCCAAATGTCTGGAAATGTTCCTAAATAAACTATGGCATTGTTCCACAGAGCCGATATAAACAATCATACTTTATTACGTAAATGGTTGACATTTTAATTGCTACCTATATTTTCGTCTTTGTTAAAGTCATCCTAATAAATCCTCCAACAAACTATCCGTATTAGTGCAAATAACAAGTCAGTATTGCCAGAGTAATGAGTCTAAATAGTACCATTTTTAAGTTTAACGTTGTGATTTGTGTATCTGCCTCTGCAATCTTGTGGAAACTGGTTTTTGTCAGAGCAGTCGGTGGGCTGAGTAGGTACGTAGGTGAGCTGTTCTTTGGACCCAAATATGTTCGCGAACTGACTTATTAATAACCAAGTTACTGGTCCAACCTGTAGTGCGGGCAGCGCCTGCGTCATACACTTACTTCTACATGTGTAGTTGAAATAAATAATTATTTATTCTACGAGTATGTAAGACTACTTGAAATTCAGAGATCAGATAAGGAACTAATAAATGTCCATACTTAATATTATATTAACAATTAATAAACACATGTTTTAATTTACGAGTGCTACATTAAAACGTTATTTAAACTATATATTTTTTTCTACCATTATTTATATCCTTGAATATCAATACGTTTAGAATCAATTGGTCAATACGTCACGACAATAAATATACCGTAAAACAATAAAGTAAGGCTACGACCAAATGATAGCAATTTAAACCCAACGTTCGTCGAAGGAAGTGTTGCCACAGGGAAAAAGTTTTGTTCCGCCGCGCGTGGCATAGATTAACAAACTCAAACTTCCTGCGATGGACTAAAATAGACTAATATGGCAAGCCGGAAATCAAGTGGCCTCAACGGATTCACATTTTGTTAAGGGCGTAGGTACTAACTATAATAATTATAGAAGACAAAAGAAGCGTTCGAAAAGTCACAGTACCGGATTTTCGTTTCAAAGTACCGTCCAATACGCCTAAAGATACTGAAAAGTATTACCGTTGTGTTTGCTATTAGTATTATTAGTCCTACCGAATTACTGAGTTTGGTTTTACAATTAGACCGGTTTTTAGCCATTGGCGCCGGACTTGCATGCGGGCATGCCAAGACGTTTTTTGTATTTAAAAAAAATATATACACTGATACACTTACAGAAGAAAAGCAAATATGCTTACTTGACCCGCGTTCAAGAGGCTTGTTTTCTAGTGAAATCAGCATCATTACATATAGTATCTACTGTAAGACAATTCTTGAACGCGACCTTATATCTACATGTTTACAGTTGTGTTGCCAACCCTGAGGAGCAATTTACAGCTGCGTACAAATATAGGACTTTTCATTCAGTTGTTGGCAAACAGAATAGATTTACAATCTGTATAAATGTAAACAAGGAATTATTTGTGGTTTTAAAATAAACAAAATCTTTTAATATTCACACACTATAGCAGAGTATAGTATAGTACTCTAACTGAGTAATAAAAATAACTTTTTCAATGGACAGTAAATCATTAAAGGGCCTTAAACAACGCTACATAATAATTGTATATAAATATAATTTAAATTCTGAACAAGTATTCAACCAATGACTGTTGAATCATAAGAGGCATACTAATTATACTCCAATCCGTATATGTCTGCCAAGATTTAAATAATGAGATAAAAGAATCTTGGTAACGTTATTTAGCAAGCCTAATATTTTGTTTTATTTACAATACCTAAGAGCCTTGAAGTCAGGTAAGACACCGGTTCAAAGTGTAATATATCACAAGACATATTTTTAAAAAGTTGTGTTGAACCGATGAGATTAAAATATGTTTTATCTAATACTAGCTTTTGCTCGCGGCTCCGCCCACGTGATCAAACAAACAAACAAACAATCAAACTCTACAGCTTTATAATATTAGTATAGATTTGGGTAGCTTAGCAACGGAAGCCTTCAAATAATATTATTTGGGTAGCTTAGCAACGGAAGCCTTCAAATATGAATAATTTTCCCCGTTTTTGCAACATTTTTCACTGATGCTTCGCTTCTAATGATCGCAGCGTAATGTTATATATCCTAAAGCCTTCCTCGATAAATGGACTATCCAACACAAAAAGAATTTTTCAATTCGAACCAGTAGTTCCTGAGATTAGCGCGTTCAAACAAACAAACAAACAATCAAACTCTACAGCTTTATTATTAGTATAGATATATACAGGGTTATTTTGACACCCTGTTACTAAATGAAACCATATATTCGTCATCGCCTCTGCTTACCTTGTACCAAACATGAGGCTTGAGCTTGTAGTAGTTTTGCCAAAAAACGTGATTTAAGTTTTGAGCCTTTTAAATCACGCTGTACGGTTTTTGCACTAAAATCTATTGAATAAAATGTCACAGCTGACGATGTTATTATAAAACACAAACGCTTAAGAAGGGCAACTCCATGCATACAAAGTTGCGACAGTATTACTTTGTTAATTGATAAAACGTAAAAAAAATGTGTTTGCGAGGAGTACGTAACGTTATCCAACAATAAATAGGTATCACAAATTTGACTAAATACAAATAATCATTGCAAAAGTTACAAGATTCTATTTTACTTAGGATTTTATTACATTTCATAGGGTAATCTAATATTTATGTCTATTCCTAAATTACTATTTTGAGCCGTCATTTCCAAAAATAGTGTTTTACTTATCTAATGCCCCGTTTGCCTTCTGTGCGCTTGGCGATTTTATAAAGCGGGAACATTGACCTGACGGTATAATAAATGCACACTAATAAACTATTATCGGGACTCTTTTCGCATTAGAGTAAATACAATAGCTGTTACTCTCTCGCAATAACACGTGTAAGGCTAGTGCTGGATTCATTGCTATGCATGCATTGCAATCTTCTGTTAATCGATCCTTCAAATCGAACTTAATCTTAACCTTACGATTATTTAATGTCGCTAGATATAGTCGCTAGGTTTCAATTAATATTGATACATTATAGGTTTAATAAGTTTCTTTAAATGTTTTTAGTGAAGAATATTTATGACGATTATTATAGCGTAAAGGCAAAATATTTCGTGTGATGGCCTATCATTTACGTGGGCTCATGTCGCGATATCGATTAAGCTTGGAAATGCATGCCAAACCACCCGTACAAGTTACCTAAGCAGCACCATAATTATACACATAATTCACGTATCGTTAAGTAAAATACAAATTCATAATAAAATACATGTTTTCGAACCGTAGAACTTACATACATTTTTGAACCAATACCTTATCGTTCTCAGCCTGCAATGTACTGACATTGCTGCTACCAAGAATCGGTATTTTTTATTCGATCATAGATTCGCGGATCGAATCATACATAATCACATTAGGACAACACTAAAATGTGTAATTTAGGCATTCCCAATTCCTTGGTGTGCGTGCATTCAATACGGACCTATACCTACATTCACAAGTTTAAAACAAACTAGGTATTCTAGTTAGTTCGCTTCGGGTCGTTTCGTTTGATGTGCACGTATTTTTTTCAAACCGCCATTTTGCTCAGTATTTAGTTTTTATTAGTAATTAATGATGATTACGGTACATATTTCGTAATTTTTATTAGTGCGGCGATCTTGGTGAAATTGATACTGTTTTCACAAACGTTTGTGTAATGTTTTAAGTGTGTAATAATTATTCGTATTGAAGTGAAATTGACACTACCGGTACTGGATACAATAACATTTTATAGAGTTTTATTAAAAATTAAGTTTACTTCCGGCTCAGCGATACTGCACTACTACACTGTCGTTTATTTGCTGCTCTTGATAAATTATAAGCTATTACTTTACATCCGGGGCGCAATCTTACGGGCAGGATCTGAATTAATATTATTCGCCGTAGTTGCTGTATCTAATGGTAATGTATGTGTGTGTGTCTCATTCATTCGATGACTGGTGTGTAGTGTGTACTGTGTACGATGTGTTGAGTTGTATATGTGTGTGCGCGCGTATACAGACTGTTTAAAATTAATCTAATGTTAATGGCATTTAATTTGTTAGGAAATATTATTTTTTTATTTTGCCTTTAATAAGAAAGTGTCTTAGCTCAAAGTACTTATATTAACGAACACTACACATGGTTTCATTTAAGTATAGGGTGTCAAAATGACACTGTATAATATTTCATTGAGATCGATGAAATCAATCGATGCAATTCCAAATCACATCATGGCATGATAGACTATCTGATAGTGGCTATACTTTTGCTTTATTTTAAAAGCCTGAATGACAAAAAGAGCAGTTGGCTCGCCTGATGGTAAGCGCCACACAGAACTTTGAATAACAAAGCACTGCATGGCACTGGCCTGTGCATGTCACCCCGAGATAAGATGCTAAGTCTCATCATGCCCAGTAATTTCACTGGCTTCGATGTCTTTCAACTCGAAACACAACGGTACAAACTGCTGCTTGACGGCAGAATAGATAAAGCGATGGTACCGATCCATAGTGCAACTGGGTCCACTCGTAACTCTGCCTACCCCATCGGGGATCCGCAAACTGTATAATACTTTGTATACAGTATCCCCCATGCGGGTATACAAGAGTTTCAAACACATGTTCCAGTTGGTAATGCGTTGGTTTTTTATGACCACACGTGTTCACACGTTGTAAGAGTTAAACAGTAATTTGTTAAAAGTTCATTTTAAACTCGGCATGGGGTTATGTTTAAGGATTACGGGTATCAAGTATAATTCGGGAGTGGCTCACATGTGTCCATTGATATAATGGTCTATTGTCTACAGGGTGTTGTTACTGATGGCTACAATACGTGAATTACGAAAGATAGAAGATTTAAAAAGTAAACTTCATTAAAAACTATCTTACACATCTTAACAGTCTTATTCATGATGACGAATCTAGTGTTTTTTTTATTTAATTGAATGACGAGACGAGTAAGGAGCTCGCCTGATGGTAAGCGCCACGCCTGCCCACAAACAGAAGCATCACCACACAGAACTTTCAATTACAAAGAACTGCATGGAACTGAGCTGCGCTCGTCACCCCGAGACATGAGATGTTAAGTCTCATAATGCCCAGTAATTTCACTGGCTTCAATGTCCTTCAAACCGAAACACAACAGTGCTTACACATTGTTGCTTGGCGGCAGAAATAGACACCAATACCAACCCAGACGGCCTCTCGCATACGAGGGACCTACCACCTTGTAAACCACCACCACCTTTTTTAAGTCGTTTAAAATATAATGTTCAACAAAAAACAACAAACTAGCAGTGCATCGACTTTCAATATACAACTTTCCATAACACTTTAACACCATAGGCTATACTAATTACCGATGTAACAAGATAGCCATCGTTTATTAATAATTAATTATCTTCATTAATATCCGATTAATTATGGACTACATAAAGTATACGATACCGCTCATATATTTTAATTTAGGTTGAAATTGTTACGCTTGTTTATGTAATAATAACTGTAACGAAACAGTATTGTTTATGTTAATTATTAGGTTAAAATAATGAATTCGTTTATGATTAATCTAATTAAAATCAATTAATTACCAGTTTACAACGAGTGACTACAACATTTTAAGATTTAGTATTTGCTCGCGGTTCCGCCCGTTTGAGTTATTTTTTCCGAAATAAAAAGTAACCCTTACTCCAGGGTGATTAGCTTAGTTGCATTTACAAGGTGGTAGGTCCCTCGTATGCGAGAGGCCGTCTACGTTGATACCATCGTTTTGTCTATTTCTACCAAGGAATCGTTTGTAAGCAGTGTTGCGTTTCGGTTTGAAGGACATTGAAGCCAGTGAAATTACTGGGCATTATGAGATTTAACATCTTATATCTCGCGCTGACGATTGCATTTCAGTGCCATGCAGTGCTTTGTAATACAAAGTTCTGTGTGGTGTTGCAACTGTTTATGGGCAGGCGTTGCGCTTACCATCAAGCGAGCGACTTGCTCGTCTCGTCATTCAATTAAATATTTTTTTTAAAAAAGGCAACACAACATACTTTTGTGGATTCGTGTTGTCGTGAAATACCAGTTTTATCTGGTTATAATTATATGTCTATCGAAGCTAACATGGTAGCATAGATGACTGGACTTGTATGTCAAAGTAAAAATAATGTAGAGAAAATAGTGCTCTCCTCCTATCTGTGATGTTTTATCTACAAACCCTGTCATGATGACGTAATTTTATCGAATGTTGACACTTTTATCTGAGATATTTGTCATCAATTGTTTTTACTCTATTGCTCATGAGATATGTCGTGATATATTATTATGTTTTCACCCTAGGTCATGGTCTACCTGTGTGGCAAATTTCATCCAAATCCGTTCAGCGGCGAAATCGTGATTGATAAACAAACATCCATAGTTTCAGCGTAAATCCTACTAATATTATAAACGCGAAAGTTTGTAAGTATGGATGGGTGGATGCATGTTTGTTACTCTTTCACGTAAAAACTACTGAATGGATTTTAATGAAACTTTACAATAATATAGCTTATACATCAGAATAGGACATAGGCTACTTTTTATCCCGGAAAAAGCAGATCGCGCGGGCGGAGCCGCGAGCAAAAGCTAGTAACTAATATAAATACCAAAATATAAGTAGGACTAGATTTTAATCGCCGTTCCATCTCCGTGGAATCTTTTCCGGCATATTAATATGTCCGGATTAAAAAGTCACTCCCCGGCCTATTAACAAAATTTAATTTTTATTTAATTATGCAAAAATGATATCGATAATATGTAGCTCTATTACTGCGTAAAAGGACAAACCAACCAACAAATTTTGACAATTATATCAGTTTATTATACAAAATTCTTTGTACCAGTTACCCCTAATATAAAATTAAATGCCCCCCCGCTAAGTTATAGGAGAAATTAGAATCTTTATTTCATATCGATACCTGTAATTTAAATTGTAGGGGTAATATTTTTCTGAGTGGTAGAGCCACACTGTAGACAGTTTTTTCTACAGCATGAATGGGCTGGCTCCGGGTCATAACCACTGTCTCATAGAAAACCGACGTAAAGTAGTGGCTTGCTGCTGCGTTTCGTACGGTGAGTGAGATATCCGGAAGCCCAAATCCCCTCCCCTTCCCAATCCCTAATTATCCCTTTCCTTTAAGGTCGGTAACGCGCCCATCATTCTTCTGGTGGTGGGCGTACATGGGCGGTGGAGATCACTTACCATCAGGTGACCCACTTGCTCGTTTGCCGGACTATGCTATAAAAAAAAAAAAAAAATATCGAAATTTTTCCTTATAACAATCTAAATCGAGTAATTTATCGATAATTACTACCGTGATTAAGATTATGGAATTTTTTGGAGCACTGTTATTTTTTTCCTGGCACAAACACATTAATAACAGTCAAATTACCGAACAATATTCTATCTATGCCACGTTATGTTTATTATTAGTAGCTAACAACACCCTGTAGAATGAACATATGGGACATGTTATCATAGATATAGATCGTGAACACCCCTGGTGTATAAATGGCCACCCAAACAAATGTTAATAAACATTTGTTTGGGTTGTCTGGACTGAAGATAGAAAATCCTACTAATATTATAAACGCGAAAGTTTGTAAGTATGGATGGATGTTTGTTACTCTTTCACGTAAAAACTACTGAATGGATTTTAATGAAACTACAATAATATAGCTTATACATGAGAATAGGATATAGGCTACTATGTTTTTTTTTTATCCTGGCTCGGCAAAGTGACTACGCTACACCTGATGGTAAGTATAGCGCAATCCAAGAATAGTGTCGACCAACGATAAACAATGTGTCCAGCGTAGGTCGGCAAGATCATGCCGGCCTGCCAAAGGGCCAAAGGGGAGGGGAAGGAAAAAGGGATGGGAAAAGGGTTAGGATCAGGGGGCAAGCCCCCTGGGGAGAACCGGATATACACTGGCTGACCCTGGAACGCGACCCACACAAGGTGGGCCACTATGGCAGGTTTTAGCACCAGTGTACGGTGGTCGCTATCCGGTCGGATACAAGTATCCTCCCACCAGCGAAGTATCCTCCCGCCAGCAGTATCCTCCCACCAGCAAAAACCTGTTTCCAAAAATCAACCCCTAAAGGGCCTAAATAGGGAATGAAAGTTTGTATGAAAGCTTTTTGATGGCGAAACAAAGTTCGCAGGCACAGCTAGTGTATAATATTTTGTTCATAAAATAACGGTTAAATAAATTCGTTTTTTAAATTCTCAGTTTATTTTTTTATCGCTCGCTATAACGGTGAAGATCACTCTGAGGACACCTGCGGCATAGCTAAGAATTTTACATTGGAATTTCGGTAAATATATTATGGAGTCTACCAACCCGCATAACTTCCGACTTTATCGATTTTATTGTCCGTTTTTCTATGTAATTTATTGAATCTCCACAATAAAAACTTACGCATGTATGGGTGAAGGTAGAGACTATCGAGTACAACATTTTTTTTTATACTTTAGTTTTATATTTACATTTTTGAACATTTATACTGTATTACGGATTGAAGTGAAGCATAAAACATGATATGCATGCCATTGTTGGCAACACTACATTGGACGCCTTCTAACCCTTCCATTCAGAATCGCACGATACATTTCTTTAAGTCGCTTTTCAATCCTCATCGTCATATGTGACGACGTCATATATTGACAGCCTCCGTGGCGCAGCGGGCAAGTAGCCGGCTGTGAAGCGAGAGAGCGCGGGTTCGATCCCCACACCAAGACAAACATTTGTGTGATCCACAAATATTTGCCTCGGGGTCGGGTGTTGTGAGACTGAAAGTCTCTCGTAATTCCTGATACCTACGACACAAGACGCCAAACCACCCTATAATATCGAATCTATTGTAGGTACAATTAGTGTTTATATAAAATTATTTAGCAAAGATTTTTCTCGACAACAATTAAATTTTCTTAGTTATTATAAAACTGGTTTATCATTGTCGATCAAAGTTCGTTTTGATGATGACTTTGTATAATTGGTCGCTGATTTGTTCATTGTTCTGTTTTTTACAATCACTAACAATAATTGTTTATTTGTTCGTAATGTAGTTTAGAAATAATTAGGTACTTATAATCTCAATTTACCTTATACGCAGTGAACACAGACACATGAAGTAGCATACATAGCTGACGCATATATCACTGAAGAATGTTTCTCTTACACTGTTCAGTAATTAGGTTAATTTTGGAGCTAAAGTTCAATGCAATTACATTATTTTTTCACCTGTTACTTACAAGCAGATTAGAAGCATGAATTGACTGCAAATACACAATCGCGGCGCGTTTGCTTTTGTTTGAGCATGTATTATTAGGGTGCTTAAAAGCAATTATTATAGTCAATTTCTCATCCCCAGTTCGTTCAATAAAACGACTTTCATACAAAGTTCAACCCTTCTCGTTTTCCCCTTAAAATAAACTCTTCCTTACCGGTAAACTTCATGATCGTAGCCTTAATAGTTTTTTTCTAGATTTCATTATTAATCACTCAGTGAGTGGTATTTCACATTTTATTGTATTTTCGCGTTGGACGTCCACCTACAAGGTGGACAGACGACCTGATAAAGGTCGCAGGTAGTCGCTGGATACAGACCGCTTCCAACAGGTCGGTCTGGAAATCTTTGGGGAGGCCTATGTTCAGCAGTGGACGTCCTTTGGCTGATGATGATGATGATGAGTGGTATTTCGCTTTTATATGTGTATAAATGCTTATATAAGTGTTACACATAAGTTTACATGGTCTGTGTAAACAGTCACACAGTTCGACAAATATGCAAAATTTTGTATTGTCAGTATATAAATAGATTATTCTGTAGTTGTCAACCAAATTACGTATTCATTTATTTCTTCATTAGTGTACCAAAATAAAGTACAATTACAATACGTGCGTAATAATTTGTCCTGGCTGAAGTTTCTTCCTTTACCCGCCCTCTACGCCTCCCGTCATTTTTTTTATAGCATAGGCCGGTAAACGAGCAAGTGGGTCACCTGATGGTAAGTGATCTCCATCGCCCATGTATGCCCACCACCAGAAGAATCATGGGCGCGTTGCCGATCTTAAAGGAAAGGGATAATTAGGTATTTTGGTTGGGCTTCCCGTCATGCTTTACTCTCCGAAAACAACAGCAGCTACACCACTCGTGACTTCAGACCGTCAAGGTATTTTGGCCGTATTGTAAAGGGTTCACACGGATCGATTATAGTTGATTGCTAAATCGCATGCGATCTGAACCGTTTCAACAGTCTTGAATCGAATTGGTCATCAAAAAGCATATAGCTTTTGTTGCTTCAAGACAGTTGATCAACTAAGATCGCACCGTGATTTTCTTATTTGATTGAATGACGAGACGAGCAAGGCGCTCGCTTGATGAAAAATGCTCCACGCCTGCCCATAAACAAAAGCAACACCACACAGACCTTTGAATTACAAAGCACTCCAAGGTACTGAACTGCGCTCGTCACCCCGAGACATCAGATGTTAAGTCTCATAATGCCCAGTAATTTCGATGGCTTCAATGTCGTTCAAACCGAAACACAACAGTGCTTAACACTTGCTTGACAGCAGAAATAGACAAAGCGATGGTACCAACCCAGACGACCTCTCGCATACGAGGAACCTACCACACCTAACCACGCTATAAGTTTCTGTGTAATTTTGCTCCACAAAACACGATTTCCTACTTTCTTTACTAATAGCGTTTTTATGTCATTACCATTCATGATTTTAACTTCTAATGTAAACAAGTAAAGGCACGCGGCAAACTTAATATTTAAATAGATAGCACTGTTCATACACTGTCGTACCCGTTACCCACTACAACCAAATCCTTGAATTAACAACCCACTGGGTTATATGTACATAAACCAGTTACATGATGTGTGATGCAATGCCACTTGGTTAGATTATTTTAGATTTGATGCATAAAAATCATTTGGAACCCTATCATCTCTGAAATAAGACCTATATTCGAATGCGTCGATCAATGTTACAAGAATCGATTGCTTTGCAATCAGTAAGAAATGCATTAGTTTTTATGTCAGTTTGGAATCCATAATAACGAAAGGCTTTTAATGTTGGTGTGGTATACAAGTGCCAATTAAAGATACGACTTGTCTACATCATATAATAGGGTAGTTGACTTGATATTTTTTATTACTCAATCAATAAGTTACGTTACCCAAAACGTATTGCAGAAAGAATTTCATTTATCCGTTCACAAGAAAATTAATTAGAAGTCATTGAAATCTGATGGAGGGGCAATTTTTAATTAACAAGCGACGCAAACGTTGACGTCACCGTGGCAAATGGCTATTACGGTGCACGCGTGCGAGCGAGATAGTGAGATGTCCCCACTACGCGCCCACCTTTGCTCATACCAATATTTATCTCATTTTTGAACCGATTTTGATTGTGTTTTAACAAAAGGGCTTCTTTGTCGTATTATTTTGTGTTGCATATAAAATAATGTATAATATTCAACATAGGAAACTAGCTATTAAAAAGTAAATGGAGGGTCAGAAAACTTATAGTGGCAGCTGAATATATGGATTTTCATTTTCCACGATTCTAACTGTTCTCGTACATTTCATTTGCTTTCATTAACTTCTTCATACATTTGGATTCAGGATGGATGGTTGAGAAAAGTAGTCATATCTATTACAATTTAAATGAAACGATAATGTTCATTTTTAATGTAATTCATATTTTATAGTGATAAAGTCACGTTGTAGAGAGATTTGTCTACAGCTTAAATGGGCCGGCTCGATCGAGTTGTTACCACTACTTCTTAGTAAACCGAAAACGAAACGGAAATAACTTATCATCATGCTATAAAATATAAAATGTAAATACCTACTTACTTCAATGCAAGGATGGTAATTATATTGGTCTCAAATTATTGCTTTTGGTTCCGGCCAGAGTATTATGTTATTAATAAAAGACTGTATTTTCCGCACAGTAATTTGGAGATATTACGAATTTATTACTTCCATCTAATAACAGACTAAGATATTTAGACCAATTCCCAAAACACATAAATTTAAATAATTAGGTGTTTGCCAAAGAAGCAAAGAGACCTTTTCGAATGATAATTTTAGTAGTTACTCTACCTACTTATAATGAGTCATACGTTTCAAAGTCTAACGGGTTCGGGTGGTAATTAAGAAAAATAATCGCTAACAATATTATGCATATACATGTTTTATAAAGTAATACATACACGACTAAATATAGAGTATGTAAAGTAGATGGCCAGAAAGAAAAAAAAAATGTCTATTCGGCTACATCGACCATTACTTACTGGATGATTACTGATATGTCTCACATGGCTGACATATCTAATTTTAGTTGAATGTTACGTAAAAGTTGCTACAATACGTGTGGACTCTATTATAATATACTAGCTTTTGCTCGCGGCTCCGCCTGCGTGATCTGCTTTTTCCGGGATAAAAAGTAGCCTATGTCTTAATCTGATGTATAAGCTATATTGTCGTAAAGTTTCATTAAAATCCATTCAGTAGTTTTTACGTGAAATAGTAACAAACATACATCCATCCATTATTACAAACTTTCGCGTTTATAATATTAGTAGGACTATACAAGTAAAATGCAATGGAAATAGCACACAACACTGGATTTTACTGTAATGAAACAGATTAATATCCGCTAATTAACCGAGTGCACTTGGCTTTGCTTCGCGTTCATCAGTTGCCAGTCGCAATTAAAAGGAAAACGGACACCCAGGATATATATTATGCGTTTAATATGTTTTGCATGCGAGGTGAATGGTAATGATATTAAAGTGGTTTTATTATTCGGCAGACCGGTCAGATATTATATTACAGCTTTTTTTTATTCTATCTTGTCGACATTTTCCATTTTTGTATTTTTTTATGCGAATTTATCTTATTTTTTTGCCGATCTGACTTAATATTTAAACAAACATTCCACCTTTTTACATCTATTTGTGTAAAATGTACGTGTAGTTAATATACTATTATTGAGATTGTTACTGGTTAATGATCTGTACTTAACAAAGATAAAAAGATTTTTAACAAAAAATAAAAACACAATAATATCTGTAACTTTTCAATGGCTGAACAGATTTTCTTCAACCATCAGCCTTCAAACAAAGACATCGCAGTCAAATTAGTCCATTCAATAAATTATGATTCACATGCAGATACACAGACAAATAAAGAAGTCAAACTTATGTCTCATTTCTTTTATTCGGGAGTTAAAAAAATAAAACAACACCACAGGCGCGTCGGTTAATCAATTCGGTCTGCACTACCAATTATCAGCATAACACCTAGTACGTGCCCGTTCTGATTTGAAGTTATATAACTTCCTGAGCGTTATGTAACATTGAGAGTAATTCACGTGCCAGCTTGCCATTATTATACCGGCCTCGCGTATTCGATTAGAGCCTGAACTTGAAAGGCTTTCGACCTTTGTAGACCTCTAGATCTATCAAATCAAAAATGCACGCTCACATTAATATGCGTATTTTCTATATCTTATCATCGACCCCACAAAGAAGGAGGTACTGAATTTGTGTGTAGTTGTATGTATGTAACGCGATATCTCCTCCAATAATTGGTGACCGACCTTGATCATTATTTTCATATTCAATATGATTTACCTAAAAAGTGACCATATGCATTCGATTAAGATAAATAAATAAATAAATACACCCAACAGTCACATACATAGTCCTCACCCCACAGTAAGATACGAGTCTTGTGTCATGGGTATCAGGAACTACGAGAGACTTTCGGTCTCACAACACCCAGACCCCGAAACAAATCAATGTGGATCACACAAACATTTGTCTCGGTGCGGGGATCGAACCCGCGGCCCATCGCTTCACAGCCGGCTATTCGCCCGCTGCGCCACGGAGGCTGTCTAATGACTAAAACTTACCATCTTGTGTCTCGGGGTGACGAGCAGTCCATTGCCATGAACTATTTTATAACTCTAAGTTCTGATGGTGTTGCTTCTATTTATGGGCAGGCGTGACTCATATCATCAGACGTGCGACCGGCACGGAAAATAGCAAAATCATTGACGAATAACAGCAATACTTAATGATGATTCGAGTTTTAAGTAGGTTTCTAAAGTTTTAAACTTATATATCTGAGACTTTCCCACCCACACAACCGCCATTGCAACTACTGTAATCCAGGATAGTTGTGCTCAAACCCTTTTTAACTTATGATTTGGGTATATTTTAGTTTAAAGTCACCGACATTGGTTCTCTAGGATCTAAATTATAATAGTTAGTTAGCGTTATTTACAAATACATCTGATTTATTTTAAATGCCCGCTTTAAACAATTTGCGATTGTTACAGTTTTCGTGAATGTGTAAATAAATACAGATCGGCTTTAATTCTACTATCCTACTAACATTTACAAACATAATAAGAAATTGAAAACATGTGTAACGTGTATCAAACTTGTTTATATTGCTACGGTGTCCCAAATGTGAGTACAGAAACAGCGGGTTTATGTTTTTATCCTGTTCTAGATTCTGCTTTAGTGATTTAGATTAAAAGTTTAAAACAAGAGATTAAAGTGTAAAACACGGTACATATAGCAATTTCTGTTCTTCATTTCGTATTTAACACATTTACACCAATGCGAGCAGGAAGTGAAATA
This sequence comes from Amorpha juglandis, assembly GCA_949126905.1. NCBI lineage: Eukaryota > Metazoa > Arthropoda > Insecta > Lepidoptera > Sphingidae > Amorpha > Amorpha juglandis. Next base: position 9,743,447 of record OX421386.1, on the reverse strand, counting down.
ATGTATACATTACGATAAAAGTTAATTATACTCTTAAAACTAATATTTAATGGCTATACTTTATTAACGAGATCGTATTTAAAGGTTATGATTGGAGGATTATATAGTGGCTAGTTTAATTGAATTTTTATTATATAATGACGCATACAACAAAATTAAATCATACATCAAAACAATCATTAGAGTGCGTGTCTGCGTGGCGCTACTGTTATCAATGGTGACCCGAGTCAGGGTCCGTATTGTGGTTTTTGCACTGGTAACATTGATTCCAATCGGTAACATTGATTCGAATCGGTAACAATTTCTCGAGGAGCATTATTGTGCGGTCAAGGCGACGGTCGCGTGATTTTTCGCTTCCGTAAATTTTTATTTACTTTAAAGATTATTAAGGGCCTTTTATACGAATATTATTGTATATCGACAATTCGATCAAGGTTTCTATGACATAAATAAGTAAACTTTGACTTAGTGGATTACAAAATAGAAGGTAGCACCCGATATTCCAAATTCGAATTGATGATGATTTGGTTTGGCTATCACTGTATAGAGGCGAGAGTCAGTATTGAGAGGCATCCCAATCCCTTAATTTCTAGATCTTTTAAGGTGGGAATCATGGGAATGGCCTAGATCTTAATCCACATGTGTGATATAGATTAACTAATACACTCTAACCTAATATGGAATATCTATTAATATTTAATTAGAACCACAAAGCTATTAAACAAAATTACTATGATAATTAATAGTCGTCAGTACGTTGATTTTTTTTTTATTTGAATAATGAAACTAACGGCTCCGAACGGGAATGATGCCAGTAAAATTTTCCGCCGAATTCAAGAACTGACGTTCCGAAAAAGATCGTTTTGAAAATTGAAAAAATATATTTTTTAACGAAGTCTTTCTTTTTTTTGATATCCGTAGTGTTTTTTCGTTAAAAAAAAGTCGTCTGAATATTTATAAATAGTGAAAATATTTAAACCATGAGTAGAAAACCTAAATATATTAATTTTCGTTTAGTGTCGCCATTTCTACTAATAAAAAATATTAAAATTACCAAAAATACACTCGTCACTACATCGCAAAATTCACCCAATAGCAAGGAGTCGAACTTCCAAGGAACTAGATCTATTGGTACTTCCACTAAGTTGGCAACACTAACTGTCACATGTGATAACTTTTTCAATACTATCAAAAACTTTTAAATTCATAGTTTGAAGGACATAACTATGAATGTTTTAAATTCCATTATTAACTTATAATCGAATCAAGTTCAGTATATGATAATTTAATTTCGATACATTAGAAAAAGCATACGAAGTAATTGATTGTAGAGACGTTTAACATGCATCATGTTAAAATATTTTGGTATTTGGATGTCACTTGGATATTATCCAACAATTCATGACTCGGATGTATTAAATGTTTGTTTTTTAATGTCGATGAAACTACAACACTTGTTGGGGGGGTGGATTTGTTTTCGGACCTTTTTAAACTGAACGTAGTGTGAAAGGTATGCGGGGCGCTGTTGCATAGCTATACATGAAGGGCTTTACTAATAAATGTTGTATAAGAGTGTCATACTTATACAGTGTTTTGTCTCGCTTCTTCTTATAATAAATGTCACTCAACATAGCAAGACAAAGTATTGTATAACTATTACCGACATAATATACAATGTTTATTAGTAAAGCCCTTAAACTGCCATATCGACATTTATTTATTTATTTACTGTTAGGTACACCAAGAGTATACATATTCTACAATTTAATTACTAGACAACATAAGGTCATATGGCCGATATATAAACCCATTACAGGTATACACAGCATCCACCAGGTACATTTACAATGATAAGTATAAAAAAACTTTCGCAGCCGCATGAAACTTTCACTCCACTAGATTTTTGTATGGCTTAAAACGTCAAGGTCATTGGCGTGAGGTACAACCTTAATAACGAGGTGTCAAATCCCGCAATCAACTTCCCCGAGATTGCAATTGTGTTATCAGAAACGCAAATACTATTTAATGTCTGCATGCGTAAAAACAAGATCGTGTGTATTATACACTAAATATTTTGCAAATATGATAACGAGTTGACCTACTATAAAGATAATTATTACAAATATTACAATGTGTGTTACTATCCTGTAGAATTTGGGTGGCGTAAGAGGCAAACATTTATACATACATACATTATGCGTAGGTACAGGCAATATACTGACAAGTACATTAAGTACGTTGTTTTTTTATTTAACTCAATATCTCACGCGCTTTCATAGCATCAACAAAGTATTAAATCCATTTGAATTTATCCATTAAACCTTTCTTTAATTGCAGATCGATCTATCTTTACAATCATTTATTACGAAGTCTTTGACATATACATAGGTTGCTTTACGCTCTTTGGCCTTACATATGTTAAGTATGTAATGCGAGGCCGTGGAGGTTGCAGACTGTGGTTATACGAGGCAACTGTCTACAGCGTGGCTACCACTCAAGTATATAATATCACTATAGTTTGCTTAATCTCTATATTTCAGATTAAGCAAACTATAGTGATGTATCATGACATATAATAGAATGTGATCAATTTAACTAGTATATATAAATAAAAAAAAAGGTGAAGGAAACATCGTGAGGAAACCTGCATTCCTAAGAATTCAATAAGATTTTTCGAAGGTATGTGAAGTCTGCCAGCCCGCATTAGGCCAGCGTGGTGGACTAAGGCCTGATCCCTCTCATTCAGTAGAGGAGGCCCGTGCCTAGCAGTGGGACCAATATAATATATAGGGCTAATAAAAAAATATATATATAACTAAAGAGGTAGGTAGGTAGCCATAGTAGGTAATGCGATTAAATTATAATCCAAACTAGACCTGTTTGAGCTGTGCGACCGAGATAAGCGACGGCGACAGGACAACAGCGAAACGTCTCTGTATGCAATTGTATGTGTACGTTTTGAGGTATCGACCGAGACATTACTCGGAAGTAGGATGTTCCGACAGTTTTTTATGTTGGTTGTTTGCAAAGTCTAACACAATGAACCCAAAACCTGACATCATTGTATAGACTACATTAAATATTTGAGCGCTGACTGTATTTCAAGGTGTATTCTTATCAGAAACTAAAGACACGTTGGAAAGGAACATTGTGTCGTTAATCGATGTGTGTGACGATTTATTAACACAATAAATCGATTATGCATATGCCTTCCTGCTTACTAAGGTCACAATAGCACGCTTACGACTCATGCAGTTTTCTAATGACCGCTTATCGACCAGTTCTACTACTATACTAATAATACCACCAAATTTTTTATTTCGCCTTTTAATAATAGTAATAGATACACGAGTAGATAAACATAATTTACATATTAATAATATAGAATAGCAGCGATAGCTCAACGGGGAGTGGTACGGACTTTCGAGACGAAAGTCGTAGGTTAGAAACCAGCCCCAAGAGCAAACGCCTCTGACTTTTCTAAGTTACGTGTATATTCATTGTTATTTATCGCTTGCTTTAACGGTGAAGGAAACATCGTGAGAAAATCTGCATACCTGAGAACTCGATAAGATTTTACGAAGGTATATGAAGTCTGCCAACCCGCACTAGGTCAGCGTGGTCGACTAAGGCCTAACATTCAGCAGAGGAGGCCCGTGCCCAGCAGTGAGACGTGTATAATACAGGGCTAGTAGTATTAAAGAAATATGTCGGTGCAGAATTTCACGCTGACGGAGCCTCGACCAAATGCGATGTAAATTATGCAGATAAACACGCACACCACACAGATTATGAGCATATTTATTTAGAAGGTTATGCTACGTGTACAGCTGGCATGTTGGATGTCGCATGAGTCCGGTTATGCATTCAGTTAACAAAACGATTATAGACTAAACACTTCCTGCCTGTCGAAGGATCTTCCTGCTACATCGTTTGTTTCACGCGCCACACCAATATTTGCATTAACATTACAATTGACAGCCTCCGTGGCGCAGCGGGTGAGTAGCCGGCTGTGAAGCGTTCGATCCCCGCACCGAGACAAATGTTTGTGTGATCCACAAATATTTGGTTCGGGGTCTGGGTGTTGTGAGACCGAAAGTCTCTTGTAGTTCTTGATACCCACGACACAAGACTCGTATCTTACTGTGGGGTCAGGACTATGTATGTGACTGTTGGGTGTATTTATTTGTTATTAATAATTGATGCGTGAAGATACAGTTTTGCTATATATTTTTTTCAACCGGTTTAGGCATGAGGTTTGAGCCTCCGGTAAACTTACTCAGTTGTGTAGCAGTCGATGCAGTCTGTAATAAATACACAACATATTTTATCAATCAAGTTTTATTTTAGTTTTGTACGTGGACACCACGCTGCAGACAGGTTAGTCTGAAGCGGGAATGGGCGGGCTGGATAGGGCATATTAATTTAATATTTATTCTAATCGTAATATTTAGTGGCTCGATCCGATCAGACGCGTTCCGGGATCAGCCAGTTTTATATCCTGCAATTTCAGACCGGTATAATTCGTCCCAATGCCTATAGATGGTCCACATTATATCTCGACTACACTGTACTTTACATCAAGTCCAGTGTAAGCACTTTGCCGTTAGAGGATTAAAAAAGTACAAATAATTTAAGTGACAGAGCCGAATAGCGTAAAGATATTCAGAGCGCGGCCCTAATGATCTGGGAAGAGTATCGGAGAAAGTAGAGTTCGTGCTAAGCCCTGAGAATGATGATTAGATGAAATCTCAATGTTTTATGTCAAGTGAAAAAAACTTAAATTACATGGTGGTAGGTCCCTCGTATGCGAGAGGCCGTCCGGGTTGGTACCACCGCTTTGTCTATTTATACCGCCAAGCAACAGTGTGTAAGCACTGTTGTGTTTCAGTTTGAAGGACATTGAAGCGAGCGTAATTACTGGGCAATATGGGACTTAACATCTTACGTCTCGGCGTGATGAGCGCAGGTCAGTGCCATGCAGAGCTTTGTAATTCAAAGTTCTATGTGGCGTTGTTTCTGTTTATAGGCAGGCGTGGCGCTTACCATCAGGCGAGCGCCTTGCTCGTCTAGTCATTCAATCAAATAAAAATAAAATAAAAAGTTCAATCGTGATTTTCGTTCACTATCTCCCCGCCAGGGTCACATCGGTTGGCAAATATTCACATATAGGTAAAATGTATACTTCGTATTGCTTTTACAATTAGATTTCGGCCTCTAACAAATCTCATTGTTTTATCGTACAAAAGTTAAACATATGCTAATGGATGCTAATACGCAGTGGCGTGCACTTCATATAGGCAAAAAGGCACTGCCTACCCTACCAAACAACACCGTTTTAATAATGTAAAAATAAAATTAAAAATAAAGCAAATAAATAATACAATACGTATTTAAAAAGTTAAAACTCGGTACGAAAATCAATGCATTACAATGCAAACATGCATTGTAATGCATTGATTTTCGTACCGAGTTGGAACACGCCTGCCCACTTGCACGCAAGCTTCTAGGCAGTGATTTTTGTTGCCTACATTCCATTCATAAATTTACGCAAAAGTGGACGATTTTCGACTTTAATGACGAAATATGTGTAAATAGTATACTGAATTTTTAATGAGAACTCCTGCGGCAGGAGGACCAATCACAGCTCAGTGCTCAGTGCTATTTTGTTGGCCAATTGCCAATTTTTTATGATGAGATTTTAAAATCATATTTCGCACCTTGAAAACAAAACTGACACTAAACGAAGATTGTCGATGTTTAATTATGAACGCTATTTTATGAACATTTAAACTTAATCTCCCATAAACACATTTTTCGTTTAGTGTCACTTTTGTTTTCAACGTGCGATTTGAAAAAGAATAGGCGCGTAGATTTAATTTACAAATGAGTTGGTTTATAATTTTTTAAATTATTGATACATTCGTAGTTTTCTTATTAAATATATTTATATATACGAATCCCATGAAATAGGGCCTTTTTAAAGGCCGCTTCGGCTATCTTACAAGTGACGTGTTCCGTAATTACCCACGAGCAAGGTATTTGAGGTGGCCAATTCTTTCTTCAATTTAGCGTCATCGTCAGAATATCGTGTTTTCGACCTTGACACTTGATGATCGTGAGTACTTAATTTCGTATAATATTTTTTTGTGCTAATAGGGCTATAATGTTGACTGCTGCCTACCCTGTCACAAAACCCTGTGCACGCCACTGCTAATACGAGCGAACTCCACTGTAATGTACACTGTACAGTAACTGTATGTAATGTAAAGTACCAATTATAAAGCATGGTGCAATACTAATTTCACACCACTAGACAGTAGACAGTTTTATCTACATCATGTTTGGGCTGGCTCAACCGGGTCGTTACCAATGTCTCATAGGAAACCGACGTAAATTAGCGACCTGTTGCTGCGTTTCGTACGGTGAGTTTGATATTCGAAGGCCTAAATCAGGCCGAAATAAAGATGCACAGTTTAAACAGTTTCCTGGTGACTAAGACTTTGTTTGTGACAGAAAATGTCCTTGTATGTGGCGCCAGATATTACTGCATAAATTAATGCATTAAACAAAACTTGCTTTCCGATGTCTTGTTTTCGTTAAAAAAACTTAGCCTCGTGAAGGTCATTAATATCCGCAAATTCTGAGTGCAAAATACCTATTCAAGAAAACGTTTATTAATACGTACCTTTAGCTCGTTCCCAGGGTATCACCTACCCTACGAAATGTCATTGAAATCCGTTCAGCCGTTTAGCCTTAAAACATAACAGACGGAAAGTAAGTAGTACGGTAATAAATCCCGAAAGTAAATGCCGTTGGGTCGCGCCTACTACATATAATATCTTAATAGACTTAATAAAAAAAACAAAATTATTGGCACAATACATTAAATGTGATTTTACCATACTACAATGTCAAAAATGTTTTGAGTTGAGCGACCTCTGACAATGGGTAAGTAAATCCTGTTTTGTATAATGTTATGAGTAAAAAAAAAAGAAAAGACATTTTTTATTATTTCCAAGTAAAAAACAATGTATGTTTTTACACCTTTCGTGTGGGCTTATATACTTGGTTTCATTTTTCTCTATATTGTATCCTCTAGCCGGAAACTAAGACTATAATTTTTGTACCCGATTGGATATCGACCACGGTAAATATGGTAAAAAAAACGCTATTGACCCGTTCAAGCGAGTCCCGTTATGGGCCAGCTAGTGTAATATATCCAGTAACTTCATGACGGCATAATTCTGCCGATCATATCTGCTGAGGAATATGTTTCTTGATGGCTGACATATTTGGATTGCACTGTACTTTAGATCCATTGTAGTCAATTTGTAGTGCCAGGATAAAATGATGATCAGGTCGCTTCTCTGATAGAAAACGCTACAGCTGCCCATAAACATTAACAACACCATCCAGAACTTTGAATCACTAAGTAATGTATGACACTGCACAGTATTCATCATCCCCAGATATGAGATGTTAGTCTGATGATGTCAATATAACTTCATTATTTTCAATGTCCTTCAAAGAGAATAATAAGTATTAAGTAGTCCTATGCTTAAATCATTTTAAGTGATTATTGGTTATACAATAAAGAGTTTTGTATTGTGTTGTAAAACATTTTTATTCTATTAGGGTTTAGATAGATTCAAAAATACTGACTTTTCCAAAGTCCAGCCGCAATCCTGACGTCTGGTAACCCTACCTGCGGGGTCTATAATTTGATGTCCCAATGCTTCGGGCAGCCCCACCAAGATGCTAATCAAGGCCTTTCCATATGCCTTTGTTGTATGAAATCAAGTTTGTCGGGTCGGAACGCATAAGAATTTTATATAAACCAGTTTAGATAGACTCTGCATACAAATTCAACGAAAATGTTCAAAATACAGTATGAGCGTGTTGCGGAATGTGCCACATTTAAGCTTTAAACAGCTCATGTAACAATATAACTTCTTTCTTCTTCTTTCTTTCGTTCTTTCTTTTTGCTTCGCATTATTCTAAGTGCCAGGGTCTGGCTTGCTACTAAGACGCCTCCACTTCGTCCTATCTAGAGTATCTCCCGTAGTGAGACCATAAAATATTTGACTATGTTTGACTTTATACATTATTTTATATGTACTGGAAAATGATACGAAAAAGAAACAATTTCGCCTAAACATAATTAAAATTGGGTAAAAATAATAATTAACAACGGGCATATAGTGGAAAAATCAAACTATCTCCCTCGCACGCGTGCATCGTAACGGCGAGACTTGTGTTGTGACGTAACATCCCATGTCGTGCATCCTTTTTGGCATTTGGCAAATTCCAACACCGGGCAATTCATGTATAGATTTTTCGAATCTAATAGTCAAACGCAAATTGTGATTCTCCGACCTGGGAATTGAATCCAGAACCTCACGATTCTCAGAATTAGTACGCTGCCACTAGCCGATGAGGATATGCGTAGCCAAGCATACATTTTAAGTTACATACATCTCGCCTTAACATTTCCTGTTTTTAAGAAGGCATCCATTAATAGTTATTGTTGTGATAAAGGGCAGAAGTAAACCTGACACGACGACATTGAAGCAGATACCAAAGGTCTACGCCCTCGGGTGAACTCGGGTGACATCACTATCTCTCGTGTATTGTTTTGCAATGAAAGCTAAATAACAGTATTGTGTTACGAATGTCTAAACAATGACATTAAAGTGGACAGTAAGCACAATGAGGTATAGAATACTGCGGTTTGTTCGAGTTTTCATAAAAGCAATTCAACTCATCTTGAATTTCTTTTAAATATGCGGTCAGTAGTTAGGTATTATTATTAGGGCATTTAACCACAAATTAAAGTATAACTGCCGCACTCAAAGACGTCAATTAATTTTAAATTTCTTTAGTAATTAGAATTTTTCCACACTAAAAGCCAATTAATTTATCATCATCATCTCAGCTTATTGCCGTCCATTATTGGACGTAAGCCTCCCCAAGTAAGCGCCAACCATCCCGGTCTTGGGCAGCCCGCATTGCATTCATCCGTTACCTGCCATCTTTTTCAAATAATTAATTTATACTTTTATTGAATACCGCAAGTTTTATGTTTTATTACTATGTTTTGAAATAATCTTAATTCAAGTATCTCAGAAATAAAAAAAATCTAAGAAATCGCTAATGAATAGTTAAACTTAACTGTTATCTTTGAATACAGCAGTTAATGCTATTAGTTTAATAAATATGGCAGGAATGATTTTTATAAGTATTTCATTGACTGCCAATTTGTTTACTGAAAGCAATTAGATTAGGTATCATAAGAGCAATGGGCACTTGATTGACAAATTAATTAATTGGCAGATTCGGACAAACAAAGTTTTGAGTAGCTCAGTTAAGACACTTATAACAAAAGTCTAAACGACTCTTACACTAACCTTATTACTATTGGCATAAGGTGTCCTGAACAACTGTGTTAGATATTTTAAGAGTCTAACTTAGACTATTCAGATATTAGTATGCCCGAACATGCCCGTTTTTTTAAAATTGGGATGTTATAAGTTTGACACTTTTGTCTGTCTGTTAGTGCGTGTGTGTGTCTGTTTATGGAACTTTGGGTCTATAGATTCCCAATCTATTTTGGGCAAGAGACCCCTTTTCCAAAATTAACTGATAACTCGGACCCCCATAGCCAAATTACTTTAAAAATCGTATATCTAGTTTTTTTCCTATTGATAAAAAATACTGATTTTTAATTCAAAATCTTTGCGGCTTTTGTTTATGTTGACCCCTGGGAAACCGATTTCTACTCCGATATCAACTACTTTGGAAATCCCTGGTATATACGGATACACCAATTTGAATGCGTTTTGTTTTTATTTTGAAAGATAATTTAATCGAGATGGTTGAAAATCTTTTCAACCGTTTAATAAAACACATATTTATTTTGTTTGTCGGGTTTTTGGGGATTCCGATTTCTGTTTTTACCGATTAGGTTATTTTAAATGTTTCCACCGCTTTAACCTTTGCCTTTTTTTACAAACCTTCCGAACGTAATACTTACAAATAAATATATTACTTCAACATTACAACGATTTCGAAGTATAGAAGAACATACTTTTTTTTTGTTAGCCCTATATATTATATTCGTCCCACTGCTGGGCACGGGCCTCCTCTACTGAATGAGAGGGATCAGGCCTTAGTCCACCACGCTGGCCTAATGCGGGTTGACAGACTTCACATACCTTCGAAAAATCTTATCGAATTCTCAGGTATGCAGGTTTCCTCACGATGTTTCCTTCACCGTTAAAGCAAGCGATAATTAACAATTAATATACACGTAACTTAGAAAAGTCAGTGGTGTATGCTCTTGGGGCTGGTTTTGAACCTGCGACTTTCGGCTTGACAGTCCATACCACTCCCCGCTGAGCTATCGCTGCTTTTAAAAGAAAAGAACATACTAGTTTTTTTTTTTTTTTTTTTTTTTTGTGGGGCTCTATGCCCCACTCTCGTGCCTCTGATACTATTTTTCAGAGTGTTTTTGGTAACACCTAAAAATGCACATACCTTTATTTAAAAATTGTATACACTTAAAAACTCTGGTAAAAATCGCTGACTTATAAAATAAGTTTGTCATAATCAAAATACATACATATGCGATTTATAAAAAGAAATCTTGTCATAACAGTTTTTTTAAATATAATCTAGTATACATGATTTTTTACACATTAAATATTGTAGGCGTGCCTTCTTCACAAAATCCAGCTTTTCCGTGGCAACTAGAAGCGTGTAGTCTTATATTACACGCTGTAGTTGCCCCGTTCATTTATTACGCTTCAAGACGCTACACGCCACATTTTTACAATATTTTAAAAACTTAGGTCTAACATCAATATTTTCCAACATACCGCTTAGGTTACTTCTATTTACACAGATATTATTTTCGATCTCGAAGTTTGTTCGCTCATACAGGTATACTGGGCATTCCGTCAACACGTGTAAAACGTCTTCGTTCTTCGCAGGGTCACAGATACATGAGGGGCTCTCCTTGCACTTGAAGCGATTCAAGTACTCAGAGAATCCCCCATGGCCCGTGAAGACCTGCGTCAGAACATGATCCACTGGCAACTTTCTAATAATCTTAAAGGCTTTTTTAGCGTCAGGGAAAAACAGCTTCGTAACCGCCGCTGTTTCTCCAGCCCTGTATCGCTCATCCCATTCGTCAATCGACTCCTGACGGATTTGTCGCTTGACGAACGAGATGGGACATCGGTCATAGTCGGGCCGCCTTTTTAGGGTGGTAGCCGCCGCCTTCGCGAGCTCGTCCGCGCGTTCATTCCCTTCCAGCCCCACGTGCGCTTTAACCCAAAAGAGGTTAATGGTCTTGCCGCGCTCTTCGGTCTCGTTCAACATCTTGGCGATGTCGAACGCTATGGGGTGGAGCGAATTTCCGCGCGCGACGGTCTCGAGAGCGGCTCGTGAGTCGCAAAAGATGCTGTACTGATGGAATTTGTCGTTTGAGACTATTTGCACGGCCTTGCGCAAGGCCAGCAGCTCTGCCTGGTAAACGGTGCAGAACGATTCCAGCTTGATCTTGGTGGCTTTCGTCTCGGCATCGCCATCCCATAAGGATACCGATGCTCCGACTCGGCCACTGATTTTGCTGCCGTCAGTAAACACTCGACGAGTGTTGGCAGCGCACCGGTCAAGTTCTTCACCGTTCACCACGCATTCGAACTGCAAGACCTTGCGCCTGGCTGGATGTTCCAAGTTGGCAAAAGGCACAGGACATTCCACGTCCCAGTCACCCACTACGTGCCGAGTGTGTCCCCTTTTCACTTCGTAAAGAAGCGCCGCTTCTCGGACACGAATGTCTAGCGGTAGGATCCCGGCAAGTAGCAGGGCCGAGTTCAGTGAAACGGTCCTGTAGCCCTTCACCATCTTCAGTGCAAAGCCCCGTTGAACCCTTGCAAGCTTCTTTTGAATGCCTATTTTGTTGCTTGCAGGCGCCCAGGCACTGGCTGCATATAAGATCGTTGGTTCAACCACGGCAGTGTACAACATTTTCACGACTTCGGGCCCCAATCCCCACTGGACTTTAGCAGCAGTCGCCAGCCGTCTGTGGAAGCCGATGGCTTTCTTACAGACTTCGGAGACGTGCGTGTTAAACGTTAGTTTCTCGTCCACAGTCAAGCCCAATATCTTAATGTCCTTAGACAGACCAATGTCGACACCTCCCATGCGAAGGATTGGTGAGTCATATTTGTGTCGTCGTGTTACGACCATAGCTTTCGTCTTGTGTGGGGCGAATCGTAGCTTATTTTTGACTCCCCAATCCTGCACATAGGCCAGTGCTTCGTTGGCCTGTCTCTGTATTTTTAGTGTTTCATCACCGTGAAACACTAGAACGACATCGTCGGCAAAAGCCTGGCAGTAATCACCCCGGCAGGCTAATCCTTTGAGCAATGGGTCGAGGAGCAGGTTCCACATGATGGGCCCGCCAATGGATCCTTGAACGCACCCCTTGGCGGTCCCTCTCACATGTTCCACCCCGGCGTAGCGAACCCTGACTTTTCGGCTCTCGAAGTAGCTACTCACTATCCGTCTTAAGTTTTGAGGACATTTTTCCTCCGACAGTCTAACCTTGATGGCTGGCCACCAAGCACTGTCGAAGGCTCCCTCTATATCCAGTGAGACCATAAGAGTGATTTGTTTCTCACTTAATTTACTCCGGATGTGCTGGAGTAGGGTATAGAGGGAGTCTTCCGTGCTCTTCTGTGGCATGAAGCCGTACTGTCGGGTACTCATCCTTGGTAGTAAGTGCCACTTCACTCTTCCCACCACTAACTTCTCCAGAATTTTCCCTAACACTGGCAACAGTCCTATCGGTCTATAAGACTTTACGTCTGTGTAGTCCTCCTTTCCGGGTTTCCGGAGAACTACGACCGTGGCCTCCTTCCAGATGGTCGGGAAGTGGCCTAGTTCGAGGCACTTGTTGGCCAGAGACTGGTATAATTCTGGGTCTTTCCGGATTGCCTGTTTGCAGATGTCAGGTGTTAGTCCATCTGCTCCTGGGGCTTTTTTCGGGCTGAAGCTATCAGCAGCCGCAAGGATTTCAGTCATTGTAAATGGCGGGTCCTGATGGTCATTATCCGTACCGCCATTCACGCTACTGGCCTCAGCCCGTATGCGCTGGTGGTATGCGTTATCGTCTTCCACCCGGTCGTCCGGGTAGAAGACTTCCGCCAGTACTTTTGCCGATTCTTCTGAACTTAGGATGCGCCCATCTTTTCGCAGGGGGATGTCCTCCTGCCTTTTGGTTACTTTACCAATAACTCGATAGATGCCATCCCAGACGGTTTCCCTGCCTTGCTTTGCGCAGAAGTTCTTCCAACTTTCAATGCGGGCCTTTTTGCATTCGGTCTCGTATGCTTCTTTTGCTTTCAAATACTCACCGACGACGAACGCCCTGCGGACTGGGGCTGCGCAGCGGATCCTTCTCCTCCTGGTGACCATGGCTTTTTTCAACGCGGCGAGTTCATTGGACCACCACGGTATGGATAATTTGGATGTGGATTTTAATTTTGGGATAGAGTCGCTCGCTGATTCTACTATTACATTACTATAATTTTCTACAAACCTGTCTATTTCTATTTTGTTTCCAATGCGCTCTACCACTTGTGAAGTTAAATTGCAGGTATTAGTTAGTTGGGTAAATTTACCACTAAATTTATCCCAATTAGCCTTTTTAGTGTTGAATAGCCGAGTGGTTCTATTAATTTCTAACTGTTTGAATTTCCCGAGTCTAATATTAAACAAAATGGCGTTGTGGTCCGAACTTACTAGGCCTTCGTTGACCCTCCATTCGTTCACCAGGCCGAAAAGGTCCTCTGAGCATAGTGTTATGTCCACGAGACTTTTGTAACGTATACCACCTCTAACGGTGTCAAAAGTCGGCGTATCCCCGTCGTTGAGTACCTGAAGGCCCCACTCTGCAATTGCATCTGCAAGGTCTTCTCCTCTACGGTCAGTGACTTCGCTGCCCCACCACATGCTCTTCGCATTGAAGTCCCCGCCAATGAGGATACTGGTGGGTCCTAGTTCACTTACAATTTTCCCCAGTTGCTCCAAGTATGGCCCTATGGGTTTGTCAGGCTCAAAGTAGACAGAGACCACGGCGATCTCTCGGTTTCCGGCATGTACTTTCACCACTGTGATGTTAGGCGTGGTGAAGTTTGGACACTGTATGACCTTGGTGTTCTGGTCAAATACTACAATTGCAGATTTTACGGTAGTATTGTCCATGCCTGTGTGTTGGAAAACTCTTGTACCGCCGTAGTCCCTAACTCTACCTTGAGCTCCCACGTATGGCTCCTGGAGTAGAGCGAACGCCATTTTCCTGCTCACGGCCTCCAGCATCACCTCCTGAGTAGCAAGCTGCTTCCTCTGGAGGTTAGCCTGGGCCACGAGCAATGGCCGTGCTCCTTCTGGGGGATCTTGTGGAACCCTTACCCCCGAGGCCACCTTAGCAATAAGCTACGGCCGACCTCGCCAGGGCGTCCCACTTTCTCCTCACCGGGCACTCCACGCTAAAGGCGTTGTGGTCGGCTCTGTCCAGACCGGACCTAACGCAATTACAACACGACGGGGGCGCCTGCGCCTTACGTTTGGCGCAGTCCTTACTAAGGTGATCGCCCCCGCAGTGACTGCATACGTCAGCCCGGTCGTTACAGAACCGTCTCCCGTGGCCGTAGCCAAGGCAGCGCGAGCACTGAAGCAGTGGAGACTGGTCTTCAACTCTAACGCGCTGAATGTCAACATGCAGGAACCCTTGATCAAGGAACCGTTTCCACAGCTCCGGAGACAACTGTAGTACAATATGCGAGGTAAGGGCGTTTCTCGCGCCCTTTCTGTATTTCACAGAAATACGTGGATCCCTCGCATCTCCCAGAAGATGGCGGTTCTGGGATTTGATAGCTTTAATTATCTCCTCATCCGAGTTGTGGCTTAAAACGCCCTTAAGGATCAACAGCGGGTCCTTGTTTCTGACATCTTCAACCGTGAATTTTCCGACTGGCCTAATCTTTTTCTTAATCTTGTCGAGCTCCTCCTTGGTGCTGCATCCTAAGATCACCTTGCGATCTTTCCCTTTTCTAATCCTGTCAATCTTTAGCCCCTCTTCTTTCGCATTTACTGCTTTCCGGATATTTTCGAGAACTTGCTCGCCAGTTTCATTCTGGTCCACCGAGGTAATTACTACTGAGTGTAGTGGCGCATTTTGTGCCGGTCTTTGCCTCGGGGGCCCCGAAACTACACTGGCGTAGCTCAGTTTCTCGTTTAGGACATGGTGGTGCTTCTTTATATCTTCAGCTAACTTCTCCATGTCCTTTTTATTTTCCTTAAGCAGTTTACTGTGGTCCTCTAGTGTCTTGATGAGTTGTTGGTGTTCTAACAATATCTTATTGTTAGTCTCATCTTTCGTTGTTGTTGTTGTTGTGGTGGTGTCAACTTTCTCCTTCGAGGCCACAGCTTTATATGCTCGCCCTTCCTCAGCCTCTTTCACCAGCTTGTACAGTCTCTCACTCGCGTCTAGGACCCCCGTCTTGATCTCGGTCTTGAGATTCCTGCTGTTGCCAATTTGGAGCTTGACTCGCATAAGGCAAGCCTTGGCTTCAGCAGTGCGGGTCACAAACTGCGGAGACGAAGTTGGAGCACTTGCCGGTGACTTGTCGACTGCGTTACACACGCTCGTCGCTTTTTTCACCGGCGCTGGTTTACCCTCCGGTTGCACTGACTTGGCCTTGGGCTTCGCAGGCACCCCCAGCCCCGAATCCGCAGATTTCTCAATCTGCGACTCGATACTGAGGCGTGCCTGCGCTACCCTGTTGCCAGTCGTGTCCTCGGGAGTGGTTAGTTCCGGTGTTTGACTTCGGCGCGAATTCTGGGGGTTCAACCCCTTAGCAGGCGTCCGGTAGCCAAACATCCTCGAGGTTGAGTGGGCGGGGTCTAAGAGATCGAAACACTTGGGGGTGTATATGGTCCCCAAGTATTATACACACTACTAGTTCACCTAATACACGGGTATGTTGGTCACAAAAAATAATATATGGCAGTGCTAGGTGTGTATCAGAGGCAGTCGTCAAAAAGTTAAAACTTGAGGGTGTAATGGGCCCTCAAGTCGTCAAAAATAAAATTCTAAAATTTAAAATTTAAAATTCTAAATTAAAATTTTAACAAACTGTTAAAATATTGTACTTGAGGGTGTATGTGGCCCTCAAGTAGTCAGGAAATAAAAAATAAAATTTAAAATTTAAAATTCCCAATTTGGGATATAAAAATTTTCAAAAAATTTTTGTCAAACGACAAGTTAATATTTTTAAAATGGCTCTGGGAGTGTACAGGTCTCCCAGTAGCCTTGGTCACTTAATAAAACTTAAATCTATTATAAATTAATTAAAAACTACTTAATTCTAACGCAAGTCACCTTGCCCAGAGTACGGTGCGTCGCGCGCGAATTCTGGCTGGGCAGGACGGTAGCCCTTGGCGAGCTCTATCCTTTGAACCCAAACTCAAGAGTCTGGGTCCAAGGTTGGCCGAGATAGAGGGAGAGGGGGTGGGGAAAAAACCAAAAGTGGGGGAGGGGGGGGGGTTTGGATCGACCTGGGAGGGGGTGAAGGCGGGGGGGGGGATTTTTCAGGGGGGGGTAAAATTACCGGAGGGGGGATAAAAATTTTATTTGAGCTACGACACAAGGGTCAGCCCTGGATGGTTATAAGCAACTTCAAACGATCACCAGACCAAAGTAGACTCGTCTCCACACGAAGATACGATGGTCCGTCGCGGCCCGCTCGGCTTTTCCCGAACGCCCGTGTGACGTCACCAGAAGGTCACGTGTCTGTGGGGTCTGCAAGTTATAATGCAGACCACGTGATCACTTCTGTAGGTCCAGCTAGATTGGCGCTGGTCACTAGTGACACGTCACACGAATCGCGAAGCGGGAGCACCCGAACGTTTAAACCCTCGGTAGCCGAAACTTTCCACCGCACACAAGTGGGCGGGGCTTAGCCTCTAGAATCTTCGGTGAAGACGGCGTAGCTGGTGACGTCAGTTGTTGACAGCCGAAAATGAATTCGCCACGCAACTGCGCAAATCGCGTACTTAGTTTGATGGAAATCTTCCCGTTCTTGAAATTCCTTGGCTTGCTATTTCCTCGGTAGAAAATCGAATTTTCACGCTAGACCCGAGTTTCTTGTGACTCAGAAGGCGTGGTGAACTGGCCCTTGGGATGGTGGTCAGAAACTCTAGGGTCGTAGATCGTTTCGATCTCCTACAGGACTCCGAAGTGTACAAGGTTTTTCAAGAAACGGAAAGTAAAATGGGCAAGAAGACTTACGTAATTTTTAAAATCTGGAACCGGGTTCTGGTGTGGTCGGCCAAGCTGGCTGTTGCACCTTTTGTCCCGAGTCCCAGGGTCCAAGAGTTTGGCTTTTGAGCCGCGGGTCCAAAACGGTTTTCCCCCGTTTTCAGCAAAAGCGCTCACCAGAAAATTCTGGTTTTGATGTCAAGTGGGGAGGGTACCTATACCCTCCTGTTGGCGTCTTCAGATGGTGGGGTCAAGGATGTTGTTTGACCAGCGTTCACACTTTTCACTTATAATTTTCGAGATTTCCCACTAAAAACGGCCTAAACACGCCGTTTTTCTTCCGATTTTCACGGGACTCACTGTGGGGTTGACCGGCACTGAGTGGAACACTACTGCCAACTTTAGACACTTTTGGAGCACTTTTTACTATTTTACCGATTTAAAATGCCTGGAGCGACCGGAAAGCGATCTGGTCGGGGCAAGGGGTGGCGCGCGACTCGAACATACTAGTGTCACAGTAACATACTAGTGTCACAGTAACATTATTACCGTAGTATATTTTTCCAATTCCCAAGCAGTTGCGTAACACATAATGTCACGTCACGACTGATAGGCGAAAATTGCAGCACATTTTATGATCACATGCGCAGAGTGCAACACCAAGGTGACACACGATTGAAATGTTAATTCGAGGTGTAGCCTTTACCGAGTCCTTGGCTGACATTAATAAATTCGACGAGCTATATAAAGGTAAAATTATCTTACGAATACAACCATTTAAAGAATTATATCGAATCGCTTAATTCGTCACGAAAACCCTACAAAATACAATGGCTGCCACCTTTCTTGCCACCGAACCGGGCGCGATAAAAAATGCTAAGAACCGCCCCGATTTCCGCGTAGAGACTCGTCGCTACAATGTGATTCGGCGTTTCCCAGTAAAATGTTAATATCTACAAATAAAGCAGTTACATTATTCAATGTTTATTGTATTTTTATAAGACTTACGGCGGAGGTGCGCACTATATCTCGCTATCAAAGTAGGTTGTGTCATTTGACGTTTTTACGTGGGTCGTAATACTTAACTATAATACTGAATGCAGAGTTCCGTAACTCCACTTCCCAGTGTGTGACGTTTTGCTTGATAATATTGTATTTACATTCGAAATTCAAAATCCTTGATGGAACGTTTTAGGAAAGCCAACATCTGAATATTCTGTTTAACATTTAAAAATGGCGCCGCATCTGCCGTGTTGAATGTACAGGAAGTATTTTGCATCAATAAAATTGTTGACGATTTCTGAAGGTTGTAAACAGTTTTTTTTTATTAAAGTAGTTTTTTGCTCGACCTCTGATGACAAGAGGCGATAGTCTTGCCAATAATACTATAAAGGCCTATTTTACGATGTTCGAGAAAGATAGATAAAAGTACCTAATAGAGATCTTTCCTCTTAGTATATTTGAGTGTGACTATTGTATTTAAACAAACCATATTTAAGTAACATTTACTAAGAGGTGGCGAAACAGGTGCTAAGTCTAAAGTCTAATTGGATGCAAATATGCAATAACCTTTTTAACCCACATCAATTTAAAATTGAGATATTGATTTAATTTTTCTAAAAACCATAAATGACACACTTATGTACACGATTATGCAAAATAGAATTATTGACGTATGTTAATGAATTAAATAGAATAAAATTAATATCTCAATTTTTACTTGATGTGAGTTGAAATGTTATTTCGTATTTGCATCCAATTGATTGTTTATATAGACGTTCTTATTTAATAAGTGTATAATTTATGAGTCAAAAGTTTGCTAAGGTGAAACGATTCTAACTATAACATGAATAGTCTGGTTCGACAGGGATAGTCTAACCTACTACTGTCTCTTAGGAAACTGATGTGAAATAGCAAGTTGCTGTTGCATTTCGTATAGCAATATATTTTACTTTAAATTTAATCGCTTTATTAGTCTAATAGAACGAAAGCCCCATATGTAGAGGATACTTATGGTCCGATAAAACAGCTCTCCACGTCATCCTGGTATGCGAAGGTGTAGCTACACAACGGGCTGAAATCCTCAACACACCGAGAGTTCTGTCAAGCCTGTGGAGACACCTGGAGGATCCTGCGCTTCTGTAAGGCTGGCTAGAATTGCTAGCATACACATCATGTGCAATGCCCCGATATTTTACGGGCTAACTATGGAGAAGATCCCACAACCAAGACAAAGGTGGTCGAATAGGAATGTACTTGAGCTGAAAAGCCGGTGGTTTCCTCGGCTTAAACTCCAGGCCACGCTATTG
This sequence comes from Amorpha juglandis, assembly GCA_949126905.1. Taxonomy (NCBI): domain Eukaryota; kingdom Metazoa; phylum Arthropoda; class Insecta; order Lepidoptera; family Sphingidae; genus Amorpha; species Amorpha juglandis. The sequence continues at coordinate 9,723,803 of OX421386.1, read as the reverse complement.
ATATTGTTTGAATTTTCGATTCTAAAAACCATACATGAGCTGCCCGGGCTTGGAGATTATACCGATATGGCAGTAGGTACGCCACCTATTAGATCATGGGTTGATACAGACCCTTTAGAGAGTACAGGCGTGAACTTAGAAAATACAATCGAAAATAATTTAATTATATTCCACAATTAAATTTTTCAATAACAATGTAAGTCATAATGATTACGGTTATGTAAGCTTAGTTATAGAAGTGCTCATGTAAGTGGAAATGTAGTAATGTAAGAAGCCGCGGCTAAGTTACGTAACCACGAGGAAATTGTTTTAATGTCAGCAGTTTTGTTGTCCTGACATTGACTTGAGAAATAATCATGTTATTATGTTAGCATGTAAATTGCACTCACTAGTTCCACATGATGAGAGATCGTGTAATCTATGACCTAATCGTTGGAAATCCCAACATCAGTTAGAAAAAGATTTGTAATGTTGAAATGGCTGAACATAGCCTTAGATCCATCTCGATTAAACCAGCGATTAAATGAAAACAACTATTTAATCGGTCGATTGTTTAATCAGTAGTCGCTACGAAGCAACAGAAAGAGAGACAAACCTATGCTTATAACACCATATAATATTTTTTATAGCAGAAGCCTGCTAAACAACTTTACCAGCCTCCGTAGCGCAGTGGGCGTGTAGCCGGCTGTGAAGCGAGATAGTGTGGGTTCAATTCCTGCACCGCAACAGAAATGTTTGTGTGATCCACAAATGTTTGTTTCGGGTCTAGGGATGTCAGGCGGGCAGCCGGTGGTCAAACCTACAAGCCAAACCTTTGTGTAAATGAACATGGATTTTTTGGAACGAAGTTCCTTACGGCAGGCTTGGAGGGGATAGGAATTTTGCTGCGTGACCGAACTGAAAAAAATGTGATAGTAAAACCGTAAGAAAAATGCGTGGAAAAAATGCGTGGAATGCGCATAACCAGTTTGATATCTAGCACACAAAGTTAAAGTCGAAATTCCGTTAATAAAACAGATGGTTGTGAAACTTATGACATTTGGAAATGTAGACGCGGTTTGAAATTTGAATTTTTGATTATAGAACACGGCCGTCCACCGTTTAGTAGCCAGTCTAAGTCTAAATTAATAAGTTTTTATTTCTATTCTATTTCTATGTAATTTTATGTTGTCAAACAAAAATAAAGAGACATATTTTGTTATTTTAGTTGATAATTTGAATTTTTTGCAATTTGTGTCGATTCTACATTAGCCGAAGGAACTTCGTTCCTACCTGGTGTCCCACGACACACACCAATTTTTATTTTTATTTGTTTGAATGACGAGACTAGCATTTAGCTCTCCTGATTGTTTGTACTATTAAGAGTAGCTTGTGTTTCGCGCGTTAGTCTCGCGCTATCACGCGTAGTTTAAATGCACCTTAGCAGCACCATAATATATTATTATTTTATTACTAGCCCTGTATTACACTGCTGGGCACGGGCCTCCTCTACTGAATGAGAGAGGTTAGGCCTTAGTCCACCACGCTGGCCTAATGCGTGTTGGCAGACTTCACATACCTTTGAAAAATCTTATCGAGTTCTCAGGTATGTAGGTTTCCTCACGACGTTTCCTTCACCGTTAAAGCAAGTGATAATTAACAATTAATACACACTTAACTTAGAAAAGTCAGAGGTGTATGCTCTTGGGGCTGGTTTCGAACCTGCGACTTTCGTCTCGACAGTCCGTACCACTCCCCGCTGAGCTATCGATGCTTCCATAAGGCTGATTTTAGTCTTACGCTGACGGCACGCGCACCGTTAGCGCTGATGGCCGAGATATATGAACTTCTAGGAAGCGTTTTTGAATGACGCATAGCTATCAGCGCGCATGGTGTTCAGCGCTGATAGCTACGCGGCCGTACGCGTCGCGCGTCGGCCCCGCGTAGCTATTCGCGCTGACAATCGCACGAGCGCCTCTGCTTTCAGTAAGCGTTCTAGTGTCGAGCGGAGCGGACGTCGTCAGCGCGTACAGTCATGGCGAATCGTGAAGTGGATACAGGTCGAGTTATACGATGAGGTACGCCTGAAGAAGAAATTGTGGGGCGCATCCGATCCACTCTACAAAAATAAAAATGCAAGAAACAAAGCCTGGGAAGATATTGTGGACACATTGTTCGAAAATATTTCAGGAGAAGAAAAACAACAACTTGGTTTGTTTACTCCGCATTTTGGTCGTCGCCTGTACAGTAAGGCGGTCAGTACGATACTAAAACGAGCCACGCTGAGCCTTAGCGCTGACAAACTACGCGCTGAGCTATGAGCGTTGCCGGTGAGCGTGAGACTAAAATCAGCCTAAGATATAGGTTAACTCAAATCTAATTCTTACGAAAGGAAGATAAGAGAAAGCAGGATTTCCATGCATTCAAATATCTGAGCTGGACGAAGCCGGATCACGCGCGAATAACTCTGACTCATTGGGACTGAATTAACAAAGTATTCAGTACGAGTTACTACAAGCGGTGTTGTGAAATATTCGTTGAACGTACATTTTGTGAGTAAAAATACTCTGTACTTTTTCGGGATTTCTTGAAAGTTTCCTTGGTCATGTTTCAACTGCTTTCTGCACTAAAAGCATATAACATTGATGTCTGTTCATGGCCTTGGGAGACGAAGCATGGCCCAAAAATTACAAAGATCTTAATAATACTTGAGCATCAAACATCCGACCTTGCACATATCACCGGCTTCGTAGCCATGTTTTTTATAGCCACCGCCCATGTACTCCCACAATCCTAGTAGAATTATGGATGATGTATCGGTTTTAAAGGAAAGGATAAAATCACCGTACGGAACACAACAGCAATCTGCCACTTTACGTCAGTTTTTTTGACACAGTGGTACTTACTGCTCCTGTCCAACCGGACCATTTATGCTATTATTATGTTATCGTGGCTCTTCCATTCATAATATTCTCAGGTACGCAGGTTTTCTTACGATGTTTCCTTCCCTGTTAAAGCAAGCGATAATTAACGCAGAAAATCCAGAGGTGTATGCCTTTGCAGCTGTTATCGAACCTGCGACTTTTGTCTCGGAAGTCCGCACCACCCCGCTGAGCTATCGCTGCTCTACCGCATCGACAGCTACCCAATAAACGCGTTATGGCCCTTTCTAATATTGTTTACAGGCAGGTTTGCTTACTAGCAGTAAAGTTTTGACACATTTTGTATGGAACTGTCAAAACACTATCATGTTAGCGAAATAGTATAAAGAAAATTATTGATTAGACAAAGTCCACAAAGAAGTTAGTTGCTATCGCTGACCTTCGAAGGAGGATCGCATGCCGTTAATTACAGTTACTCAATCATTAGCTATTACTAAATGCAAATATAAATTATACTGCAATCGTAAACATGTTACGGGAAGTGTGATGTTACATCACTCGACTCATTATATTGTATGAGATGATGAAATGGCCATTTAAATTGTTTATCGTGAGATTTATAATTGGTTATCATTGGTCGCCTCGTTGATCTCACTCAGGAGCTGAATACTGGGCGAAGTGGAACCGTCTAAATAAGAAAGCGGACCCGGCATAATGCCCGGCAGAAAGATGAAAAGAAAGGTCTACAAATGAAACTATTCCATTCCCAATTTGTGTTAATTTTTCAAATTGGTAAATGATGATATATTGTGGACAGACGACCTGATAAAGGTCGCAGGAAGTCGCTGGATGCAGGCCGCTTCCAACAGGTCGGTCTGGAAGTCTTTGGCCTCCCGCCTATGTTCAGCAGTGGACCTCCTGTGGCTGATGATGATGAAATGATATATGAGTTGCCCGGTATGGTGATAGGTTTGATTCTTATCACATAAGACAAAAAGGAGCTCGGCAAGCCATGGGTGCACTAGCCGGGGAATTAGATTTGAGCATATGTTTTAACGTCATAAGATTAAACATCGAAAAAACGTACAAAATATTGATGTCATAAATGTAATTTGATACATTAGTTTTTGAGACAATTTTTTATACAGTACAGTTATACATTACAGTAGAATACAGAACCTCCACTTTTCAGTCGGTTAAAAATCATTTGTAGTTTTAAGTATTGTACCTTACATTAACGGTTTGCGATTGAAAGAACCAATGTAATGATTCGCTAAAACTACTTTCATAGAGTTAAGTGCGAAGGTTATTGCATAATATTGTATACCAAGTTCTTTATAAAACAAAGAAGAAATGGTGTACATGGCATACATAGATTGTGTTTTATCAGTTTTTAATGCTTATATCATTTGATTTGCATATCGTAAAGCCAAAAACGAAAATGTATGTGGAGTAAATTTCGGTGTCAGAAATTAAATACATTATAATCGTTTTTTTTATTACAAAACAACAAGTGTGTCTTTGTATCAATTCTCAGACCATATTCCGTTAAATCATTAAAATTGTCGCGGAAATATTTAGCTTCTTATGTGTATTTGTATTGACCAAATCTTGTTACATATTGAACAGTAGACTTATTGTTATTAGGTGGTAGATATACGAGTGGCCGTCTGGGTTGGTACTGCCGCTTTCTATATTTTTGCCGCCAAGCAGCAGTATGCTAGTACTGTTTGGTTTCGGTATGAACGATATTGAAGTCATTGAACATTAAACACGTTATGTCTGTTTTTGGGTAGACGTGGCCCCTACCATCAGCGACCTGCTTGTTTCATAATTCATCATCATCATCAGCCACAGGAAGTCCACTGCTGAACATAAACCTCCCCTAAAGATTTCCAGACCGACCTGTTTGGAAGCGGTCTGCATCCAGCGACTTCCTGCGAACTTTATCAGGTCGTCTGTCCACCTTGTAGGCAGACGTCCAACCCTGCGCTTGCCAGTACGTGCCCTCCATTCCAATATAACTAATAATCCACATAATTCAAGCTAACAAAAATAAACTATAAACTCACCGTATTTGTAGTAACTGGTAACATACTCGTAACGTGTGCGTTACAAAGTTGTTGCAACTGGTTTTGATTGCTTTCAAGTATCGTAAAGATTGCCATCTACACGGTCATATTATCATGTATGTGCAACCATAATTGCATTCGACAATATTGATCAGCAGATTGAAACATGTATATCTCATTAACCGACTTCAAAAAGGAGGAGGTTATCAATACAGCGCGTATTGGAACGAAGTTCCTTACGGCAGGCTTGGAGGGGATAGGGATTTCGCTGCGTGACCGAACTGAAAAAATGTGATAGTAAAACCGTAAGAAAAATGCGTGGAATAAAAACCGTTAAATGAGACTTTTTTTAACTTAATTTGATATCTAGCACACAAAGTTAAAGTCGAAATTCCGTTAATAAAACAGATGGTTGTGAAACTTATGACATTTGGAAATGTAGACGCGGTTTGAAATTTGAATTTGAATTTTTGATTATAGAACACGGCCGTCCACCGTTTAGTGGCCAGTCTAAGTCTAAGTTTTTAATTAGAGTTGTTACACTTCGGTAGTGTTTTGGGATGAAATATTACTGAATAAAAGTTTATTGGAACGAAGTTCCTTACGGCAGGCTTGGAGGGGATAGGGATTTCGCTGCGTGACCGAACTGAAAAAAATGTGATAGTAAAACCGTTAAATGAGACGTGCGCAGGCGCGACAGTCGCATACACAGAATTGAGCACGACTTTTTTTGCAATTTGTGTCGATTCTACATTAGCCGAAGGAACTTCGTTCCTACCTGGTGTCCCACGTCACCACTATTTTTTTTTTTGTTATATCTGTTCATCGTTCTCTCGGGCAAATAGAATTGCGGACTTCATTGAAAATAAAATGTTTGGCGGAGTAAAACTGCAATATTGGCCCTTGATAGTTAGGTTGAGACAACTTAGACAACTAAATAAATTATGTAAATAAATAAATAAAATAAAATAAACTTAGGTTGTCTGTGGGTTGAGATTTCCGAACTTGCTACTCAATAGTTATCTTTTGAGCAAACTCGTGGCGATTGTGTAATGAAATATACGTATAGTTGTTAAATTGAAAAAATAAGTTTAAACAAACGTTAAAAACCGACTTCGATAAAATAACACCGAAAAGTAAAAAATAACAATAATTTATTTTTACTAGCTGTCCCTCGCTGTTTCACCCGCTTGCATGCTACTGCTCCGCTCCCGTGGGTCATAGCATGATGTTATTATTTGTATTATGGTTATGAACCAACGTCTTAATAAAACAAATATTTGGTGTGAATATGACCTTATTTGTTCTAGGCGTTCAAAAGTTACAAATAGTGACGAAAAATTGATTCAGCTGTTTATTTTCAGTTGAAATATGATTGTTTCGAATTTATTTTATGTGGAATCTTTTCTAGAATCGTAACGAACTAAATAAAAAAGAATTCGAATCCATCGTTTGAATCGTAAGTATGGTCTTTAAGTTCATACAAAAATCCCATAGAAGCTGTTCTTAGATTTTCACGAATTTAAAAACGAATAGGGATTTTTTTTCCATTTTTTTTTTCGTTTTATTGCGAACAATTACAAAAAATATAGTCATATTGGTCCTGCCATTCTTAAGTGATGCCGATACAACAGCATTTAATTTATCTATATAATTTATAACTATTGTTTGCGGCTCAAGTCATGTCGTTACATTAAACCTGGAAATTACACAATCCCTTCAAGGTAATAGTAATTATTTTAGTAATGGAATGAAGTTCCATGAATGGACCATATGTAATTATGACGTAAATGAATGTACGACAGTACTACTTTTTATAGACCTAAAACCAGTTGTTAACCTTTTGAACTGCGTCGACTACCTTGATAATTATCCCACTTTTGACAGTACTCTAAGATATTTCCTACGATATTTAAGAGATCCCAAGAGGGAAGAAGCATTTATACAGGCCAGCATGACTCTGGTGACTACCGATAAACTCATTGTTTGTCGGTGGTCGCTGGTTATTTGGACTGCACTACACTTACCATCAGGTGTGGCGTAGTCATTTTTCCGAGCCAGGAATAAAAAAACTAATCTTCTGGCACTGTGGACGTTTATGAACAGTGGAGATCACTTACCATCAGTTGACCCAGATTCTCGTTTGCCGGTATGTGGTATGAAAAGAAACACGCTCCATCTACGAGTATATAATCATGTTCACATTTATCGCAAAAATCCAGATGTAAACACATCTTAATTCTGTTACCGCAGTGTGATGTAACTATTCTGCCTGTCTTGTATTAACAATTACAACAGCAGCTTGTAATTTTGAACCGACTTTAAAAAGGAGGAGGTTCTTAATTCGTCCTTGTTTTTTACATTATTAAATATAAAAAAAAAAATATATATATATATATATATAGAAATTGTCAGTTGTCACCATCTAGTTGTGAGGCCTAAACCCACCACCGACCTCAAAAGAAAGGGATAATTAGGAATCGGGAAGGGGGAGGGGATTTGGGTTACCGAATATCTCACTCACCGTACGAAACGCAGCAGCAAGCCGCTACTTTACGTCGGTTTCTGTGAGACAGTGGTAACCACCCGGTCGAGCTGGCCCATTCATGCTGTAGAAAAATCTGTCTACAGCGTGGCTCTACCACTCGAATTATAATAGAATACATTTATTTAATTTATCAAGGATTGTAGCAAATGCGTGGCCTCTGCCTCCCCCCATGAGAAACAGGCGTGAGTCCATATATGTTTATATTTCATTGTTGAATACATATATTTATAATAAAACCTTTTATTTAGTTTCATATTTTAAAACAACAATATAATAAGCAGACGAGCGACAACAAGGAAAGGTCAATAGTCAATCTGTTATTTTATTTATTTTACTTCTTAGTATTATATCGTAAGAAACAATAGTGATAACCAGATCATCGACCACACTGCGAGAACCCCTGACCTAGCCGGCACCCGAACCCTGACCTCACATTAACACAAACAAGCCAACGAGGTCGATAGTGTTATCGAGTTTTGAAACCGATATTTATGTGCGTTCGAGAATTTTTGCGATTCATCTATACCAGTGTTTCCCAACCTTTTTTAGGCCATGCCCCACCTTAACATTTTTTTGTTAAATTTGTCACCGATATCTAGCATTGCATTTAAATAACCCAAAGCGAAAGGGTTAAAGTCGTATCGAGTCCCTTTTTAAATTGCCCCCCTTAACTATCAAATTGCCCCCCTTTGGGGCGTAGGCCCTACGTTGGGAAACACTGATCTATACATACATACAAATAAATAAAATTGGAGTGTCTGTTTGTAATATTAAAATAACCGCTTTTTACTAAGTGCATTTCGATGTATACACGGTAAATATACCAAAACATTTTTTTAAAATTTCCGTCTGTTTGTTTCGGCTAATCTCTGAAATGGCTTAACCGATTGTGACGGGCCTATCGCTGGCATATATTTGATGTAACAAGGAGTAACTTAGGCTACTTTTATTTTAGAAAAAAAAATAGAGAAAAGAAATAAGATCTCACGAAAAAAAATATCTTAAAAAGTAAACTCTGCGAACTGAACAATAAAGAGATAAAAGTGAATCTTCTGTAAGAAAAAGTCTAACGCCAGCGCGGCGAAAGCGAGTACTCAATATTGATCATTGCTTGGTCCAAATCTTGTGAGCTTATTATTATATCAGCTATGTATTAATATCAAAATTGCATAATTTGAGAATTTCTCGGTCATTGTTCTATTTATCACATACGGTTGATAATACTCACTTCTATTTGGTAGGATTCTGCGGGATTTAACAATACGAGTGAAAGTGCAATGTCGTTGGATTAATTGGGTACTTTCTTGTGTAAAAAAAGCTTCAAGAATATTGAATTCACAGCATCAATATTATTAATAATAGTAGTCCTGTATTATAAACGTCACACTGCTTGGCACGGACTTCCTCTATTGAATAAGAGCAGTTACGGGTTGTCAGACTTTATATACCTTGATGTTTCCTTTGCTGTTAAAGCTAGTGAAAATTAATATATAATTATTATGTAAATTAGAAAAGTCAAAAGTACGCATTTCGTTGCAAATATGCGACTTTCGTCTAGACGGGTCGTACCACTCCCCAGTTAGCTATCTGCTTATTAACAAAAAGGATGGAATGTTATTGGCTACTCACTTAGTTGGTGGGAGTGTGACTGTGTATCCGATGAGATAGGGACCACCGTGCATAGGAAAGCATTTAAGTAAAACACTTCAAACCCGTAATTGCAAAACGTTTGCTTTTTCTTTTTGAAACCTGTTGAAAAATTGTCACCTTGGTTCACTCCGGTATGTCTTGTTCCGGGGTCAGCCATATATGACCAGGCCGACATAATTCTGGCGCCTTTCAAGAGACCTTATACATCAAATGCAGTGAAGCAATTTTTCCACGCGAGGATAAAAACATGTATTATACTAAAAAAAATGTATGGAAAAGTTTTGCGTACAAAAATAATATCACGATTATCCATTTAGATATATTTGTTTGAATAGGTTGTTATTATTAATTATTATTAAATACGTATATGGTCACTTACAATCTCATACTTATTCAACGGATTTTAATGCAGTTTTCATCAATAGATAGAGATATTCATGAGGAAGGTTTATATGTATATCACGCTATCACCCATGGGAGTAACATTCAGGTGAAACCGCGAGGGACAGCTAGTTAATAATAAACGAAATTAACGAGTATAAACCAATTAAGTAGAGTTCTAGAATTAAAAAAGATATTGTTTAATAAACTTTTAGCTGTGCCTGTGTGCGTGCAGAATAAATTGGATGTTTAGTTTAGGTCAAAAACTAGCCATGCTAGGTGGAACATATATCGCAATTGATTTATGACGGAGTTGTATTTGCCCATCTGTGTAGTGTTTATTTATTTGTAGATATTATTTGTTTATCAATATACGCTCAGCAGAAGTAAATATTTGGTAGACGGGCTATTTCTACGCGGTGTGAATATTTGCTAAATCACTTGTACCCTTTAGCAATCATAGGACGAATTGAAGAGCAACCGAACGTCGACTCTCCTTGGATTTGCGTTGTCATCCAAATTCGAGAATGACTGAATAAAAACAACTGGTCTAAAATCCCGGGGAACATTGATCTTCACCCATCTGTTTACCGGATGAAAATAATATTTTAGGGTATAAAATGTGTTGCTGAAGACATACCAATAGGGTTCCCTAAAAAAATGTGGTAAGAAAACAATACTAATGCAGTATTGTTTTCTTTCCAGTGATGATATTATTCATAAGTTAATAGAAAATTGTGACGATTTGTCAATACCACGCCACTGCAAAAACAATATCGTGGACGTTTTTCAATACGGAACTCATCATAGTAGAGTGGTCGTAGTGCAAAAAACACTCAATTAATAAGACGCGGCTCGCTCCACTTCGCCTTGTGATTGGTCACTACAAAAACCGATCATCAGGAAATGATCTTTCGTTCTCAATAGTCGATGGAAGAAATTGTGAGATGTGACGAAACGGGCAGGTCGCTTGCCTGATGGTAAGCGTCACGCCTGACCATAAACAGAAGCAACACCACACAGAACTTTGAATTACAAAGCACTGTATGGCACTCAACTGCGCTCTTCACCGAGATGTATAAGATGTTATGTTATGCCCAGTAATTTTACTGACTTCAGTATTCTTCAAACCGGAACACAACGGTGCTTGCACACTGCATAAATAACCAAACTGGGGGTACCTACCCGCACGGCCTCTCACCCACCTAGTAAAATAGACGAATTTATAGACATCTTAGATATCTAAGACCGAAAGTCTCTCGTAGTTTCTGATACCCACGACACAAGATCGTATCTTACTGTGGGGTCAGGACTATGTGCGTGACTGTTGGGTTTATAAGAAATGTTACATAAATAACGTATAGGTTGCTCCTACAGATAAACCTAATCGGTTGTGTAAATGTCAAAACAAAAACACAACACTAAGCCGCATCTACATTGTATGTATCCATGACTTTGGCCACTAGACGTTCCCATGGCCTTACACTTCCCATAAAAACCTTCACAATATCGACTACCCTCGGGGGGTGGCGCGACGACCGTCGCGTGACTGGTATGAACTTGGCCGCACCATTAGCACGAAGGTCCACCTGAACTTGTACTATGGCTCGACCGTGTGGGGAAAATAACCTTTCACTCAAGGCTCCACAATGTTGTGAATTATAATTGGTTAGTTTTATAGTTTTTTTTTTGGAACGAAGTTCCTTACGGCAGGCTTGGAGGGGATAGGGATTTCGCTGCGTGACCGAACTGAAAAAAATGTGATAGTAAAACCGTAAGAAAAATGCGTGGAAAAAATGCGTGGAATAAAAGCGTTAAATGAGACGTGCGCAGGCGCGACAGTCAATGTGTCAATTTTAATGTCAGTCATTTCTATGTAATTTTATGTTGTCAAACAAAAATAAAGAGACATATTTAAAATGAAATTCATTCAGCCAGTTATAATTGAAGTATATAAAAATACTCCTTCGATTTTTAAAAGATTACGCTAGCTCGTTATTATTTATAATTACATAAGTTGATAAAAAATGCTATACAATAGCTTTACCGCGGCAGTCTCCGAGCGCCACACGTCTTTTTTTATTTATATTTTTATATTCTATTTCTATGTCATTTTATGTTGTCAAACAAAAATAAAGAGGCATATTTTGTTATTTTAGTTGATAATTTGAATTTTTTGCAATTTGTGTCGATTGTACATTAGCCGAAGGAACTTCGTTCCTACCTGGTGTCCCACGACACACACCAATTTTTTTATAATAAAGCGACTATCTTATACAATCGTACTTACTTATAATATCGTACTGGTGACGATCACAGTCCAGTGCCAAGAGTACTTCATAATTCGAATTGATTGGTGTTGTTTCTGTTTATGGGCAGGCGTGACGCTTACCATCAGGGGAACGACCTGCCTGTCTCGTCATTAATTAAATTTCTAATCTCGTCATTAATGGATCTCAATGGACGACAATTTTGAAATCTTAAAAAAAAATCTATTTAAAATATTTATAATCTCGATGTATCGAATTCTTTTCAACATCTCTTACTCGCAGGGTTGGCGCAGCATTCTTTTTATACATGTTACTGAAAGATTGGGCTTATAATATTTACGGCGCCAGTCTGCAACAAATATTTATACAAACATTAAAAGTAGGTAATAACTTAATTAATTAGAATTAATATTTAAATAAATACACCCAACAGTCACACTCATAGTCCTGACTCCACAGTAAGATACGAGTCTTGTGTCGTGGGTATCAGGAACTACGAGAGACTTTTGGTCTCACAACACCCAAACCCCGAAACAAATATTTGAGGATGACACAAACATTTGTCTCGGAGCGGGGATCGAACCGGCGGCCTCTCGCTTCACAGCCGGCTACTCGCCCGCTGCGCCACGGAGGCTGTCAAATGTTTAATTACAATTCTTCATGTATCAAGTTACCTTTAAGCGACGAGTTCGTAAAGAATCGTTCTGGTTCAACATTAAAATACTGATAGTAATATCCTGTCATAACATAATGAAATGCCAATGTCGAGGCCTTGGACAGTCACGATTTTATCGTACATAAAAATGGGGTCCTAAACACCGGAAGGGCATCCCCCCGCTCCCTCCCTTCGCGGCCTTGTGACCTTGTTCAACTGAAGGCCTCTGCTTTTATTACCTCTAAGTAAATTGTTTTATTAGAAGGAAGGGCAGCTGTTAAAGAGTTTGCATTTAGGATAGGTCGGATGGTATCAAGCTTCAATACAATTCAATACAATGTCATGAGCACGCATATTCTGATTTAAAGAGTTAGTGTTTGTTTTTGTTACATGAAATAAAAATTGAAGGAAAATTAAATAGTATATCATTATCATCATCATCAGCCACAGGACGTCCACTGCTGAATATAGGCCTCCCCCAAAGATTTCCAGACCGACCTGTTGGAAGCGGCCTGCATCCAGCGACTTCCTGCGACCTTTATCAGGTCGTCTGTCCACCTTGTAGGCGGACGTCAGTATAATATATTTAATTTATCACTTAATTTCGGTTATGATCTCATATTACATACGTCAACATGTATTTAATAATCTACACTACCAAATATTACTTTCGATTCTTCAGACGCGACACAACGTCTGCGGAAATCACGGATGCGTGGGAGTGTTCTTTTTCAATTCCTATTTATAGCATAGGTGTAGGAAGGCGGTTAGTGTGGGCCTGGCCAATCCCACTGATAACTCATTTCAGAATCCCACTTACATCCCAATTTTTTTTTCTAGCCTTCTATTATACATGTCCCACTGCTGGGCACGGGCCTCCTCTACTGAATGAGAGGGGTTAGGCCTTAGTCCACTACGCTGGCCTAATGCGGGTTGGCGGACTTCACATACCTTCGAAAAATCTTATCGAGTTCTCAGGTATGCAGGTTTCCTCACGATGTTTCCTTCACCGTTAAAGCAAGCGATAATTAACAATTAATATACACGTAACTTAGTAAAGTCAGGGGTGCATGCTCTTGGGGCCGGTTTCGAACCTGCGACTTTCGTCTCGACAGTCCGTACCATTTCCTGCTAAGCTCTCGCTGCTTCAACGTAGTGACTTCACTGAAACTGATGGCAAGTCCATCAGGAGACATTGGGCCCCTCGACGGTCGGCAGAATAATGCCAGCCTGAATTTTACAGGGTGCCGATTTTTGGTAACAGGGAGCAGTAATATAAAATTCAATCTACTCTAAGCCAAATTTATTCCTACGCCCTTAACATATATGATGGTATATTCATGGATTCTGAAACCAATCATAGTTCGTTATTTTCCTATAAATCTTCCGAATGAATAATATCTGTATATTTCCTATAATTTGTTTCTGAAAGATTACTCATAGTACGTATGGTACGCAGATTTTGACGTCAGGTACGTTTGCTTTATTGGATATATTGGTGGAATCATTATAATGAATAGTTTGCACGTGACGTTTGTAGTTTTTTTTCTCATTATTCATCGATTTCAAAGTATTAGACTTGTCACCAGATCAGCTGACAGCCAGGGCGAGTAGCCGGCTGTAAAGCGAGAGGCAGCGGGTTCGATCCCAGCACCGAAACAAATGTTTGTGTGATCCACAAATATTGCGGGGTCTGGGTGTTGTGAGACCGAAAGTCTATCGTAGTTCCTACCCACGACTCAAGACTCGTATCTTACTGTGGGGTCAGTACTATGTATGTGACTGTTGGGTGTATTTATTTATTATTATCACCACAGTTGCTAGTTATAGATTTTTTTACCACTCTGATAAACTGCAGGGCTCCCTGCTAATGGGACACTGGCGACCCCTGTAGTATTTCATCATCAGAGTTGTAGGAGTTAGGGTGAAAGGGTAAATGGTTTTGAGTGGGGGAGTTGAGAAGAAAGGGAAGATGATAACAAGGATGGGAGCGAGGAGAGGGTGATAGGAGAAAACAAGAGAGAGGAGAGGGGACGGACAGAAAGAGATGATAAGGGAAAAGGAGAGGACTGGATATGAAATAATCCTCTAGTTTTATCATCTTATACTTATCCTACGTAATATTATATTGCAAAGTAATAAATTAATAGAGATCATAAAAATTATAATAAAGTTCGTTGGCACTGAGAAGTCGTTCACCCAAAATAATATACAAAATGAAACAGGCGTGGCATAAGTACATAATACTTTATAAATTACATACATCGTAAAGTTTTAAGAGTCGAATCAGGTCAAAACCGATAAGAGGTTTAGGTAATAAACAAATGAATATTGTATGCCATAAAACAATATAATTGAAAAGAATTTGCGGTTTGATGTATTTTCCCTATTATTATTATATTGGATATTTCTACCTACACTATGTAGGCTCCACAAGCTATAGACATAATAAATAAAGTGTGGTTAAGTATTTAAAAATGAGTGATACTAAAATATAAACACTGCTGGATATGGTCGCTGTGAACTCGAGACTTTTTTTATAGCATTCGACGGCAATCGAGCAAATGGGTCACCTAATTGTAAGTGATCTCCATCACCCAAGAACGTTCACATTTTCATTAGCCACAGGACGTCCACTGCTTAACATAGGCCTCCCCCAAAGATTTCCAGACCGACCTGTTAGAAGCGGTCTGCATTCAGCGACTTCCAGCTACCTTTATCAGGTCATCTGCCCACCTTGTAGGTGAATGTCCAATGCTGCGCTTGCCAGTACGTAGCCTCCAGTCCAGATCCTTTCTGCCCCCTCGTTAAAGGAAAGAAATTAATAAGTGATTGGCAAAGGCAAGGGAATTTGGCCTTTCGGATATCTCACTCACCGTACGATACTCAATAGCAAGGTCGATTCCCGTCAATTTTCTGTGAGATAGTGGTTCCGCGATCGTGCCAGCGTGCCAGTAAAAGATATTTGTACAAAATCTATTCCCTAACTCATACTTGAATATTGTAAAAATAATAACAATTGTAATTTTTACTAAATGAATAAAACCTACATCGAAACTAATATTTGTGGATCACACAATTTCTGTCTGGGTGGAGAAATCGAACCCGCGCCCTCTCGTTTCACAGCCGCTGCATTACGAACTCTACCAAAACTAAATCACGAAACAGCTGTCTGATTTGAATTCTATGTTACGTGTCAAAATATAGTTTTCCCCAAAATTAAAAACATAGGTCGGAAATCAATTTTTGTAATCGCCCCCCTGGATATCTTAAAAACTAGAACAAATTCGTGGAAACTAGGACGGATGGCAGCCATAATCAGCATTAATATTTCGTCCGCGGTCCACAAATAACTAAATATATTCGCGTTGGGTTTATCTGTTATCTATGAAGTTATTGGCCGACCCACTTATGAGTCATTCACGCATCTGCGCAGTACATACTTGCCTTAATTACCGTCGTGAATTTTTATAGCTTTCATTGAAATGTGTGCATATTTTTTAAGTACAGACTGGCGTGACTGCCTCTGGCATTGCCGTTGTTTATGACCACTTACCATGAGGAAGGGCGCTTCTTCTACATGTCAGACGATAGAAACAAAAAAATATACATTTTTCTAGTTTGGTAAAAACTCCTCAAAGGCAGGTCTTACCATCATCCGAGACATTTGCTGGTTTGATATCAGCGATAAATAAACAACAGTAACTTCATGCAATTTTCTTGACTTAAATATCTAAATTAGATTACAAGCTATTTTCTCTCTGTCTATGTGAATGAAGTGGCGCATAATGAATATTGTTATTTTTCATTGTTTAAACAAATCACCAAATAAATACACTTTTCATTCACACACAAAGTATAAAGTAAAGTAACCTATATCGTGAGTATTAGGAACTACGCGTCACTTACAATCCCACAACAGTCAGACCCGAAATAAATACTTGTGGATCACACAATGTCTTCATACGGGAAGCGAAATGGGGCCTCTCGCATTACAACTGCTGAATCACTATCATTATTTGAATATTTTTACATGACAAATAACAAATAAAGATAACTACTAACGAGATAGCAGATAGTTATGTAAAATTACTGGAATGAGGAACGACAAAGTTTTCGCTGCATTGACATTGAGTGGATGGTTGAAATTGAAGAAATTGCTTGCGACCATGCCGCCCAGTTATACAATAACATGTATGGTGGGTTACCTTTCTGGCTGCTACTATATCTCCATCCCATGGTTGCCTGGAAGAGATTGCGTTGAGCCATAAGGCCGCCAATTGTACTTTTGTGTAATACAAATACAAATTGTATTGTTAATTGTTTTACTTGTATCAGTAACTACGAGGGCCATGCAGTCCCACAACACCCAGACGCTACACAAATATTTGTGATTACACAAACATCTCGGTGCGGTGATCGAACCCGCGGCCTCTCGCTCTACAGACGGCTACTTGCCCGCTGCGCGACAGAGGTTATCAAACTGCGGTTGCATTCACCTGTATCATTATTCATATTATCGATTTCCTTTTTTACGCGATACAGAAAATGAGTGACGATAAGGGTACCGTGCAAGCAGTTTTGCAATCATTTCACAACGTCTACAGATTTGCGGATTAGTCTCAGTACTTCATCATCATCAGCCACAGGACGTCCACTGCTGAACATAGGCCTCTCCCAAAGATTTCCGGACCGACCTGTTGGAAGCGGCCTGCATCCAGCGACTTCCTGCTACCTTTATCAGGTCGTCTGTCCACCATGTAGGCGGTATGCAACAGGCTGATGATGGGCAGCAGCATCTTCAGCGCAAGAAGCTACGCCAGTGCGCTCGCCAGCCCGCCTGCCAAGCGTGCCGCCGAGTAATGGCAAAACCTCCCAAATGTTAGGACAGTCTCAATACTTGACAGCCTCCGTGGCGCAGCGGTCGAGTAGCCGGCTGTGAAGCGAGAGACCGCGGGTTCGATCCCCGCACCGACATAAACATTTGTGTGACCCACAAATATTTGTCTCGCGGTCTGGGTGTTGTGAGACCGAAAATCTCTCGTAGTTCCTGATACCTACGACACAAGACTCGTATCTTACTGTGGGGTCAGGACAATGTATGTGACTGTTGGGTGTATTTATTTATTTACTTTAAAATGTGGTTAATTACCGTGTGTTTCCTGGATTGGAACCCGCGTCATAGGGCAGTATCGCATGTCGTCTCGAATGAGGTGCAAATTCTTAGAATTTAAATGTATTATTATTCAAAGTGCCTAGACGTCGTTCAGGGTGTTATCAAATTGTAAATCAGAAAGTAGGATGCACAAATTAATCCGTTTGTATGGAATTCAGAACAAAAAGTCTTATCTCTCCATTATATTAATGGATCGTAGGCTATACGAGTAAATAGATTATATGCTGTAAACATATTGTGTTTTTAATACATATCATATAAAAACAAAATTATAGCGTTTGATTAGAGTAATAAAAGAATCGATATTTGTAACAATTTGTTTCAAAACATCTATACAAATAAATAAAATTGGAGTGTCTGTTGTATTATTAAAATAACCGCTTTTTACTAAGTGCATTTGGATGTATACACCATACATGTACGTACCAAAACATTTTTTACAATTTTTGTCTGTCTCTTTGTTTCTAATCTCTGAAATGGCTAGACCGATTTTGGCGGCACTTTCACTGCCACTCAGCTGATGTAAAAAGGAGTAACTTAGGCTACAAATTTTTGAAAAACAAAAGTTTCAAAAAAAAGGATCTCACGAAAAAGATTAAACTTAAAAAGTAAACTCTGCGAACTGAACAATAACAACGCGGAAGAAGTCGCGGGTAAAAGCTAGTCGAAAATATGACTGGTTATAAAAGTATGATGCAATAGTATAATACCGAAATAGTCGAGCCAATACAATGGAACATAGAAAAATAAAGATAAGATATTGGATTACTAACATGAAACAAATATTAACTGTCGCACTCAGAAACGTTAGTTAACTTTAATTGTCATTACGTCATTTCCTAGAATTCGATTATTTTCATATTCAGAGCCAGTTAGTTTCTGTTGATTTGTGCTCTTCGACCGAGTCCAGAAAATGCTTTGTGCTCAGTTACTAAGTACAGAAATAATGTTAATCATCTTTATTATAATCGATTTCTAATAAACACTACTATTACATTGACTGCATCGGTGGCGCAGTTATATTGCGCTTGCAATACGACTGCTATGCTGACGTCTCGGGTTCGATCCCCGGGTCGGCTAAAAGTGATACTTGGTTTTCTATCACAAAGTGCGCAGTATCAGCCCGGCGTTTGAAATTGTGCCGATATGGCGATAGACTCGCCTTCTATCACATCATGGGACGGAGATACGCTCAACCAAATGTGTACTGGTTACACTCCTACCTACCCCTTCGGGGATTATAGGCGTGAGTCTGTACTAATAAATATTTAAACTTAACGAAACTGAGTTCGGTAGTTATTAGTGTTAACACTAGCTTAGCCATAGTGTCAGCAATATCATCAACTTCTGCATGTTTAGTTCCTGGCAGTTACTGGATACAGGGTAAAAAATAGTATATTAGAACAATCATAGACAAAGAAAATGTTTTCCATAAATATCGAGAGTTATAAATACTAATTTTGCAATATCACCGTGATCCAATTCATTGATACATTTAATAGGTTCGACGACCGCGAGTCATCGACCTATACTTATATTTATATACATTATGTGCTAGAATAAACATATCTCCTAGACCAACGCAGATTTATGTATCTTTCGATATGACTTTTCAGATTGTTTTTCGTCGGAACAAACATAGTATGCCGCATTTACATAGCTTCAGTAAATAAATGATTTCTCATTCTGATTTATTAGTGGATTACTTATATGTGATGTATGCTGAAAATATGCTGTGGAATTAGTTCTCGGTGACTAAGGTCGACGACCCTATGTGAATAATAAACGTAATTGTATTCTTAATTGAGACATCTGTCTCGACTCATTAAGCTGCGTCCTACCAAAGATTGTTTTCTTCAAGAAATTTATATGCGTTGTATACGTTGCCAAATGCAATGGTGAGATTTAGTTTAATTTAAATTAAGGTAAAATTTTTGATGACTAGCTTTTCCTTGCGGCTCCGCCCGCGTCATCTGCTTTTTCCGGAATAAAAAGTAGCCTATGTTACTCAGTGTAATGTAGCTTTCTAACGGCAAAGGAATTTTTGAAATAGGTCCAGTAGTTTTTAAGATTATTCGTTACATACAAAAATATAAATCTTTCCTCTTTATAATATTATTGTAGATTCCTTCCATGACTATGTTCACGATACAGTTTATGCAAAGTGACTATATAAAAATTATAATTTGAATATAAAATCGCGTAACGTTATATTAATTTGCATCAACATGTTCAGTTTTGTCCTTGTTAATTTTAAGCGAGTTATTTTATCACATTTATCAGTCAAAATCACGGCTTCAAGTGAACACGAACAATTTCGCAATTGAATGTAACTTATCTTTGTCATAGTATCTATAGATAAGGGAATAATAAAAAATGCGATAAAGGAAGTAAAATATAATAATTATTTTTCTTCCACGTACCCTTATCCCACTCACAGTGAGGTTGGCATAAAATGCTTTTTAACAAATGTTACAGTAAGATTTGACTGGTACTTTTTACGATCCACAATTCCTCTGGAGAGCTGGTGGTAGGATATTCGTATCCGACCGGTAAGCAACCACCATACACGGTGTTAAGACCCGCAATAGTGACACACATTGTGTGGGTTGCGTTCCGGAGTCAGTCAGTGTATATCCGGTTTTCCCGGGGGGCTTGCCCCTTTTCCTATAACTTCCCCATCCCTTATTGCTTCCCCTCCCCTTTGGCCTTGGGATGAGATACTGCAGGGGTCGCCAGTATCCCTTTAGTGGGACCCCTGTAGTTCATCCCAAGGAACAAAAATAAAAAAACTCCTCGTGAGAAAATGATGATAATTAATTTATTATTCCATTGTTACAGTTGCCCGATGCTGCGAAATATCTCGCCGGTTATGGTGCAGCCGTCGACTACACAAACACTATAGAAAATAGATAGCAAAAGAAAATGCGGGACACCCCGGCAATTATATCATGACGATAACCTTGCCGACTCCATGACGGAATAACACTTGGGAACTATCCCAGCGTAGCACCAGAGTTCCAGAAGGAAGCTAGTGTTGTGCAAATAACGTTAACAGATAACGTTATCGCGTTTAAGCCGTTGCGTGTTTTAACCGATTAAGTCGATAAAGTTGTTCGATTTTTTATTCGTCGTCACTCGTCAGTCGTCACACAGTACGAGTCGGCCGGTGTGTTGAGACGTGTTTTGTGCTCGCGATATCAATGTTTAAAAACATACCGCGCCAAGCGTATTCGGTGTCGATAATTAAAGCATAGTGTTGTGACTTTAGTATCGAATGTGTTGTTAAAATGCGTGCGGAAGATCTGTTGTCCAGTTTGGCGACGCTCGGTTGGGTGGTTACGTTGGTGGGGTGCCATGCGCCGGGCAGTGAGTTGGAATCCGTGCGATATGGACCCACCGCTGACGAACGATTCATCAGCGACACTTATACAGTTGCGAACATCAACATTACTTACAAGGACGAGCATAATGTCGTCTATACAGAGACTTCTGAGGTGAGTTTTACTAATATAATTATTTTAGTAGTGGTTGTATCAGTGAGAAGTTTTTTGTATTTTACTTTATTACGTCAGCTGTAAATTTTGATACTTAGACATTGTCAGTGTGAGCGGAAACAATAAATGTTTTATTTTATTTAATGTATTATAACACATTATAAATACCATTCTGCATTCTTTCCCCGTATGAACTTTAACTATGCCAAATATCAAACTCCTGCTTGCGGGCATATTGGAAAAAAGGCCCGTAATATGTTTTCTCTCCACATATTAATATATAGATTCCATTTTTAGTACAGTCTAAGCAGTATACATTTTGTGTATGATCCAACCAAGGTCCAACACAAGAAACGGTTTTGGAAAACGGATGTTAATGTTCTTCTGTATTTGTACTGTAATTGCTCTTATAATTTCTGACATGTTTACTATTTTTATCAACTTCTTTTAGTTCTTGTATTATTTATATTTTAAACAGGTGTATTATTCGAGAAATATTCCCATTTTTACGTAATATTTTTTTTATATATTAAAATATATTATATGATAATCGAAATATACCTTAATTAGCTATCTCTCGCGGTTCCTCCCATGGGGCAGTCCGTGTAACACGTATAAAGTTAGTGAAAAAATACCTAATTGATGGTGAAAACCGCTTAAAAATCTCTTGTTTTTTTTTTTTATTTGTTCCTTACAGGAACCGGCTAAGGTCGTAGACCATGCTGCCAAGTCTTCAGTCATATAATTTCATACGTAAATTATATCTAATGTCAGAACGATGAAACACGTGTGCGGTCGATTTCAAGGTCCTCTCGGACTCCAGGTGCTAACTCCTTTCAGTACGACTCTTAATTCACTAAAAATCTCTTGCGTGGTTTAGGAGGAGTTAGCGGGTAAACAGACAGACGCGGAAACGACTTTGTTTTGTACTATGTAAATAAGATTATCTTCTATCAAACACTCGCGGATTTACAGTCTCAATGGGATTATAACGTCGAGAGAAAGACTGATATTCAAATAATTTCCGATATCGTAAGGTTCACTGAACTTTCAAGAAAAAATTGGGCATGAAAACTCTTTTTATAAAATAAGTAATTGCCATATTTATGGGTATAGGATCAGAAAAAATAGTATTTACTAGTGTTGTTTTTACCTGATGGCTATTCAAGTATGGAGTCAAAACACATTCTTATTCATGCTAGTAAATAGGATAGTTCACAAGATTGGATAGTTTCACAATCTGCTGCTTATCTGTCATCAACTACTAGGAAATCCTAATTCGATGTCTACAAAATCCTTTTTGTATTGCACAATTACCTTTATGATTAATTTGTCAATAATATTCAATCGGTGGTTATTTTCCGGTTATTCAAATTCGAATAACCCAATTTAATTGCTAGTGATTGGGATTTCTGCTGATGGCTACATAGTATACTATCATATGCTATATGTGACTTTAAGGATCGAAGTGCACGAAAATAAATAAATAAATAATTAAATCGTATTTAGCCACTGAACTTGTTGAAGAACCGTCAAATCGATGAAAAATTTACGTTACTAAACATGTTTATATTCTACTAGCTGTCCCTCGCGGTTTCACCTGCATGTTACTGCCCTGCTTCTGAGTCATCGTCAGTTATAAACCTTTCTCATAAATCACTCCATCTATTGCTGAAAACTGAATTAAAATCCGTTGAATAGTTTAAAAGATCTAAGCGGACAGACAGCGAAGCGACTTCATTTTATACTATGTAAAGATTATATATATCTATTATATTCTAAATACAATCAGATTATCTTACAAGGCAGCCTAGTTTTTATAACGGTTGATTTGTTTTTAAGTCGTATAAAATTATACTAAACCTTTTAAACTATGACTCATTTAAAACGTGTAAACAGCTACAGTCATTATTGTGAATACCAATTCAATAATTAAATTATAATTAATGTAACTCTTTATCTAGTGAGTCAATTATTCCGGCGTAGAAAAAGATTGTAATGTGGTACGTGTTACATTGTTTCTTAGAACCTAAGGTTTGTTTAACATGAAACAGTTTGTCGTGAATCATTCAATCTCGCGTCATTACTACTTCGAGTTCATTTGAAGAAGACATCTTTATTGTTCAATTAATAGTGACACAATCACAGCATAGTAATATGCTGAGTGGTCACCTATTTGTCACAGCCACGGCAGGCAACTGCGTGGTATTTTTTTTTATAGAAAAGGCGGATTCTCCATGATCGTCTACAATACCAGAGGAATAAATAAATAAATACACCCAACAGTCACATACATACATAGTCCTAACCCCACAGTAAGATACAAGTCATGTGTCGTGGGCATCAGGAACTACGAGAGACATTCGGTCTCACAACACCCAGACCCCGAAACAAATATTTGTGGATCACACAAACATGGCTCGGTGCGGGGATCGTACCCGCGGCCTCTCGCTTCACAGCCGGCTACTCGCCCGCTGCGCCACGGAGGCTGTCAGTGAAAGAAAAAGAAGGATGTCGATAAAAGAAGTGATGCCGAGCTTAAAAGGCTACAATGCGTTTGGTTAGATACCACTTGTTTAACTATTTCTGTCGCGAAGTAAGCAGTTTTGTGTCGGTTTAGAAAACACTTAACCCAGTGGAATTTAGTGTGCGTTACGAGATACAGAGTTATGTCTGAGGGTGGTGAACACAATGCAATTTATGCATTAGTACGTAATTTAGAATTCTTGATGGTGTTGCTACAACAGTAAGCGTTCAACATCAGGCGAACGACCTGCTCGGCACGGCATTCAAGCAGCAAATACCGGTCAAGTGCAAGTCGTACTCGAACCAAAGGTTCCGTTTGGTTTTTACTTTTCCGACTACCGTACAAATGGTGTTAAAACCTGCTATAGTGACCCACACACCTTGTGTGAGTTCCGTTCTAGGGTCGGTCAGTGTATATCCGGTTCTCCTGAGCGGCTTGCGACATGGCTTGATAGTTGATTGGGGCGAGTATAGGACTCCATCCTTGTATCCCTGTACCTGTATCGGTCATTCGCCTATCCTACCGCAGGCCTCTTGGTTCCCTTCTTCCCTCTTCGGAGTATGATGAACCAAATGCTTTTTGCAATTGTATAAATATACAGGTCGACATGATTCTGATGACCACCGATAAACTCATTGTTTGTCGGTGGTCGCTGATTTTATTGGACTGCTCTGCGCTTACCATCAGGCGGGCAGTCACTTTGCCGTGCTCGGATAGAATAAAAAGCCCACTCCTCTTAAATTATTTTTTTAGTTTTATAATTAGTTAGAGATATATCCGCCCATAGTAATAACACGTATTATGTGAAAATTTCAGTCGAATATCTATTAGGGAGAAACACCGTCGCAGGCTCTGTAAAAGGATTCCTTTGGTACCGTTACGGAATCCTAAAAACACGTACCGCCTCATACCTAGGCCACAATGAAATGTATTCTATCACCTGTAACAACTCAGACAGTGTTTGCTTATATGACAAACAAAGTATTCCAAAACAAGTATTAAAGAATTCGTTGATTACTTGTAAGTCACATGAGCCTTTATCGACACCTTATCGTCACGGATTACAATTAGCAAACAATTATCGACATATTCGTCATAATAAGTGTGACGCTGTTTATTTCTTGTTCACCTGATGTTACGTAAGTAATATAAAAATACGTTCACGCTTGAAATTCCAAAAGTGATAGTCGGTGCAATGATAGCATTAGTAGTTAGTATTTTGATAAGTATTTCTTTACCTGTAATAGGAGGTGAATTCACTCCGTATTGGCATAAGTCTGACCAAGCCTATCACACCTGTATCCGCGAAGAGGTAGACAGAGGTGCAATTAATACACCTACGGTTCGACGACCTTATTTCCATTTCATTTCTATGATACGTGGCGAGTCTATTGCCGTATCGGATGCACATTTCATACCGTGCCAATCGTGTGTTTTTTCTAATCTAAAACTCAAATACGAGTTGTGATTGCCTGATCCAAGATTTTAATCGTGAACTATACCGGTTTTTCAGCCTAAATATACTGCCATTGTATTCAATGAGACTCTCGGACACAATTTGTTTTTACGAATCAAAAATACCCGACCTGGGGATCGAATTCAAAACCGAAGTACGGTGAGACGAGACAAACGATGTTATAAAACATTCGTTAATTAATTAAATACTCCCAACAGTCACACACATAGTCCTGACCCCACAGTAAGATACGAGTCTTGTGTCGTGGGTATCTACGAGAGACTTTCGGTCTCATAACACCCAGACCCCGAAACAAATATTTGTGGATCACACATACATTTGTCTCGGTGCGGGGATCGAACCCGCGGCCTCTCGCTTCACAGCCGACTGTTAATTGTACAACATTACCGTGATTGTACTTTGCGACTGCTTTTAATAGCAGTTTTATTGCGTTCGTCGACCGTTATTATTTCTTCGGGTTAACCACGATAACATAATGCACTGGGTAATATGGGTACATTGACTTCAGAATGTTTTGTCACTATATTTGTTATAGTTATACTGACAGCCTCCGTGGCGCAGTGTGTATGTGGCTGGCTGTGAAGCGCGAGGCTGCGGTTTTATTCCGGCACCGAGACAAATGTTGGTGTGATTCACAAATATTTGTTTCGGGTCTGGGTGTTTCCTCCCTAGAGAGGTTAATGTTAGGTATATATCCGTGTAGATAATAATTGAATTTCACCTCAGCGAGAGCGTCCTCTTTTGTAAACCAGAATAGTTTAGTTTTTTCAGTTTCGCCTTCTTCTTGGCGTTAACCTCATAACGTGAGATTTAATTACCCTTAAAAGAGTGCATTCAGTGTCCATCTACCTACCTCTTAAGAGATAGGCAGGTGGACAGTATCATAGTTATGTTATGCTAATATAACATTGCGAGATAAGATTTTATAATCTAAGGCTTATTGTATACATTGCGCAAGGAAAGGGCGCGTCTAAACTGGCCCCAAGTAGGTCGAGTTGCGGTGTGTAAGAGTGTGTGTGTGTGTGTGTGTGTCAAGAGATGAAAGGAATCCGTAATCGTCCCTTTAAACTTGCACAATACTTGGTACTATTCAAGGGCTTTTATCTTAGTAACACGTTGTGTGAGCAATACGTATACTGGAGTAGGGGTTCAAAGTCGTACGCTCTTTGCTATGTTGATTTTTGTATGTACATATGTCTTTTTCTTCCACCTACCCTTATCCCACTCGTAGTGGGGTCGGTGCAACAAGCTTTTTATCACATGTTACAGAAAGATTTGCCTTGTAGTTTTTTAAACTGCGCTCGTCACTCCGAGACATAAGTGTTAAGTCTATAATGCCCAGTAATTTCATTGGCTTCAATGTCTTTCAAACTGAAACACAACAGTGCTTACACACTATTAGAAATAGACAAAGCGGTGGTACCAACCCAGACGGCCTCTCGCATACGAGAGACATGCCACCTTGTAAATTATCAATATAGCATTTATCAATGGCTCTAAAGTTAGTATTTGGTAACGCATTTGCTACTAATAAAACCTGCCAGGTTAAGGAAATTAATTAAAATCAGTTAGCTGATAACCAGAATTTCCACGCGGTCGAAATTGCGGAAAAACAAGTTTGCATTATATACGCTCACGCCTGTATCCCTAAATAGGTAGGTATAGGTGCAACTAGTATATGCACGGTTTGCCAAGTTCATTGCCGTCTTACATCATCCCATACCGCCACCACCGACACGCTATTATTATTATTATTCATTTATTTCGAACAGAATCCATATAAGTGTTAGTAACAATTTTCTTAAGATCCATGTTAGTACCTAATATAAGAAAGTAATATTTACAATTTTGTTCTTCCCGTTACTATTCCCACCCAGTGTGCCAGTATGGGACAGTCATAACGGGATGCATAAATGAGGACGGGCCATATCTGACACAATGTTCTAGCAGTAGTTGTAATAGGGGATTTGGGGAAGGGAAAGGTGTAGGAAAAGAGTGTAAGCCCTCTCGGGAGATCCGGATATACATTGATCCTGCAACGCGACCCACACAAGATGTGTGGGTCACTATGGCAGGTTTTAACACCATGTGTACGGTGGTCGCTATCCGGGCGGATATGAATATCCTACTACCAGCAGAGTTTCTGAATTAGGTTTTTTGGCTCGACGGATTTGTACGAAATTTGGCACACTGTCACTGTCGTGCAGGCGAACACGTTCAAAACCTAATACTTAACTGGTACCAGGTACATAATACTACGCATTATACTATGGCTATAGTAAGAAATGTTTTCGAAACCGCTCGATATTGATATTTTTAAACAATTATGTTCTTATGTATGTAGTTCCTATTGTATTTGCTCGTATTGTTCAATAGCTGTAGCGCGCGACAATGACTTGATTTTCATTTACATTGTTACATAGTCATATAACAGTGGGGCATAATATATTGAGGAGTTTCGGCTTAACTAGTGAAATAGTAAGTAAACAAGGAAATCAGACCCGAGCGAGACTTCAGTACAATCTGTTTTCCACAATGGTTTCCCTTTGAATCCTGTTTTAATTTACTAGTTATGAAGAAATACCAAAGGAAGTGTGGTATAATTATAGTGGTATACTTATATATATTCGTCTGTTTCCTCATATCTCTTAAACAATTTTTATACCAGCTTGAATGAGGAAACGAGCAGGTTGCTTGACTGACGGTAAGTGTCACGGCTGCCCATAAACAGAAACAATACCCCACGAACTGTGAATTACAAAGCACTGCATAGCACTAGACTGCATTTAATTTTGTCACCCTGATATAGTATATAGTAGTCCAATTAAGTAGGTCCAACTTTGAGAGACAGGTCAATCCAGATCGGCTGGGCAGCGTTCGGGAAACTCGGCAAGGTCTTCTCGTCCAAAATACCTCAGTGCCTGAAGACTAAAGTCTTCGATCAATGTGTGTTACCAGTGATGACATACGGCACTGAGACGTGGCCTCTAAATATGGGCCGTATAAGACGGCTCACAGTCACTCAGCGAGCTATGGAGAGAGCTATGCTCGGTGTTTCTCTACGTGATCAAATCAGAAATGAGGAGATCCGTAGAAGAACGAAAGTCACCGACATAGCTCAGCGGATTAGCAAACTGAAGTGGCAGTGGGCAGGCCACATAGCTCGCAGAACCGATAACCGATGGGACAGAAAGGTTCTGGAATGGAGGCCACGTACTGGCAAACGCAGCGTTGGACGTCCACCTACAAGGTGGACAGACGACCTGATAAAGATCGCAGGAAGTCGCTGGATGCAGGCCGCTTCCAACAGATCGGAAATCTTTGGGGGAGGCGTATGTTCAGCAGTGGACGCCTTGTGGCTGATGATGATGATGGTGATGATATAGTAAGTCGAAAAACTTTTAATAATTTCATTAGCTCCAATGTCCTTCAAACCGAACACAAACAATACAACAGTGGTTACATACGCATTGACGGCAGAAATAGATAAAGTAAATGTACATGGTTTTCGCCATGTACATTGTTTTCGCCATGTACATGGTGGAAAACCCGCTATAGTGGTTCGTTCAGACGATTGACATTCCGGAGTCAGCCAGTGTTATATTCAGCAACTTCAGGTTGGCATAATTCTGGCATAGAACGACGCATCATGCAACGCCTGTCGACGGTAATTGCACATTGCCATAGTGAATTATCGACCATATCTGTAACAAGAAGTTCTGCATTATGATAGGTCCAATGACAAAAATCTTTAGAGATCACAGTTAAGGTTGTTTACACTTATCTAGTTATTTATAGCTTCAATTTTATTGTACGCAACAGGTAATAAATCGCATTGTGTGTTGGCTTTAGGGGTGTTTAGGTCATTAAAGAGGCATCTGTAAAAGCTATTAGCATTTAATAGCAATGGTGCATTCCAAAACCTGTGATATCCAATGTTCTCGTCCAATTGAATGCAATGGTAAAGCAACTAGTAAATATCTCTAAACATCTATATCCAAACTAAATACAAACCTTGGGCGCGCTCTCGTGATTACAACAAAAATAAGTTTTATTTAAGGAATCGGATCGTTGTCCTTATAGAGTATTATGTCGATTGGTCACACGCTCTCTTGTACCATTCACTTCACTAATAACTGCCACTTCATGTTTAGATTCGATGTCATTGAATTTTTCTTTAGTTATTAGTTAAAATACATTTAGCTAATAAAGCTTTCCATCGTGATTGGACGGTAACTGATATCATATAAGACGATCTGCCATCTAGCTCTTACAATCCGCAACCGGAATCAAGCTTAGCCATTGCTTCGTCTGTTAATCAGTCATTTACCTCGTGCAGGAGATTCGCTTTGGGTCTAAGATGGTGGCCCAACTACACTCCAAGACTCAAGTCCAGACTACCATACCGTTCTAACTGTTTTAACGCGTCACTTATTCGAGAAAGGTGTACGATATTATGCTACTCAAATTTGTATTAAATTTTTCGCCCAGGATAAGTTCGATCTAGTTTATGTTATCAATATACGTTCTCAACGGTAAGCATTCACAACACCGCATTTCTTCGATGGTTCGTTAAATTCAGCGTTTTGGACGTATATAATGAACATATTACTTCTTACATCTGATTATTATCCAATAAAAGATTTTAGGCGTCATCCAAAATTCGTTGATATGTTTAATATTTGTCACGCGGCATCTTCGCTAATTATGGACAGATTTTGATGCCTCTTTTTTTGTTCAATCTGGTTAACTCCGTGGGTGGTCCCATGTTGGTTAAGATCTGTCGATAGAGTGCGGCAGTAAATGGGAAACTTCTCTATTTAAACAGCAAATGCATCGCAATTCGCGCAATGAAGTCGGTACTAAAATGTTTGCTTGATTAGTTAGTTTATCGCGAAAAACAGTTAAATACTAATTACAACATTTTTTGTTTCCCAAAGAAGCCTTGATTGCCTAAATCGAAGTTAAAACTTTTTCATCATTCTCCCTGTGTCGGGCCTAGCAACAGATAATTGCGTTTCTTCCGCTATAAAAACGTTTTCTAACAATGAAACAAGTTGGAATTATTTAAATGTCTTAGATGTTCATTCAAGTTAGACGATACTTCGTAATGTTGTTACATTAACTCTGTAACTTTGTGCCAATTCGTTTGGAAATTTCGTAGATTAGCATAAGGGTTTATGGCTTAGCATGGTGGGACAACCATAAGTTGGCAATCTAAATAGCGCTATTGCCAAAGGCTCATTGGTCGATTGCTCTATTGTAACGCACCCTATACATATATTATATACCCTGTCAAATATTGCCTGTCAAATCGTCCTGGGATTTGAACCGAGGTCCTTACCGGCTTCTCACCTTAAGTACGTTGTCACTAGACATTTTCTTTTATATATACATTTATTAACCGACTTCAAAAAAAGGAGGAGGTTCTCAATTCGACTGTTTTTTTATGTTTGTTACCTCATAACTTTTGACTGGGTGAACCGATTTTGATGATTCTTTTTTTATTTGAAAGCTTCCCGTAAGGTCCCATTCAATTTTGACAATGGCATCCATGAGAAAACCATATAAGTCATAAATTTTCATTAAGTATGTGCGCAACAAATGGACGAATAACTCAATATCACGGCAACCGATTTCGATGATTCTTTATTATTCGGTGCCTGTGTCACTATCGGTCAATTGAAATTGCACAGATTCCAAAGAGAGCTAAACTTGTGATTTTCTACTTTTCAGTATATTTTTTTTGAAGTCGGTTTTTAAGTTTTGTTAACCTTTATTTTATTTTCCCAACAGTAGTGGTGAAAAATTTATGACCTGTATACAGTATAAAGAGGCCTGTAGATACTAATAATTTATTTCAAATACAGTGTATTTAACTCTGTATTTTATGTTCACCTAAGCACGTTTATACAGGGTTATTTTTAAAACACTGACAACCTCGCAGGAGTAGATTCCTAAGGTCATTTGCTACTACTTTTGTTCTACGACTTTTCATAATTTGTTAGATTTTATTCTCATACAAAAATAATTATGAATTTAATTTCCGTCTTGAAAGTTACCTACGCTCTGCGCGTATCGCAGATTACGTAATACACGCAGCGCGTCAGTTCAATGACCGGCCGCGCCGTATCGATCGATAATACCTACATCCAGCCGTCAGCTGACGTACGAACACAAACACTACACAACAAAAACTTGTAAAATAATTTTTTTTCTTATGTATTGAGTTATGTCCAAACTCGTAGAACAAAAGTTGTTCCTTATGGGGTCAGCTATATGGCCCTGCGAGGTTGTCAGTGTTTTAAAAATAACCCTGTATATTCACTAAAGAACTCGTATAGGCACACGTGCCTGTAATTACGTAATAAGTACTAGTATCGCAAATTGTGGCTTGATTTTATAACCTTCAAAATGAAAATTACTGTTTCAAGAAACCATACTCCGGCCGTGGCAGCTATCTAGGCACATTCACTTCGTATTCCTACAATATTTACTGCAGTTACGTACCTCGGTCTAAATATAGCGTTCCTTTGTTTTAAGAACTCATTATTAATCCCGTGTGTGTAAACAATATCGTATCGTATGACATGCACAATCGTGTAGACAGGGTTGCCAACCATACGGTTATATCCACAACTGTTATCACAGGTCACGGTTATGAACTTGTGGCATACCCATTATGCTTTATTTAGATCCATAATACTGTTTACTGTTTGCTAGAAATAAAGTACTTGTACAAAATATGGTTTAATAATTAGTGGTATGCAGTCTTGAATGATAATCATATCTTCATGGGGAATTTTATTTTTTAAAGTGCTGCTCATTTTTTGAAAGCCTCCGTGGCGCAGCAGAATAGCCAGTTGTGAAACGAGAGGCCGCGCTTTCGATCCCCGAACCGAGACAAATGTTTGTGTATTCTCCAAATATTTGTTTCGGGTCTGGGTGTTGTGAGACCGAAAGTCTCTCTTAGTTCCTGATACCCACGACACAGGACTCGTATCTTACTATGAAGTCATGAATATGCGTGTGACTGTTAAATGTATTATATTATTATTTTTTATTTTCCTTCGTCAACCCTAATATATTTTATTTCCAAGTTAATAGGATGGCAACCCTACGCGTAGGACATTATCATTGCTTAGTGTATACATTTGTATTGTTTTCATACTAAACATGCGCTTATGCGTTTTGTATGCATTGTAATTAGCGGTTTTGCGCCGTTGAAGTAGAGTTTAAATTCGATTGGCGTATGCAATATGAACTTTTGATACCGGGTTGTTGTCTGTCGGCGTGAGTCACCGGTGATGATTAACAAGTCAGTTTTTAGTGAAGTGCAGATTTACGGATGGATCACGCGTAGGTACGATGTCGGGTAACAGACGCTAGTTTCAAGTTATATGGATGTAGGTCAGGGAAGGTCTGTATAAAAATATTTATTTATTTATTTATAATTTTATTGTACATCACAACAAAAAGTATTGAAAATACACAATAGACATCTAAAAATAATAAAAAGAAGTACAATTGGCGGCGTTATTGCTATCGGCAATTTAAATATTAAATAATAAACTGTACCTACTTACACATAAAAATAAGTGTCGCAACGCATTTTTTATATCACAAAATCCATTTACCGGATTTTAATGAAACTCGGTATGATAGTCGGGTAATGACATTTAAATAAATTCAACATGCATAGTACATATATAATAGTTTTTGCAACGCATGCCGAGCACTTCTCTACTACAAAAAAACGCATTAAGAATAACAAATTAGAGAACATAACTTTAAAACGAAACGTTATCACGCAAGTCGTTAAGATTACGCAAACGAAACGGTTTTGGTAAACGCTCTCCGTCCACCAATGAATGCACTAGGAAGCGGAAACCCGTTCGGTATGATGATCACGACGGACCAACACGACGGACGCGACCGCCATATCGATGCGATCGGTCGTAAGATAGCTGAAGTATCCAGATTAACTTTGTTTACTAACGAGCACCCAGTTACGAAATGTTGATTTATTTTTTAGTACGTTATACACTCGGTACGTGGCCTCCATTCCAGAACCTTTCTGCCCCATCGGTTATCGGTTCTGCGAGCTATGTGGCCTGCCCACTGCCATTTCAGCATGCTAATCCGCTGGGCTATGTCGGTGACTTTCGTTCTTCAACGGATCTCCTCATTTCTGATTTGATCACGTAGAGAAACACCGAGCATAGCTATATAATTCATGTCGCAGGATGTCGCTGGATGCAGGCCGCTTCCAACAGGTCGGTCTGGAAATCTTTGGGGGAGGCCTATGTTCAGCAGTGGACGTCTAGTGGCTGATGATGATGATGATGATACACTCGGTACGCATGTTAATTCCCTTTGTAGTTTTATCTTATTTAATTGAATGACGAAACGAGTCGCTGGCCTGATGGTAGGCTCCACGCCTGCCTATAAACAGATGCAACGCCACACAGAACTTTGAATTACAAAGCACTGCATGGCACTGAACTGCGCTCGACACCCCGAGACATAATATCATAATATTAAGTTTCATAATGCCTAGTAATTTCACTGTCTTCAACGTCCTTCAAACCGAAACACAACACTGTTGCTTGGTAGCAAAAATAGACAAAGCGGTAGTACCAACCCAGACGGCCTCTCGCATACGAGGGACTTACCACCTTGTTTGTGATCACGCAATATGACCGTAGTATTTTGTATTCATACACACTTCACGTCATTAATTATTATTGTTATTGCGACGATTCTGGAATCTTAGTAATTATATTTGTCATTAATCATTTTATAATGGGAATTTAATATTTACAAACTGATAGTATGTACTTACACATATTAAATACGAACTGAAGCCGACTTGGATGGTCCTTAATCGTATTTAACCACTAAACATGTTTCTAAACTAATATAATAAAGAGAAAAGATTTGATTTTTTGTTTGCATGGAATAGGCTCTGAAACTACTGGTCCGATTTGAAAAATTCTTTCACAATTAGAATCCTACGTTATCCCCGATGAACATGCCGCGAGCGAAAGCTAGTACGAAATAAACATTAATTGCTAACATTCGGCCTGAGTGTCTGCTTGGTTAGTTTATTTTGTCCTTTAAATTTATTTGTTGGCTTAATTTAACAGCTGTGCAAAGAAAACAAGTGCGTTAACAACATATCCACAGCTGTGAGCATGATGAACAGGGACTTGGCACATACTATAAAATGGTTTGACAGTTTCGGTATGTACATAATGTTAACCCCACCAAATATCAGACCATAATAAATGTAATTTGTGTACAAGGTCCCTCGTATGCAAGAGGCCGTCTGGGTATCACCGCAAATTCTGCAATAGGTTTTAAGTAACGTAACATATTAATTGTAACAATAAAAAAAAACAATTCACCTACTCTATTCCTATAATCCATACGAAAGGCTTAAATAGAAGGTAAAGTAAAAGGATGTGTAGAAATGCGTCGGGTTTATTGATTAGGGTCTTTTACACTAATGGCGGAAATCGTCAATCTTACATGTTAACATCGCTTGCAAAAGAAGGGTAGCTAGCCGTTCTTATAACCTCGTCATTCAACTTACATATTTGCAATTCGTATTTGATCCAACGTTGTGGACAATGACGGTCGATCAATGTGATAATAAATAAATGACACCCAACAGTCACGTACATAGGCCATAGCCCTTACCCCACAGTAAGATACAAGTCTTGTGTCGTGGGTTAGGAACTATAAGAGTCTTTCGGTCCCACAACACCCAGATTAGGGATTGCAATCCGGAAAACCGGATCCGGTAATCCGGCGGATCCGGCATCATTCAACGTCCACCGGATCCGGTACCAATATACCGGATCCGGCGACCGGATCCGGTGCTACAATTTTTAGATATTTAAATAGAGCTGTTGCATGATTAGGTACTTTACTATGCCAAAGAAAAAAGTCATACGATCAGAAATGACAAAAATCTTGGAAAGAGTTACTCTAGATGATAAACTCTAAAGAAAAATTTGGAAGAAATAGTAGAAGAGAACTTAGATTCACCCTCACTAAAGAAAGATTTGACATTACAGGAAGAATTACAATTGCAAATCCAGCAAGAAACCATGTGTTATAGCTTACACACTAAAAAAGAGAAAGATTTTCATAAAGTACTAAAAAAGTAAATGATTACATTTGAAAGGACGGAGTTTTGACGGAGTTCGAAGAGAATACTTGTCTGCTATTTATGATTATTTGCTGATAATAAAGCCGACAAGTGTAGAAGCTGTAAGGGCCTTTTTGTCCGCAGGCTATATTGGCAGCTCTATTAAAAGTCGACTAGCGGATGACACAATTAACATTATTTGTTTTCTACAATCCTTTTTTCAAAATCAACATTGATTTTCTATATATAATGAATACTAAGACAATTATTACTTAAAATCATTATTTTTCGTAAGTTGATTAAACTAAAAAGTTGAAATTATAAGACAAACTCATTATTGTGATAATTGTGCCATTAATTACAAAGATTCATCAAATCATGATGGTATCTCTCATAAATATAAGACTTGTTTGTTGCAATAGTTAGCATTCTCAAATACTGTATTAATTATTGTGATCTCATCTCAATAAATTACGCAAGGTTAATTATATTAGATTTTATAATTTAATTTAATAAAATAAATGATCTATATGTGAAAGTTAAATCTATGAAGATTGAGCTACTTGGTTCATCGTTAAAATTTTACTAGTTACCTACATTACTAGATTTTATTTGTTGGCTCGTTGTCTAATCTTAACATTAGATTGGAAATAAAGTTGATTTTATATGTTTTATTTTTTATAAACTATCTATATTAAGCACAATAACACTTGATTAACTTACTAACAGTCCATTTTGAACCGAAAAACGAAAATCATCCTGACTTGATCAATCCGGCCGGATCCGACCGGATCCGGCCGCAACAGTCGAAATCCGGTCGGATCCGGCCGGATTGAAAATGACGCCGGATTGCAATCCCTAACCCAGATCCGAAACAAATAAAAAACTAATAAAAGCGGATTTGGGTTTACCGACATTTCACTTACCGTATGAAACGCAACAAGCAAGCTGCTGTGTTTGTGAGACAGTGGTAACAACCCGGTTGAGCCAGCCCATTCATGCTGTAAATAAAACTGTCTATAGTATGCCTCTACCACTTATTAATTATTACTGTAATCACTGGATATTGTAAGACTTAAAAAATTCTCCGGGTGAAGATTCTCCTCCCGCTCCCGTAAACTTCTTTCTATCGTCGAATCTGTCGGACTACATGTATTACCTCTTCAAGCCACTCACCATAATACTGATGGTCACGACACTTGGCTTGATATTATCCTCATTTCTGCTCCTTCCCTTGTTTCCTGTCATGGTCAATTTCCTGCCCCTGGTTTTTCTCACCACGACCTTATCTACACGTGTTACTCCCTAAAACCTCCCAAACTTCCCTCTAAGGTTGTGCGCATTCGTTGTTTTGGTCGGATGGATCCAGACAAGCTTAATAGGGATGCTCGAAATTTAAATTGGGACGATATATTTAAATCTAAATCGGTAGACGAAAAAGTAGAAATGTTTAACACCAAAATTATATCACTTTTTGACATTCACGCCCCTATTAAGAGAATTAAACTGAAGCGCCCTGCTGCGCCGTGGATGACTCCTGGAGTTCGGATGGCGATGAGACGAAGAGACCGTGCCTTTCGCAAGTACAAAAGGGATCGTTCAGAGACAAACTGGTGCTTCTTTAAAACTGCAAGAAATCGGTGCAATCAGATGGTACGTAATGCTAAACGCCGACATATCCTTAGTAATATCTCTTCATCGTCCCCAGCCAATATCTGGAAGTTCCTTGGGACTCTGGGTATTGGTAAGGATAAAAGCTTGGACTTCCGTGGTGCGACGGTTGGATTGGATGATATTAATCACCATTTCTCCACTGTTCCCTCGATAGATCACCAAGCCAGGCGTCGTACCCTGGATTTTATAGCTTGTCTTCCGAGGCCCCTAGCTGACCCTTTCCAGTTTTCTCCGGTTGCATCGGGTGAGGTCAAAAAGATAATCCTTGCGATTAAATCTAATGCGACTGGCTATGACAACATCAGCCGACGCATGATTATCGCAATCCTCGAACATCTTCTCCCACCCATCACGCATATTATAAACTTTTCCCTTAACAATGGTGTTTTCCCGTCTTTATGGCGGAAAGCCATTGTTATTCCTCTTCCCAAAATCCCTAATCCCTCACTCGTCAATCACTTCCGTCCGATATCCATTCTCCCTTTCCTCTCTAAGGTGCTGGAGGCTTGCGCACACAAGCAGTTATCTAGGTTTGTTCACATAAATAACTTGCTGTGTCAATTTCAATCTGGCTTCAGGCCTGGCCACAGTACCACTTCCGCGCTCCTCAAAGTGACTGGCGATATTAGAGCGGGAATGGAAGGCGGCAAAGTCACTATACTGGCTTTGGTAGACTTTTCTAATGCCTTCAATACCGTCAGTCACGACATCCTCCTAGCAATCCTCTCCCATCTTTTGTTCTCTCCCGGTGCACTGGACTGGTTCTCATCCTATCTTCAGGGGCGCCAGCAGTCGGTGCGCCTCAATGACTCTTCGTCAAATTGGTGCAACATCGGCTCTGGAGTCCCTCAAGGCGGTATACTTTCCCCATTGTTATTTTCTATCTTCATCAACCTCATAACTGAAAACCTTCAATGTGCGTATCATCTGTATGCCGAGGACTTGCAGTTGTACTCGCAGGCTGGCGTCGATTGTGTGTCTGCTGCTGTAGATAGGGTAAACAAGGACTTGGTGCATATCAAAAGCTGGTCAGACAGTTTCGGGTTGTCCGTGAACCCAGCAAAATGCCAGGCGATAATAATAGCCAGCCCTCGAATGAGCAGTAGATTGGACTTTTCACATATTCCACCTATTAAATTTGATGGCACTGATATTCCTTGGAGCTCCTCTGTGAAAGATCTTGGACTACACATCGATGCCACCCTGAGCTGGCGATCCCAGGTAACTTCTGTTAGTCAGAGAGTCATCGGCACTCTTCGTTCTCTTTATCGTCTGAAGAATTTCTTACCGCCCATGACCAAAACTATGCTTGTGCAAACCCTAATACTCCCGGTAATCGACTATGGTGATGTGTGCTATTTTGATCTGAATGCAGACTTACTCAATAAACTCGACCGTCTTCTCAATAACTGCATTCGATTCGTTTTTAATCTCCGCAAGTATGATCACATATCTTCTTACCGAACGCAATTAAAATGGCTTCCCATTCGCCAGCGCCGTTCATTGCGTGCTGTTATAAGGGCTCCGCGATTACCCTTTTTAAAAAAGGATTATTTTAATAAAACTAAAAATAGAGTTTTAGACAACCGCCCGAGATGAGAATTGAAAGGAGACTGAAGCTGGTAGATGGAAGTGTGGAGCGACTAGGGTAAAGATAATGCTGACGGAGCAGAATAGAGGATAGGGTAAGCATGAGCGGGTACAGTTGGAGTTTATAACACCTCCCTGGGGTGGACTAAACTTCGGGGATGAAATTGCGAAGTTTAGGGAGAGTATAGGTAGCGTATGAAGGTAAAAGTCATATATGTCGTCTAGTGCTAGGGGCTGGAATGTCCTCTGGGATTTGTTTATTTCTGTCAGTCCTGTCAGGAACGATAGGATTAGGTACAGTTTCTATAGGAATTTGTTCTACAGGTGGATTTATCTTTGCAGGTCGGGAGAAAAGAGGGATATTATAGGTGAGGCGGTTGTGTGATTTAATGCATAATAAAAGTTTAAACATACAAAATAATGAAATTAAAGAAATAATTAAAACTAATAAAACTGAGAGATGAGTCTCGTATTTAATGATTGTATGCTGGTTAAGCAATTTATCGGCTTCACTAGTTATTGACTTTAATTTGGAACTAATATCTGGTGTGAGAAAATCAAGGTTAATGTTTTGTAGTTTTTTACGAGGTTCATCGCTCATTTTCTTATTAAATATATTTAAATTACAACATGAGTCATTAATAATATTGAAATCAGGGTGAAAATTAGTTACATTGATTTTTAAATTATTAAATTTAGGAATGAGCTTGGTAGTTTTACAGTATGCATAACAATTATCCGGAATATTTACAATGCCTGTGCCCATTATATTTATTGTCACAAGTTTACTATTGGCACATTCAATGTGGAGTTTGCTTACATCTGATTGTACATATATCCAGCTATTTCTATATAATTTATTCCATATGTCTAAATGACCATGAATAAAATCCGTTTGACACTGTTTGGGTAATTTGTTAATTACATTTGTCATTAATTCACTCTCACAACTGGGATTTGCATTAGTAGATAAAACAGTCATTACGTCACATATAAATTCATATGGGCCGATAACTCTGCATTCGTTCAGTGATTCAAGGTTACAATATTCGGTTTTGTCTTTACTTACAGCGGTGTATCTGCTACTGGGTACAATAAAGGTAAAAGTGTCTGGGTTTTTATTATAATGTGGAGTAGGTAAAGCTATGTTATGGTATAAACTGTATTGCATTGAAGAAACTAAAGGTATTCTTAAAATAAAAATAATTCTGTTATTTAAACTATAACAAATAATACTAGAAACATTAATTAACATATGAATATTTTTTAATTCTAAAACGATAGGAAGCTTAAGATCTACAGGTAAGTACCTATAATTATCGACGAGCTCTTGATACAACTGTGTGGGTGTCAAGACAGCCGGGTGCAGGATGTTTTGACTACCGAACATGATAGCGTTTACAATGTCTTCTAGTTGAAACGATAAGGTAAGTACAGTGGTTTCCAAACTATGGAGTATTGAGTCCATAATTGATTTAATTTTTAAGCTATTATAATTTTCGGATAGGTTTTTTAGATTCAATGAGAGCCTTTCTATTCCTTCGTCAAGTCTAGCCTCATTTATTTTTATGGCATGTAAAGTATTATTAAATCTCGATAAAATAGTGGTTGCTACTAAAATATTTTCCTTAATTAATGTACTTAACCTCTTTTCGTTATTTTGTAAATTTCGGATGGCGTTATCATATTTGATGGCATCGTCTTCATTTAAGGTTCCAAAGATTGTTTTTGAGAGAGTGCCTACACCACCTAACCATGCGCTTCTCTTTACTCTGTTGCTGTTAATCAGATGGTTAATGGAAGAATAAGCGGAGACGATGTCATTATATCTAATTGTCAAAGGTTCTAGCGCGTTCTGACATTCGAGTGGACTTGCGGTTTCTACTTCAAGTTGGTTACAGAGAAAACGGGTTGTGCCTAGTACTGAGTTTATATTTTGAATATGAGATTCAATGTGGGAGATGTCAAAAGGGGTTAAGATGTCTAAATGACCTACATTAATTTTGAGTTCACCAATGGGATCAAAGTAAATGCCGGCGCTTGAGTTGAGCGGATGGACATATCCTGCATGACCTTGGGCCAGCACACTGGAAGGAAAAAGACTCGTCTAAGTATGTACAAAATTAGTGAAGGATAATATACTTCTTACCTACTATGCTTATATTATTCATTTATATAGGATTAGAGATAGCTTATAATTTATGATGGGGATGCGTCTTCTATTTCGACACGTTTAACCTCGTCGTAGTGATGTTTTACGTGACGTCTATTTATGAGCAGGGATAAAGTGTGATTGCCGTGTATTTTGACAACCTTATATGGGCCCTTCCACAAGGGTGATAAGGCCTTGCGCATCCTAAGATGGTTCTTCAATAGGACGTAGTCACCTACTTTATATTCAATAGAACGAGTCCTTGTGTCGTAGTATCCTTTAGATGTCTCTTTAGATTTACGCATGTATTCTAAGGCTTTATCACGTGTATGTTTTAAGCGGTGTTGCAGGAGTTTCACATATTCGGGATACGTAGTGTTAGAGTTGTCACTATATACTGAGTCCGGTATGTGAGGTTTGTGCCCAAGCAGTAGCTCGTATGGGGTGTAGTGCGTGGTTGTATGCACGGCAGTATTATATGCTAACATGGACGTGTAAACATACTGAGGCCAGTTATCTTGGTTTTCGTTAACATATGACTTTAAATATTCTTTCAATGTAGAATGGGATCTTTCTAATGCTCCCTGGGTCTGCGGGTGGTAAGGTGATGACCATAGTTGTTTGATCTTGAGGAACTCACACGTTCTCTTAAAGAGATCCGCTGTAAAGTTCGTCCCTTGATCGGTGAGTATCTGTTTTGGGATTCCGAATAACGATATAAAATGGAGGAGACAATCACTTGCTTCAGCTGCTGTGTTACTGCGAAGAGGGTACGCTAGGGAGAATTTAGTCAGATCGTCTTGCATAGTCAGAATATACTTAAGCTTGGCTGTGCCGGATTCTGGCAGTGGGCCCACGATGTCGAGGGCCAATCTCTCAAATGGAGATGTGGAAGTGGATGTTATGACCATTGGTGCTCTATTTATTCTACGTAAAGCTTTATTGGTCTGGCACGACTGGCATTTCTTGATATAGTCTTCTACATCAGTGCGCATATTCTTCCATGAGTATTTTTCTTTAATACGACTCAGCATTCTGGCAGTGCCTAAATGCCCAGCAATAGGGATATCATGGTTTTCTTTTAGAATTTTAGGGATTTCACTAGGTGAAGGGTATATGATCTGGTTGTGATATATATGGATATTGATGTTGGTCCCATCGAATAGGTAGGCCAACATATTGTAGATTCTTGCGAAGGAGTGTTTGTCGAAGGGATTTCTGAAGTCTGATATACTTATTTCGTTGATGCTGGGGTATGACATGATTATTTCGTCTCGAGTGTATTTTAAGCCCTTGAATATGTCGGGATACGAGTGGTCGTCGAAATGGTGTACTTTCGTGAACAAGAAGAGGTAGGTTTTGTTATCAATCGTCAGGGGTATAAATGTATATAGACTTCTTTCCATTTTCAGAAATTTTGACCATCTGACAGTTAACATCGTGTAGTTGTGCTCCGCAATTATTGTTGTGTTTATTATTGTTTCACTGACTAAATATACTTCAAAACGTTATACTTCTATCGTATATCAGTATATGCATAAAACAGTTATATAGTTAACGGTTTAAAAAGTGCAAAATTACTAAAATAAGTGATTGAAAAACTTAACGACGACAATCAGGTGTTTTGTGCGGGTACTGTGTCAACGCATGACTGCAGCGGATCTTCACGGTTACGGCTAGTATTTAACCGTGATTATCGCGTGCGAATCGAGCTTGAAGCCATCGCTTGCACGTTTGGAAAAGATTAATTAGATCAGTGAGGCCGTGCGTCAGGAATTGCGCGCGCTGTCTCTAAGAGACAACTTGCACCAGTGCTAATTTAGCGGGAGTGGATAAAAGGTAATACTGCTATTATTAACACTCCTGCATTAAAATGCTTCGATCACCTGATGCTAAATGCCAATCTAATCCTGATATTTCGAATATCCCTGGCAATGGAGCTAATGCTTCACAGAGAAAAAGAAAACAACCTGAGTCTGAAATTGCGGATGCTATCAAGACACTATCCCAAGAACTAAATAGAAAACTTGATAATTGGAGAGGAGAATTAGATTGTGCAATAAATAAAATAACAGAAAATGTCACAATTATCAAAACTGATCTGGCTACTATATCCCAAGTTACTAGCGATATTAAAGAGGAATTAAATTTGTTACGCTCTGATCATACTACTTTGGCACAGAAAGTGTGTAATCAAGACCTTAAACTTCAGGCACTGTCTGAAGATATGGTATCACTCACAAAATCGGTCCAGTATACCATGGATCAACAGGAGGATCTAAATAAACGAGTTGACATGGTTTGTGATAGCAGTAGATGTATGGAGGACATGAACAACTTTGTAGCCTGCATGGAATCTAGAATGAATTCATTGGAACAGCAGGCTCGTCAAAGCAACTTAGAATTATGTAATGTACCCGAAAAACGCAACGAAAATATGATCAACATTATAGAAAATATTAGCTCTAAAATTAATTTTTCCATATGTCAAAAGGATATTATTGCTATTCATAGAGTACCTCACGCACACAAAGAAAATAAGAACCCTAAAAATATAATAGTAAAGTTAAGTTCTCGTATATTACGAGATAACTTTCTGAGTGCTTACCGTTTAGCAAAA
Source organism: Amorpha juglandis (assembly GCA_949126905.1). Taxonomy (NCBI): domain Eukaryota; kingdom Metazoa; phylum Arthropoda; class Insecta; order Lepidoptera; family Sphingidae; genus Amorpha; species Amorpha juglandis. Next base: position 9,680,494 of record OX421386.1, on the reverse strand, counting down.
GGCTTGAACACTAGTCAACTGGGTTATTCCGGACCACCCCATCATATTTATATGCATGAACACCTTACGCTAAAGAATAAACTATTATTTCGTTTATGTCGGGAAGCGGCAAGTAAAAACGGTTACAAATATGTGTGGGTTAAACATGCAACCATTCTTGTGCGTGAAACCGACTCAGAACCTGCGATTGCCATACGATCGGAGCAAGACATTGCCAAAATCAAGCCCAGGGCTAAGAACATACAGTAGCAATAATATCTTTTTTATTCTATTTGTCTATGGTCGCAAGTATGCTAACATATATTCACGCACTATTTTATTCTCCGTGATCCTTTTATTGTTTCGGTCTTTTTTGGTATGTAACTCCTATATTCCGTTAAATGCGTCAAATAATATCTTGGAACGTATAATATTTCTGTATAGTAATTGTAACATGAGATATTTAACTTTTCCTTTAGTTTTAAAACCTTTTTCTTTCATCACTTGTGTTCTGGACTTAAGCGTTATTATACTCAATATACTTACCAATATTAATTTAGTTTATTTCTGGCCTGATGTTGGATAAAATAAATATTTATTACCAGAATTGTAGGGGAATTCGTTCTAAATTACATACTTTATTCATGAACATATTGTCGAATTGTTATGATATAATTATACTAACCGAGACATGGCTAACTCCTCAAATATATGACAGCGAGTTTATTGACATGCGCTACTCAGTTTTTCGGTGTGATCGTAATCGTATAGCAACGAACAAAAAGGACGGTGGTGGAGTTTTAATAGCTGTACTAAAATCTCTGCGACCTACCTTTCTACCACTAGAGCATATAATGGATCCTCATGTAGATAGTATTTTTATTCAACTGTCAACTAACCAGGACAAATGCTTGATCGGTGCAGTGTACATTCCACCAAAATCGCCAGTTTTAATCTATACCACATATTTTGAAATAGTTCAAACTTTTATAGAGAATCACGGATTTGATAAGTTTTATCTGCTTGGTGATTACAATATACCTGATCTTGTATGGTGCCCTGTAATGAATGAGAGCTCGAAAACCGGATTAACATGCACAGGATCATCTTTAGTCCACAAACTCATACAAAATTTCATGTGTCTACTGGGTGCTCTTCAATATAACACAATTGTAAACTACAAAGGACGTATACTCGATTTAATAATTAGCAATAGCGACTGTTTAATTTCTTCACCTTTAAGTTTGCTATTGCCTTCTGATGACTATCATCCTCCTTTTTGCAGCGCTATTGAATTTAAAATTTTACCGACACTGAAACTTACGAGAATACTCAAATACAATTATTACAAAGCTGATTACAAACTTATTAATGAAGAACTATCTAAAACTGACTGGGTTCATTTATTCTCTGACTTATCTGTTGAAAATTGTATAGACTTATTTTACGATATAATTTTTTGTGCAATAAAAAATCATACTCCTATGTCTAAATCACGATCAACAAAATTTCCCATCTGGTTCTCAAACTCACTAATTCGCATTTTCAGAAACAAAACCAGGGCCTGGATAAAGTGGAAAATCTACGGTAATTTTTCCGATTATGAGCAATTTTCTCTGTTGCGTAGCAGATTTCAAATAGTATGTTATGAGAATTACAACAGATATATTGATTCAGTCGAATGTAATGTTAATAAGAACGTTAAGCATCTATGGACTTTCATATCAAACCGTAAGGGTAATGCTGGCTTCCCATCAACAATGTTTTATAATAACCATAAATCTAGTAACCCAGATGAAATATGTAATATGTTCATGAATTTCTTTCAGTCTGTATATGAACCCTCTACTCTTATCCCACAAAAGTGGGATCCCCCAAATGAATACAATGAAAATTGTGTTGTAATTTCGTCCTTGACATTTAGTTCTCAACATGTTTTACATGCTTTAGAAACTTTGAACCATTCTAAAGGCCCTGGACCAGACTCTTTACCGCCTTACTTTCTTAAAATGACTGCCAACAGTATATATATTCCACTACATATAATATTCAACCGATGCATATCGGAGGGAATCTTCCCAGATATCTGGAAAAGAGCTTATATAACGCCTGTATATAAAACCGGATCTAAGCAAGACATTCAAAATTACCGCCCTATATCGAAAATATCGGCTTTGTCGAAGCTTTTCGAAAGACTGGTCCACGATAAAATACATAAAAAGATTTACAACATTACTATTGAACAACAACATGGGTTTGTCAAAAGAAAGTCTACGACCACAAATTTAGTCATGTTCACAAACTATTTGTTCAATTATATGGACCGACAAGTACAAGTGGATGCTGTCTACACCGACTTTCGGAAAGCTTTCGACAAGGTAGACCATGAATTATTGTTACGCAAAATTGCATACAATGGCATACGTGGTGATCTGCTCCGATGGTTCTCGTCGTATGTCTCAAATAGATCCCAAAATGTCGTTATTAAAGGATATCATTCGTCATCTGTAACTGTAACTTCTGGAGTGCCTCAAGGGTCTATTCTTGGTCCCCTTTTATTTATCCTCTTCATAAATGATATTGTTAGATGTTTTAGACACTGTAAAATACTACTCTACGCAGACGATCTCAAAATATTCAGACCAATAAACAAATCTTCCGATTGTTGTCTGTTAGAAGAAGACCTAGACCGTTTCTCAGACTATTGTGCTCAAAACAAATTGCATTTAAACACATCCAAGTGTGTGTTTATATCTTTTACAAAAAATAAAAATCAAATACATAAGACGTATCACCTGAATGGAGTTCCTTTATCAAGAGTAAGCTCTGTGAGGGATCTTGGGGTATTACTCGATGACAAGCTTCATCTTGATCAACATATCACCAACATAATTAATAACGCCTATCGTATGTACGGATTTATAATGAGGTCTACGACTAACTTTATTCGGCCAACCACTTACATTCACCTATATAAATCACTGGTTAGATCCCAACTCGAGTATGCTGTTACAGTATGGAATCCTTATTACAATAAATATGCGGAAAGTTTGGAACGAGTTCAGCGTAAATTTCTCAAATCGACCTATTACCGTTGTTGTCGAAATTCCTCTACAATTCCTGAATACACCACTTTGCTTAAAAAGTATAATTTATTGAGTCTTAAGTCCAGACGACTATTTTTGGAAATGATGTTTCTTTTTGATGTTTGTAATAATAGGTATAATTGCTCCGGTATAAACAATAGCTTGTGCTATATTGTTCCAAGAACTAATATCAGGCGACAGGTGCGTGCAAATCCAGTATTTGCTCTAACTCCTTGTCGTACAAATGCTGGATTTCGTGCACCTATACGACGTATAGGCAAAAATTACAATGATCATTTCACGGACTTGGATCTATTTAGTATGTCTTCTGGCGCGTTTCGAAACGCCCTGATCCGCAACATTATATCTTCAGAAGTGCTATATTGATACACGTATGACGAGATTTGTTTACTTCTAGTTCACGTTTTTCTATTCGAATAAATATATGTTATTAGAGTACAGACTACACACTAATTACTAGTTTTAGTTAAAATTTCGTTCCGTTAAATGTTTTCTGATGTCTTATATATGCTGTGGATAACGGTGTGAGTTACGCATTTATTTTATTGTCTATTTTATTACCTACTTAGTTTATATATAATGTGTAACTGTTTGTTATACCCAAATAAATAAAAAAAAAAAAAATAAAAAAAATTCATCAAGTTCGGGACTGGGACAATTTCCGAGGATTTCTTGGACGTAGGGCATAGATTCATCCATGTCTATCGAGGTTGGTACTACTATTAACTTCTGCGCTCCTTTTAGTAAATTTTCGTTGTGTTCTGTGATATGTGTGTTGTATGTCTTTGTCGTAGATTTGAGAAATTTACTATAGGTTTCATCTGAGGAGGCTAAGTTTTCAGGTACTGGAGAAGGAGTTACTGAGTCGCGGTACGTGGATATAGAAGGAGGTAAGGTTTCAGGGTTCTGCCAACTAGTAGAAGGTTGAGGGTCTTGTTCTGTTTCAGATATAGGAGGATCTACGGCATCGGAAGTGACTACTGGAGTCGGAAGGTCTGCAGGTGCTGCAGAAGCTGGAAGACTCAGGGGACTGAAATCGAGATTGAGATCGTCTGAACCGAGGGTTGGTCCTAGCAACTGGTCGAGATCTTCCTGGTGGATATCAGGAAGTGGAACTTCGACATCAGAATCCGAGTGAGTGTTATCTACAGGGTCTATTAAAGGGTTGTTTTCTGTTTCAGGAAGGACAGCGTTTACGGGGTATCTGGAGAGAGCGTCAGCTGCTGAATTCAGTTTGCCTTTGCGATAAACAATTTCATACTCAAACTCTTCAAGTTTTAACCGCCATCTTTGGAGCTTGCTGCTAGGGTCCTTGTGATTGAAGAGCCATCTTAGTGGCCTATGGTCAGTAACAATTTGAAACTTATTCCCATATAGATAAGGGCGAAAGGTTTTGCAACCATACAGGATGGCTAACAATTCCTTTTCAGTCGTGCTATAATTGGTTTCGCTCTTATTGAGTGTGCGCGATGCATAAGCTATTGGTTGGTCTTTACCAATTTGTCCTTGTGAAAGAACGGCTCCTACGGCGTGATTTGAAGCATCACAGGTGAGTATAAAAGGCTTAGAAAAATCAGGGTAGATTAATAGAGGTGCAGAGGTGAGTTTGTGTTTTAGTGTGTCAAAGGCAAGCTGTTGCTCATTTTTCCAGGTGAAAATTATGTCCTTTTTAAGTAGACTAGTAAGGGGCTTTGCAGTTTTTGAGAAATTAGGAATAAAGCGGCGATAGTATGAAACCAACCCAAGGAAGGATTTGATGTCTTTGGCGGTTTTTGGTGTAGGGAATTCGGTAACTGCCTTGATTTTTTCGGGATTAGGTTTAACGCCTTGTTCTGTAATGACATGCCCTAAGTAACAGACTTCGCGTCGGAGAAACTCACACTTATCTGGCTGTAACTTAAGATTGAATTTCCGGATTCTTTGGAAAATGGATCTGAGGTTTGCGATGTGGGATTCAAGGTCATACGCGTAGCAAACGATATCATCTAGATAAACGAAGCAGCGCATGCCTGTGAGGCCAGATAAGGCGGTATTCATCAACCTTTGAAAGGTGGAGGGAGCATTCTTGAGGCCGAATGGCATCCTCAAGAATTGGAAGTGACCTTCTGGGACTGTGAAGGCCGTTTTGGCTTTGTCACTGTCATTAAGAAGAAGTTGGTGGAAACCTGACGCTAAATCGAGCGTGGAGAAGTATTTACTGTTGCCCAGCTGGTCTAAGATTTCTGCGATTTGGGGTATAGGATAAGTGTCACCGATTGTGACATCGTTGAGTTTTCTGTAGTCGATTACGACACGCCATTTTCGAATATTAGAAGCATCTAGTTTTTTGGGGACCACCCATATGGGCGACGACCATGGGGAATCAGAAGGTTCAATTATGTTTTGTTCTAGCATTTTATTCATTTGATTTCGAACCTCGGTTTTGTGGATTTCAGGAAATCGGTAAGTTTTAGTGTGGATTGGAATTTCAGTAGTTGTCTTAATTTCATGTTTCATGGCGTCAGTATAAGATAGCTTTTCGCTAGGGAGATAGAAAATATCGGAAAATTCCGAACATATTTGGGAAAGGGCCTCTTTCTCTTCTTGGTTTAAATGGGAAACACGCAGTTGTTTAAGCACTTCTTCAGTTCGAGCAAAAGCATCAGGTGTTGAACTAATGTGATTAACAGGGACAAGTGGATGTTCTTCGAGGTCAGAGGGATCTATAGGCGTAAGTTTAAGGTTAAGATTTGAATTTAATGTTACAGGTTCTTCGGCTAAGTTTACTACGGATATATTTATTCTATTGTTTCCCTTTACACAGACTACGCTATTTGCAATTAAGAGTGAATCAGAGTATTTTTGATCGAGGATCATCCCCACTTTCACTTCAGGGTTCAAAACGGAACATTCGATAACAGTCTCTGTTCTGGGTGGAATAAGGTAAGCTGGTTCATGAAAGTATAATTTTAAGTGAGTTTTACCTATACGAAGTAAATTTTTAGTGTAGTCGATATTGCAGCTGAGTTTGTTAAGCATATCTGATCCTATTATTCCATCGTAAGGTAAATGTATTTTGTCAATAACATGAAACTGATGAGATACATTGATCTTAGGTAAGTGCAATTTTAGCTGGAAATGACCTCGGGTGTGTATAGGTTCTTCAGATGAGTCAATACCTTTTAGTTGTATTGTGTCTTTCACTAATTTGGGATTCTTTTGCATGCATGAATGTTTCAGGAGGCTTACTGACGAACCTGAGTCAACAAGAAGAGCTAGAGGGATATCTGATACAGCGGAATCAACAAGGACATGAGGAAGTAGTATTTTACCAGGGTCATTGGTAATTTCAAATACACTAGATTTAGTAAGATTTTGTTGTTTAGATACAGCGGGATTCAGCGAGTCATCATGGGGCGATGACGGTTTAGAACGAGGCGATACAGTGGGAATCAGTGGGTCATCATGTGGCGACGACGGATTAGAACGAGACGATACAGTGGGAATCAGTGGGTCATCATGTGGCGACGACGGATTAGAACGAGACGATACAGTGGGAATCAGTGGGTCATCATGTGGCGACGACGGATTAGAACGAGACGATACAGTGGGAATCAGTGGGTCATCATGCGGTGATGACGGATTGGAATTAGTAAAGGTGCCGGTTTTTGAAGAGCGGAGTCCCGTACGACACCGGGACGAGACATTTAATAGTTTTTTTGTTGAGCGTCTACGGTGTCGTACCCCTCAGCTTCAGTAGTTTCCGCTGGGTACTCCTCTTCTGGGGCGTCGGTCACGAAGTGGACCCGTTGAGGCGTCCTTGAGTGATTTGGATCACTCCGGAGTCTATTGTTATATTGCCGTTTCCGGCATTCTTCTAATGTGTGCCCGACTGCCTTGCAATATCGGCACACCGGGGGTGAGCCGTTGTTGTTGTAGTTGAAGTTAGGCCTGGATGCGGAATTAGTTTGCATAGGAGCAGAGGGTCGTTGACCTTGGTCACGACGGGGATTTGGCCTTTGATTTGAGGTATTTGGTTTTGGACTAAAATTTTGTCTGTATATAGATTGTTGGATCTTTTCCTCTGAAATGGCGGCATTGATAGCCTCATTTAGTGTCCTTGGGGACTTGCACCTGACAATATTGGAGATTCGAGCTGTCAATCCCATTTGGAAATGGTGGAGAGCTAGCTCCTCCATCGCTGCTGTGCGACCTATCATCTCCCTACTTTTGTGCCCGTGCGAGATTGATATCTCTGTGAGCAACTGTGATAGACAAGACTCTATCCTGAGAGCGTACTGGCCAACTGATTCATTTGTCAGTTGTTTGCATTCCTGCAGGTCGGTGAGCAGGTGTGCATAGTGTTTACGTTCTGAGAATTGAGTTTTGAGAAACTCTTTCAATTGGATCCAGTTGGTGAATTCTTTAACGGAACAAGCTGTTTGGGCCTTGCCTTGAAGTTGACAAAGGATATATTTAAATAAAGTGTCTTTTTGTGATTCCGAAGCTAATTCATAAGCGTTATTGCAATTTACTAAAAATGAGTTCAAGGTCTCTCTACAACCGTCAAATGGTTTGATGAACTTTAATAACGTTGACAAATCCAACTCAAGTTTGGGAACCACTGGAACTTTTCGTTTGGAGGTCGACCTTGTAATAGGACCTGGGAGGGCAAAGGCCTCTTCCTCAGTGTCAGTAACGGTGACCTCGGGTTTTTCGAATTTGGGGCTTTGAGCTCTACTTTCAGACATTTTTCACACACAAATACAAACACAAAGAAATAAAAATGAAATATTATAAAATTAAAAGTTTGATAATTATAATCCTAGAATCACCTACTTGATAAGCAGAGTTATACAATATAGCATGGTCCTTGAAGCACGAGGAGGCGATTTTGAGGCGAAGTTGCAGCTGGTGCACGATGGATGCAGTGGGGTTGAACACGGCGGGTTTGAGTCAGGCTCGGGCGAAGGGCACAGTGGAGTCGAACACGAAGGGCGCGAAGATTGCGGCGGAGTCGGACACGTAGATTGCAAGCCAGGCTTGTAAAAGTGTGGTCTCAACGCAGACTGGTGAGTGACGATGGATCTTCAGGAGTCAGGGCCGGCTACAGCACAAGCAGTGCGCAGCAATGGGCGTGAATTATCCTGGGTTTTCCGTTTTCACTTCACTCACTTTACACAACACACACAACGGAGACGTAATCCGGGGATTTTCACGTTTTTTTAAATCCCTTAAGCTGCCACCAATGTTATAAGGGCTCCGCGATTACCCTTTTTAAAAAAGGATTATTTTAATAAAACTAAAAATAGAGTTTTAGACAACCGCCCGAGATGAGAATTGAAAGGAGACTGAAGCTGGTAGATGGAAGTGTGGAGCGACTAGGGTAAAGATAATGCTGACGGAGCAGAATAGAGGATAGGGTAAGCATGAGCGGGTACAGTTGGAGTTTATAACAGTGCGCTTACTACTCTCTTCTCCTTTCTTAAATCTCCTACCCCTCCTACCTATCTGTCTTCCAATCTAACTTTCCTTTGTGATATACACAATAGGAATCTGCGTTCTTCTAGCAATCTTTTACTTAAGTGTCCTCCTCATAGCTCTGACTTTGTTCACTCTTCCTTCGCTATCCAATCCATCCTCCTTTGGAACGCACTCCCGCTCGAAATCAGGACGTCCACAACACGGCTGGCTTTCAAGACGAGAGTTCGGCAATTATTGCTGGCTGAAGTAGCAGTTTCCCCACGGTAGATATTAGTGTATATATTATATATTTATCTGTATATATATTATTTATTTATATGTTATATTTATGTATTCATATGCGTATTTATTTAGTTAAATATTTCTTTAGTATATTTACATTTTCATTTATTTTATTAAGCACCTGCCTCAGTTATGATCTCCACCACCCTAAGGTCGACTAGGAAAAAATGCCTAAGGCATTAAAGTCCGCCTGTATACCTTGTGTACAAAGTTTTAATAAATAAATAAATAAATAAATAAATAAGAAGACAGTGCAGTGCAATGAAATACTCTGTAATCAATTCCTGGATTGTATTGCTTCTCCGTTCGGCGGGCGAAATGCTCGTCTTGTTATCTCGGATATTGATTGAAACTCTTTGGAACAGACATAATAATATGTCCCCTCATATAGACCTTAACTTGACTCTATGTCCAACATACATTAAATCAGTGAGACGATGCACCGTAAAAAATGGCCGATAAAATCTCTTTCAGCTATTGGTGTTGCTCTTTCAGCCAAAATTATTACAGTACTACGACTAAGTTACGCGCCTGGGTAATATTCGTTTTTTTACGAAATACTATGAATATGCAAAAAAATCCTTTCAAAACTATCAACATTATGTATTTTCGAATTAGACGGAGATACCGCGCATAACTTCAGTTCAATTCAGTAGCACTTTAGTACATTGTACAGTCGGCACTTCTTAGCGTTCAAGGTTCGGTTACCTTCCGCGCATTGTATCGACGTTTTTGAAACAACAACACATTAAATGTTAATTTATTGGCAGTTGATTCAATAAAATACATAATAATTGATTGTCGGGGCGTTTCGCGGTCCTGACAGAAGCTTGCGGTCACTTTGTGTTCTGCATTGTTCAACATTTTCACGTTTACAGATTGCGTAGTACGAAACAAAGGTGTTGAAGACGTTTTTAAATTATCTTTAATTTAGCAATATTACTCACAAGTGGTAGTGACACACTGTAGACATTTTTGTAAACAGCATGAATGGTATTGTTCGACCGATGATGTCGAATGTATTACTGTAACAGAAAACCGATGCGAAATGGCAGCTTGATGGTGCGTATCGTTAGTGAGATTTCCGGAGGCCCAAATCCCTTTTCCAATCCCCATTCGTTTTGAAGTCTGCAATGCATCAATAATTCTTGTGATATCGTGACTGCTTATGGGCGGTAGAGATCACTTACCATCGAGTGTCTTACTTGCTCGTGATCTGGATTCTGGGCTATGTTATGAAAAAAATAATAAAAAAACAATATCACCCAAAGGAATAGGCAGAGTTGCAAGTCCTACTGATTTCTAATAATTTATCATCTCATGTGATAAGAGCTCCATTTTAAGTCGTGTGTGTTTATTCGAATCGAAAAATTAAACACGAATTATGATTTCCCGATCTAGGATGTGAACCTAGGACCTTACGGTGTCTGAGCCTAAGTACGCTTACACTTAACAAACGAGCTACCGATGCGAAACTACCTGCAGCAAAATATCTATGAAAGGTGAAATTGGTAAACAGTCTCGTAGATTTAAAAATATCCCTGCCCGTTGCACGCAGGTACTGAGTTAATTAAATTCGGCATGGCATGCTCGCAGACGGCGCTTGTTGAATAAATATCTCGCTCCAAGGTCCGCGACTGCCTCACATCACTGTGCGGTATTATGATTCTGTTATGCCCAATCCAGAAAAACATACTTATTTACTCGTGATTGTCCCACTGCAGGACAAGGACTCCTATCACATATATGATTATAGTGTGTTTTACCATAACCGTGTGTTTTACTTAAAGCTTATTGGGTTTTTATTTTAGTAGATGGCAGGTCTCTTGTATGCGAGAGGCTGTCTGAGTATCACCGCTTTGTCTATTTCTGCAGTAGTGTAATCACTGTTGGGTTTCGATTTGAATGACATTGAATCTAATTGACTAGTCTTTCTGGTATGCTCATGCGAGGGCCCGCCACTGGCCGATTTGATTTGCTCGGTCCATCACATGGGCGAACTTCCTCGGGGGCTGGTGCCCTCTACTATGCCTTGTACATCTGGTCGTTTTATTTAGTCGTCACCATATCGTCTAGACACGTGCCCGAAAAATTGGAGGATGCAAGATTGAACCAAGGCATATAGACGTTGCTTGATGTCGAGTTCTTGGCGTATTGAGACATTTGTGTGTATCCTGTCCATGATATTTGTCTCCAGCACCACATAACTCCAGGCCGGCATAATTCGCGAGTCGAGGGACGCAATGTCTCTTTAACGGCTTTATTTGGACTGCACTGTACTTAACATCAGGTCCAGTCCCTTGGTCATGTCAGGATGAAAACAGTTGGTTAAAAACAGAGGTTGTCGTCAACGCGCTTCCTTCTTCGACCACGTGCCGTTTGCATCTGAAACTGACGGTTACTTTCGATTTGAAAAAGAAAAAAGTGTTTACATAACTAAGTTGTTGGTAGAATCTAATCAAACATTGGTAAATATTTATACATTCGTACATTTGTGGCAGCAGCAAATTAACAACTTTCGAACGGTGGAAATGTAAATGTAAAAATTTGGAACAACGCACCGCGTAGGTGTTGGACGTTGAAGTTCACGGGCGGTATGATAATACATGTCTGAATGTTTGACTGTGTATTATGATTGTTATTTTGTCTATTTCTGTCGCCAATCAGCCGTGTGTAAGCACTGATATGTGCGTTGAAGGACGCTAAATCCAATGCAATTACTGGGCGTTTTGAGAAACATATGTCTTAAAGTAAAGGAAGGCAGTCTTTTGTAATTCAGAGTTCTGTGATATCCACCGCTCATGTACGCCAACAATGCCAGAAGAATGGACGCGTTGCCGACCTCAAACGGAAAGGAAAATTAAGGGATTGGGAAGGGGAGGGGGGGGCGCATTTGGGTCTCCGGATATCACACCCTATATATATAACCCTACGAAATGCCGCATGAAGCCGCTACTTTACGTCAGTTTTCTGTGATACAGTAGTAACGACCTGGTCGAGTTGACCCATTCATGCCTTAGACAGACATGTCTACTGCATGGCTTTACCACACATAAGTTTGACGGAAATTGAAGCTAATGATATTACTGGGCGTTATGAGACGTTATCCTTTATGTCTCGGGTTGACCAACGCAGTATAGTGGAAGTTTTGCGATCGAAGCAATGAACCAAAACTAGATCCAATGTATTGTTTCTTTTCAACTAATCTTATGAATATAGTTGCTACCGCAGCTGTTTTATATGAGTTCAAAAAACTCATTGATATTCATTTCTGTTCAAAATGTTATTCTCTTTTTTGATAGTATTAATCGTTTGTACACAACATGACATGTGTACAACACGCAATGTGTAAATGTTTAACTGAAATACTTCTTACCCAATTATTAAAACAAACTCGTTTTAAAATAAATTGGTAATGAAGTTGATAACTTCAAGAATCGACTTCAGAACCTGAATCGCGATACGTTTGCTGTTAATCGTTGACATGTTTCTCATTTCCTATCGTATTCCATCGTTAGATCAGAACCAAATTTATATACGATCATCATCGGAGTCAACCTAATACATATTTCCTCGCTAAGCGTCTTTTATCGTCTGTATCACAGTGAATGCTCTAAAGAATTGTTGGACCATATCCCATTATCACCTTTCCATAACAGATCCACGCGTGCGTGCACAGCTTCGTAGTCTCCTCCATCTCGTCAAGAACAAAAAACTTCCCAAAGTCTTACTTCTGCCGGACCACTAAGCTGTGGAATAGTTTGTTCCCTCATTTGTGTAATATGAGGCCCTTTAAACGGAGTGTGAAAAATGCTGTATCGTAGGCCGGCATGATCCTGCCGACCTACGATACTTCGACGCTAGTCATGAATTGCGCTACACTTACCATCAGGTGTGGCGTAGTCACTTTGTCGAGCCAAGATAACAAAAAAATACAAAAAGTATCATCAAAATCGTTCACACTTCCCGAAATTATACGTGAAAATATAATACACTCCAGTTGAAAATCTTCTCCTCTTTAAAGTCGGTTAACAAAAGATATAAAGGAAATTCAATGTAAAGTTTCAATGTAATGGCCCATAAACAACATCCATAAAGTTCATCCATTTTCTAAAGTAATCCAGAGGATATAAAAGAAACTGTAAATCTTAATAATATACTTTCCTGTATAAATGTTGACCGACTTTTTTTAAACATATGCCGATACTAGAGCAAGTGGGTTACCTGATGGTAAAAATCCATGAACACCAACAAAACCAGAAAAATACCCGATGGTAAAAGATCACCGACAAAATCAGAAGAATTATAGATGCGTTGCCAACATTTAAAAAAATCTTTAAATTTATTTTCTTTTAATACAACAAATGCGTATTTCTTTGTAGATTTTATATAATTGTGTGAAATTTTGTTTAAGAAATTTATTCCTAATAAATTGTGACACTAAATTTACTTCAGCAGTACCTACTATTGTAAGAACTCACTGCCAAGTTCACTTTCGAGCTGACCATACTTTATTGTTCTTCAGACCATATAAATTGAATGAATCTATTACAATTTACAGTGAATAGACTGTTCAGGTTTGAATAGTAATAAGTGAATATTATTTTTTTATTAGTCTGCGAAATGAGTAGGCTGCTCGCATGATGGCAAGCGCTACGCCTGCCTGTAGGTGCATACTGGTGGTAGGATATTCATATCCGCCCGGATAGCGACCACCGTACACATGGTGTTAAAACCTGCTATAGTGACCCACACCTTGTGGGGATCGCGTTCCAGGATCAGCCAGCGCATATCCGGTTCCCCGGTTAATTTGGGACGGGTATATCCTTGTATCCCCTGTGCCTTCAACGATCATCCGCCTGTCCCGTCGCAGGCTCCTAGATTTGCTTATTCCATCTTCATAGTGTAAAGAAGCATTTATACAGGCCGACATGACTCTGGTGACCACCGATAATCTTACTATCTCTCTTGCATTGGTATTGGTATTGGTTGTGGGCTCCTTTCCCGCACTTAGCCTGTAAAAATTCAGGCCATTGTGCGTGATATCCATGCCGGCTATAGAACAAGCCAGCCTAACTCCGACTAGAAGCGCAAGATCTTCCTATCTCTCTTGCATACGTGCACCGTAATTACCATTGGAGTGTTGACGTCAAAGTTCATCCATATTGACATTGTTATCGTTTTATTACGCATTAAAATGCTTGCATTATCTGTTTACTTGTGAATGTTAATAATAGGCATTTATTAAGAAATACCTATAAGAAAATTGTTTTCATTCCGAAGAATATTTCTGTATGGTTCTTTACTGTCTAAGCAACAGTGTGTAAGCACTGTTGTGTTTCGGTTTGAAGGAAATTGAAACTAATGAAATTACTGGGCATTATGAGACTTAACATCTTATGTCTCGGGGTGACGAGCGCAGTTCAGTGCCATGCAGTGCTTTATATCTCAAAGTTCTGTGTGTTGTTGCTTCTGTTTATGGGCAGGCGTGGTGCTTACTATCGGGCGAGCGACTTGCTTTTCTCGTCATTCAATTAAATAAAAAAAAGTCACTTTGTCATCCCGGATTTAAAAAATATATATAGCAATGACATCGCGTGATGCGTTACCTACTGTTATTAATGTTATTAACATAACGCGTTAGTTTATTACGCTTCCTTGCGTAAACAAAATTATATAACAATGCGATGTAAATGATTGCAACTTGTTTATCTAGTTAATATATACTTGTGCATGCAGGGATAATTATTCAACTTGGCACAATCGTGTTGCAGTTGCGTTTGTGTTTATATACAGGTATTATGACAAATGCTATGATAAACTTAATCTGTTGGAAATTTGTATTGTATTGTTTTTTCATAGCATTGGATAGCAAAGAAGTAATTGTTATCAGATAGTACGTGATCACCGTCGTATGTACACCCACAATATCAGAAGGTTCATGGTTGCGTTGGGCTTCCGGATATCTCCCGTACAGCACAAAAATATTTGTAGACAGAATAAACCCACAAAATATTTTACATTTCTTTATATTTATTGATTTTCTTACGATTCATTGACGCCAAACACCATTTACGTGTAAAACTTCACGTGCTCTATAAATAAAAAGACAACTTTATTTATCCATCATTATTATAACTTCTGTATGTACATACAAATAAATAAAATGACTTACATAATATGTTTGCATTTTTGATTTAATATTAAGTTGCTCAATTGATTTATGTTTTTTTATTATTTTATTTCAGCGTAAAGAAATTGTTAAAAATGATGGTATATTGATTAAAATTATTTGAGGTTTTTTGTGAAAATTAAATAATGGCCTATTTACATTTGTAAACATTGGCCATTTTCATTTGGTGATAGAACTATGAACTAGTTTCGGTTGGCTTTTGGAATAAAGTTTTAATTATGTAAATCAAAGTACTGCATATTTATGTCATTTTGAGATACAAGAAATTGACCGAACAGGACATTCTGAGAGAGATACTAAGATGAAGAACATTGAAATATTTTTTTTATTGATGTTAAATAAAACCCGAAATTTCCGTTTATTTAAACTAGCTTAACATTTTTTTTTATCATCAATTACTATGTGAACAGTTTTTAAGAGCTTCAAGAGTTATAAACAAGACGTCAAATAAAAATTTATTAGATATCTGTGTTATAGTCGGTTCATATGGTTCGATTTTAATTGATCTACTAACGTGAATCAACAAAAACTGTATGGACAGGGAGCCCTCGTGTAGCTGATCCACTTGATTACTATTAAGCTAATTTTCCGTGAGTAGCTTCGTTTCGATGAGACGACCAACTATTCCCTATGCGAAAATTCTCTATTGTGGTAGCTAACAGAGGTAGCAAGGATAGAATATTTCGATTTGATGATACTCAAAATATTATTATTTTATTTGTAGGACAATATGACAGTTAAATTATATAAATATTAGGTCTTTACATATGAAATTGGCGTTTTTCGTACTGGCCACTTTAATCACAAATTTCTCCTCTTTGGTAAGGAATTCCAAATTCAAATTTGTACAGCTATAGACTCATGTATTTGTGCTTCGATGATCGTCATTCATTTGTTTTTTTTCTTCTATTTTTTTCTGTTTGCGTCACTCATTTTACAAAATGGAAAACTTAAAATATCGCATTATTTACGAGTACGAGTTCCGCCGTGGCTCTAGTGCTGCGGAAACAACTCGAAGGGTGAATGATATGGCGGTCGTGTTGCAAAAGAAAACACAGTTCGTTTTTGGTTCCAACGTTTTCGTTCTGGAAATTTCGACCTGCAGAACAAGCCCCGTGGACGGCCTGAGACTCAAGTTGATAATGAAGAGTTGAAGGCTATTGTGGAAGCGGATCCATCGCAAACCACGTCCGAGTTAGCTGCAGGCTGCGATGTTAGTGATAAAACTGTTTTAATTCACTTGAAGCAAATTGGGAAGATTGAAAAGCTTGAAAGGTGGGTACCTCACGAATTGACTGAAGCAAACCGGCAAACGCGCGTTGACTGCTGCGTTACATTACTAAACCGGCACAATAATGAAGGTATTTTAAACCGAATCATTACCTGTGATGAAAAATGGGTTCTTTACGATAATCGGAAGCGCTCAGCGCAATGGTTGGATCCTGGCCAGCCAGCCAAATCCTGCCCCAAGCGAAAATTAACCCCAAAAAAGTTACTTGTAAGCGTTTGGTGGACTAGTGCCGGTATTGTTCATTACAGTTTTCTCAAATCTGGCCAGACTATTACGGCTGATGTCTATTGTCAGCAATTGCAAACCATGATGGAAAAGCTAGCGGCTAAACAACCTAGGCTGGTCAATCGCTCCACGCCATTGCTGCTTCACGACAACGCTAGACCACACACTGCGCAACAGACGGCTACTAAATTAGAAGAGCTTCAATTGGAAAGTCTAAGACATCCTCCGTACTCCCCGGACCTTGCTCCAACAGATTACCATTTTTTTCGAAATTTGGATAACTTCTTGCAAGGGAAAAAATTCAACTCCGATGGGGCAGTCCAAATCGCCTTCAAAGATTTTATTGATTCCCGTCCGACTGGTTTTTTTAGTAAAGGGATCAATGAACTACCTATGAGATGGCAAAAGTGCATAGAAAATAATGGTTCATACTTTGATTAATTAAATATATTATATTAAAAAATATTCGACTTTTTGTTCCTCCCATACAAAACGCCAATTTCATATGTAAGGACCTAATATTAACTAAGTAAAAACAAAAAAATCTGCTGGTTAGTAATCATACCTATTGGAAGGAGGGGCTTCCAATAGGTATCGATAACGAGGTCATAAGAATGATTACTAACCAGCTGATTTTTTTGTATTTACTTAGTTAATATTTATATAATTTAACTGTCATATTGTCCTACAAATAAAATAATATTTTTTTGAGTATCATCAAATCGAAATATTCTATCCTTGCTACCTCTGTTAGCTACCACAATAGAGAATTTTCGCATAGGGAATAGTCTTCTTGCTTCGTCTCATCGAAACGAAGCTACTCACGGAAAATGAGCTTGATAGTAGTCAAGTGGATCAGCTACCCGAGGGCTCCCTGTCCAGTATGGTTTTCGTTGGTCGATTCGATGGAAAGTCTGTTCAGACGGTTCGAATCGCATACTGTTCAGTTATATTCGAACCATTTGAACGCGCTATTACAAGATTTGTCTGTCATCACTGAAATACTTATGTTTGTTGGTAATAAATATTGAGTAATTTGAAGTATTTGATGAAAGTTTTATTGGAACGAAGTTCCTTACGGCAGGCTTGGAGGGGATAGGGATTTCGCTGCGTGACCGAACTGAAAAAAATGTGATAGTAAAACCGTAAGAAATATGCGTGGAAAAAATGCGTGTAAAAAATGCGTGGAATAAAACCGTTAAATGAGACTTTTTTTTAAACTTAATTTGATATCTAGCACACAAAGTTAAAGTCGAAATTCCGTTAATAAAACAGATAGATAACTTATGACATTTGGAAATGTAGACGCGGTTTGAAATTTGAATTTGAATTTTTGATTATAGAACACGGCCGTCCACCGTTTAGTAGCCAGTCTAAGTCTAAATTAATAAGTTTTTATTTATAATTACATAAGTTGATAAAAAATGCTATACAATAGCTTTACCGCGGCAGTCTCCGAGTGCTACACGTCTTTTTTTTATTTCTATTTTTCTATTCTATTTCTATGTAATTTTATGTTGTCAAACAAAAATAAAGAGACATATTTTGTTATTTTAGTTGATAATTTGTATTTTTTACAATTTGTGTCGATTCTACATTAGCCGAAGGAACTTCGTTCCTACCTGGTGTCCCACGACACACACCAATTTTTTAGCTTAAAAATAAACTCCCGAACTGCATTTGTGCGTATATGGATGTTGGTAATCGCAAATTTAAAAAGAATAAAACACAATACTATACATATCAGGACATTTATGCTGCAATAAACCAAATAAGCCTTGGTTTATGTTTCTTATATTGCAAAAAAGGATAGCTCGTTTTGCACAGAATATATTTGATGTTATACCATAAAGGCAAAGGAAAGTTCATCGCTCTATCTACATAAGTTGCCGACTCGCAAACATCGGACACGTTCATAAAGCAATATTGTATTATCATAGTATGCAACTAGTTTAAACATTCTTTGAAAATCTTATAGTCAGTAAAATATTTCACATTAGAGAACTATTTTCGGTGCGTTTTTAGCTACAAATTATATCGTCAGTAAGTTGGAAACTTCGTGACAAAATTTATAAAATTCATTCCAATTGAGCAGTGCAGTGCTTGCGATTTTTGGATATATATTTTTTTAGATATATAACAGACAATATGGTTATCGGGCTTAGACTGAAATATTGCCGAATCTATTCAGATTTTCGCAGTGTATATTGAGATTTGTAGAATTCCATCACCGTATCCCCTATCTGCCGTAAGAGGCGACTAATAGTCGGGGTATCAGGGCTCGCGGGCGCGCAGTCCCCCAGTTTACACTTGCCATCAACTGAACCACTTGCTCGTTTGTCAGCATCTGTTGTAACAAGAGTCAAAATCAAATGACGACGCGAGTCTTTAAATTAAAAGATCCCCCAAATTGTGATTGACATGTTTGCAAATCAACTCAGGCACCTCAATTTGGCGCTCGACGAACATGACTCAGTGTTACGTGTGTGAATAAATTATAATCGTTTTATTTGGTCGTCTCGCGGTCGGTTCTAGAAACGATAGCGATACGCTATCGGATTATAAATACTGTTATCTATTTATGGCACAACTAGCTATTTCGCACACGCATAGCATGTCACGTCACTGTTATACCTTTACTGTGTCACTGTTCTGCTTAGAGGTGAACAGCTATCCGCATCGCACGAGCCACAGCGTCCGACTCGGAAAGGCGCGAAGTATAATTCGATTATTTGTTTATTAATTTATTAATTGGATGCAGCTATGCAATTACATTTCTACCCATATCAAGTTAAAATTTAGATATCGATTTAAATTTGCGTAATTTATTAGATTTAAGTAGGTTAATTTCTGTAATTGTCTGCAAGTCATAAATGAAATAATTATGCAAAATAGAACTTTAATTTATTGATTTAAGTTAATTTTTTTTTTTTTTTTTTTTTTTTTTAATGACGTATTAAATTATAATACATCATTTTTATAACAATCTAGCCTTATGACTAATAAGTTATTTAAATTTAACCTAAACTTCTAAAGAGACTATGGCTAAGAATATGTCCAATAACACTTTTCTTATTGTCTCTATTAAGGGGAAGACACAATGTTCGCGTGTTCTTATTCACTAGCACTCACTGCACTATGTTGCACTAAATGGTCATTACACTAACTCGAAAGGTTTTGTCCTTTTCAGTCTTCTCACTAAGTCCGTGTTGTCGAGGAGCTGGATTGCCTCGACGTTCACATGATGATGAAGTCTATGTTCATGAGCTTCGGCGTACTTTTTTACTATGTTTCTAACGAAGTCCACTTTAAGGTCCCGATGAAGATCTTCGTTTCTTACGTACCATGGGGCGTTTACTATACCCCTCAGTACTTTGTTCTGGAATCTCTGTATTATTTGCATATTGCTTGGTTTGGTACATCCCCACAACTGAATACCATAAGTCCATACTGGCATTAGGACTTGTTTGTACAAAAGCACTTTGTTGTGTATTGACAACGAGGAGTATTTGCCAAGTAACCAATACATCTTCCTGTAGCGAATTTCCAGCTCGTCTCGTTTCTTTTTGACGTGTGCCTTCCAGCGAAGCTTTGCGTCCAGAGTCATGCCTAGGTATTTGGCTGTATTTTCATATGGTATGGTTTTACCGTTTATGAACACAGGCTCGTACTTTGGCCTTTTGTTTGTGAAATAAATACACAGTTGATCCGCTACCTGGAGGATCACTCGCTGATCAGTGACCGACAATACGGCTTTCGGTCGAAACGATCAACGGGTGATCTTTTAGCGTACATGCTACATCGCTGGGGTGAGGCGGTTGATAAGCATGGCGAGGCTCTAGCCGTAAGTCTCGACATTGCTAAGGCATTTGATAGGGTCTGGCACCGTGGTCTTCTCTCCAAGCTTCCGGCATATGGGCTCCCCGACAACCTGTGCACGTGGATCTCCGGCTTTCTGCATGAGCGCAGAATGCGTGTCCTTGTCGAAGGACATGCTTCACGGCTCATGACAGTTAATGCCGGAGTCCCACAAGGCTCTGTGCTTTCGCCCACCTTGTTTATTCTGCATATCAATGATATGTTACCACTCGGTAACATTCATTGCTATGCAGATGACAGCACAGTGCATGGGCGTTACTGCAGTAAGCCTCCAGGTAGCCGGGAAGTCACTGAGAGGGAGCGAGAGAATCTCGTCATTGAGCTTAACCGGACCTTGGATCTCATTTCGGAATGGGGTGCAAGGAATCTGGTTGAGTTCAATGCCAAGAAAACACAGGTGTGCGCGTTCACGTGCAAGAAATCCCCGTTCTCTCCCCTCCCCAATCTTCGGGGTATCCCGCTCGCAATGCGGAATAGCCTTAATATCCTGGGTATGGATATTTGCTACAATCTGAATCCAAGGAACCACATCGAGGGCGTAATATCCGCCACTTCACGCAGGGTCGGAATCCTGAACAGGGTGCGTCGGTTTTTTACTCCCGGTCAGCTTTACCGCTTATACAAAGCGCAAGCGCGGCCGGGTGTGGAGTACTGTTCGCACCTTTGGGACGGTTCCGCCCAATACTTACTCGATGCCTTGGACGGATTGCAGCGTCGGGCTGTCCGCGTTGTGAATGATGCAGGCGTTACAAGACGCTTAGAACCGCTACAATTGCGGAGGGACATTGCCTCACTGAGCGTCTTGTACCGTCTGTATCACGGTGAATGCTCCGAAGAATTGTTTGACCTTATCCCATCCTCGCCTTTCCTTAACAGAACCACGCGTGCTGGCTTGCGGAGCCACAGCTTCGTGGTCTCCTCCATCTCGGCTCGAACTAAAAAGTTCGCAAATTCGTACTTCTGCCGGACCATTAAGCTGTGGAATAGTTTGCCGGCACACGTGTTCCCTCCTTCCTATAATATTGGGTCCTTTAAACGGAGTGTGAAGAAGCAGTTAGGCAGGCCGGCATGATTGTGCCGACCAACGATAGACACACTGTTTGTCTTTGGTCGACACTATTCCTGGATTGCGTTACACTTACCATCAGGTGTGGCGTAGTCATTTTGCCGAGCCAGGATAAAAAAAAAAAAAAAAAAAAAGAAATCAACATGCACAGATTTCGATTCATTTATTTTCAGCCGCCATTTTTCAGTCCAGTTGGAGATGACGTTAACAGCTGATTGAACTTTCTCCACTGCTTCTTTGTGAGTCGAACCCGTAGCTATAATTGCTGTATCGTCTGCGAAAGTTGCAATGGCGTTGTTTTCCATTTTAGGAATATCACAGGTGTATAATAAGTACAGGACCGGACCTAGTACACTACCCTGTGGTACTCCAGCTTCTATAGGCTTAATTTCAGAATAAGAATATTCATGTTTTATACGAAACATTCTCTCAGAAATATAAGATTCCAAAATGTCTGAAAATTGCTTAGGCAGCATTTTTCTTAGTTTGTAAATGAGGCCTTGGTGCCATACCTTGTCAAATGCTTGTGCCACGTCCAGGAATACCGTCGAACAAACTTTTTTCTCTTCTAGACCTCTTTCGATTAAATTAATAATCCGGTGGACTTGGTCTATAGTTGAATGTTTTTCCCTAAACCCAAATTGGTGGTCGGGGATTAATTTGCGCTCTTCTATGACAAGTTTAAGCCTTTTCAAAAATATTTTTTCATATAATTTGGCCATTATTGGCAACAAGGAGATTGGCCTGTAGGATTTCAGTTCATGAGGAGGTTTACCAGGCTTGAGTATCATAATTACTTCAGCAAATTTCCAGACGTCAGGGACATATTTGAGTTTGAACGAGGCGTTTATCAAAGTAGTCAGTTTAACTACTGCTTTGCGCGGCAGGTTGTTCAGAATTTCTCCTGTAATCAGGTCATAACCAGGAGATTTCTTTTGGTGATTTCTTTTTATTTCACGTATTACTTCTCTAGGAGTAACGAATTTTATTGCCTGGTCGTCTTGCAATATATTGTCTAGATTGATTTCCAATGCGGTACCTTGATTTGGTTTGAATATATGCTCCAGATGGTTTGCAAAAATATTTGCCTTTTGTTCGTTGTTTATGGCCCAGCTTCCATTCGGTGTTTTAATGGGAGGGACCTGCATAATTGGTTTTTTAATGTTTCTGGTAGCTTTCCAGAGCGAATAATCTGACGTGCGGTCGCTAGTTAGTCCACGAAGGTAAGCATCCATGGATTCTTCTTTGAAGATTTTAATTTCTCTTGTGAGCCTTTTAGCGAGTGTGTTAAAAATTTGTTTGTCTTGTGGATACCTGTTTGTTTGCCATTTTTTTCTCTGTTTCCTTTTTTCAGCTATAAGGTCCCTGATTTCTATGGGGTAAGAGTTGCCTCTGGCTCTAGTCTTCACCACCGGTGTATTTCGCCAAGCACATTGTTGAATGTTCACTATAAACTGTCTCAAGTCATGTTCGAGTTGCTCCGGATTTTTAAGAGGAACTTTTAGATTAATTACAGAATCTAAATCAATCTTGAAGCTTTCCCAGTCAGTGTATTTATTTGCCAATGTGAGATGGTTTTCAGTTTTAATTATTCGGCTGGATAGTTAAAATGATCGGCGAATGGTCTGAACTCATGTCATAGCCCTCTTCAATATGTAGAGTATCAAGGGAGAGATTTTTCACGATGAAGAAATCGATTAAGTCTGGAATCTTTTGGGTATCCGTAGGCCAGTAAGTAGGTTTGCCTGTAGATATGACATCACATTTGACTTCTCTAGCAGCTGATAATAATTCTCTACCTTTGGTTGTCGTAAGTCTAGAACCCCAAAAGGTATTTTTCGCATTAAAGTCGCCACCGAGTATAAACCTCGAGCCAAGTTGCTCAAACACATGTATATAACGTTCAGCCTTTAACGAATACCTAGGCGGTGAGTATATGGCTGATATAGTTACAGGATAGTGTTTTGTTTGTATACAGACCGCCACAGCTTGTATATCTTGATCCTGTATCTTTAATTGTTCGTAGTGGCAGATGTTGTCTTTTATTATGAGAGTACTGCCGCCCCTAGGGGTATTATAAGGATGTAAGGCGTTGTAAACTTTGTATCCTTTTATTTTGATAATTGTTTCTTTGGTGCAGTGTGATTCTGATATGAGGCAAACATCGTAGTTTTCTGTAGTTAGGACAACTTCAATTTCATGTAAGTGTTGAAGTAGTCCATTGGCGTTCCATGCTATGATTTTAAGCATCATTGTTGAGGATTAGGTAAAATAGCAGTTTTGGTGCTATGCTCCAGTTTTTTTTCAGACGATTGTCGAATGAAGTGATGTAATTAAAAATTTTGTTGATTTTGTCTTCAATATTATGTTCTTCCGGAAGGATGGTGCTCAGAACAGAAACTGACAGTAAATCCATCAAAAACTGAACTCGTAATGTTCACAAAGAAGCGAACAATAGAAAATCTTCGCCTACCTAAACTCCAAGGTACCACACTTTCTCTCACCAAAGAGGTAAAATATCTAGGTATCATCTTGGACGACAAACTGTTATGGAATAAACATCTGGACCACAAACTAGAGAAGGCCTGTATCACATTCTGGCAGTGCAAGAGACTCCTTGGCAAAACCTGGGGTGTACACCCCAAAATTGTCAGGTGGCTATACACTGCGGTGATACGGCCAATCCTCACCTACGGAGCTGTCGTCTGGTGGCCCAGAACCAAATTAACCACAGCAAGAACCAAACTGCAGCATTTCCAGAGACTAGCCTGCACAGCTATAACGGGCTGCATGAAAACCACACCCACAGCAGCTTTGGAGGTCCTGCTGGGACTACCGCCCTTGGATCTTTTTATCCAACAAGAGGCGGCCTCAGCAGCAATAAGACTAAAGACGCTAAAGCTCTGGGGTACAGCTAATAGTACCCATGCCAAAATCTTGGAAGAAGCCATCAACTACCAACCGTTGATGGCTGCTCCCAACGACAGGGTACCCAAACAACACATCTTCAGCAAAAGCTACACTGTCCAGCTGACCGAAGAACAACATGACTGGTCAGACACACACGAACTGCGCATATACACCGATGGCTCAAAGACAAGGACAGGATCGGGAGCAGGAGTGTTTTCACCAGAATTGAACATCAAGATATCAATGGCCTTGGGCGAATACAGTTCCATCTACCAATGTGAATGTGTCGCCATTACACAAGCTGCCAAAGCAGTGGAAAAACGGGGCCTTACAGGCTATAAAATACGAATTGTATCCGATAGCGCTGCGGTATTACGAGCCCTAGACAGCAAAATTATCCAGTCAGGGCTTATACTAGAGTGCCACCAGGCACTGGAGGGTATAGGGAAAATAAACTCAGTTACCCTGCAGTGGATAAAAGGGCACAGTGGCTCTCTAGGAAACGACGCAGCTGATGAGCTGGCTAAAAGAGGGTCAGACCAGGCATTGATGGGTCCTAATCCAATACTGCCACTGCCCTTTAACCAGCTACAGAACACAAAAACAGCACGCAGAACAATGGGCGAATATTAGTTCATGCAGACAATCCCGGGAAACCGTGCCACACCCGGATTTTCGTCTGACTAAACGCCTCCTATCTTTGGACAGGGCATCCCTACGCATAGTCGTAGGTACCATCACTGGACATTGCCCGCTAAACAAACATTTATATGTTCTAGGTATGACTGACAGCCCCCTATGTAGGGGATGTCTGTTGGTCGATGAAACAGCTGCCCATGTCATCCTGGAGTGTGAAGGTGTAGCTGCACAACGGGCAGAAATCCTCGACTCACCGGGGTCACTCCGAGAAGCCTGTGGAGAAACCAGGAAGATCCTGCGCTTCTGGTCGGAGTTAGGCTGGCTTGTACTATAGCCGGCACGGATATCACGCACAATGGCCTGAATTTTTACAGGCTAAGTGCGGGAAAAGGAGCCCACAACCAATACCAATACCAATATGTTCTTCCGGTTTCTGTTGTGGTTTTGGTTGTGTCTGAGCCTGATACTGTGATTGTGCCTGCTGAAACTGTATTTGCGACGGTCCAGCTTTAACTATTTGTGAATATGACACTCCTTTTTTGACACTTTAAGAGTTAACTGTTTTATTGGCTCTATTTGTAGCTGGAGTTCGAGCAGCATTCGTGCTATTCTTCATCGCCTTGCTTTTTATAGTTTGGAGTTCTTTGGCTACTAAGCACCCTCGGTAATTGGCAGGGTGAGGTTCACCACAATGAACACATTTTGGCTTTGCGTCCGCCGGTTTCGGGCAGTCACGGGTATGATGCTTACCCGTACATTTGACGCATCTAGGCTCCTTACTACAGTATTTTTGAGTATGACCATACGCTTGACATTTTTTACACTGTGGAATCAATTTAGAAGTTTTAATTGGCTGAATTTCCACTTTGCAGCCGAGAATACAGTTGATATTATAAATATTGTTTATGTCTTCTTCTTTTTGAAACGATAACATAAACATATTGAGAGGTTCTTTAGTCCTCCAGCTAAGTTTATTTACCGCTTCTATAATTTTAAATCCTTTAGATTTAAGGTCTTCAATAATTCTTCCAGGTACATACGTGTGGTGAAGATTTTTTGCCATCACTCTAATAGGTCTGTCCTGTTTGTTCTCATACGAGTGCCAGTGATTGTTATTATCTACTAAGAGCTTTGTAGTAGCCTTGTATGAGTGCTCATCTTTGGTATTTATTTTAGCCGTGTCGCCTTTCATCATCTTAATAGTAAATGATTCACTAGGTATACTTGTATTGAGAAAGTCGTAAAGTTTCTGGTAGTTTTTAATACCTTCTACAACAATAGGAGGCGGTAGAGGTGCCTTCTTTTCCTTTGGCTTCTCCGGGACATTTTTGTTAGGCTCGGCGTATTGTGACGGGGAAGGTGTTGAGTTCCGCTTTCTTTTCTTCCTACTCTCTTGACGTATCCATTCGGTTTCTCTCGCGAGTTCCTCTTCGTCTGTTTCATATTGCACTTCAGGGATACCTTCTTTACTGGCTCCTGGTTTCTCAGAGGCTTGATTTTTGTCTTCTTTAGCTTTATTTAATTGTTGCTGAAGATTCTTGACTTTTATTTGAAGCTCATTTACTAAGCATTCCAATTTTTCCCGTAGATCTTTTTCTTCGCTGTACAACTGATACAACACTTGTTCCGTTTCGGTTTTAATACTGATAGTGGTTTTCTCTTTTGCCATATTTAGTTAATAAATATAGCTTGGCCTTAACAGTTGTTAGTTGTTTTGTCGATGTTTTGCATGCGTTGCAGAAATGATTTCTGGGTCATCGCGGCGACCGCGGTGCGCAGCTCGTCGCGACGGCGTGATTTCTGCGTCAGCACTTTACCCGAGTACAAGCTTGAGCAACTGTACGACGCGGCCGTTCTCTATAGCTGTGAACAACTAACTGGTTTTATTTAAGTTAATGAATTTAACAAAAATGAATATCTCAATTACCCACATTGAAATGTTATTGCATATTTTCATACATTTGCCGCTCGCTGTGGGATCGATACCTTTATATGTGTAGGAAGTTAAATCAAGTTGAATGTCATTGATATAGTTTGATTGCATTGTAGGTCATGTGGCAGTGGCGCATTTGTGCATTGTATTGTTCAAATGTAATTCTATAATCCAACGTGAAGACATCCGTCGTGATTTTGTTACATGCGAGGGATCCAATGTCTCTAGACGGTCACATGTTTGGACTGAACTGTACTTGACATCAAGTCTAGTGTAGTCACTTTGCCGTGCCAGATAAAAAAAAAAAAAAAGTCTATTATATGGTCAGCTAATATTTATTTTAAAGCTGGCTGGTTTACGATCAAAATATGTACATATTAAGACGTAGTATAGAGTACTGTCCACGGCGCAGCTGCCAGTACCCGGTCATGAAACGAGACACCGTAGGTTTGATCCGAGACAAATGTTTGAGTTATCCACAAATATTTTGTTTCGGTTAGGCTGTCTTTCGAAGATCCTGACAATCAAGCTCATTTTCCGTGAGTAGCTTCGTTTCGATGAGACGACCAACAATTCCCTATGCGAAAATTCTCTATTGTGGTAGCTAACAGAGGTAGCAAGGATAGAATATTTCGATTTGATGATACTCAAAAAATTATTATTTTATTTGTAGTAATCATTCTTATGACCTCGTTATCGATACCTATTGGAAGCCCCTCCTTCCAATAGGTATGATTACTAACCGGCTGATTTTTTTGTTTTTATTTAGTTAATATTTATATAATTTAACTGTCATATATATTGTCCTACAAATAAAATAATGATTTTTTGAGTATCATCAAATCGAAATATTCTATCCTTGCTACCTCTGTTAGCTACCACAATAGAGACTTTTCGCATAGGGAATTGTTGGTCGTCTCATCGAAACGAAGCTACTCACGGAAAATGAGCTTGATAGTAATCAAGTGGATCAGCTAGCCGAGGGACCCCTGACCATAATTTAAACGGATTTTATCGTGGTTTTTTTATTAATTTTTGATCCCGACGTTTCGAAAGTTTTTCAGCCTACGTGGTCACGGGGTGAACTCACCCCTTTCAAAACGAAAGTTTTCGAGCTTTCTGTTTAAATTAGTTTTATTTCAATGTATAATATTCGCGTAAATATAAGAAACCATTACAATACTAGTATCTAAGTGTGGGGTCAGAACAATGTGTATTTATTTAATTTCCCTTCTTTTTCAGTCTGGAAAATACGGAGAAGGGTTCATAGGATCGTCGCGGGGCGTCGCCGTCCACGTCCGCGCGAAGGGTCCCGGCGGGGAGAGCGATCACACGGGCTGCACCTGGCCCCTGGTGTCTGTCTCCGACCCGAACAACCCACTGCCGGAGGAGCCGTGGATCGCTGTCATTAGACGAGGCAGCTGTAACTTTGAAATTAAGGCATGTATACATTAATATACTAAATGTGATCCATAATAATATATTTGATAGTGTATTCTAATGGAATACATAGGGATTTAGAAATGTGGGTCACTGGCAATGGTCACTCACCGATTTAACTCGACTGCTTGAAGACCGCCATATGGATGTTGTAGTCGCTTTCTGCTGATGATGTGGCTTGTTGGTAGATGGTAATCGGCTACCGAAGCCGGGGCCGGCCCTCGGGTTTTGTTGAAACCGTGTGTTTTTTTACACACGTCCGCGTCGCGTCGTTGCGAGAAACGTAAGAGGAAGATACGCGGTCGGCGGCGTCCGAACAAGGAAGGAGCGGCTAGCTGTCCTCGTGACTCAAGCGAAGTTAGTTCGAATTAACGGTGTCCGCGCGTTGAACCTCGCGCGAGACCTCCACCAATCACGCACAAATTATCCCTCTTGGTGATACCATTACGAAACAGATAGTCTCTATAGCGCATCGGGCAAGTAGCCGGCTGTGAAACGAGAGGTCGCGGGATTAATTCCCGCACCGCAAATGTTTTGATCACGGGAGATATTTTTTTCGGGTCTATCGGGTCGGGTATGGGGTCGTAAGACTGTTGTAGTTTCTGATACCTAAGAAGTAATTTATACCTAGCATGGTCAGGACAATGTGTGTATTTATTTATTTATATTTCAGTTAAGTAGCGGCATTGTTCGATGTCAGTTGGGATTACTTATCTAACACTTATGTAACACTGTAGTATACATTATAATTCCGCTACAATTGAGGTTCTTACATCTATGAAGTACGGCTATCGCCCTGAATTTAATGAGCGTGCATACATCGTATGGTAACACTACTGTAGTATAATACAGATATCTCTCCTAGAGACACGGATATTGAAGTCCAATTGGACCTACTTACGCAAACAGGAACCAAGCCACAGCAAGGTTCAAATGGAGATACTGATTTTGTTTTACAAATTTCAATAATTATACTAATTTTATCTCGTCGTTTTTTCGAAAATCGGTCATGAAATATATTCCATGTACGATTTCGTTAAAAAAAACCGTATTAAAATCAATTTAAATTAATGAATTTAGCAAAACAAAATCAGTATTTCCATTTGAACTTGCTGTGGTTTGGTTCCTGTTTACGTAACTCCAAACTCTTGGTCCAATTATTATTTGGTTTGACAAGTAATCATTCAAATCTAATCTGATTGATGTTGTCAATGGTTGACCATGAATCAGATATGTATAAATGAATTGTTGTTCCTGGACTAGTTTGTAAGACTTTACTCTGTTTCGCTGAAGGTTTTAAATGTTCCGATGCTAGTGATCTGGGCATATATCGTGTTTTTAAGTAACAAGCAGCAAAGGTGCAGGTGGGTCACCTGTTGCTAAGTAATCATCGCCTTATTGAAATAAAACTAATTTAAACGGATTTTATCGTGGTTTTTTATTCACCCCGTGACCACGAAGGCTGAAAAGCTTTCGAAACGTCGGGACCATAATTAAAATAAAAAACCGCGATAAAATCCGTTTAAATTAGTTTTATTTCAATGAGTATCATTCGCGTAAACGTAAGAAATCATAATCATCGCCTATCAACACCCACAATACCAAAGAAGTCGCCGATGCCTTGGAAAGAGTAGCTTCTTTTGTAGAAGGTTCCTAAGTTATGTCAGTCTAGAAATACCGCAAGCTAAACCTGATTCCACAAGAAAACGTGTCCTAGTTGCCAAAAGATTTTTTTATAGAACCGAATATTGATATGGCTCGACCACTACGCGCTAATTCTTCTGGTATTGTAGGCGAACAGGGGCAGTGAAGATCACTTATCAATAGGTGACCCATCAGCTCGTTTGCCGGCCTATGCTTTAAAAAATCTCAGATATCTTTCTACCGTTCGAGTATACATGTTGTCGAATTTGTGTTATGTTAATCAAATACGCGACATAAATGTTTTAAACAGTCAAAAACCAGAGGCACTGACCTGCAGCAGAGTTCAAATAATCGACCCAAAAACACGCTATCATTAGTTTTTATTTCGATCATAAATATTCTTTGAAATAATACACCGATGTGTTTTTACTACCGTAATGATTTACAGCTTTTGTTTATTCAAATTCAACACTTATTGAATCCATAAAATGTTACAATAAATGTGTTTAGATTCCGTCAGAACTCTACCGCCAGTTGGCAAGAATGTTTCACTAGAGAACAACGAGTAGAAACTCTAACGTTGCTCTTTTCAATACTAGTTTACATTGAAGCCAGTGAAATGAGTGGGCATTATGAGACTTAACATATTGTCTCGAGGTGACGAGCGCAGTGCAGACCATGCAGTCCTTTGTAATTCAAAGTTCTGTGCGGTGTTGCTTCTGTTTATTGGCAGGCGTGGCGCTTACCATCAGGCAGCGCCTTGCTCGTCTCGTCATTCAATCAAATAAAAAATGGACCTAGTTACGCAAAAAGTAACCAACCCAAAGCAATGATGGAGAAGAATGGAGACGCTGATTTTGTTTTGCTAAATTCATTAATTTCAATTGATTATAATGCCGTATTTTTTCGCAAAATTGTACATGGAGTATATTTCATGCCCGAATTTCCAAAAAAGCTACGAAATAAAATTATTTTAAATTATTTAATTTAGCAAAACAAAATCAGTATCTCCATTTGAACTTGATGTCGGTTGGTTCTTTATGCGTAACTACGTCCAATTATTATAGAAAGTATAATGGAACATTTCATTGGAATTAGAGCTAAGCAATCATATAAGTGATATCTACGTATTGGATTAGCTAGCGTTGTAAAATGATTTAAGCCAAATACAATGGACCTCAATTATGACGTGTTTATCAAACAATAACTCATAAAAATATCTCTTGGCACAGTTTTCGGTCTAAATCGTGTACACGGAGTAATAAATCCTATTATGGCAAATGAAAAGTGCGATAACAGTCTTTGTATATAAACTCGTAAAACTCGGTCTCTCGACCTACATTGTAACGACATTTGCGTAAAAGAAAACGATTAAAAACTAACATTGTATGAGAAAATATGATGCACGAACACACCATTTGGATATTAATCTAGATCTTTGCACGACTTCCACATCACATCCGTTACGATGCCACATTTTTTTTTATTTGATCGAATGACGAGACGAGCAAAGTGCTCGCCTGACCATTCGCCTGCCCATAAACAGAAGCAACACCACACAGAACTTTGAATTACAAAGCACTGCATGGCACTGAACTGCGCTCTTCAACCTGAGACATAAGTTGTTAAGTCTCAATGCCCAGTAATTTCGCTGGCTTCAATTTCCTTCAAACCGAAACAAAACAGTGCTTACACACTGTTGCTTCGCGGCAGAAATAGACAAAGCGATGGCACCAACCCAGACGGCCTCTCGCATACGAGGGACCTACCTTGTAAAAGGTAAATACTTAAGAGCTAGTCATGATGACTAATAAATACATTAAAAATGGTGATATTACACACTTAGTGTGAAATTTTCTTTGTATTATACTCATACCGAGTATTCAAAACTTTCATTGGAAATGACCAATAAGGTAACACTTGGCCTAGTTTGAAATGAGAATTTTTATAATTTGTCATTAATTGGATGACTTGGGAATCCCTAATTGTTCTATGTTTTCATGGAATTTGTTTGGGTAAATATTTAGTTATAAATTTATAATACGTCACGTAGAGATGGCAGTTGGTAACAATTTGAAAGTTTTTATAAATTGTGCATATTATAAACACATGCGAAACCGATCTACAACGTCCACTTGTGACATTTTAACGCACCGAGAGGCGTGACTGTGACAAACACGCGTGACCAACTCAAGTGTGGACGGTTGTCAAGTGTTACGACCTTCGGAGCGATCTGACACCCCGTGACATTTCGCCGTGACATGCCATTTAAGGTTTTGTTATTTTTTGAAGTGAAACTTCTTTAAGCATCGTTGTGATTTGAAACTCGATGAAACGACAACTGCGTACAACGAAGCCTTCGGAAAATGTGTCATAAGCAACGTGGTGTATTGGTTTATTTCTTTTGCATTTGCGTATTAAAATTCGTTGGTTAATTAATTTATTTTAATCATTCTGAACGTTCACTTCTGCCGTGTGTGAATTGCATACACACACTTTTTTTTAAACGTGTCAACATGACATAGTGTATGTTACGATACCGTCCACATTAGCGTAATAAGTAGGTGCGACGGCCACATGATGCGGCGAAATGTCACAGAAGTGTGGATGCAATTTTTCAGTACATACCAGGGTCCTTATGCTATAAAACAATAAGAAGCGACGAAGTTCGAAGACACGTCTTGCCTACCTACCAAATGTAACAGAATATACATCACGATAATAATATTTCTAATACAAAATACTGTGACTAAAATAAAGCAGTCGGTAAAAATTTGTTTATAAAGGGGAATTATTATTATTTTTATATTTTATTATTGCAACTTGTTATAATAATTTTATGTATTACTATGTACTTTTAAATCACTTAAACGAAATTATTCTAGGAAACAACGATAAATAGGAATAATCATAAATTTTTCATATGTAACGTTTTTATAATATGCGGTTTTGATGTCGGTTTTTAACTTATTTATTTTACATTACATATTTATTTTACATTATAGTTTACAATGAAACATTTAATTTCACAGTGCCCCAATGTGTTTCCCATAAGCATGTTTACAGATTCATTTCATTTACGTACGTTAGTTCTGATTCGTAATTACTGTATGATTTTCCTATTTATGTTTTGGAATGAAATGTACCTATAAAATCCCGTTGTACTAATTGATTAATGGTTATATTAAAATTAATGGGTATTTTAAAATGAACTAAAAACATTGTATCAAAACGCATCATTTCTCTTAATCATCATCTCAGCCTATTGCCGTCCACTATTCGACGTAAGCCTCCCCAAGTGAGCGCCAACCATCAAGTCGTGTTAACATTTATCTAGTTCTAGATTGTAAGTAAATTCCTCCTTTGTTATTATCTATTATTTATTATGTATATTATCTATTAGGTATGTGATTTACCTCGATTTGAATGTTATAAAAAATATTTGAGATATGAGTTTTAGACCGTCGCGTCGGCTCCGTTTTTATATTACCTTTAGGCTCTTTTGATTGACGTATGATGTTAATTGCTGAACAGTTAAAAACGCGATTAAATAAAACTTATATTGAGAAAATATGCAATAACGTCCTTTTGTTTGCCAGCTCGTTATTTGTTTTTGGCACTGAACGTGTTGACTTTCCCACTGTATTCTGTATTTTGCGTGACATTTGTCACTGGCGTCATTTGCTGATAAATTAAACAACAGTATTTCTTCCCGCTGTGGGTTATTTACGATCATTTGAGATATACTCGTGGTCGGGATGACGCATGACACGTCAACTGCGGTCGGATGATATAACGAGCATGTCATGTATGCAATACCTCTTGAATTATTTTCTGCTGCTGTATTTTGCAAAGCAGGGAAAATGTGTTACAATAATAAAGTACATAATATCTGGTTTGCAGTTTTGTTGTGTTTTTAGTCGATCAAGGACTTATTTCATAATATTCGAGTAAGTTTGAACCACCAATTAACGTATAGCTAGCTATAAATAAATAAATACACCTAATAGTCACACACAAAACCTTAACCTACAGTAAGATACGAGTCTTGTGTCGTGGGTGTCAGAAACTACAAAAG
Source organism: Amorpha juglandis (assembly GCA_949126905.1). NCBI lineage: Eukaryota > Metazoa > Arthropoda > Insecta > Lepidoptera > Sphingidae > Amorpha > Amorpha juglandis. The sequence goes on along the minus strand of OX421386.1, from coordinate 9,646,365 downwards.
ACTTTCGGTCTCACACCAACCAGACCAGAAACAAAATAGTTATGGATCAATAACATTTGTTTCGGTGCGGAGATCAAACCCGCGGCCTCTCGTTTCACAGCGACTCGCCCGTTACGCCACGGAGGCTGTCAGCTGTGCCAGCTATTTTTGAACGTACCCAGTAAACATCTTTCTATTTTTATATTTGAACGTGCCTTATTATTTAGTATGTAGCATTTACTTCATCATCATCCTGTCGTTCCCTCATTGCTGAGGGTCGTGACCGCAGCAGGCCGAGGATATAAGGGCCCTCCAATTGGTTCTTTCACCAGCGGTGTGAATTGCATCTTGCAGTTTAAGTTGCAGGGGTTTAGTGACTTGTTCACTCCATTTAGCCGGTGGTCTACCTCGATAGCGCCTGCCCTCTACTTTTTCCCTTTTTGCATTTACTTAGAGGTGATGAAATAGATAGCCGATGGGGCAGAAAGGTTCTGGAATGGAGGCCACGTACTGGCAAGCGCAGCGTTGGACGTCCACCTACAAGGTGGACAGCCGACCTGATAAAGGTCGCAGAATGTCGCTGGATGCAGGCCGCTTCCAACAGGTCAGTCTGGAAATCTTTGGGAGAGGCCTATGTTCAGCAGTGGGCGTCTTGTGGCTGATGATGATGATGATGAAAAATCGCTAAATGTGTGTTTATTTACAGGTGCAGAATGCATGGCGAGCAAACGCGACCGCCGTGCTCATCTACAACGACAGGGACACCACGGTCCTCGAGAAAATGAAACTGTCCACGGATAATGGACGTGAGTACTGCACATTTACCTATAGCCCTATATTCGTTAAAATATTTGACACCACTCAATGTTTGGTGACTTTGGTGTTGGTGTGGTGGCACCACTGACTTTTCTAAGTTACGTGTATATTAATGGTTAATTATCGCTTGCTTTAACGGTGAAGGAAACATCGTGAGGAAACCTGCATACCTGAGAACTCGATAAGATTTTTCGAAGGTGTGTGAAGTCTGCGAACCCAAATTAGGCCAGCGTGGTGGACTAAGGCCTAATCCCTCTCATTCAGTAGAGGAGACCCGTGCCCAGCAGTGGGATGTATATAATACAGGGCTAGTAAAAAAAAATGTTTGGTGGTACAAAATTCTTGGATGCAAACCATTGAAACAAGTTTGCTGATTACATTTTATATAATTTTTATATGGCATACTTCTTCTTTTTCAACCTGCCCTTATCCCACTCGCAGTGGGGTCGGCGCAACATGCTTTTTAACACATGCTACAGAAATATTTGGCTTGTAATTTTTACGACCGGCCGCCTGCTAGACAACAACCATTCTGGGGTAAATAAATTTATTTAAATTAATGTCATTATAGAAATAAAATATCTTTTTAAAAACGATCGGTTAATAATATAATCAAATAACAACCAACTGCTTATGAATATTAAATGAAGCATTTGAGAACATTCCATTGTAGCACGCGCCGAGTTTTTTTTAGCATCCATTAGTACGATATTAATAGATTTGCTCAATAATAGAACTCAGCATCATTTTTCTTTTGTATCCGAGCAAAAGTGGCTGCATTACACCTGATGTTAAGCGCAGTGTAGTCCAAAAAAACAGTAACTACCAACAAACAATGAGTTTATCGGTGGTTACCAGAATCATGCCAGTCTATATAAATGTTTCTTCACACTCCGAAGAGGTAAGAAGCAAATCGAAGGCCCTGCGACAGGACAGGCGGACGATCGATGCAGGTACAGGGATACAATGCTATATTCGCCCCAAAAAACCAAGTCATGTCGCAAGCCCCTCAGGAGAACCAGATATACCCTGGCTGACCCTGGAACGCGATCCACACAAGGTGTTGTGGGTTATTATAGCTGGTTTTAACAACATGTGTACGGTGGTTGCTATCCGGGTGGATATGAATATCCTACCACCAGCAAACATTTGCAATAGAAACGACTTGACATATTAAGTACGCCACTAATCTTTTAATCTATCAGCTGATTCCATCGATTAATATTTCTTTATTTCTGGCGTTATATCGGTTTAATGCCAGGGTCCACCTTCCGATCATGATTTATTTATTTATTCGAGGGTTACACACTGAGTTTACAATGGTAAATTACATTAATTGTTAAGGTATACGTGTTTATAATAAGTAATATGATCGCAATTCTAGAACTAGTAACCACAGTATGTGCCAAGTACAATACACGATACAATACATAAACGTCTTTAATCATACTACAAGATGGTAAGATATTTGACGGTGTTAGGTATTATGTGGAGAGATTCGCCGTCTCATATCCACAACCCGCAACGGGAACGAAGTTTCGTCATTGCCTCATCAGTTAATCAGCAGAATGTACCACGTGCTGGTAGGATTGGCTTTGGGCATAAGACGTTGGTGGATTTTTTTTATTTATAGCATAGGCCGGCAAACGAGCAAGTGGGTCACCTGATGGTAAGTGATCTCCACCGCCCATGTACACCCACCACCAGAAGAATCATGGACGCGTTGCCGACCTTAAAGGAAAGGGATAATTAGGGATTGGGAAGGGATTTGGGCTTACACTCCATCACATACATGGCATGCTTAAAGATTATAACAGTTTATGTTACCATGGAAATTTGACACCGTCTATATATCGCTCTATTTGGATGGAGTTTCTCGTGCGACACTTTTTCATATATAGCAGCAAACCGTCACTTTCGTGGCCGCGTCATACGATTCTTTTTATAATCTGTACGACGCGGCCTCGTAAACAAGTGTTTTATGTTATATTCACGTTTGTGTTACGTAATTAACTCCCACCTAAATGGGGCTTAGTTGCCAGATTAGCCACTACAGCGGTGAATGTAGAAATCAGGTTAAACGCTATTGTTTTATGAATGAAGCCTCAGTAGGGCACGCATATTTTATTCGTCGGACTGACGAAACTCTAGCAGCCTAGATCAAGTATTTGTGCAAAGATTATTACTCTTTTTCCACCTGCTCTCCCCCACTCGCAGTGGGGTCGAATCAACATGCTTTTTAACACATGTTACAAACAGATTTGGCTTGTAGGTATTACGATCGGCCACCTGTCTGACATCTACCCCCCGGGAGAATCGTTTCAAACTCATAAACTCATACTTAGACGGGAAACAAATATTTGTGGATCCCACAAACATTAGTCTCGGTGCGGAAATCTAACCCGCGACCTCTTGCTTCACAGCCTGCTACTCGCCCCTTGCGCCACGGATGCGGTACAAATATATTATTACATAATTTAAAAAATAATTGAAATGACTCAACTTGCATTGTAAATAATGTATTTGTTGAAAATAACACAAAAATGTACACCAAATTCAATTTAACTCCTCAAAGTTCTCCGTGAACCGGTCGGTCGGTAAAGTAAATCAGACATGCAAAATTTCTTACAATAATATTCAAAAACTTTGCAAGTATTACTCCCAATTTGCGTTATAAATCTTATGTGTGTATTATACACATTCAATTTAATTCGAATATCAGTTTTCCGTGAACTCAAGATATATTGGTAAAGGAACATAAAGTTACAGTGCGTCAGGTCATCAGGAGGCAACAACCTGAGTTAATTGTGAAGTAAGGGTGGAGGCTCAATCAATAGTTCGATACCCTTTCTAAATATAACTATAGAGAGAAGTCTCGCATATTTTCACACTGAGAGGGTGGCTTTGATGTCATTTATATGAAATATTTATATAACGCGCTGTTTGACGCTCGTTGCTATGGGCTGAGATGACTGGAATATCGGTTTGTAATACTCCCATTTAGTTAGCCTTAGTGCTTTCCTGTCATTTCTACCAATGGTCACCAGAACCCTAAGGTATTTTTGGGAGGCTGCCCTTAGCCAGTCTGCATTCCATCATTCTGTAATTCTAAATACATATATTGGTCCGGAGTCCCAGCCAGGCCAGCTGATCCACTTGATTACTATCACGCTAATTTTCCGTGAGTAGCTTCGTTTCGATGAGACGCCCAACAATTCCCTATGCGAAAATTCTCTATTGTGGTAGCTAACAGAGGTAGCAAGGATAGAATATTTCGATTTGATGATACTCAAAAATTTATTATTTTATTTGTAGGACAATATGACTGTTAAATTATATGAATATCAACTAAGTAAAAACAAAAAAATCAGCTCATTCAAATCATTTTTTATGACCTCGTTATCAATACCTATTGGAAGCCCCTCCTTCTAATAGGTATGATTACTAACCAGCTGATTTTTTTGTTTTTACTTAGTTAATATTAGTTATATTTTCTACCATTATATGCTCAGTATCAGCTCAGATTCTCTAATTGTGTACGGAATGGCTATAAGGTCGCTCCCTAGCACAGCATGGGACGGAAATAAGCGCGGTGAAACGTGGGTGTACAGGTTGTTACCCCTCTGACTACCCCGTCGAAGGTTGCAGGCGTGTGTGAATATAATACAAACAAACTTGGCTGCAATGTCTACGTTAAAAATCCATCATCACTATTCAAATTCTAAATGGAATATAAAAAACATTGAATATACTGTATTATCAATAGAATATTAATGTTCATGTATTGCCCTTGTTCATTTGATGTTGAGTGGGTTTTTTAAGTGGCAACGCGATGTCAAAGGGACTCGCTGACGCTGGATGATGGGCCGAAGGTTAATTCAGAAAGCGATCTTCGTCGGTTACTATCATTTAGAGTTTCTTGGGACCTTCAGCATATTGATGGTCACATTATAGACGTTTTTAAAACCCTCTATAGATTTTTTTATGAAGTAGATAAATTATGTGTTAAGGAAACACCAATATTTTGTACGAAAGTTTGTGCCCCGGTAATCTTCGCTTTTTATGCATCAGTATTAGATCAAATCATACGCGTTATTACGACAGGCATAGATCGCCAAAGCACACTACTTTTATAGTAATAATGTATATGGCTGAGAAACGATTTAATGTTCTACTGAATGCATATCAGCATCAGCACAAACGAATTTTCTGGATTTTATAAACACTCATTAGTAACTACAACCCCATTCACACATGAAGTTTCTCGTACAACAAAGTCGAGAATGTGACAGAACATTTAGTTAGCGAGGCCACATCACACGACACTCGCTATCAATTGTATGACGCGACCTCGTAATGGAGAGTTTTTTTTTAATATTCTAGTCCATGTCACGCGATAAACTCTATCTTAATAGAGCTTTATTAATATTTGTCAATACGCTGTTATCGAATTCGAAACACTGTCCTATGAACTTTGAGTTATAATAAAATAGTTGATACCAGAGTGTCAGAACTCATTATGATAACACTATCAATACAAACAAGCAAAGTGAATCCGTTTTCTTATTATGGAAGTTCGAATATAATATGCTTGTGATATAGGGGGTACTTATTTGTACCCGAGTAGACAGCGACACGTGGTGAAATACTTATATTACGTCCTGGCGAGTCGCGTTCCGGCGCGGGAATCGAACCTGCGGCCTCTCACTCCGCAGCCTACTGCGCCACGGAGGCTGTGGAGGATTTGAACTGCATTATATTTGGTATTAGGCGTATTGAACTTACTTTTTTATAGAATAGGTCTGCAAACGTGCAAGTGGGTCACCTGATTGTAATTAATTATCTCAACCGCTCATGAACGCCCTTAATACCAAAAAGCTCATGGGCGCACTACCGACCTTAAATGTTTTGATCACAATCAAACAATTTTTGTCAAAAAATATTCCTACGCATTTTTTTATTTATTCCGAAGGTAGTATGGTTTTGCGGAGTCACTAAGTTTAGACTGTAATAAGCAACAGTACTTGCGTTGCGGTATCACTACCTCCGACCATGTTGGCTTTGCGCCAAACATCCAGCATATTAATACAAGCACGCGGGTTCGCTTCACTTCAACTGACGTCATTGTCGTGTGCGGCATACTAACTTAATCGCAAACTGTATGGATTACTGTAATTGTAACCGCGAACTGTATCCTGTATCAGTGGCGGGTACACTACAATAATACGACAAACTTTATTCCGACATTCACAAATACGAATTTCAAAATACCGATTTTCATAATTCCGAATGGTTTAAAATTCCGAATATAACAACTCCGATGTATCATTTATCCTATTTTTATAATTCCGAAATTTCAATATTCCTAACGTATATAATTACGATTTTCAAAATACCGAGTTTCAATAGATCGAATAACAAAAAGTTAGAATTAATGATAATTCGAAACATCAAAAATACGAATTCCGATTATTAAAATACCTATTAATTAAAATTCCGAAATAAAAACGCCTTGTAAAACTGAATAGAAAGACAAATCAACACATAATTGCTTGTCAAAGAGAAGTATAATAGTATGAGGAGGTAGAAACTAATGTCAAATGCGTTTTCTTTCCAATAAAAATATTTTTTTCGCTGGTCACAATTCTAACCTAACCCAGATGATTCACCAACAATAGAGAGGATCTGGCGCTCGGCGGCCGCTGCCGCGGCACGCTCGCTGCGCTCGCTCGCCTTCGCGCTTTCTAACCTAACCTAACCCAAATGTATGTAATGATTATACTAACTGAATCAAAATCATAATTTTAGCAATTAATTCGGAATATTGAAAATCGGAATGTCGTTTTTCGGACCGAGAACCCATCGAGCATTTGACTCTTCGAACATATAAAAATCGGAAAACAAACAGATCGTATTTACAACTTTCGGTAAAATAATTTTCGTAAATTTGAATAATAGACTTTATAATTTTTAGGTATTATGAAATTCGGACTTTTGAACATCGGAACATCGAAATTCGGAATAAAATATTTCGGAGTATTTGGGTGTTCCCATCAGTGGCATGTGTTTATTCTAAGAATATTTTATTGTTTACTTTTATAATCGTATTTTAAAAGTTTCTAAGTTTATCTTTCTCTCAGTAACTTCCTTTATAACCTTATTATACTTTCTTCACTCACTGTTATTTAGTATGTTATTCTTTCATATCATATTTTACAAGTTCTTTTTCATTCTGCGTAGTTTAATGCCAAGGTCCTCCCTGGCTTCCTGGCTAAATGTGACATTACAATATATTAATGAAACATAGTTTTTTCTCAATCGCCGCATAAGTATGTGTGTGCCAAAAACTATTGATCATTTACTACACCCGCTTACTGCCAAGAATTCTGTTTAGTTGCTCACATAACTAATTTAAAGTTTCAGGGTAGTTTCTCTGTTTTCTATCTACTAAATGAAATCAGATGTAAATAAAATACTAACTTTAGCTCGCGGCTCCGCCCGCGTGAACAGCACTTTCACCTCCTATTTTATCCCCTTGGGGGTAGAATTTATCAAAATCCTTTCTTAGCGGATGCCTACGTCATAACATCTACTTGCATGCCAAATTTCAGCCCAATCCCTCCAGTGGGCTGTGCGTTGATAGATCACTATGTCAGTCAGTCAGTCACCTTTGAGTTTTATATATTTAGATATGAAAAACACTCCAATAATGACTTTCAAACGTATTAATTTTAGCCATCCAACTTAATGACCTAAGTAATTTAGTCTTGCATAACTAAAGTTAGTTAAAACTTCGTGACACAACCATTTGACAGGATCAAACTATCTTTAGTTAAGGTTAGTTTAGTTGTTAACAGAATAGCCACAATATGTTTATCAATATAATCACCAGGAAATGTTCTTTAAATTTCCCGGGAGTAAATCAACAGTGCATTAAACAATGGTTTATCACAGAGAGCGGAAAAACACGGAGATTTATTAAATACACACACTCCCATACATAAAAGTTTTATGACTTATCTCCATATACGCATGCAAGGCCGTCTGGTTACTTGGCACTTGCATACACGCCCTATCGGGTGGAGTAATGCATGCCGATGCATACTTTAAGCACTATACAAAATATAAATTGTATATTTTATATCAGAGGCAAACGAACGAAGGTATCGCGTCATGGTCAGTGCCATGAATAACCGCGGTACCAGACGAATCATGGATATTTGGATGATTGATTTTGGTTGAGATGATATCTAATAGGACAATGAAGTTAAGTACAGTGTTTGCGAATTAGTGGGAATATGCAATGAATGCTCGGCTATCCAGGACCGGACAGCCAAGAGAAAAATAAATACATACAAAATACAAGTCTACATTGGACTGCGCTAGGTACCTCAAGACAAAATAAAACTTTCAGAATGCTCAGTAATTACACTGGCTTTAATTTCCTAACGGAAAGAGTGCTGATCGGTGGAAAAAAACAAAGCGGTGGTATCAACCCAAACGGCCTACGAGGGACCTTTCACCTTATAAGCTGCCCTTTAAGCCGATTTTCTGTAACACAATGGTTTTATCAGTTGAGCCGGTCCATTCGTACTGTAGACAGATCTTTTAGCACTTAAAAAATACAAACTTATTCAACGGTTTCTCATTATCACAACGGATTTCATTTCTAGTTTTACCTGAGTTATGCCAAATTAAACTAGCTTGGCATCGACAAGCTTCCTCGAGGCTATTTAATTGATTTATTAACGTTTTAAATAAAATCTCTACGTAGTCAAATTTTTAGCGTAGGCACCTTACACGAGGACGGAATTCAAGACAATAATATAGTTTCTATAGAGATAATATTTATATATATTTTTTATTCTAGAACATTAGTTAAGCGTGTGCTTGATTTCATGTATTGTAGGTTGCGTCTGAGGTCACGACACCAACGATCCGGTTCAGTCTGGGTTAAAAATAGAAGTTATTCTATAAATATTAAACATGTTTTGTATGTTAAGTAAATTATCGCCTACTGCGGCGCGGAGGCTGTCTCTGATGATGATGTTGTATCGATAAGTTTATTACAAACTTGTTACTTGATAACGAATGTTACTAAAGCATTCATTATATATTCAACTCATACTTCCACATCTGGTTATGTATGTGTTTGTGTGAACACATTTTTATCCAAGCACGGCAAAGTGACTGCACTACACCTGAAGTGCAGTCCAAAAACCACCGACCTCCGACAAACATTGAGTTTATCGGTGGTCACCAGAATCATACCGGCCTGTATAAATGCTTCTTCCCTCTTCGGAGAGGTACCACCACCATGATATGAATGAATATCCTACCACCAGCCGAACCGAACATTGTGAACATGTTACTATTGACTGAAATGTATAGGACTAGTTTTCTTCTCTTGGCTACGTCCGCGTAAATATTGTTTGGACGGAAAAGTTTTATAAAATCAATATACTGGAAACTGGCCATAGTAATGAAATAAATTAACAATTAATTAGCCATGCACGTATGACGCACTGCAAGACCAAAATTTCCATACACTGTCACTCCTCGACGACAGTGTAATGGAAATTTTCACTTCTCGACGTTAAACTACAAATAAATGAATACTATCAACAGTCACACACACACAGTCCTGACACTTTAGGTTAAACCTGTATCATGGATATCAGAAATTACGAGGGACTTACGATCCCACAACACCTAAACCCGAAACAAATATCTGTGGATCACAGGACAGGACATTGGTGCGGGAGGGACTAAAGCTCGTGTTGTCACTGCTTCCTGGATCATTCAAGTTGGCATTGGCCTAGTGGAACCCACTGATACTGTAGGCAGGTTTTTCTACAGCATGAATGGGCCAGCTCGACTATCTTATTACCACTGTCTCACAGGAAATCGACGTGAAATGGCAGCTGGCTGTTGCGTTTCATACGATGAATTAGTCATCCGGAGGTCCAAATTCCCCTCCCCTCACCTGTCCTTTAATTATCCCTATCCTTTAAAGTCGGCAACGCATCGATGATTCCGCAAGTAATATAGATGTACACGGGCGATTGAGATCACTTACCATCAGGTGACCCATTTGCTCGTTTGTCGGTCCCTGCTATTAAAAAAAACAGAAGTCTTGGGTTCAAATCTCAATAACAGTTTGTGTTTTCTAATCAAAGAATCTGTTCGTTGATCGTATAATCAACGAACATAACATAATGGTAACATCATCATCAGATATTTTTTTAATTAGTGGTATTTATCGACATGAAGGTCGTTACTAGGATGAATATATACATACATTATATACATACATTCGTCATGAAGAAGATAAGTCGATTTTAATTTGTAGAAAAGCGATACCACAATGTTGCTATTGGCTTTGTACAAATTTGCACGGCTCTGACTCAGATAATTGTACCAAATCACGATGATAGTTGTCTTGTCATAGTTTATGCAAGAAATCTTTATTGCTAGTAAAAAAAAAAATGATTTCGCGGGGAAAGCTTTTTATCGCTACCACCCCACCGGGGGGGTAGGTGGAACGGTTATGTTGGGCTCCACCGGCCTACAATGCCGGCAAAACCCCGCGGTGGCCATCTTCGGCGTATCAGGGCCGGCCCCGGGTTCCCGAGGCGAAAATCACCCCCTCTTCAGCCGGAACCGCCCCTGCGCGGTGCCGCCTAGCGGCCCTTCTCCAAAAGAGGGGGGGCTCAGAAACCCACACACACCGAAGGACGTCCTCGGCGTCAACGGCAGCAACGAGGCCAACCACCCGTGCTGCCGTCCATCCCGGGGTCGCACGTACAAAATGTACGTGTTACTACGACAGCCCCCCGCTGCGCGCCCGCGACCCCCGATGGCCCCTATTAGTCGCCTCTTACGACAGGCAGGGGATACCGTGGTAGAATTCTCCAAACGCCCCCAATCCACAGGGCGGTTATTGTTGCTAGTAATGTATGAATATATTATAAGTTAAGTTACAAGGCGGTAGGTCCAGGTATGCGAGAGGCCATCAAGGTTGGTACCACCGCTTTGTCTATTTCTGCCGCCAAGCAATAGTGTGTAAGCACTGTTGTGATTCGGTTTAAAGGACAAAAAAAATGATTTTGACACACAATATCGGGATCTTTTATTATATTTAATATATTTTGTGGCTATTGATTTATGACTGTTTCCAATATTCTGTTGACCGGCAGATTTTATATGGAACATCTGTCAAAACACTACTGATAGGAAGCAAATGTATCTGTTAATAGAATATAAGGAACGGCCATGAGTGAAGCGTTGTACGTAATACTTTATCTGTCTTATTCAAATATGTATTTAGTTTTGGTAGGTATTTTTGTTAATACGATAACAGTTGATTACGTCATCAAATATGTTACTTTACTAAATGCCTGAATGAATTTAACGTTTGCTGTTATTAATTAATTATACATACTCACTGTGACCTCTGAAGTGGTAGGCAGAGGTTACACCCATATTTCGCCGAGCTTATTTCCGTCCCATGATATGATAGAGGGTGAGCCTAGCATAGCCTAAGCATTTCGTGATAGAAAACTCAGTATCACTTACCAGACCCGGGGATCGAACCTGCGATTTCAGGAGAGTAGTCGTACCGCGTATGCAATACAACTGCGCCACTGAGGTACTCAGTTGTTACGATCAAAGTTACTAAATTTTCAAATCTCTAAGTCTAATAGCCATCAATTATCTTTTTTAGTCATCAAATTATTCAAGATAATAAGGAAACGAATATGTTGATCAAATGTTAATTTGGTAATTTGGATTATTATATGATTCATTATATTTCACACATAATCCACTCAGCAGTAATCATCCAGTCCACCCCGTGACCACGAAGGCTGAAAAGCTTTCGAAACGTCGGGATCAAAATTAATAAAAAACCGCGATAAAATCCGTTCAAATCAATTTTATTTCAATGAGTAATCATCTATCAAATAAATTTGTTCAAATATGACCCTATACTAACAAAGATATTTTATGAGTGTCATTCTTAATTAAATCTCTGGATAACATATTTACCTATACTATATAGAACATATGTAGTAATATATTAATTGTTAATTATTGCTTGCTTTAACGGTGAATGAAAACATCGTGAGGAAACCTGCATACCTGAGAACTCGATAACATTTTTCGAAGGTATGTAAAGTCTAACAACCCGCATTAGGCCAGCGTGGCGGACTAAGGCCTAACCCCTCTTATTCAGTAGAGGAGGCCCGTGCCCAGCAGTGGGACGTATATAATACAGGGCTAGTAAAAAAATGGATCATCTTTACATTTATTTACTCTTGGTCCTTTCTGCGATGCCGGGGATTTTGTAGTGGTTTCTTTTTAATTTATTTTTTATAGCATAGGCTGGCAAACGAGCAAGTGGGTCACCTGATGGTAAGTGATCTCCACCGCCCATGTACGCCCACCACCAGAAGAATCATGGGCGCGTTGCCGACCTTAAAGGAAAGGGATAATTAGGGATTGGGAAGGGGAGGGGATTTGGGCTTCCGGGTATCTCACTCACCGTACGAAACGCAGCAGCAAGCCGCTACTTTACTTCGGTTTTCTGTGACACAGTAGTACCGACCCGGACGAGCCAGCCCATTCATGCTGTACACAAAACTGTCTACAGCGTGGCTCTACCACTCACAGCCATTAAATTTCGCCTCTCGTTAAAATTTAAAGACTATTCTCGAAGCTGATTAATTCCATCAATAGATTGTTCACCTATGTATCACGTATCGATAAGGATTAAATATTTTCATATGATTGTGAACGTCATACAAAGATAAATATTGTTTTGAATACAAATACATTCATTTATAGATATAGTAGATGATGATAAATTGAAATGTATCCAATATGTTTTCTGTAAAGAACTAGCTTTGCGCAATTGCATCGACTCCAAAGAGAGCTAAAATTGTTATTTTTTACTTTTCAGTATATTTTTTTAAGTCGGTTTTTAAGTTTTGTTAAACTTTATTTTACTTTTGCCAGCATCCGTGGCGTATTGGGTAAGTAGCCTGCACCGAGACAAATGTTTGTGTGATCGACGAATATCTGTATCTGGTCTAAACCCGTGGCCTTATCGCTTCTCGGCCTTTTGGCTAAGATCAAAGTGTAGTATCTGTTCTTTTCAGCTTAATAAAAAAACCCGTGGCCTTTCCTTTCACTGCCGGCTACGAGCCCACTACACCACGGTGTCTATAGTTTTCTAATAACTTTTTTTTTATATGATTGAATGACGAGACGAGCAAGACGCTCGCCTGATGGTAACCACCACGACTACCCATAAACAGAAGCAACACCACACAGAACGTTGAATTACAAAGCACTGCATGGCACTGAACTGCGCTCGTCACCCCGAGACATAAGATGTTAAGTCTCATAATGCCCAGTAATTTCACTGGCTTCAATGCCCTTCAAACCGAAACACAACAGTGCTTAACACTTGGCGGTAGAAATAGACAAAGCAGTGGTACCAACCCAGACGGTCTCCCGCATACGAGGGACCTACCACCGTGTAAACTTGTTTGACTGACGTTGAAGTTGATAACCTCATATCGAAGTACACTATGCAAAGTTACTTTCTGGTCGACTTAAGTCGGGTCTATAGATCTCGGCCTACACCACGATGTCTATAGTTTTCTAATAACGTTACTTGAGTATCGTATCTTCCCCTACTAACAACACAACGCCTTTAACATTGAGAATATTTTAGCAGGTCGATTGCTATTGAGTCAGCCCGCATGCCGTCAGCCAAAATGCCCACGAGCATGACACGTGTTCAGTATTGTGTGTCCAATTTGGATGTCACTATATAATGTTAGCGCACGTGTCATGACATGCCCAAGTAGTCACTAAAGGCCTGGTTCACAATGGCCAACTAAACGTTATTTCCGATAAATTTGGTGCAAATACTCAATAACATTTCAACCCGATCAAGTTAAAATTAAGATGTTGATTTTAATTTTGCTAAATACATCAGTTTTAAGTAGTTTAAATTCAATTTTTTAAGTATCGAGTTCGATCCTTGGGTCGGTAAAAGTGATATTGGGTTTTTCAATCACGAAATGCTCAGCACCGAGTCTGGAATTTGTGGCCGGCATGGCTATAGGCTCGCTCCCTATCACATCATGGGATGGAAATAAGTTCGAAAATATGTGGATGTACCGGTAACACCTCTGCCTACTCCTTCGGGGATTACAGGATTGAGTGCGTATGTATGTATTGTTACAGGATCAAAAAAGCAAAAGTATGGGATAACGTCGCCTTAATCAAATGTCTTTTTATGACGAATTTTCGTAATGATGAAACTGTCATAAGAAATCTGATCCGATAGTAGATATGGTGATAAATTGCATTTTTGTCACCACTTTAGGTTAGGAGTGGCCGTTCTAGGCGTTGATTGAGTAGGAGAGCCGAATACTTTTTTAACAAGCTCTTATTAGCTTCATAGGTATGTTTGTATGTTAGTATGTTTGTATGTTATTTTATCCTGGCACGGCAGTGAGTGACGTCTTCCTGTTTGATAGTCAGTACAGTATAGTTCAATAGTGTCGATCATGGACCAACGGTATAGAACCTTTCAATGATCTCCAGAATTATGCCGGCATGACGACTCGACTCGATTAATTGGATGTACTCATGACGGTTGACCACCGAACGCGACCCGCTGAAACAAATCACTATTCCGGGCTGGTCCCTCTAAATTCGGTGGTCTTTATCCGGTCTGATAATGATGGCTCCTTACCAACATTTCCCGGCTTAAATTTCAAGGGACGATGATCGAAATCGGATCTATTTTCGTACGGTGAATGAGATATCCGGAGGCCCAAATACTTTTCCCATTCCCTTAATCATGCCTTTCCTTTAAGTCGGCAACACGACCATGATTCTTCAAATATCGTTTAACCAGGTGACCCACTTGCTAGTTTGCCGGCCTTAGCTACAAAAAAAAACAATTTCAGAGACGTACACTTTTATTATCTCCAATACAATAGGACAAGGTAACGCGAAACAAGGCCTGACAATTTAGTATAGTCATTTGAAATGTCTCATGACCTATAAAAAATATATTTTGTCTAGATGTTATATGGCCTTAAGTTTTTATCATCATTTAATTTATTTTAACCAAAAAAGTATATATATTTGTAATTGTTTATTGTAGTCGCATTAGATATGGATCTGTTTAAATGTCGGAAATAAATTTGAATTTTCGGTATTGTTATAAATTTTCTCTATAAGTTCTCTCTGTTTATGGGCAGGCATGGCGCTTACCATGAGGCAAGCGAGTTGATCGTCTCGTTATTCAATTAAATTAAAAAAAAATGTTATGTCACAAACTTATCATGCGCACTATAATAGGTAATCACGTGATGAACTGCCCGTTCTAAACTATCCTTGACTGAAACCTGCTATGTGTGATCACATTAGTGAATGCGTAGACAATACTGTTGTGAGAGGCTTAAGCTGCACGTGCAACAACTCGTTCCTAATATAATTCACCTTTGAAGGATTAACTCTATTTTTGCCGTCGTTGTGTCGTCGTGTGTCGGTGTTGTGGTGGCGGTGTATATTCGTCTTCTTTTTAATTCATGGCTTCGCAATATTATGCATTTCGCCAATGACAACTATAATAATTTATTCTCAAGTTCTCATAAGAACAATGAAATATCGGTCTGGACGTTTTAAGGTCTAGCTGGAGTTTTGATGTAAATTCTTTCCAGGACGATGCTTAATTCACTTATGTTTATTGCAAAAATCCACACCACTTTTATACAACAAACACAACTTTAAACTAGTTGAAAGTTGCTGGTGGGAGGATACTTGTATCCGACCGGATAGCGACCACCGTACACTGGTGCTAAAACCTGCCATAGTGGCCCACCTTGTGTGGGTCGCATTCCAGGGTCAGCCAGTGTATATCCGGTTCTCCCCAGGGGCCTTGCCCCCTGATCCTAACCCTTTTCCCATCCCTTTTTCCTTCCCCTCCCCCTTGGCCCTTTGGCAGGCCGGCATGATATTGCCGACCTACGATGGACACATTGTTTATCGTTGGTCGACACTATTCTTGGATTGCGCTACACTTACCATCAGGTGTAGCGTAGTCACTATGCCGAGCCAGGATAAAAAAAAAAAAAAAAAAAAAAAAAAAAGTTTTAAGTAGTTTGATATTAATTAAATTAACCGCACTGTCAGAATTCCCGCCAAAACTCCAGTGATGTATATTGGAATTCGTAATTTTATATCTTCCTGCCTTACATTTTATTTGATAGGTAACGTCTACAACATTATGAAAGAGGGGCTGTTTAGGTTTGTAAAAACAAAACATAATAAAAAAATACATAATCAATGTCAAATAAGTTTACATAACAAAACCTAAGAACACTGCGATATGTTATAAAACCAGCCACGAATGTTATTTAAACCAGTTACTTCTTGTTAGTTATTATTAACATTTAAAACCTGCTACTATTTGCCCAAATAATAAGATCCAAATGTTCTAGCAGTCTGGCGCTAACATGTGTAAGCACTGTTGTGTTTCGGTTTGAAGGTCAATAAAGCCAGTGAAATTACTGGGCATTATGAGACTTATCATCTTATGTCCTGAGGTGACGAGCGCAGTTCAGTACCATGCAGTGCTTTGTAATTCAAAGTTCTTTGTGGTGTTGCTTCTATTTATGGGCAAGCGTGGCGCTTACCATCAGCTGAACGCCTTGCTCCTCCTCATTAAAAAAAAAAAAAAAGATATCTATTGTATTTTCTTTTGAGTGTTAGAATGACGCTGCATACATTTAAATACTATAATATTTAATACACCCAACAGTACTCCGAGTGTAAGTTTGACCCCGCACCAGGTTAACCTGTACCGTGGGTATCAAGAACAACGAAGGATTTGTGGTTCCATAACACCCAGACCGACATAAATATTTCAAACAAACATTTTTATTGGTATAATAAAACATGACCCTTTTATAAACATGTTTAAACGATTTTTTTGTCACAATATTTTATATCTTTAGAAATATAACTTTTGGAACTTCGTATCGTTTTAGGGACTAGGGGCCAGATTCAAGTTTCGTAATGACTGTTCGATGGTAACTTGCCAATCACGCGTGAGCAATCACATAATTTGTGAGATAACACGATGTACAGATAACGAACGCGTCGGTCCGTGAGCCGTGATGACCGCACGTACACTGAATCGTGATAATCATTGTGTAATGTTTCAACCGGAGTGAAAGTTTACAAATGCTGCGAGACATGTGTTATATCGAGAACACGATTTCCGACTGGCAAGTTGGACTAATGCCGTAATTAAACGAAATAAATAATTTATTTGAACACTAACTTGAGACATGAAAAGTTAAAGTGACATTCTTATAAAACTATGCCTCATTCACAAATTTAAGATTATGAAAAAAATATATGTGTCTTGTGACGACATAAAGTAGAATGGCCACAGGCATACCCTCTACTCCACAAGGGACCATCTGTATCTCAAGCTAAACCAGACAGGCCTCAGGCTCAGCATGTGCCAAGTAATTAAAACTACCTGGCGCTGGTATTCTGCGAGGGCCTTTTGAATGTCACCCGGATGCCAACAGAAAGTCCGACAATAGAACCGTGTGAGTTAAAAATAATAAATTATTAGGTGGTACGGCAAAGTGACCACTACACTGGACCTGTAAAGTACAGTGCAGTACAAATATAATGTCAACCATCAAGGGTACGTCCCTCAACGTTTAGCAGAATTATGCCGGCCTGTAGTTACTGGATATACACTCCTTGACCCCGGAAAGTGCTATCGTTTTGGTACATACACGCACGCGTCTAAGTCGGACAATGGTTCAAACTTCAGTATCCCTCTATTTCGTTAGTGTTAAAATGAGGAATTCAAATTAGCGCCAACCAATTGCTTACAGAATAAGGACGTAATACTGTGTCACCTAAAATATTAACCGTACGAGGCTCTAATCATGGCTAAACAATAGCCGTGTTCGGACGGTCAAAATTCTATAATATATCAATTCTAAGTTAAACACCTAAAGGTTTAAGTGACTCGTACAGTACTGTAATTTTGTTTTCTCATTTGTTGAATATAATTACGAATGCAAAATATGCTATAATAAAATTATCGGACAAAAATTCTATTAGTACTAAATTAATTAATAGTACTTTTAGACTCAGAACTTGGTACGCCGAACACTATAATTATGTACATTGTACATCTCTTTAATGTTTATTAGCTGTTTGTGAAAAAGTTGCCAAAACCCTTTTAACGATCGGATATTAATAATTCGGATATTAATCGGAATTAAGAAAGATTGATGAGGGTATTAGCCAAAATCAGAGAAGCATATTATTTATTTCTTGTTGGAAGATACCAATCTTAGTCACATCCAGATTAGCATGAAACACCACTTAGCACTTTTAACCCATGAAATAAAAGATTGTGCTTTGTATATTATAACTTATTGCATCGTTTTTATGCTATTTCACAGATGGTGTAACAAACTTTCCAGTGTTTTATCACTGCTTAGATGCAACGTGGTCTTTTTACTTAACCTTAAATACAGACATAAATAACAAAAAAAAATGCCTGCATCGGTCATCCGCTTGTCCTGTCCCAGACCCCTCGATTTGCTTCCTCTCTCTCGGAAGAGGGAAGAAGCATTTATACAGGCCGGCAAGACTGGTGACCACCGAGAAACTCATTTTTTTTCGGTGGTCGCTGGTTTTTTGGACTGCACTACGCTTACCATTAGGTGTAGTGCAGTCACTTTGCCGTGCTCGAATAAAAAGAAGATTATTCGCTTATTGGTATTTTAATATCGACACATTCTTCATCGACTTTAAAATACCAATAAGGGAATATAAAAACATTGTTGAACATAAACCAGTTTCGATATTGTTTCGACTCAGGAGGCAGAACTTTGCTCCACACGGATTGGTAGCTATTCTGTCGTCTCAACAGCATCCGTGGCACAGTGGGCGAGTAGCCAACTGCGAAGCGAGAGGCCGCGAGTTCGATTCCCACACCTAGATTGTTTCGGGCCTGGGTGATTTTTCGGCCGGTCATTAAAATAATCTTGTAATAACGGTTAAAAAGTCCAGGATAATTGTACCTAAACCACGATCGGTAAAAAGAAGACTCTCCTCTATTACGACACGCTACCTTGACGCGGTTCTTCTTTAATGGTCTCGTTTAACACATAATTATCGTTTTGTTCGCAGGCAACATCAGTGCAGTGTTCACATACAAATGGAAGGGCGAGGAGATCACGCGCCTCATCGACAACGGCACGCGGGTCGTCATCGGCATCATCAAGGGACGGACATTCGCGCACGTCAACAACAATATCAATAAGTAGGTAGTTGTAATAAAACTAATTTAAACGGATTTTATCGCGGTTTTTTACTGAGTCCACCCCGTGACCACGAAGGCTGAAAAGTCTTCGAAACGTCGGGATCAAAATTAATAAAAAACCGCGATAAAATCCGTTTAAATTAGTTTTATTTCAATGAGTAATATTCGCGTAAACGTAAGAAATCATTAAGTAGGTAGTTGTAATGAATCAGCGCTGTTGACGTTGATTGGGACGTTGCAGCATTATGCTGAATGCCAACCAATTTCCGAACATACTATTATTTTGTTTAATTTAATGCTGGGTTGCACCAACTTACTTTAGCAATGACAAACATGTTAAAGTACCGGTTAGGCAAAAAAATTGTAAGCACCATTTGACAAATGTTAGATGACGTCATAACTTAAGCTGTTAACCGTAACCGCTCAAGATTCGCTAGTTATATCCATTGTTTAAGTTAAATAGCTGTCAAATGGTTCAATTATAACCTTCTAACCGTTATATCTCCTAAAGCGTCCGTGCTCTAGAATAATGTCATGTCTCTGCTATTTGAATTAATCAAGGAATCTCTACTAGATTCAGGTTTATGATGGTGCAACACATTCCGCAGTCAATGTTAAAGTCAGCGTTAATAGTACATATATCGTCCAATTTGACATAAACCTTAACTATAACTGCTATTATGGTGCAATCTAGCCTAAGTCTTTAACATATTAATTTTCATAAGGGGGATGCAATACGGGCAGCAGCTCTTGTCTCTTGCCATGCTTACCAACATAAGAGATGTTGCCAACCTTTACTTATAAATGATATACTTTTGGCCTTTTGGCACTTATCAGTTATTGGAGGTGTCGTCTTTAATGTAATTTTTTATTGCCTTTGTAATATTTTTTTATTATTCTTATTTTTATTTCACTGTTTGTATGAGCGGAAATAAATTTATTTTCTTTCTTCTTCTTCTTTTTTTTCAACATTAAAGAGGGCACAGTACTTAAATACGTAAAAAAATTGTGAACGAATATTTCTTAAGAATGTTTATAAGCTTGAATGGTGAAATGAGCAAGTCGCTCGTCTGACGGTAAGCTGCCTGCCCAAAACAGAAGCAACACCACACAGAATTTTGAATTACCAAGCACTGCATGGTATTCAACTGCGTTCGTTACATCGAGACATAGTTGTTTTGAAATAATCTGTCCTTAAAAATCCGCCTCTCCCAACAATTCCTGTTTTTCTCCTAAGTGTTTCGTGAAACAGCGAACAGGGCGGGACGGCAACGCGACGCTGACGGGACTGCGTACAGATAGTCGAGCGTTGAGCGCGACGGTTCTGTGTGACAGTTTCTATATTGACTAATTCATTACAACTGCTCACGTCCCGTCAGCGTCACGTTGCCGTCCCGCCCTGTTCGCTGTTTGACCAAACTATTATTCTATTACCTGTTATGACATTGTGTAGGTACTGGGTGTTGGGCGGTAGTAACTTCATATCCGTTTTTAGTGGTTTACTTACTCTGCAAATTGTCAGTTATACATGGTGTAAGGGAAACGCTTCCAAGAACGAGGACAGGTGATAGTGTTAATGATTACAAACACATTGCCACATAAAAACACGTATTAAGTTTTTTATACCACAGGCTAGCAAACGAGCGAGTGGATCACCTGATGGTAAGTGATCTCATCTCATTTCGCCCATGAACGCTCATAATACTAGAATTCATGGGCGCGTTGTGCCGACTTTAAAGGAAAGGGAATATTAAGGGATTGGGAAGAGAACAGAGATTTGGGCCGCCGGATATCTCACTCACCTTACGAGACACGCAAGCCGTTATTTTACCTCGGTTTTCTGTGGTAACGACACGGTCGAGCCGGCCCATTCATGCTGTAGACAAAACTGCCTGCAGCGTTGCTCTACCACACATGAATAGGCACTCGCTTTACATGCACAATATTGTTTGGGTAAATAAGCAATGACTTTTTTATTTATTCATTAATAAAAAGCTTATTTTCATAATAACGTAATTTAAATGTCGGTATCAATGGCGCAGGCATGCAGCGCGCGGGCTTTAAATCCACTGCTTACTGAGTATTGCTGGGGATGTGCGCGGCTCATTGACCCCAAGTTAATCATTGTTTCGCTTTACATTGCGGCCTTATGTTTCCAGAATGACAAGTAAACATCAAAGGAATAACGTTTTTGGTTTATGTAAAAGGAATGTTTTATTATGGTGCTGCCACACTAGTGTTATAAAATGTTTACAAACATTTTCTGACATTAAACATTTACTAACATTATCTAACATTGTGATAAAATGTTACCAAATGTTTGTTAACAAATGTTTAATTTTTTTTTTTTTTTTTTTTTTGTGTTGGGATTGCTGTAAGCCTGACTCTAGTCGGCTGTATACAGCTTCACCGGACTTTAAGTGTTTAATAATGTTTGTAAACATTTTATAATAGCTGTGTGGCAGCACCATTACCCTTACTGGTTCGGAAGCCTTCTCCTTACACCAGGTATATAACGTGGTGATGTTTGTATTCCAGGACGTCGGTGTTGTTCGTATCCATCTCGTTCATCGTGCTGATGGTGATCTCGTTGGCGTGGCTCGTCTTCTACTACATACAACGCTTCAGATACATTCACGCCAAGGACAGACTTTCGGTCAGTACAAATTGTAATACTTTCTTTCTTATTTTATAATAGATCTATTCACGACTGTGCCCGCGTGAAAAAGAGTAGCCTAGTGGTCATGGTCTGTCAAATTTCATCCAAATCCGATCATAAAACGTGATTGGTCAGCAAACAATCAACTTCACAAACATACAAACTTAAGCATTTATAATATTTACAAACTTAATATAGTTGTAGGAAAGAATTAAGTAGTAAAATACGGACGGAAATAAGCTGACCAAAATGTGGGTGTACGGGTTACATCTCTGCCTACCCATTCGGGGATTACTTACAGGCTTGATTGCGTACGCGTATAAGACACGGAGATAAATAATATTAAAACCGTGTTTATAAAATCTATTTGCATAAAAATCCTGTAACAATGTAACTGTTCATTTGGTTTATTTAAATATATTCGAGACAAATATTATGTTAACCTACGTTAAAGTAATGTTGTTGATATAAACAGCACGTGATTTGTACAAAAAAGTAAATATAACAAAGAACATAAGTCGGATCATGGGACGATGTGTAATGTCAAAATAATGGGTGACATTCAAGATGCCATCGTTTACAAAACACGCAAAATACTTGACCGGGCTATAGTCATTACCCGCCATCTACTCTTCCAGTTACCCTTTTTTTTATGAAAATAATAACTACGACTAAGGCCGCAAGGTGGTAGGTCCCTCGTATGCGAGACGCCGTCTGGGTTGGTACCACCGCGCCGTCTATTTCTGCCGGCAAGCAACAGTGTGTAAGCACTGTTGTGTTTCGGCTTGAAGGACATTGAAGCCAGTGAAATTATTGGGTTTTATGAGACTTAACATCTTATGTCTCAGGGTGACGAGCGCAGCTCAGCGACATGCAGTGCTTTGTAATTCAAAGATCTGTGTGGTGTTGCTTCTGTTTATGGGCAGGCGTGTCGTTTACCATCAGGCGAGCGCCTTGCTCGTCTCGTCATTCAATCAAATAAAAAAAAGTCTACCCCAGAAATGTAAACAATTTTGTTTATTTATTTATATTTATAACAATATGTAATATACCCATTTTAAATAAAATTCCTTTGTTTCGTCCTATCAATACACCAAATACAGAAAATTTAGCTGAAAAGTGGGAAGAGTTTTGATTACATTACTGGAATAGATATAGTGATAGAACTGTAATAACTAATTAGAAATTACATGTAAAAAAAATAAAACTTGTTCAGCTTTCGCGACGCCGCGCCGCGCCGTAAAGTGCTCAACACAAAGCCTCTATACATATTTATTGATGAGTCGCGAGTCTCTGAGTTATATTTTATCTGTACATATATATTTGCAGAAGCGACTGTGCTGTGCCGCCAAGAAGGCATTATCTAAAATACCCGTCAAGAGCTTAAAGACTGAAGATAGAGTAAGTACATATGATAGTAAGCTTTGTCATATTCTATTCGAATAATTCTTTACAAGGTGGTTGGTTCCTCGTAGGTCATCTGGGTTGGTACCACCGCCTTGTCTATTTCTGCCAGCATTGTTGTGTTTCAGTTTGAAGGACACTGAAACCAGTGAAATTACTGGGAAATCATATATAAATCTATATTCTTTAAAGGAGGATGCTATGTGGACCTTTTTTTATATGCAATATCAAGCCGATCCATACATTGAAATTATTCCTCGATATATCAAAGTCGATGTATTTAAAATTATCGATACGACAGAAATCGATAGCTTTTTGTACTTTCGATATGCCTACAGTGTAGACACGTATTTTGGACTGCGATCACCTTTGACGAGCACTTCGTCGCGTTAAACTTCGCGAGTAGTGTAGAGGACATTTTACAAAACGAATGGAAGTCTTATATAATATAGGTACGAGATAACGTGCATTAAATATTCAAGTCTAGACATATAAAGATAAGTCCACTGCAAATAAAAAACAAATTAATAACAAGGAAATAAAAAACCTAAGCTCTTATAAACAACTGCAATGGATTCTTATTAAGACGTTATGTATGTATTAATTAAACATAAATATTAGTAGTAGCGATAACTCAACAGGAAGTGGTACGAATTGTTGAAATGAAAGTCACAAGTTCGAAAACCAACACCATGCACGTCTGATTTTTCTAAGTTTTGTGTGTAAGTTAATTAAGTTATCGGTAAAGGAAACATCATGAGGAAACCTGCATACCTACTTGAGAAGTTCTCCATAAGAATTTCGAAGGTATGTGAAGTCTACCGCATTAGGCCAGCGTGGTGGATTATTTTCAGTTAGTAGAGGAGGCCCCAGCCTAGCAGTGGGACGTGTAATACAAAGATATTATTATTATATTAGGAAGCAGCGATAGCTCAGCGGGAAGTGGTATGGACTCGAGACGAAAGTCGCAGGTTCGAAACCAGCCCCAATGAGCATACACCACTGACTTTTCTAAGTTACGTGTATATTAATTGTTAATTGTCGCTTGCTTTAACGGCGAAGGAAACATCGTGAGGAAACCTGCATACCTGAGAACTCGATAAGATTTTTCGAAGGTATGTGAAGTCTGCCAACCCGCATTAAGCCAGCGTGGTGGACTAAGGCCTAGCTCTTCTGATTCAGTGGAGGAGGCCCGTGCCCAGCAGTGGAACGTATATAATGCAGGGCTAGTAAAGAAAGTATTATGTATTAGTATATATTATATTAGTTTTATGACACTACAGCCAATTGTGTATTGTTTTGCAGGAGGTGCAGGGCGACGGCGAGTGCTGCGCCATATGCATAGAACCGTACAAAGTGTCGGAGACGCTCAGATCTCTTCCTTGTAGGTGAGTTCGCGAAATAAAATAGAGAAGTAGAGAGAGAGAGAGAGAGAGATGTAGAGGAGCGGGTGTACGTGTCCCTCTGGTAAAGGACATCTCTAGACAAGCGGATATTATACTTGACCGGCCGCGGCCCCTCCGATGGTTGATGTTTTTTTTTTTTTGTGCGAGCTGTAAGCCTGACGCGAGTCGGCTGTGTACGGCCTCACCGGACTTTCGGGTGAGCGCTTTAGGCGCTCTCAACCCTTGACTAGGTGACCACCGCTGAGTAGTGATGTTCATGTACAAAAAACATCGATATTTTTTCCGATATAATATATCGAAATATTGTATCGATATATAGCGATATATCGGTCAAAAATATCGATATTTTCGATATATCGAATTGTAGGAAGGAAAAGACTTTATTAGAAAATGATTAACAAAAATAATATCGAAGAGCTAAAAAAAAAACAACATTCAATACTTATTCTGGTATTTGATGTTGTTTTTTTTTTTTTTTTAGCTACATCCGATAGATTTTCTATTTTCCGATATCCTTATTTCGATATATCGGATAAAATATATCGACTTCAATGATTCGATAATATCGCATTGATTCGATATATCGATATTATATATCGACTTCAATGATGCGATAATATCGCATTGATTCGATATATCAAATAAATGTATCGATATCTTATCATATATCGATACATATCGAGCACCCCTACCGCTGAGGGCACCCCCTTTGCCGTACGGACCTCGGCTCAGGACGGTCACCGGGAGAGGGCAGAGACATCTGCGATTATTGGTTTAGGGAAAGTTGATGTTCGGAACTTGTATAATTATATACTAATCTTCGCTCACATTTTGCTAGCGCGATGCAGGATCGTTTGTGTTGTGCGCGCTAGATGGCGCCACATTTTACTAGGTATGTGATAAATCACTAATAAACAGAAAAACACGCCGTCCTGTCTTAATGTTTTATTTGACAACCAGAAACTTGTTTCAGTAGCTTTACTGCCATTTATACATTCATCTTCTTTACATAGTATAAAATGAAGTCGCTTCCGCTATCTGTTCGGTAAGATCTTTTAAACGATTCAACAGACTTTAATGCAGACCAGCGATAGATAGAGTGATTTATGAGACAGGTTTATATGTATATAACGCTATACCCCATGGGAGCAGGGCAGTAACATGCAGGTGGAACAGCGAGGGACAGTTAGACGTTAGTCACTTATAATTGAGGGTTGTCAGTAACGAATATACTACAGTATGTTTCTTGTCTGCGAGAGGCAGCCTGAGTTGGTACCACGGCCTGTTTCTAGTGTGTTACTGCTGTATTACGGTTTAAAGGACGTTGAAGCTAGTGAAATTACTGGGCATTATGAGACTTAACATCTTATGTCTCAGGGTGACGAGCGCAGTTCAGTGTCACGCAGGGCTTTGTAGCTCAAAGTTCTGTGTAAGACTTACAAATTATACCTCGGGGTGTCGGAACGCTGGCTAGTTACATGCAGTGTTTTGTAATTCAAAGTTTTGTGTCGTGTTGTGTATGTTTATTGGCAGATGTGGTACTTACCACCAGGTGAACGACTTGCTTCTTTGGTAATTCAAGATCAAACATAATGTTCACTATTATGCCTTATTACCGAAATTTACTAAATTGAATTATTTGTGATTGCAGACACGACTTCCACAAGAACTGCATAGATCCGTGGCTGCTGGAGCATCGGACGTGTCCAATGTGCAAAATGGACATCCTCAAGTACTACGGTTTTGTGGTAATTATATTTCTCTCTGTTTCTCCCGTCTCCAATCGTTATCTCTCTTTCTCTTTCGGTGCCTCTTCACTACTGAATGTTTGATGTCAACTCCGCATATTCTTTTCTATTGCTTTCCAAGCAAAATAGTTCTTATACGCTGGTGATTCCTGTGCATCATTTGTGCTGCTGAGCCATGATTTCCTTCTTCTACCAATGTGTGGTTATTCCTCTATTTTACCCATTGCAAACATGTTGCAGAAGGTGATATTAGGGATGCCTAAGTATATGCCCGAAGACACTGATTAGAGTATATACACGCACTCACGCCCCTAATCCCCGACGGGGTAGGCAAAGGTGTAACTATTACACCCACATTTCGCTGAGCTTATTTCCGTCCCCATGAAGTGATTGGGGGCGAGCCTATAGCCATACTGGACACAATTCCAGCCTCCGGGCTGATACCGAGTTTTTGTGATAGAAAAACCCAATATCACTTCTACCCGACGACGCGGGGATCGAAGTAGTACCGCGTACGACACAACTGCGCCACCGAGGCAGTCTTTGATTAAAATGACCTGCAATAATTATATATCCTACTGATATTAATGTTAACTTTACATGTTGTGTTAACGAAGATATATGAATGTGTTAAAAGCAAAAAAAGGTTTATCTGGATCGTTGTTTGTGGCATTCGGTAGTCTCTACCTACCCTATGGGATGTTTTTTTTTTATTGCCTTGATAGGCAGACGAGCAAGCGGTCCCGCCTGATGGTCATCGGCATCGACAATCGGGTGTGCCCCCCAAGCCGCTGCCTACCACTGAAGGGATACTCTTTTTAAACCTCGTTTAAAGGACATGTCATAGCGCTCGGGAAACACCGAGGCAGGGAGTTACTCGTCGTCCGTTAATGTGCATTGTTATATTCGTCCCCAGTTCACCGGCAGCCAGGAGAGTATCCTTCAGCTGGAAGTGGAGGAGGCGCGGAGTCGAGCGCTCAGTCCCGCGCGCAACAGACATCCGCTCACACTGGTACGGTTTTAGAAGTGAAACTTCTTTAGAATCGTTGTGATTTGAAACTGGATGAAATAATAGAAGTACACCAATTTTTTTTTTATAGCATAGGCCGGCAAACGAGCAAGTGGGTCACCTGATGGTAAGTGATCTCCACCGCCCATGTACGCCAAAAATACCAGAAGAATCATGGGCGCGTTGCCGACGTTAAAGGAAAGGGATAATTAATTGGGAAGGGGAGTGGGATTTGGGCTTCCGGATATCTCACTCACCGTACGAAACGCAGCAGCAAGCCGCTACTTTACGTCGGTTTCATGCGGGACAGTGGTAACGAACCGATCGAGCCGGCCCATTCATGCTGTAGATTAAACAGTCTACAGCGTGGCTCTACCACTCATCATCATCATCATCAGCCACAAGACGTCCACTGCTGAACATAGGCCTCCCACAAAGATTTCCAGACCGACCTGTTGGAAGCGGCCTGCATCCAGCGACATCCTGCGATCTTTATCAGGTCGTCTGTCCACCTTGTAGGTGGACGTCCAACGCTGCGCTTGCCAGTACGTGGCCTCCATTCCAGAACCTTTCTGTCCCATCGGTTATCGGTTCTGCGAGCTATGTGGCCTGCCCACTGCCACTTCAGCTTATTAATCCGCTGAGCTATGTCGGTGACTTTCGTTCTCAACAATTTAATCGTGTCTAATACAGTGAAACTTGGTTAAGTGGGACCTGGATAAGTGAGAAACCTCCATAACTGGAACTCATGCTGAGGTCCCAACACTTTGGCACTGAATTACCCCTGTTAGTGGGACGAAGCAAACCTCTGTATCTGGGATTTGTTCTTTCGATTTACATCATTGTATCATCATAGTTACCTCTATAACTGAGACAGCGAGTGAATTTTATATGCATAAACCTCTGTAACTGAGATAACATCGTTTTGTTTGTTTACTTACTTATTTTTATTCTAACCTGTATTCTGACATCTGTTAATGAACCCCTCTATAAATGAGACAGATATTTATTATACCTGGATATCTGAGACACTGGGTAAGTGGAATACCTCTGTAAGTGAAACAAGAATGCAGGTCCTTTGATGTCTCATTTAACCAGGTTGTACCTAATGGATCCGTGTGTTGTTTGTTCCAGTTGACGAGCGACAACTCGTTCTCGGAGGCGGGCAGTTCCCGCAGCTCGCGCGCGTCCTCGCCGGACGAACTCGTGCCCTCATTACGGCCGTGTCCACCTCACTCACGGTAACCAACCTGATATTATACAATACAATACAATACAATACAAAACTCTTTATTGTATAACCAATAATCACTTAAAATAAATTAGCATAGGACTACTTAATGGTTTTACAATGGGCGGTCTTATCGTCTTTATTATAAACGCGAAAGTTTGGAAGTATGGATGGATGGATGTTTGTTACTCTTTCACGTAAAAACTACCGAATGGATTTTAATGAAACTTTACAATAATATAGCTTATACATAAGAATAGGACATAGGCTACTATGTTTTTCAAAAATCAACCCCTGAAGGGTTTAAAAAGGGGGTGAAAGTTTGTATGAAAAATCTAAACTTTTAGCACTTTTAGCAATATAAAATTTTAGCACAAATATATTTGATGACCCAGGGTTAAACACATGTTATTTTTTTCTTTAAAGTTCAACCCCTAAAGGGCCCAAATAGGGGATGAAAGTAGAATGAAAGATTTTTGATGGCGAAACGAAGTTCGCGGGCACAGCTAGTAAGATAATATATTTTGACATGGGCACCGCCAGGATTACTTTCAGGAAGGTGCATCTGCATCTACACATTATACTATTAACTAATATAAAATATAAAATTATACATGTATATTATGTAAATAAAATGACATGAATTATATTCCATGTACGAATTTGCAAAAAAATACGGTGTTAAATCAATTTAAATTAATGAATTTAGCAAAACAAGCTGAGTATCTCCATTTTAACTTGTTGTGTATCCTTTTTGCGTAACTACGTCCAATTGTAAACGGCAATGACGATATCCGGATTAACTTCTTAGTACATTAATAAAAAGTTTATATTTAATATTTATCAGTCGATAATCGAGTCTCGTTATAAATTAATCATCATTTATCGACAGTAAATAGTATATCAATGACGTAATTTGTATTTACATGATTTTATCATCGAGATCAGTTGATTAAATACTAAAATAACGATTATGTAATGAGTTGATTTTGACAAGTGTAGTATTGAAAAAACATTTGTTTTATATATCCGCCAAATGTGGACCGATTTAAATGAATATTTTAGTATCAAACCAATTTGGATGCAGTACGAGGCAAAATAGTAAACTCCTGAACGAATAACAACGCAATGAGATATGAGTCTTTAAAACGCTGTTTTAAGTTTTTATTAAAGTTATGTTTTATAAATCTAGACCAGCGGTTCCCAGACCTTTCTCATAGACCACTTTCAATATTTAGCTGGTCAGGTGGACTTCCTGCAGCTGCATTTCTCGCATATTCCCAAAATTCGACAAAAAGTGTGAAGATATTATAATAACGAATTTTGAACCCCATTTTTTTCGTCACCTCAACGTAGACCCACGTCGAGTCTCCCGTGGACCACTGGGGGTCCAGCTGGACCACTTTCGGACTTTTTTTTTTCTCTGGAACCATAAAACAGATTCTGAAAAGTTTACACCAACAGAAAGTTACATTGTCCCCGAGTGCCTATATTAATTCTCATTAAATTAATTGTTGATATTTCCCAGGTCATGCGATACGAGTCCATCAGGATCTCCAAGGGCGGAGTCCTCGCGGCAAGACAACCCTTCAAGCAGTACAGTCACTGCACAAGAGTGAAATAAATAACCGCTGTGCCAAATATGTGACTACAAAACTATGTGTACAGTGAAGTGAGACAATTGTGTTCATAAATATATAAAAAAAATACTCAAAAAAAAAAAACTTCCAGTGAGTGACGTTTGGTGACAAGTGATATTTGTATGGTTAAGGTCGTAGGTTAAACACCGCAACTCCGCCTAGTCAACGAAACAGTGTTCACTTTGTGTTACTCGACAAAATGCAGGATTATGTGATACGTTTGTAGTGCACGAATGGGTAGCAATAACTTTTAAATTGTCGATATCTCGACCAGCATTTTCCTATGACTGTTTTTGCATTTCTTTTATATTACACTCATCTCTGTGGCGTTTATCAACGTGCTTTAAAATATCTGGTAATTAAATCTATCAGTATTTTACTTTGCACGGGAGTGTTTTTTCACGCCGCGTTTTTTATCTAACTGTCGGATTTTGAACGCTCGGAGTAAGCGTTGAATCTCGTATGCCGCGTGGACAAACAGCAGTACAAATGAGGGTTACCCTCATAACCAAAATATTCGTCTTAAAAAAAGCGAATCAAGTTTTTTCATTTATTTTTAGATGTGAAAGATGTGAAAGCTTACAATGACCATACAAATTTGTTACCCATTACTACAATGCAAACTATAAACGAAAATTTAAACACAACATTGTACTTAAAATTCGATTGGTTGTTGATCTCATAAGTTAATCGTGTCCTAATATGTGACGTCACGACTGACGTCACACGCTGTACTGTTGTGGTGGCCCTTATCTACGTAACATATGCTGGATAAAGAGTATCCGTCCATGCGATAATAACATTTCTGGTGTATAAGTAACTCATTTTCAAGTCTTCAATCCTACATATTGTTGTTTGAGTGAAAGATGAGTTCGATTTTTTTTGTTTTGAACACTTAACTTTTAGGCAGGTCGCACATCATAGCAGCATACAGCAGTAAACACACTTGCGTTTGGTAATACAAAGTCGTTTTCGCACGCAGGCTCCTATTTTTTATACTATACGAAGCGACGAATTTCAATAACGTAGACCAATGTAACATACACTCATTTTAACATTATATCAAAAATATTATTATTGTAATGGCTATTCTATTCATATATTACTACATACAGTAGAATCCCGATTATCCGGATCAATTAAAACCAGGGGTATTCCGGATAATCGAAAATCCGGATAATCGATTTCAAAGTCAAATAAAACAATAATCAATTTTTAATAACTTTTTTGTTATAGAAAGGGACATACATATAAAAAAAATCGAGTAGCCTATGTAATTTAAAATGTTGGTTGGAAATAATTTGTGATTAATCTTTGACGTAATGAATCACATTTTACAAGGTGGTAGATCCCTCGTATGCGAGAGGCCATCTGGGTTGGTACTACCGCTTTGTCTATTCCTGCCGCCAAGCAACAGTGTGTAAGCACTGTTGTGTTTCGGTTTAAAGGATATTGAAGCCAAAGAAATTACTGGGCATTATGAAACTCAACATCCATCCAGTGCTTTGTAATTCAAAGTTCTGTGTGGTGTTGCTTCTGCTTAAAGGTAGGCGTGGCTCTTACCATCAGGCGAGCGCCTTGCTCGTCTCGTCATTCAATCAAATAAAAAAAATCTTTTCATTGCGGCCAAGTCCCTGATACTTTGCTGGTGGGAGGATATTCGTACCCGACCGTATAGCGACCACCATACACTGATGTTAAAACCTGCCATAGTGGCCCACCTTGTGTGGGTCGCGTTCCAGGGTCAGCCAGTGTATATCCGACATGCGACATGACTTGATGGTTGCTTGGGGCGGGTACAGTGGTACATTCTTGTATTATTGTGCCTGCCATCGGTCATCCGCCTGTCCTGTCGCAGGCCTCTCGATTTCGAAGCATTATACAGGCCGGTATGATTCTGGTGACCACCGATAAACTCATTGTTTGTCGGTGGTCGCTGGTTTTTTGGACTGCACTACGCTTACCATCAGGTGTAGTGCAGTCACTTTGCCGTGCTCGGATAAAAAATATATACGCTTCAGTTGTAATAACTGTATGGGATCCAATTTGTCCTGTCTTTCAAACCATTTAAAAGCGCTAAAGCTCCAATAGCTTCACATACATCACCAGTTTAAGTCTCTTCTTCATCTTCTTTATCGTTACTTTTCAAATTATTGTTAATGAGTTCTTCATCAGTTCAAATGTGAAATTCAGGGCAGTCATTGAGAGATAACATTACTCTTTTTCGCTTAGACAATGTAGATTTCTAACGCAAAACGTAAACAGAAATGTAAAAAAATACAACCTATTAGTTGGATGCTATCAATTAAAATGAAATAATAGCAAACACTATCGCGCACACAAATGAGAGCAGCACTACACTTCAGAGGAAGGAAAAAAACTCGTCGTAAAATGTCTCGTTGCGCTGTCAAATCATTTTTACGGCGGTAATTAGAGCCGTGAAGAATGAGTCCGGATAATCGGATATCCGGATAATCGAGGTCCGGATAATCGGGATTCTACTGTACATACTATACATATACTTGTTCCGAACTTCGTTGCTTCGTTTCAGATTCATGGAACCTGCCCCATGATTACAATCTAAGCATCATGAGGCACGATGTGTTAGTACTGCGTGCATAAATTCATTTTTAATCGTTATTATAAATTCATTCGAAAAACGGAGTATAGATTTATAGACGAATGGTATATAGTTAGATAGAACATTTGCTGTATCCTGCTCTGGTGGGCGGCCTGATTGCTCGATATTTGGTGGTGACGTAATTTTTTGTGACGTGCGCGAATTAATCTCGTATTTTTCATGATCGTTTTAACCAATCCTATCGACGCATTTTATTGTGCAGCTACATAGTGTTGGATATCCCACACACATCTCGAACAAATCGACGTTTGAATGTCGACCGTTTGCCCACCAGTTGTTTTTATCTGTAAACATTAAGAATGTTAATATGCTTTTAGTTTATATGAATGTGATAATGTAATCATTTTAACTGGAATTAAAACTTTGTTTAAGATAAAAGTTATAAAAGGGGGCCATGTCGCGACCGAATTATAAAATGGTGTGTACGAAACTGCGACCGATGGCTTTTTGACAAGGTTTCTGGAAAAACTGGGGTTTATTACATTGTGTAATTTATATAGACAAATGTCATCGGTCGTGTTGAAGAGAACTTGCATTCACTAATTCTGTGACTCCGAAAAAGATGGTAGTTCTAAATCTAGTCTGAACTTATGTCGCTTTAAATGCAATTAAGAATAATAGACCGTTATGAGGAAAGGTCTACTATTCAAATTGTGATTGTAAGCGCTTATTCAAACTTTATTTTTAAAATACGTGAAATATATTATTTTAAGATATTTTAAGTGAGCATTTAAGTTATTATGTTCGTTATACATAAGTTACTTAAATCCATTGGATTTTATATTTAGTGGCGGATCTAGAAATTAATCGGGAGATGGGGCAATGGAGGCGGCAAATTGCATAATTTTGTAGGGAACTGACCCACTAGTCGCTTCTCTAGATCCGTCACTACTTATATAAAAACAAGGAGACTGGTGTGTACTTCTAAATGTAACAAATAAATGTGTAAAATATTTACATTCCCTCATTCAAGTGTTCTTCATTGCTCCATGTGAACATGAGGTATTGAATAAAACCAATACAGTATTCAACAATTGCGTTTTACTTATGGCGGGTGCATACGGTTCAATTTTGAATTTTTCATCAACCGACTTGTCCAATCGCTATAACCTCAGTGATGTGCAAAGTAATTGAGCAGATTTTGCTGGTGGGAGGATACTTGTATCCCGTATCCTGCGACCACCGTACACTGGTGCTAAAACCTGCCATAGTGGCCCACCTTGTGTGGGTCGCGTTCCAGGGCCAGCCAGTGTATATCCGGTTCTCCCCAGGGAGTTTGCACCCTGATCCTAACCCTTTTCCCATCCCTTTTTCCTTCCCCTCCCTCTTGGCCCTTTGGCAGGCTGGCATGATCTTGCCGACCTACGATGGACACATTGTTTATCGTTGGTCGACACTATTCTTGGATTGCGCTCACTTACCATCAGGTGTAGCGTACACTTTGCCGAGCTAGGATAAAAAAAAAAATAAAAAAATTACAACGCTGCTGGTTCGCTACCTGGTGGATCACTCGCTGATTAATGAAGGACAGAAAGGCTGCCGGTAAAATGATCAAGATGTGACCTTCTAGCATACATGTTGCTTTACTAGGGGGAGGCGGTCAACCTCAACAGTCAACAGGCATGTCGAGGCTATAGTCGTAAGCCTCCACATTACCAAGGCTTTTGATAGGCTCTTGCACCGTGGTTCTCTCTTCGAGTTACTGGCATATCGCCTCCCCGACAACCTGTGTACGTGGATTTCTGACTTATTCTGATATCTTATTCTGACTGATTAATGGTAAAATAAGGAAATTCGTTCCAAAAGAACATACGAACAACATTTAATTTGCTTCATATTACATTAATGCATGAACCTGTTGTTCTTCTCGTCAGAGTAATAGTGTTTTGTGACCATAGTGGACCGGTCACAAAGTACATTATTGTACCAGTTTCCGCAATACGCGACACGTTGAATGGGCCGGTTGCCCTATCTCACAGAAAACCGGCGTATATGGTGAGTGAGATGTCCAGAGGCACAAATCCCATCCCCTTCCAAATTCCTTAACTATGCTTCTCGTTTCAGGTTGGTAACTCGTTTCTGATTATTCTGGTAATGTTTAATGTTCGTAAACAACAACAATTAAAATTAAAATCAATTCTTTTTTTTAGAACAAGTTCAATTGATTTCGTGTTTATTTCGGCCGTGAAACAGAAATAAAATTTTATTGGAGTAATTACGAGATTTAACATGTTTTGAAGTGAATATTAGGTGAGTACCTACAAAAAAATAATAGAGAATTAATGCTATCCAAATGTGAACGATAACTTTGTGAAAACCAGTCAAAAATGTTAACTATGTATATTAATATTATTGTTACAGTCAAACAAAGAGTACAAATATTACACTAAAATGCCGCGAAAATACACGTTAAATGAAAAAAGAACGCGAAAAAAAACCGTTTGTTGGTGAAACAGGCGTGAGAACGTCAGAAAAGGGCATGAGAGGCAGAATCAAATTTTTATCGCGAAATTTCTATTTTTCTAGAATATGCCATTAATTTTTAAACTACCCAAAAAAATTTGGAGTTGAAACAGTGCAATTTATGTCATCGTATTTGGTTTGATTTAAATATTGAATATTTAAAACTGTCTTAAAAATTATTACGCGTTATAAAAACTACGCGAGCCCTCACAAAGCTCGGCTTTTTGCTAGTTTAATATAAATTAGTTTAATGTTTTGTTTGTTGTACAGAAGTGGTGTGAATTTGTGTAATTAATATTAACGGTGATGGGTAGTGTATGGAAACATTGGATAAAATTAATTAAGCATCGAACTGAAAGGAATCAACGCCAAAACTCGGGCAAGACATGGAAATCGATCGCACCCGTATTTCATCATTCTTGAAGAAATAAGATATACCAACAAATTACAGACTGCGAAAAAAGACAATATTGTACCTTAATATGAATTAATGTATGCGTCTGAAGGACTTGTATCGAAGGAATAAATAAGGAATAAATTAATAAAAAAAGCTCCTTGTCATTCTTTTAAAAACGCATTACGCAGAATACCTAATCATTCTACGCATTACGCACTCTTCTTCTTTTTAATTGACGGCTTCGCATTATTAAGCATTTTCCAAATGACAAGTTATCGTATACCATTCCTCCACACGTCCAGCGCGCCAACGTAAAATACCTAATAGATATGCGTAACCTGTGATTGGCCTGTGTCGATCACGCCACACAACACCCGGGGGTCGGGGGGGGATGAAACTCCTGCGCTCGCGGTGGCCCGCGGCGCCGCCAAC
Source organism: Amorpha juglandis (assembly GCA_949126905.1). NCBI lineage: Eukaryota > Metazoa > Arthropoda > Insecta > Lepidoptera > Sphingidae > Amorpha > Amorpha juglandis. The sequence goes on along the minus strand of OX421386.1, from coordinate 9,610,146 downwards.
CCCCGCTAGTCCCGCTAGGTCCTTCGGCAAGGGCAGTTGTGATTGTATTTAATGACTGAGTTATGGTTTACGTACATTACAGTTAACGGCCAACTATTGCATCATCCCTGTATTAAGAGTTTCTTCTTCCTTTTGTTTTGTGTGTTTTTAGTAAAGTTTATAGATTCAAACTGTGTATCATTTACCATCTACCATAAAGTATAATTTTTTCTCAAGTCTTCACAAGAACGATGAAATGTAGACATCTTCAAGGCCTTGTTGGAGTTTTGGTGTGAATTCCTTCCAGTACGATACTTAATTGGCTTATTTCAATATTTCCATACACTGTTCATCACCGTCAATGTTTATTACACAAATCCATACCACTCTTATACAACAAATAAAACTTTAAAGTAGTTTTTGAAATAAATTAAAATAAGCGATGAACCGCACTGTCAGAATTCCCGCCAAAACTCCATTACGCTCTTATTCCATTCATTAGAGAACTAAAATGTCATTATATTTCAGTGTAAAATACTTAAGCATTCTATTATGGTAATCTGTGGTGTAATCTCTCTGGTGCTACTTTATTTGTCTCTGTCTCAGTGTCTCTGGTAGATACCAAGAGAGATTTAGAGATCTAAGTCTGTGATCGTGAACGTTACAGTTTCATTTAAAAAGTTTCCTGATCCAATCCCTGAAAAATATACAAAAATTATACAAGGTCCATTACGAACCGAATATTTATAAGGATTACCAGTGCAATTGATATATAATCAAGAAATAAGCGAAAAGGGGACTCTTGTAAAGTTAACGTGTCAGTTAATTCGACTACTTACTACATGGACGTATAAGTGGCTTGGACTTTAGATATTACATATAAGTAAAATAAGGTATCAAGTGTTTCATAAGGACAGTTTATTAGCTAACTTTATTTCCTCCCAGCACGCCTTAGATACATGTTCCAGGTAATATTAACTTGACTGATTACAGTAAGATATTTGAATTTGTAGAAGGTTAGTACCGTTATTTTTTAAATTTCTTTACATATTATTCTAATGTATTTAATTATAAAGCATATAGATCTGATTTTCATTTTGTTAAATATTTGTACTATGTATAATTAACACGTGCTTAATTAATACAGTACATTGACGTTAAAGTTACATTTATTGTTAACTAGTTTTAAATAATTAAATACAGTAGCAGCGATAGCTTAGCGAGGAGTATGGATTGTCGAGACGAAAGTCGCAGGTTCGAAACCTGCCCCAAGAGCATACATCTCTGACTTTCAAGTTATGTGTATATTAATTATCACTTGCTTTAACGGTGAAGGAAACATCGTGAGGAAACCTGTATACCTGAAAACTCGATAATATTTTTCGAAGGTATGTGAAGTTTACCAACCTGCATTAGGCCAGCATGGTGGACTAAAGCCTAGCCCCTCTCATTCAGTAGAGGAGGCCCGTGCCTAGCAGTGGGACATATATAATACAGGGCTAGTAAAAAAAGTAAATGACAGCAATAGAAAACTTACAACATTTTATACATAAGTAATAAATCTTATAACTAAATTTTCAGGTTCACGGCGGTGTCTCCTAAAATGACTGATATAAAAGAACTTAAAAGGAAGCAACACAGTTATAAAGCAAGAATAACAACATTTGGGAATTACCTATCTTTGTTACAGGAGTCCGAATTGAACCCTTGTCAGGTATTGGAGTTACAATTGCGTATTGATAAGTTAGAAAGCTTCTATAATGAATTCAATAAAGTTCAAACACAATTAGAATGCGTAGCCAAGGATCTTAATGCGGAAATAAACGAGAGAACAGGCATTGAATCTGAATATTATGCATTGTTAGCTCAGGCAAAACACAAATTAAACATAATTAACAAATCTGATGTTGATGATGCTAAATTGAATAATAGTAGTTCTAACGAATGTAAACGTAAGGTTGCTCAATTGCCTACTATCAATTTACCAAAGTTCTCAGGTTTGGACGATTACTGGTTAGCATTTCGCGATACATTTACCAGTCTGATTCACAAAGATGACCATATAGACGACATCAAAAAATTCCATTATTTAAAAATGTCATTGGATGGGTCAGCTGCTGATGTGATCCAGCCAGTTGAATTATCTGCAGATAATTACAAAGTAGCATGGAACCTTTTATGCAGTAAGTTTGACAATAAACCAGAATTGCTTCAAGATCATATTTCGGCTATATTTGACCTCGAACCAATCACAAAGGAGTCTTCAATCGCATTAAAAAACATGATTTACGTTATTAATGAAAATATCCAAGCTTGTGAGCAATTGCGTGAACCAGTTGACAAGTGGAACCCATTATTAATACATTTATTTAGTAACAAGTTAGATGCAAAAACACTCCGCGAGTGGGAACGCTTTTCGGAGCCGTTGGATAATTCGAAATCTATTCCTTTATCGGTATTCACGCAGTTTATAAAAGAACGTGCCGATTTTCTTGAGACACGGAACGACATTGCGCCAAAACACACTAACAACAAAGCTATGGTATCTTTTAATGACAATAATAATTCGTCTTCACATAGTTTCAATTGTCCGAAATGTAATGGAGTTCATAATCTTAACACTTGTCCACAGTTTCTAGCACTAAGCGTTGACGAGAGATTGTCGGTTTTACCTAGTTATAATGTCTGTTTCAACTGTTTTCGACGCGGACATTACCCCAAGAATTGTAAAAGATCCGGGTGTAAAATTTGCAGTCACAAGCACCATATATTAATTCATAACAAGAATAAGAAAACAAATAAGCAATAAGTGGATTCATCGCTCGATCGACGGTGACCGGTCCAATACGTCTTCCTCCACGGATGCCGACAGCTGCACTGTCGCTTAGACATGCGCAAAACTATACTCTATGAAGTAATGCCATATGGCGTGACATTTCGTACCGCGTAATATGTCATTATAGCATTACTCTGACCTGAGATGACACGCTGTGTGAACGGCCCACTATTACTTGTACTGGATGTTCCGTCAGGACTCAGGTGTAATGTAATAGCGATAAATAGATAGACCTTTTATTATTATTCTAAACTTATAACGACATGCGTTATGAGGAACGTTATGTGAACAATTCAATACTGTTCTAAATCAAAATTCTACTAAACGGCGTGACAGAGACAGAATCCCGACCGGCCGACACACCTCGATCGCACAATTTCTCGAACTTTCACGATCGCGCGCCCGCTTCACCGAGCCGCCCGGCCTGTGTGTGTACTAAGGCCGAGTGCACGTCATGTTTAATGTCATGTGTCATGCAACATTTTGCCGAGTAACTGGTACTGTTACAGTACGCACGCGTTTACCGTACGCGGTCGTGTTATATTACGTGTCACGCATTACTCACAGACTTACACATCTCTACTGTCGCAGTCTCTGATCACGCCTACTCTCGTCCAATCGCACTATCGGTTAATATCAATGCGCATTCGCAAACAAGTAGCTCGCACGACCTTACGTTGTAGACTCTGTTCATGAGGTGGTACAATGTTAATAATAAGGAACATATTGCGCGTGTTAGAAAATGTATGTAGTTATTATAAAATACAAAAGTATAGTCAGGATTTAGAGCATTTTAATTTGTAATAAAACTAATGTAAACGGATTTTATCGTGGTTTTTTTATTAATTTTGATCCCGACGTTTCGAAAGCTTTTCAGCTTTCGTGGTCACGGGGTGGACTGTCCACCCCATTAGGTGGTGGTTGCACTTCACTGCACTGCACAGTTCAGTTCAGTTAAGGTGAGTGAGTTCAGTAAGTGAGTACTAAATAAATATACTTAAGTTATAAGTTTCACTTCTATCGGCAGTCCCTATGACAGCCATTTTTTTTTTGTTTATAGTGGTTTGGTTCACCTTTTTACAAAAGGACCGCACTGAATGGCCTTTCATTAAAATTTGTATAAAGGCCAATTTATGAAAGGTGCACATTTATCTACCCACGAATTACAGAATTGTTAAAATTTTATTATAATTTAGTCGCAAAAGGAATCTAATCCTGAATATTATTTATTATTAAATAAATAAAAAGTTGCCACGTAAAAGCAACTTATAAAATTATTTTTTGACGTGACAACGTCTTATAATTCGATAGAGCTGGCTGCACGCACGAAAATACATGACTCATGCGGCGTTACCTCGCTCTGAGGCGTTCCATGTAAGGCTTGAAGTGCAAGCGAGAGCGCGGAACGAGCGACAAAGAAGCACAATCGGCCTTTGCGTTCGGCAGCGTTCGACATCCGTCTCTCTCCTACTTGAGTGAGCGATGCGTCTGCGTGGACAGCTGCTATTGCTCAACGCACATGTATACTTGTAAAAACTATTAAAATGTAAAAAAAAAATTGACATAATTGTATTTATGCGTACAAATAAATCTAACTTGATCAATTTCATTGGGATTTCCAATTACCTCCTTTTCTATATACATACAAATCTATTAAACAAATGAAATTAAAATTTTCTTTTGAAAAATGCTACCATTCCATCAGTATTTTCTTATGACGTTGTCACGTTCAACTATTTTTTTGATGAAAATAAAATCATGCAGTCAGATTACATAACACAAAATATTCATTTGTGTAAAAGCACTCAATTTTAGGACAGCCACTCATTATTTTGTAAAACTCCTATTTATATTTGAGTCCTATTTTAAAATCACTCAACGAGCTATCGAGTGGGCTATGCTTGGAGTCTGACAGATAAAATCCGGATTGCGGAGAACTAAGGTAACATAGTCCGCTGAATTAATAACTTGAAGTGGCAGTTGGCTGGCCATATTTGTCGCTAGAACGATGGCCGTTATGGACGAAAGAAGTAAAAGTAGGGAATACGCCTATGCAAGCGCAGTGTAGGCAGACCTCGAGCCCGCTTGATCGAATACTGTTTTGTCCATCTGGCAACACTGATGAGGCGCTCCTTTTGGCGGAGTTTTGGCGGTTCATCTCTTAATTTCATAAAAAAGTTTAAAGTTTTGTTTGTTGCACAAAAGTGGTGTGGATTTGTATCATTAATATTGACGATGCAATGATTGACAGTGTATGAAAACATTGAAATTAATGAATTAAGCATCGAACTGAAAGGAATTAACACCAAAACTACGGCAAGACCTGGAATACTTACGTATTTCATCGTTCTTTTAGAAATAAGACATATCAAAAAATCAAAGACTGGAAAAAAGGACAATATTGTACTTGTTGTTGTAATATGAATTTATGTATGCGTCTGAAGGACTTGTATCCATTGGACAGGGATAAATTAATAAAAAAAGCTTCTTGTCATTTTTTAAAAAACGAATTAGGTACGCACTCATTCTATTCATTCGTAAACTAAAATACCAACGACGAAAGAATGAGACGTCACATTGACGATGAGAAACAGTGTATGGAAACATTGAAATAAGTGAATTAAGCATCGTACTGAAAGGAGTTAACACCCAAACTCCGGCAAGACTTTGAAATCGATCGCACCCGTGTTTCAATGTTCTTGTAAAAATAACTTGAGAATAAATTATACTTGACACTGGCAAAATGCGAAAGCCATAAATAAATAAAAAATGTGTGCTTGTACTAGTGTACACACGTAGGAAGTGAAACTTCTTTATGACCTTATTTTTCGAAAAATCATCTACTATATGCAACTTTACAGAAATTGGTTAAATAAACTTAAATTATATAAAGTTTAAACAAAAGGCTTTTATTATTATAAACATGAATACAAAAAAATAGCCCGGTCCAAGTCCGATCAGAGTCCGGTCAAAACCCGGTCCAAGTCGGGTCAAAGTCCGGTCAAATCCCGGTCAAAATCCGGTCAAAGTCCGGTCAGAGTTCGGTCAAAGCCCGGTCCAAGTCGGGTCAACGTCGGGTCAAATCCCGGTCAAAATCCGGTCAAAGTCCGGTCAAAGCCCGGTCAAAGTCCGGTCCAAGTCGGGTCAAAGTCGGGTCAAATCCCGGTCAAAATCCGGTCAAAGTCGGGTCAAAGTCCGGTCAAAGCCCGGTTAAAGTCCGGTCAGCCCGGTCAAAGCCCGGTCAAAGTCCGATGAAAGTCCTCTCAAGTCCAGTCAAAGTCTGGTCAAAATCCAGTCAAAGTCAAAAATGCGACGCGTGCCGCGTAACGGAAAAATGTGACGATTTTATTTTTCTAACGCCGATAAAGAAGTTTCACTTCAAAAAAATACGCATATGCGTAGAATCCTAGTATGCATTCTATTAGGCTATGGTAGTATCCGTATCGGAGACAAATAAACTAATCCGTATCATAAAAGTATTCTGTGGTAGTATCCACAGAGTACATTATTATATAACTGAAAGTAGTATCCAGAGACAAATAAACTAGAGTAGTATCTCTTAAGTCAGTGGTCGTAATCGTTACAGTTTCATTTTAAATGTTTTTGATTCAATCCCTGAAATATACACAAAAATAATACAAGGTCCACTACGAACCGAATATTTATATAATCCAGAAATAAGACAAAAAGTAACCCCTTGTAAAGTTACATGTGAGTTAACTCGACATATTACTACATGGACCGATAAGTGGCATGGACTTTAGATATTACATAATATAAGTAAAATAAGGTATCAAGTGTGTCAAGTGTTCCATAAAGACAATTTATTAGCTTACTTTATTTCCTCCCAGCACGCCTTAGATACATGTTCCAGGTAATATTAACTTGACTGATCACAGTAGGATATTTGAATTTGTAAAAGATTAGTACCGTTATTTTTTAAATTTCTTAACATATTACTCTATTAATGTGTTTAATTATAAAGCAAATAGACCTGATTTTCATTTTGTTAAATATTTGTACTATGTATAATTAACACGTGCTTAATTAATACAGTACATTGACGTTAAAGTTACATTTATTGTTAACTAGTTTTAGATAGTTATTAATAAATACATTGGTCAACAATAAAAAATAATAGTTAACAAAATGTTATACATAAGTAATAAATATTAAAACTAAATTTTCAGGTCCACGGCACTTGTCTCCTAAAATGACTGATATGAAAGAACTTAAAAGAAAGCAAGGCAGTTATAAAGCAAGATTAACAACATTTGGGAATTACCTATCTTTGTTAAAGGAGTCCGAATTGAACCCTTGTCAGGTATTGGAGTTACAATTGCGTATTGATAAGTTAGAAAGCTTCTATAATGAATTCAATAAAGTTCAAACACAATTAGAATGCGTAGCTAAGGATCTTAATGCAGAAATAAATGAGAGAACAGGCATTGAATCTGAATATTATGCATTGTTAGCTCAGGCAAAACACAAATTAAACATAATTAACAAATCTGATGTTGATGATGCTAAATTGAATAATAGTAGTTCTAACGAATCTAAACGTAAGGTTGCTCAATTGCCTACTATAAATTTACCCAAGTTCTCAGGTTTCGACGATAATTGGTTAGCATTTCGTGATACCTTCACTAGTCTGATTCACAACAATGACGATATAGACGGCAGCAAAAAATTCAAATATTTAACAATGTCATTGGATGGGTCAGCTGCTGATGTGATCCAGGGACTTGAATTATATGCTGATAGTTACGAACTAGCATGGAGCACTGTATTATTTTACTTTGACAATAAACGCAAAAAGGTTCAAGATCATGTTTCGGCTCTATTTGACCTCGAACCAATCACAGAGGAGTCTTCAATCGCATTCAAAAGCATGCTTTTCGATATTAATGAAAATATCCAAGCTTGTAAGCAACTGGGCGAACCAGTTGACACGTGGGACCCAATATTAATACATTTATTTAGTAACAAGTTAGATGCAAGATCGCTCAGCGAGTGGAAACGCTTTACGGCGTTTTTGGGTAAAACGAAATCTATTTCTTTATCGATATTCACGGACTTTGTAAAAGATTACGCAAAATATATATAGTTATTATAAAATACGAAAGTTTAGTCAGGATATAGAGCATTTTAATTTGTTTTCATCAGAGCATGGCAAAGTGACTGCACTACAGCCGATGTTAAGCGCAATGCAATCCATAAAACTAGCGACCAACGACACAATGAGTTTAACGGTGGTTACCAGAATCATGCCGGCCTGTATAAATGCTTCTTCACACTCCGAAGAGGGAAGAATCAAATCGAGGAACCTGCGACAGGACACGTGGAGGACCGATGCAGGCACAGGGATACAAGGTGTATCCCTACATCGCCACAGTCAACCATAAATTCCTGTCGCAAGCTCCTCGAGAGAACTGTATATACACTGACTGATCCTGGAACGTGATCCACACAAGGTGGATTGCACTATGGCAGGTTTTAACACCATGTGCACGGTGGTCGCTATCCGGGCGGATATGAATCCTACCACCAGTTTTTTTTTTTATATGGGCACGGCAAAGTGACTGCACTACACCTGATGGTAAGCGTAGTACAATAAAACAAAACCAGCGATTACCAACAAACAATGAGTTTATCGGTGGTTACCAGTCATACCAGCCTGTATAAATGCTTCTTCCCTCTTCGGAGAGGAAATAAGCAAATCGAGGGGCCTGCGACAGGACGGGCGGATGACTAATGCAGGCACAGTAATACAAGGATGTTCCCCTATACCCACCCCAATCAACCATCAAGTCATGTCGTAAGCCCCTCGGGAGAACCGGATATACACTACTATTTTTTAATTATAGAAGAAAAAAAAACAGGGGTATCAGTGTCATTTACCTAACCCAAATATCGCATAAAAAAATTAAACAAAAATATCAAAAATTTTAGAACAAAAAACATTAAATTATTGTTACAACTTTCCGTATAGTAACTTGTTAGGTACGATAGACGAGTGCGGGGGCAGGGGTGCGACAAGGGGGCGCGTGCGCGACGATGTTGCCGCGGCGACGGCGGCAGCGTTAGGGCCGGCGCTCATTGACGGCATGGCACGGCATGGCACGGCAGGTCATGCTGCGGCATCCCGCGGCGTCCCGTGGCATGCCGTGGCATCCTGCTGAATGCCCAGCCACTCTCTCTCTCTCGCGCACCGCGGCAATCCGTGGAATGAAACGGCATGCCACGGGACGCCGCGGGATGCCGCGGCGCGTCGCGTCATGCCACAGCATCCCGCGGCACGTCGCGGCACTGTGGTATTGAAATAAAGTAACGTGAATTCTAAACTCGTGGCAATAAGATTCAAAATAACTTGATTAGTAATAAAATCCTTTGCCATGCCATGCCGTCTATGAGCGCCGGCCATTACAGTAGCCATCATTTTTTGCACAAATTGGATAAACTAGGACTGCCTATAACTTTTTTGTCTTATGTACAATTTAAAAAATAGATTCACGCGAATGTTACTAATGTCTTGCATTAGTAACATTCGCGGCTATCAGCTCATTTTTTTGCTTTGGTATTTAAAAAATAGTGGTGTATACTAGCTGATCCCGGAACGCGATCCACACAAGGCGTGTGGATCACTATGGCAGGTTTTAACACGGTACACATTGTGTACGGTGGTCGCTATCCGGGCGGATATGAATATCCTACCACCAGCAAAATGGGTATTATAGCAATGAAACTTTCATTGCTATAATACCCATCAGGGATAAGTCCTTTGAAACTATCAGTATATACATATATACATGATATATGTATATACTGATAGACAGCCTCCGTGGCCCAGTGGGCGAGTAGCCGGCTGTGAAACGAGAGGCCGCGGGTTCGATCCCCGCACCGAGACAAATGTTTGTGTGATCCACAAATATTTGTTTCGGGGTCTGGGTGTTGTGAGACCGAAAGTCTCTCGTAGTTCCTGATACCCACGCCACAAGACTCGTATCTTACTGTGGGGTCAGGACTATGTGTGTGACTGTTGGGTGTATTTATTTATACATAACTTATATTATACAGTTACATAACAGTCTCAAATAATACTTGCTTTAGGTAATCCTTCAACAATCGCGTATGTATCCAATTATTGCAATATATTTCGTGTTTTATCACATCAGCTCATTACATTAGTATAAAAAACCACTATTTATTTTCTTGAAATTTAGCCACATTTGTAAGCGCCTTAATATAAGTAGTTGCAATAAGTCACCAACGAGACTATAGTACTTGTGCGTTGCACTTTTAAGTTCTCAGTTATAATTTGCTTAATAACACGAAAATGTAATATATCATGTACTGTGTGTTATTCTGAGTTGTTTCTGTTAAGGGCCTTCCGTGAGCAAACGACCTTGACTGACTCGCGCCATACTAAATCGTGTACTTGGTGTGTGAGTTTTCGTGCAGAATATGCACGTATTTAGCGAATAATTGATTTAAAACATCAGGTTTTGGTCTTTTCGAAAATTTAAAACGGGCAAAGTATTCGTTATTAAATAGCCTATCTAGTGATGTTAATCTCATTTGAAAACATTCTGTACTTTAAAAGGAGACGCACGGAATCTTTGCATTTTTCTCATTTTTATGGTTCATTTATAACGACAATTTAAAAATATATATCAGCATTAACATGAATTTGAATCGAACAAAGTAAAGCTGACAGATTGTAGAAATATATTGTATATTTTTTTAATCAATATTTATTTTAAGTAATGACTAGATAGCCTCTAAAAACATCGATCGCGCGGCGTTTTGCTGATGGCATGGCCTTAATGTAATATTTCTTTTGTACTCATTAGTGCATGTCGTCGTCTGTAATTATGTCAACATTTAAACCTATTTAGAATACTAGATGTAATGTGTTATATGTAATAATGTATGTCATGTTGGTTATCCTTAAATAAAATAAAATGAAATAGTAACAACGTTGTGCTAAGAAACTTTATTATATCATGCGTTCATTTTGTCAATTTAGGTCTGTCATTCATTTATTAAAAACGCATTATGCATTCATACGTGAATATTAGTTTAATTTAAATGCTTCCTGATCCAATCCTTGAAAACTTCACAAAAATTATACGAACCGTTACAGGGACATTGTCCCGCTTTGCGTTTTTATCGTCTGCAATTGTTTGACCTTATCCCATCCTCACCTTTCCTTAATTTCACTCCCAACACACAGCCACAGCCGTGAGATGTGGTAAGCATGGTGGTGGTACGTTCGCGATACCGAAATCACGTTTTTATGTTATGAAGTACGAACGTAAAATCACCATTTATTCGCGAGAAATAAATTGATACACTACTAATAAACACACAAGTACTCAAAGCAACGATAGTTCGTCCGTAGTTAAACGCTGCTCTCGTGTGTATTATTTCTGATGACGTCATGGATAAGGCGAAGTCAGGGAAGAATGCGAAGGCTCATCCCACTACCATGTGGGGTAAATAGTCGGTGTTTAGGGGTGATTTATATGGTATTTTTCAAATAACTTATACAACAACCAACTAAAGTTATGCCAATTTGTCATACGCTACTCTATTCATATTGAACAATACGATCATTTTGTAATTTTCTATCTTAAATTAAAAATTCGGTCCCCGATTGATTTTGAAAGTGAATGTGGGACCGTAAGTCTCTCGTAAGTTCTTTACATCCACGATACGTGTAAGCTAGAGCAGAGTCAGTATTATTGTGTGACTATTGGTGTGTGTATTAATTATTTATAATTAGGATAAAAGAAAAAAAGAAAAATGCCTGAACATAGATGGAATAAAAATTTAATGACCTCACATTTTGAGATTACATAATTTACACAGAAATTGCAAACCATTTTACACACGAACGACATTGTATTATACCATACAAAAAGAGTTAAAAATACACACGATAAAGTACTCTATGCTTTGCTAAACACTATTTATTTTATTACTAGCTTGTGCTCGCGGCACCGCCCGCGTCAATTGCCCTTTCCAGGATAAAAGTAGCCTATGTCCTAATCCAGACCATAGTCTACCCGTGTGCCAAATTTCATCCAGAACCGTTCAGCCAGTTCAGAATTCACAAACTTATAAACATCCGGTTTACATTCATAATAGTAGTAGGATACATAGGTAAGTCTGTAAAGTTTATAAGTATCTAAAAAAACCAAAAACAAACATAAAAAATTTAAATATAAAATTTAGCTAAAAATAGCAATTATATACATCTTAAACTAACAACAGCCACATGCTAATAAATAAAACTATTTTAAAGTCAATTTTACTTCCTTTACCACGATCCTTGTTTATCATAACAATATTTTAAGTCAAATCTATAATACAATGGCAGAAAGAGTCGTCTGCCAAAAACTATTGAGAGCAGTATATTACACAATCAATTTAAAGATCTCTTAATCTCACCATGGAGACTTTAATTTTAAACTAGCCTTATTAAATTATAGAGTATACAATCCACTACATAAATTGTTATACATTAAGGGCCTACTACACAATATTTGAGTAAGGGTTAACAGCCAATTAACGTATAGCCACCTTTTTGAAAGTACCTAGTAGACATCTTTCACCCGGTATACTGTGTGGCGATTAGGTTATCACATTAAATGATACCACGTATACTACATGTTATTCTATAACCATACACAAAAAATAAATAGAAACCTACGATATCTTGGTCAAGGGACATTTTTTTCTGATTTAACATTTGAGAACATCATGTAAAATCAGCTGACGAGCCCACGAGCGGCGAGCGACGATGCGACACGGACATCATCATCATCATCATCATCATCAGCCACAAGACGTCCACTGCTGAACATAGGCCTCTCCCAAAGATTTCCAGACCGACCTGTTGGAAGCGGCCTGCATCCAGCGACTTCCTGCGATCTTTATCAGGTCGTCTGTCCACCTTGTAGGTGGACGTTCAACGCTGCGCTTACTGGCGTGGCGTGACTGGCCACGTACTGGCGGCCTCCATTCCAGAACCTTTCTGTCCCATCGGTTATCGGTTCTGCGAGACACGGACATGCGTGAGACAAAATACCTATCGCTGCGATGTCGCCACTAACACGGGTCAATTGAACTACTATTTAACACGGTGTTTTATTTCGTGGCAATTTTTAAGGTATCTATTTATTTTGTTTGACAGTGGCATAGTTTTATTTTTGGTATAAATGTTTATTTTTTCTTTGAACAGACTTATATCGACTAGTTTTGACCGCTGTATAATTTAATGTGATAACCAAATCGCCACTCGGTATATGTCAAAGTGTGATTTGTATTTGAGTATTTCATATTTTATTTGGTAAGTAGTATTTACTTACGTGAAACAGACGGTTAGCGTTGGTTTCACAGTCTCCATGTAAATGTTACCTGTCAAATAAAATATAAAAGCGCAATAGCAAATCATTACGGTGTCAATATATGAACATAGTGGAACATTATGTCGACTTGCTACTTTCTAAACTAAATGTCTTATATCTGGTAGCTTAAACATTAATGGCACATTGTTAAACATGCCTTAGTTAGATTTGCTAACATTTTATACATTGGCAGAAAAAGAAATTAATCAAATACCTAAGCATCACCTTATCTACGTACTAAATTTTTCGCAATACAATTTCTGAAAAAACTTTTTCTGTAGTGATTAGCGTGCCGGGATAAAAAAAAAACTAAATATATGGTAACTATATAGGTCAGCATTGCCGAAACTAAGGTGGGTTTATTGTCACTAGGTAAGTAATCGTTAGAAGTAAAACATTGTTTTAATTTGTGTATTTAAAAACAGAATAAAAGTAAAAAAGACGTATCTTATGGATACGTTGCAATATTTGAAAATAAAATCAGTCTTATATAAAATTTTGCTGCATAAACTATTATATAGGGGCCAACACTAATCTATTTCACCTAATCTTACTATCAACTAATAATTAACTTAATACCGTAATGGACCACTTACATGAGGTAATTTATTGAGAAAATCCATAAAGCCGGGGCTTTGAGCCAGTAATTTAAGGCCAATTGCAACAAACAATCTCAAACAGAATCTACAGATCGTTCTCACAACATGAGCCAATATAGTTTGAACACGACGCGTATAAATGATATACATTTGATCGGTTTTCGGGGAACGATCTATAGATATGGATTCAGATCGTTGATTGAAATTGGCCGTAATTCATACCTTCATAATCAACTGATGTGGACTATCTCTATTCACACAATGTCAATAATGGATTGGCCTCGTGTAAATGATTCATCACGTTTACGAGGTTTTCATAAAAATAAAGAAAAACATGAAAACTTCACATCATAATTAAAAATAAAAACTAATGTCATTTAATAAACCTTCCAGCACTAGTGTTAAACACGGACCAAAGATCTAAATAGACGCAGTATGTCCTACTTCACTTGCCGAAATTTTGAGTAGTAGGTAGGTCTAGTAAATATGATCTAGTGTGCATTGCACTAGCATTAGTGTAAATGGTAAAAATTAGTTTAGCATTAGTTGGCACGCTTGGTTTTCATATATTGGAAGTACTTACAGTGTCTATTCAGATCTCTAGTCAGAGGTAAATCCTCTTTAGAGTCGTGGTGTTTGAACCACAAAAACACACTAACTTAACTCATTGAAACTATTCATTAGAGCGGGTCCGAGTTGAATCAACAAAAGCTGTATGGTTTTGTTGATCAATTCGACTCAAAGTCTGTTCAAACGGTTCAAATCGCATGTGATTGAGCAGTTAATCAACTAAAATGGAATCGTGTAAACCCGCTACTATACAAAACCATTCAATACTGCAATATGGGTTTAACACCAGCCACACACACTGAGAGGAAAAGCAAACCTAATAAATAAAACGTGTATTGGTAAACATAATATCAACTGATATGTTAGACCATAGTATTCTCAGAGCGTGTGTAGCCTACATTAGTGAAAATTCTCCATAATACTAGACTTTAATCTTTAGGGACTACAGTGCCGATCATTTTTTTTATTATATATTTTAATTACAAAGTTTCACTACACATATTTCCCCTAAAAGATACCACATAGGTATTATAAGAATTAAAATACGTTAAACTTAATTATGTCTTGGTCAGAAAGACCAATTGACTATTAACGGCCGATTTCAACAAACGATTTTAATCCCGAAAATAAACAATCAAAGTGAGTCAAATTATTTGGACGTCAAAGTAACAAGTAAGTCACATTCAAGCGTTAACTCTTATTGGGTCGTTTGTGGGATCGATCTAGAGATTCGAGATTAAGATCGTTTATTGAAATCGACGTTAAATAACACACACTTTATAAATGCAAATTCAGTAAATGTACAGACGATGAATAATTGTTGTCCTTTACACGAGATCTCTTCTATCTGCCTTATCCCACTCGTAGTGGGATCGGCACAACATGATTTTTAACATGTTACAGAAAGATTTGGATTATAGTTTTTACGACCGGCCGCCTACCTGACGTCAAAACCCCTCTGGAGAGAAAACACCGAGACCAGAAACAAATATTTGTGGATCACACAAAAAATTGTCGCGGTAGAGGAATCGAACCAGGGGTCTCTCGTTTCGCAGCCGACTACTCGCCGACTGCGCCACTGAGGCTGTTCTATACACGAGATCTATTAAAGATAATATGGATGTAAATACGCAATAATGTTTCAACCCAACATCAAGTATAAAGTGAGATTTAAATTTTATTTTGATAAATTCATTAACATAAATTAATAATTTTAAATTATATTTTGCATAATCGTAAATGAGGAATGTTTCATTATAATCATTTTTAAAAAAACTGTAATTTAGCCTAATATTTAATGAATTTAGCAAAATAAAATCAATATCTCAATTTTAACTTGATATGGGTTGAAATTTTTTTGCGTATTTACATCCATATATCCTTAACCTGTTGGTTCAGTAAACATATCGTAACATAATGATCAAGGGGCACTGACCACGCATATTAAATTAAATTAAATACACCCAACAGTCACACACATAGTCCTGACCCCACAGTAAGATACGAGTCTTGTGTCGTGGGTATCAGGAACTACGAGAGACTTTTGGTCTCACAACACCCAGACCCCGAAACAAATATTTGTGGATCATACAAACACATTTGTCTCGGTGCGGGGATCGAACCCGCGGCCTCTCGCTTCACAGCCGACTACTCGCCCGCTTCGCCACGGAGGCTGTCTTTATATTGCCTGCTTGCCGCGATTAAGCTCAACATTTAGCTCAACGCACAAACGCGCACTATAAAATCTATACGGACCGCGATGACATCAGTATGCGTAGTAAAGATTGGCACGCTTGGTTTTCATACCGCATGTGTATAAATCTACTAATTATTCGTGATCTGTGTCCCCCGGATCTATTTATCAACCGGCTTAGGTATGTCTAAGCTTATTTTTGATTTTTTTTAATATAACAGTAGTCTATAGTGTTGAGTAGGACATATAAGAGGCAGTGTCTTTTTTCTCGTATATTACGAAATAAACTAAGGGCGCCTCGACATTTTCAAATGTACTGCTTCAAATTTTATGACGCGTTACTCTCACTAATCCCATGACGCGAACTGCGGGTGAGAGAGTGAGAACTAGTGAGTCACATGTTCACTTCAACCACACTTGAAAGATAAGGCAATTCAAACCCCAGCATACTTCAAATGTACTACCGAGCTTTAAGATGAGTCGCCTCATTTGAAGTAGTACATTGTACTGACTCAGTATAAAAAGACCTTACTCTCACAAACTCCTTAAAAATTGCGCCCTACTCAACACTAATAGTCAATTTATTCAGTATCATCGCTGGCAGCCTGTGGAAAGGCGCTAGCGAGTTCGCGTACGAAAAACGCGTCGAAATTGAACCCCGATCATTTGTCCCACATGCCCACCTCCTTCATCTTAGTCTGGAAATATTTCTCTAGCGTGTTCGCGCATCTGAAACAGTTAAATATAAAGTGAATAGTTTGTAGTTAGGTAAGGTTTATTTCGAAATATCTTTCTTCATTCCATGTGTACATTCCATAAATTGAGCTGCTCTAACTCAAATAAATAATACTTCAATGTATGTACTGCTAATATGTATTGTAAATAAGTTTATAAAAGAGCAACTTTAGAGTTTCTTGCCAGTTCTTCTTTAACGAAACAGCATTCCGAACTGGCGGTAGATTTAAAATTTGACTGAATCTAAATGATGTTTGATATTTTATTGATTCAAAATTGATTGATTGATTGATTCAAATGATTTGAAATTTTAAAGTTTTCTTTATGACGTAACATAAAGAAAACTTTTTTAGATTTCTGGGTCCATCGGTCTGGGCTGAATGTTGATAGGTCTGTGAGTGACAGCTTGAGTCAATCACGACTTTACTTTTTAAATACCTGTAATAGTCTGTGTCAGGCGAGTTGTACAGCCGGCAGTTAGTGAATATCCTGGTCATGTCGGCTATGAACAGCCGTTTCGACACGTAGTACCGCGACTTCAGCCGCTCGCCCATCGTGCGCAGATCTGGACATATATAATTATATCCATGTACAACAGGTTATAGAAAGATATGGTCATATTATGTAAAAACTTTTTAATCCATCCATCCATCAGCCTAGATTCGTCCACTGTTGGACATAGGCCTTTCCAAGTTCGCGCCACCCTTTTCCGCCCAAGTTTCCAAGTTCCCAAGTTCCGCCTTCCACATACAGCCGCTTCCCGCTTTTTCTTTGAGGTCGTCGGTCCAGTGGTTTTTAACCCACAAGTAAAAATTGAGATATTAATGTTATTTTGCTGATGTGATGTGATTTAAGGATCATTGTGCAAGTTGGCCTTATTTTATTAACTTAAATTAATAAATTAAATTTCTACTTTACATAATTGTACATGCGGAATGTTTAATTTACGTTTTTTATTAAAAAATACGAACCTATATAAATTTAATGAATTTAGCAAAATATAATCAATATATCAAATTATAACTTCATGTGGGTCGAAAAGTTTGGAATTGGAAATTGTGTATTTGCATCCATTTAAGGGATATATCTGATAGAGAGAATGAGAGAGATAGAGTTTATGGACCGGTCGTTATTAATATCTGGACATCCTAAAATGCTTATTACTACCGGTAACATCTATCACATTCCTATAAATTAATTGAAGTGCGTGAGCGAGAATAATAATGCTGGAGTCAGAAAAAAGCTCAGCTGTTTATCATTTAGTGTTGTCTAAAGTTACAAGTCGAATATTAACATGAAGAAATAAATTTCTTTTTTAATGGTCCCCAACAATTATATTATACAGGGTTAATTTTAAAACACCAGCAACCTCGCAGGACCAAATAGCTGACCCCATACGGAACAACTTTTGTTCTACGAGTTTGGATATAACTCAATATATTTAAAAAAAAATGATTTTACAAGTTTTTGTTGTGTCGTGTTTTTCTTCGTAGACTGCGGCGCGGCGCGGCGCGCGCGCACGACATCGAAGGCGCCGGTCAGCTGCTCGGGCGTTCGAGGTCAAAGGCGCTAGCCCGGTTCCCCACGCTTCGCGTGTTTGTTTACGTAATCTGCGATGCGCGTTGTAACATTCAAGACGGAAATTAAATGAATACTTATTTTTGTATGAAAATAAAATCTAACAAATTATCAAAAGTCGTAGAACAAAAGTAGTAGCTTATAACCTTAGGAATCTACCCCTGCGAGATTGCTGGTGTTTTAAAAATAACCCTGTATATGGGGCTTAAACTTGACCACAACTTTCTGTGACACGCTGTATATAACAACGTGACAACTTTATATAATATAATTGAATATACATTACCCATGGGATATTTGATGTGGTCGTAATAATCAGGCACTTCAGATTTGTCCACTGGTTTCAGGAAGGGCCAGGCCGCTGCGTGGTTTTTCACCTGATGGAATACATAACAAGCTCTTTACACTTTTAGATCTGCCAATTTAAACGGATTTTATCGCTGGTTTTTTTTTTATTTTGGTCCCGAGTCCACCTCGTGACCACGAAGGCTGAAAAGCTTTCGCAACGTCTGCACCAAAATTAAATAAAAAACTGCGATAAATCCGTTTCAACTAGTTTTATTTCAATGTGTAACATTCGCGTAAACATAAGAAATCATTATATAACTATACAGCTAAAAATATAATTAAACAATTTGAGTCGAAGTTATTGCAGTTTGATGGTCAATGATTGATACTACCAACTTTACGGTTTTTAGTTTTTTTACTCCCTTTTACTTTTTATTAATAAATTCTGATTGTACCATTTTAAGTGAAATGGTCATCAAAATCGATGGACGAATTAATTCTTCTAATTTAAATGAATCTACTTTCAATTATAATACCTTATTGAATAAAGAAAAATATCATTAAAATCTGAATAATACTCGTAAAGTAATTAGTGCACCGAGCTTATGTTATGTTACGTAGAGTTTATTTAATTTTATGGTACGATAATATAAGGTGTGTAAGAGAAGCGCTTTCTAAATCTAAGACAGGTGGTACTGCTGGTTATAGACATAATACCGCCAAATAAAAAGCGTAATAAGTACTCGTTGTATGTCTATTTCGTATCGTCATATCACATCATATCATTAAAATAGTTTTTTTAAATAAGAAATGTAGCGTTAGTAAAAACATCAGTTGACGCTCTGCCTCTCTCTCGGCCTCTCGACGCGTGCGCATGGTTGTAAAAGGAATATATATATTTATATCGCGATTTATTTAGTAGTATCATGTTCGTAATCACCAGCACTACCACCCGTCTTAGATTAGGGAAGCGTTTCTCTTACACCCCAGTGTAATACGTACAGTGTGCAGTACAGTCCGCAGTGCTGTGACGTCAGGTTCGTCATCGGCGTTCCTCCCCCCGGCCCCCGCGACCGCCCCGACCGCACCCCCTCCCGCCCTCCATCCCGTTTCCCGCAGGCCTGGGATACACTCTACGGGGATGCTGCGTACCTGGAATGTACATTTTTTATTGCAAGTAATTCGCCTGATTCAACAATAAGTCTAAATAAATTTAAATTATGTATCAAACAGAACCTTTGCCGAAAAGGTTACTATAATGTTAAAGATTATTTGGAAGACAAAACAGCTTGGAATTGAGCCGCTCACTCCATACAGAATACGGCTGTCCATGGTCCTCTACTATATTGTACTATAATAAATTATTGTAACATTGACATTTTTAATGTTTTTTAAGAAAAATATAAATTTTAAACATGTTAATTTTAAGTTTTTTTTACACTTCTGGAAAGTCAATGTCTGGACATTAAAAGAGGCCATAAACCATGAGTTTGTTTCGGCATTTCTTCTTATGGCTAGCCACGAAATGCCGATAAAAAATAAAAGTAAACTAGTATAAAGATTGTTGACATGTAAAAGTGATATTTATGAAAACAGAACAACAATAGTGAGTGTGTATGACACACTCGTACTTGCTGGCAAAAATTTGCGAAGCGATAGTATGACGACTTCTCGCTATAGACGATTTCTCACATACGAGGGACGTACCGACCTAGTAAAAGATTCCGTTTATATATTTTTACTAAGGATACTTACGCCCTCTTTGAAGCACGTTAGACCTGGATATATTTTCCTCACTTCCTTTTGCCTCATATCGATCAATTTCTTTACAATCTGATGACAAAATATAATTTATTAATTTATTTATCTACATACGGTGACAAATTGATGAAATAAACTGATGAACGGGTGAATGAGTAGCAGGCGAGGTGCGAGGTACGAGGTGTAACGTGATCGAGTCGAATGGCCTGTATATGAGTGAACTGATGAACGAGTGAGTGAGTAGCAGGCGAGGTGCGAGGTGTAACGTGATCGAGTCGAATGGCCTGTATATGAGTGAACTGATGAACGAGTGATTGAGTAGCAGGCGAGGTGCTAGGTGCGAGGTGTAACGTGATCGAGTCGAATGGCCTGTATATGAGTGAACTGATGAACGAGTGAGTGAGTAGCAGGCGCGATGCTAGATGCGAGGTGTAACGTGATCGAGTCGAATGGCCGTAAATGAGTGAACTGATGAACGTGTGACTGAGTAGCAGGCGAAGTGCTAGGTGTAACGTGATCGAGTCGAACGGCCTGTATATGAGTGAACTGATGAACGAGTGAGTGAGTAGTAGGCGAGGTGTGAGGTGTAGTGTGTAGTGTATAGGACTAACTTCCTTCTGCGTGCGCACGACCGCCGTGAACTGCGTGTAGACGATGCGCGGGTTCAGTTCGCAGTGCATCAGCGTGGCGCCCTCGTAGTCCTTGATGTATCCCTGGTACATGGCGCGCGGCAGCTTTATGTCCTTGCTGAACCCCTGCTTCTTGAAGTAACCTGCCGTACGATATACATTGTCACGGCCTTACTGTGGCGTATCAGATTAGCGAAGCAACATTACTTGTTTTTTGAGTGGTACAGTCACGCTGTAGACAGTTTCGTCTACAGCATAAATGGGCAGGCTCGACCGGGTCATTATCACTGTCTTATAGAAAACCAACGTAAAGTAGCGGCTTCCTGCTGCGTTTCGTACGGTGAGTGAGATATCCGAAAGCCCAAATCCCCTCCCCTTCCCAATACCTAATAAACTCTTTCTTTTAGGGTCGGCAGCGCGCCTATGATTCTTCTGGTATTGTGGGCGTACATAGACAGTGGAGATCACTTACCATCAGGTGACCCACTTGCTCGTTTGCCGGCCTGTGTTATAAAAAAAATGCTCCTAAACTCTATGCCTTAGTTGACTAATGCATAGACTTTGAGCGCTTATTTTTAATGGTTCGTTAGCAAAGAGAGCGATAGGCTCAGAAGAATTAGACGTAGTGCTGCATTAGACCGTCATTGGCTATAAGTAGTATCGTGAACAAATATAATTTATTATCAAACCCCTATATAAAACGAATACACAGTCAAGAAAATATGCCAATCAAGTTTGTGTAGCGTTCAAAATCCATGCCTCGACCTATACAAGTCTTATAATAATTAATGAATGACTTAATAAATTGATTAGTGTAATTGGTGCACTTTACTATACTTTTTTTATTAATTTATTTGATTGAATGACGAGACGAGCAAGGCGCTCGCCTGATGGTAAGCGCCACACCTGCCCATAAACAGAAGCAACACTACACAGAACTTTGAATTACAAAGCACTGCATGGCACTGAATTGCGCCCGTCACCCCGAGACATAAGATGTTAAATCTTATAATGCCCAGTAATTTTCACTGGCTTCAATGTCCCTCAAACCGAAACACAACAGAGCTTACACACTGTTGCTTGGCGGCAGAAATAGACACAAGCGGTGGTACCAACCCAAACGGCCTCTAGCATACGAGGGACCTACCACCATGTAATGTATGTTACTATACTTAATTAGCTTACCTATAGCGAATTCATCAGCGAATGAGAGGAAGTGTAGGATATTGTTCCTGATGTGGTAGTCCTTGAGATGGTTCATAAGATGGGTCCCGTAGCCCTTCACTTGTTCGTTGGAGGTCACCGCACAGAAGACTATCTCGCTGAAGCCCTGCAAGTAATCATATAATCCATGTCTCCCCAAAGTGGTATACAGAAAGAAAGTGGGTTTTTGCTGGTCGTAGGATATTCATGTCCGCCCGGATACCGACCACCATACATAAAACCTGCCGTAGTGATCCACACGCCTTTTGTGGATCGAGTTCCAGGGTCAGCCAATGTATATCCGATTCTCCCGCTCGCGACATGACTTGATGGTTAGTTTGGAGCGGGTATAGGGGTACATCCTTGTATTACTGTGCCTGCATCAGTCATCTGCCTGTCCTGTCGCAAGTCCCTCGATTTGTTTCTTCCCTCTCCGAACAGGGAAGAAGCATTTATACAGGCCGGCATGACTCTAGTGACCACCGATAAACTCATTGTTTGTTGGTGGTCGCTGGTTTTTTGGACTGCACTGCGCTTACCATCAGGTGTAGTGCAGTCACTTTGCCGTGCTAGGATAAAAAAAACCAAATGCAATGAGTACTCAACAGTACTTCAAATGAAGACCCTATTGCTAATACAGGGCGATTTAATGTATATACATATTTGGTTTTTATTCCGGCAGTGACTAAACTGGACCTGAATGTAAGTACAGTAAAATCCAAATATACAAAATAAATGTCAACCATCCAGAAAGATTGCGTCATTTGTCGGTAAGCAGAATTATGCCGGCCTGAAGTTAATAGATATAAGCTGACTAACCACGGAATGCAACTCTATGGCGGGTTTGACCCTGTGTTTGGTGTACATATGCATACATTTTTTTTGGTGCTATTTGGATTTTAATTTTAATTCACGTGTTCGTATTCATAACACCGACTTATCTTTACACAAGCTTTTGCTCGCGGCTCCGCCCGCGTGCTTTTTATACAAACTTTTATCCCCTATTTTATCCCCTTGGGGGTAGAATTTATCAAAATCTTTTCTTAGCGGATGCCTACCTCATAACATCTACCTGCATGCCAAATTTCAGCCCGATCCCTCCAGTGGTTTGGGCTGTGCGTTGATAGATCACTATGTCAGTCAGTCACATTTGAGTTTTATATATCTTTACATAGTATAAAATGAAGTCGCTTCCGCTGTCTGTTCGCTTAGATCTTTAAAATTATTTAACAGATATTAATGCAGTTTTCAGCAATAGATAGAGTGATTCATGAGTAAGGTTTATAGGTATATCACGCTATGACCCATGGGAGCAGGGCAGTAACATGCAGGCGAAACCGCGAGGGACAGCTAGTAACTTACAACATTACCTGAGAATGGAATGTCCTGAAACATATTCCTCCGATGGGCCTGCCCTCCTTGATTAACGCTAGCGTTTTGTGTTTACTGCAACAGAAAGAGTTTAAAACAAATATTAGCATTAATTCTGTTGTTATGAATTAAAACTAATTCCATTTGTACTTACGAGTCAAACACTAGCTGTGATATGTATTCTTTGGTCATTTCCGGTAACTGATGCGCGAACACGTTATGTAGACCTGTGGATAATTTCATAAATATTATAAAACCCTGACACAAAATCACAACTCTTGAAACACGAGTGGTAGAGCCACGCTGTGGACAGTTTTGACTACAGCATGAATGGGCCGGCTCGACCGCGTCGTTACCACTGTCTCACAGAAAACCGACGTAAAGTAGCGGCTTGCTGCTGCGTTTCGTACGGTGAGTGAGATATCCGGAGGCCCAAGTCCCCCCTCCTCTTCCCAATCCCTAATTATCCCTTTCCTTTAAGGTCGGCAACGCGTCCATGAATCTTTTGGTATTGTGGGCGTACATGGGCGGTGGAGATCACTTACCAGCAGGTGACCCACTTGCTCGTTTGCCAGTCTATGCTATAAAAAAAAAACTTTTTTTTATAATATTGCATTGTCATCGGTCCTTGATAAGTATGCCAAATTTCGATTTAATTCGACGTTTTGAAGGAGGTCAAAATCACGTTCAAAGATTCCGTTACATACAAACATACTAACATACGTCTGAAGCTAATAAAAGCGTGTTAAAAATCACAACTCATTAAACAGTTATATATCTTACCTATAAGCCAGAGCATGGTCTGTTTATTAACCGGCCCAGTTAGAGAGTTGCCGATGACATGAAACTCGATCAGTTTGCGTTGTTCTTCTAATTTAGCAGCTTCGTCTCGCGGCGCTTGAATCTGGAATAGAGCCTGTAAGGATCAAAACAGACTGTCTGTATGACAATGTTTAACATTATCATTTGTATTTTTTTTTTTATATCAAAGACCGGCAAACGAGCAAGTGGGTCACCTGATGGTAAGTGATCTCCACCGCCCATGTACGGCCACAATATAAAAAGAATCATGGGCGCGTTGCCGATCTTATGTATGTATATGTATGACGTCAGCAGTGTGGGGTGTTGATGGGATTTTGTTAGAAGTTAGTCGTTAGTAACAAGTATATAATGAAAAAAATGCAGTGATTGTTCAGCGGGGAGTGGTACGGACTGTCGAGACGAAAGTCGCAGGTTCGAAACCAGCCCCAAGAGCATACAACTCTGACTTTTCTAAGTTACATATAATTGTTAATTATCGCTTGCTTTTACGGTGAAGGAAAACACGTGAGGAAACCTGCATACCTGAGAACTCGATAAGATTTAAGGTATGTGAAGTCTGCCAACCCGTAATAGGCCAGCGTGGCGGACTAAGGCCTAACCCCTCCTAGACTGCCTGCCCATTGAAGCGGAGCTAGGCTGCGGAGCGGAGAAACGGAGAAATATTAACCAATAGGATTGCATACAATCTCCGCTCAGCTCCAGTGGACAGAGATTTGCGAGCTAGATTAAAAAATCATACATTTTCGGAAGCGGCGCGTGGTAACGGTGCGGGGTAGTGGAGCGAGGCGGCACAGCGAGGCGGCGGAGCGGGGCATCGGCCCATCGGTGAACTCGGCCTAGCTCCGCACAGTCCGCAACTCCGCCCTGCAATACTTGCTGGCTCCGCTCCGCTGCCTCGCTCCGCGTCAATGGACAGACACAGTCCGTAACTCCGCTCCGCTGCCTCGCACCGCATCAATGGACAGGCAGCCTTATTCAGTAGAGGAGGCCCGTGCTCAGCAGTGGGACGTATATAATCCATGGCTAGGAAAAATAATATAAAGATATATCTCACGTCAGGTCCGCACATGTATCCGGGGTCGCATACGGTGGCGACGATCTCTGCGACGGCGCGTTCGCTGACGTCGGCGGCGTCAGGTGAGCGCGCGCGTCGACGTTTAGCCGCGCTCCCCCCACTCCCCACCCCTCCCGACACGTCACGTTCCGCCGCACGCTTCCCGCCTTCCTGCTTGATGGAACCTGTTCATTTAATTATTTATTTTACACTTTATATACATTGTATTAAGGCGGACTTAATGCCAAAGTTATTCTCTCCCAGTCAACCTTTGGGTAATGCAGAGATGTACAAAGTAGGTGCAAAAAAAGATAAAGTATAAAATCATTTTTTTTAATGTATTGAGTTATCTCCAAACTCGTAGAACAAAAGTTGTTCCTTATGGGGCCAGCTATCTGTTCCTGCGAGGTTACTGGTGTTTTAAAATTAACCCTGTATATTTATATAATATACTTAAGTATAATATTTATATTATATGATATATGCGATGATATATTGCGAGGTGCAATGGCAGAATGGACGCATCAAGGCGTCAAGTTCCAGGGGGTGATGTCGTGTTATCGTGTCTCTCCTACATCGTCTCCGACCGGCCACTTGCCACAACTAATATCGCGCTAGAATTGCCAGATGATTGAGAACCGTCTGGATTTTTCCGACTTCCATTAAATATCAAAACTCCCGAAAAACTACCTTCTCGTAAAGTTCAATGTTGACTTTTTCTTCGCTACACATAAATATTTACATATACAGTGGATATGAAGTCCAGTATGCTGTGTGTAGGCGACAGGAAAACAAAAATAAAAGTCGTTTTGAGAAACTCTGTGTACTCAAACTAATCAATATGGCGGGACTTACTCAAACTAAAATAGTGTCGCCGTCTGGTGGCAAAAATAGTAAGAAATTAATTTGTAACCGAGCGGTTGGCCTTTAATTTTTATTTTTTTATGTACCTAAGTACATGCAATATGCTGCAATTATTTTTCAAGGTATGATTTTATTTATATTTATTAATGTGTAGTGCGTTGCCTACACTGTTTAAAATTTAAGATTAAAGATTCGCGTCGCTTTGTCTGTGCATTAATTTTATTAGTTTTAAAAATATAGGTATTTCTACAACGTGTTACGGAAACGTGTGGTCATATTTAAAGATCTTTACATACTGTGAGTGTCTATGTAACGCATCTTATCGAAATTTACATATCCTAAAATTTCACGTTAATAATCACTCGTTTATTACGATCAATAACATCGATCGATCACATCCCTATAAATAAAGTGAAGTGCGTGTTCAATAGTCTATCATTTAGGCTGCGGACACGAAGCCAGCGGGCGCGGGGCGGCGGCGGCGGAGGCGCGGGAGCGGCGTGTTTCAATGCATAGACTTATATGGACCTGGCCTCGAAGGCAGCGGCCCGAGGAGCGGCGTACGAGCGTCACGCGTCAGTCGAGCGGTGCCCGCGCGTCTGAAGTAACGTTGTGTTGTGCATTTTCAAAAATTATTTTTGATAGGACACCGATATGGAACATCGGCTTTTGCCCACAATAGATTTAAGGTTACGAAGAAATTTGTATCAAAAAGATTTCATCGCTGTTTAGAAATTTCATTCGCGAACAGACACTAATTTCTCATAGTACAACACTACGTCGCTCTAGCGCCGCAACCGCCCCGTGTCCGCAGCCTTAGTGTTGTGCAAAGTTGCAAGTCAAATATCGACATGTTACTCATTCGATAAAAAATGCTATTTGTATGACCTAGCAATGTAATCCGACTTGGTTAGTACGGGAGGTGAAATACTTGTATCGTACACTATACGAAACTTAAATTTGACCACACATTTCGTTAGCACATTGTATAAAGTGACAAAACATATTTTTTTTCTATTACTTTGATTTCTTTGTTTTAATATGTTGCTATAACCTATGTTATTAAGAATTGTGTCTAATCTGTCGTTACAAACTAAATAACCTCGGTTTGCCCCTGTCATATGGGTGAGTAATGAACGGA
The DNA here is from genome assembly GCA_949126905.1 of Amorpha juglandis. Classification (NCBI taxonomy): domain Eukaryota; kingdom Metazoa; phylum Arthropoda; class Insecta; order Lepidoptera; family Sphingidae; genus Amorpha; species Amorpha juglandis. The sequence goes on along the minus strand of OX421386.1, from coordinate 9,582,608 downwards.
CATAAATAATTTAAGTTTCACAAACCCAAAACTCCATTTAGGGCAGTGTTTCCCAACGTGGGGCCCACGCCCCACAAGGGGGCAATTTAAAAATGGACTCGACACGACTTTAATTTCACTTTCGGTTATTTAAATGCAATGGATATAGATAGATATTGGTGACGAATTTAACAAAAAAATGTTAAGGTGTATTTTTTAGGCCATGGCCTAAAAAAGGTTGGGAAACACTGATTTAGGGCCTATTTCATAATATTCAAGTAAGATTTAACCACCAATTAACATATAAGAATTAAAACCCGTACAAAACTAATATTACTTAATTTGGCTTGTTTAGTTGGATAACAACAGAATAACCACCATACAAATAAATATAAAATACTTGTCTTAATATTAATGTTAGTATCTCCCCAAAACCATGGTTAGTATAACGATCGATTTGTAATAATTTTAACCTGATGAGAGCGTCACCGTAGTGAAACCGTCCTTACTATCGCCTGAAGTAGTAACGCGTTCAAACTCACCGCCTCGCCTGTTAGCTGTAAAAACGAAATCACATTAGGTACATTTTGCTGGTGGTAGGATATTCATATCCGCCCAGATAGCGACCACCGTACACATGGTGTTAAAGCCTGCCATAGTGATCCACACGCCCTGTGTGGATCGCGTTCCAGGATCAGTTAGTGTATATCCCGTTCTCCAGAGGGGCTTGCGACATGACTTGATGGTTGATTGGGGCGGGTATAGGGGTACATCCTTGTATTACATGTGCCTGCATCGGTCATCCGCCTGTCCTTTCGTTTTGCTTCTTTCCTCTCCGAAGAGGGAAGAAGCATTTATACAGGCCGGCATGACTGGTGACCACCGATAAACTCATTGTTAGTTGGTGGTCGCTGGTTTTTTGTAATTACACTACACTTACCATCAGGTGTAGTGCAGTCAGTTTGCCGTGCTCGGATAAAAAAAAATATCACTAAAATTATTATAATCCAATTATTTTACTTTATAACGTTCCTCATTGGTATAAATTGAGCTGCTCTAATTCAAATAAATAATACTTCGATGTATTTAGTGCTAATATGTATTGTAAATTAGAAAGAGCAACGTTAGAGTTTCTTGCCCGTTCTTCTTTAACGAAACAGCATTCCGAACTGGCGGTAGAGTCAAAATTTGACTGAAAATTAATGATTTTTGACATTTTATTGATTCAATGATTAGTAAGTATTAAGTATGAATTAACAAGTTATTCATTATAATGTTGAGTTTACTCATATAATGTTGAGCCTATTGTACTGATTCGGAATGTATATACAGCGTGTTATAAAAAGGTGTGGCCAAATTTAAGCAACGTGTTAGTGCATGATACAAGTATTTCACCCCCCGTAGTACCAAATCTGATTGCATTGCATAAAGCATTTTATTTTTATCGTACGAAAAACATGTCGATATTCGACTTGCAATTTTGGACAACACTAAACGATAAACAGTGCCAACTTAGATCTCCTTTCATATCAGTCTTGTATTTTTCAAAACAGTTACCAAATGCCAACATTTATTTGACGCAGTCAGTCGGTATTTTTTCAGTTTATGAAGCACGAATACAAGTTACAAAATATGTTATATTCGACTTATATCGACTATGAAATGGTGTTTTGTTTTAGTGCAGCTGATAATAGCATACGAAAGGCTTGTCTGTAAGCCAAGTTCATAGATGGTAGACCTGATAATTAAGTCTTTATTGCTTCTGAAACATGATATATCGTTCGCAACATACGGTTTCATTCCGTGTAATTAGCGTCTCAAACTATAGAAAAGTCTACTTTAGCTACATTTTTTACATAATAATATATGTCGACATCAGAGGTTTCTCCCCGATCCATGGTATATATATTTTTTTATATTAAATATGGAATGGAAAACAGTTGTCCTTTTAAATACTTTTATTGGTTACAACTACACAACATACACTACAGCACATGTTATAGAGAATTACTGCATACTGCTGCTAACAGCCACGGTTTAAATGGCAATGTTTACACTAGAAATCCTTCCACCCCAACTAGCACACAAGCTCTATAAAAAGCTGTACTGTAATTAGTTAGATGCATTTATTACATCAAAGCGCTGTAAATAAGCTCTACGGTAGTGTTTCCCAACCTTTTTTAGGCATACCCCATCTTAGCATTTTTTTGTTAAATTTGTTACCGATATCTTGCATTTAAATAACCCAAAGCGAAAGAGTTGAAGTCGTGTCGAGTCCATTTTTAAATTGCCCCCCTTAACTATCAAATTGCGCTCCTGTGGGTCGTGGGCCCCACGTTGGGAAACACTGCTCTACGGTGATTGTATAAGCGGATATGACCATGTTGTACCCTCAAAACAGGCCCCAACTAATATGGCTATCAATCCTACAAATGGTCTACAGTAGTCCCAAAGATATAACGACTGTAAAAACTGCTTTTAATCCGGCGGTGTACGCTAAAGATATAATGTACTGGGTTAGTACAAAAAGAGGCTACTCTTACAAACTCATTTAAAAATCGTGTCTTACTCAACACTACACTAGACGATTGGTTATTCAGCGAGTACCAATCGATCCGCATATGTATACATAATTCGCTAAACGAACGTTGTACCTAACAACAGCCGCACTCTTTGGCACTCTAATTTCCAGCTATTAGTACTAGCCCTCCCACCTTCCTTAAAGGGCCCCATATACGGTACGATTCGTCTATACGATCGATCTGATGAAAATCGTGACGATTGATCGCGTCAAAAATGTCGCTCATACACGAAACGACTGGTCGTAACGATCGATCATTTACTTGTTTGAAGCTGAAGGATAAGGACGTGTTCAAATAATTTATCACGTGCCCCATAAAATGGAAAATTAACTTCTTTTTCTTACCTATGTGGCGGTAGCGTTGATACGCAATCAAAATAAAAAAGAAAGCCTAGAAAAATGTGGGTTAAGAAATCAAAAAATTAAAAAAAAAATACAAAATCGAATCGTTGATCGTAAAGAGCCATACACTGTCGATTCATCGTTACGATATTCATGATTGCATGGGTTTTTGTTGCGATTTCCGACATCGTCTTCGATCAAGTAAATCGTTAACGATCTTGACATACACCATCGATTCGTCGTTTCGATCGGTTTGACGCGACGGATCGTACAGATAAATCTTACCATGTATGGGGCCCTTAACAATAACATTCTCGCACTACTTTTGTTACTACGAGCTATTTGGACTCGAGTGCCATCTCTTGAGCGCTGATGGAAACTTCAATAATCTTTGCTATGATACAGTCTTCGCACAATTCTCAAATATAGCTGTTTTACCACTTCTAATACGTTGTATTACTCTGTTATTGATATTACTGTATTACAACAATCCTTTCTATGGATATGATCTTATGGTTTTATAAATAGTATTTACGGGTAAATCAACTTTTGTTGTTTTTAGTTGTACGTAGTATTTCATATTTACTGCTAAACTGAAGCGCAACAATTACTTAAATCAATGCTAACTTTAAACTAGTTAATTAAATAATAAACTACCATATATTACAGATACATTTATATTTTTTTTTTAGTTGGTGCCCAAGCGACAGTTTCAAGCTCATACAAATGTTAGTTATTCAAATGCTATATGTCTTTGAACACGGTAATCTGATTAAACATATTGGTAAAGCCATCTAATATTTTATGATTGCGTAAATAAGATGGAATGGTTTTGGTCCATAAATTTAAAATCTCGTAGTCAACTTATTGGGTATTTAATTGAATCTTGTTAAATTACATTGTCATTATATGTCCTTGGAAAGGTAACAAAAGCAATGTCCCCTGACTCACATAACATAATATTTAGTTAAAGCGAGACAACACTACAACTGTTCTAGTCAATAGTTAAATATTCTGAGTATGGTATGATTTTGTCCACGAATTCGAGTTCACTCGAGTCCACACTTGAGTCCACGAGTCACTCCATTCGGATATTTCATCCATAGCTTTTAGAACACCCTTTAGAATGTTCCATTCAGATGTATTTATTGATAGCCTCCTGGGTGACTCCATATTACCTTATGTTATTAGAATTTTCAATATAATGTTCAGTGACAGCCGTGGCGCAGTGGACGAGTAGTCGGCTGTGAAGCGAGAGGCCGCGGGTTCGATTCTCGCAAAAGACAAATGTTTGTGTGATCCATAAATATTTGTTTCGAGTTTGAATGGTGTGGGACCGCAAGTCCCTCGTAGTTTCTGATATCCACGATACAGTTTAACCTAGTGTGAGGTTAGGACTATGTGTGTGATTGATGGGTGTAGTAGTTTGTAGTATATATTATTTTTTGCGGTTTGTTACATTATTCTATAGTTATAAATATGTTTACGTGGATATATATGTTTCCCCTGAGGCACTGGCTACCAAGTTTACTTTCTGGTAACCCAAGAGAACTGCGATGACTCAGTAGACAATAATTATTTATATAAATTTTACATTTATAACCAGGGTTCGAAAATATCCGATATTTATTATAAATATCAAAATATCGGATATTTATGATATATATCCGATATATATCAAGTTTGATATATATCCATTTTGTATGAGAGCCATATTATTATTTTATTGTATTATTTATGAATACTGTTTGCATATGTGTTACATACACATACTAAAATTATAAAATAAAAAACTCGTTTTTGTATAAGGCAAAATCAACTAAAAACCATAAACTCTTCTTTTAGGGCAGAAGTGTTGCCATTTATGGATTAGAACTTATTATTAGGGAGTATGTTTTAACACTACTTCCACGCCATCTATATTTGGGAAGTAGAAATACAGTAACAAACTCTAAAAATTACTTAATAACATCAATTTTTTAAACCATTTTTGTATTGCAATATATTATAAAAAAATATTGATATATATCGTCAAACTCAGCTTGATATATATCGGATATATATCGGATATATATCGGATATATATCGGATATATATCTTGATATATATCCATTGATATATATCCTCGAACCCTGTTTATAACACCACATTAGAAGCCAGTAATTTAACCGCTTTATAATATTATTGATATTACAGTGATTTTGAAACTAATTTGTTGTAATTTTATTTTATAAAATAACAGTAACCTAGGGAACATATAATAGCACTAATAACAAGTAAGTAAAATGACAATAAAATGCTTAATTAAATAGTGATATTACAAAAAAAGAAGTTATTACTATGATGTTTCATGTTCGAACTCATTTAGCCCGCAATAACAAACAAATGTTGATCCACCCTTATAATAGTGTCTTACTTCTAATATAACAGTTATACGGCTATTGTACGATATGTCTGTTAAAAAGCATTATAATCCGTTACTATATGACTGAAGGACAGATTTATAGCATTTGTATAGCTATTATACCACAGTTAAGCTGTATCACGCTTATTGATACTGTTTGTGTGCTAGTTGGGAGGTCTATTGACAGGTAATAACATTTTTATTAATATTAGAGACAAAAAAAATAGAAAAAAAAGAATACTATAAAAATTAAAAGTTCTCCAAGTCTTTAAATAAACAATTGTTAAAAATACAATTATTTTATAACAATACAACATTAATTATATCTTCAAGCTGCACAAGTTCGCTAAACACCCTTTTACAACAGGTGCTAGCAATACAATTTATTATTAACGGTTTAATATTTAAATCACACATTGGATTCAAAAAGATATTAAGTCACGTCAGAGTAATTAAACATAGATTTAAAACAGGTTTTATGAGTTGAATAATTCATAATATAAACACATTTCCGGTAGTTGATAGTAAATTTATAACAGAACCGTATAAGTAACATTTATTATAATAACATATAGATAAATCGACTAATGCCAACAAAATGATTAATGAAATTTCCTTTTTTACAGTGTTTCAACAATTCCAATACTTTCTGCCTTCCTACTTCCCTATATTTATTTGTGGTCAATAGAGGACAGTATGCAGATGTGCCCAAAATATATTATATACGATGACCAAGTAGCAACATTTTGTTATATAAGCCTCATGGAGAAGTACACCAAATTGAATGTTAATTATTGTTAAAGAATTAAGTCTTTTCGCCGGCGCTGACAATAACTAAAAATTTATGATTATTTTAGCTTAAAGATTGGTTGGTATTATGCTGTGTGATCACTGGTCACAGCAACAACGTGTAATTGTTTTTTCATTATTTTTTATGTATTTTTTAAGTGAAACTTCTTTAGAATCGTTGTGATTTGAAACTCGATGAAACGAAAATGCGTCACGAACAAAGACACAAACATATTCATAAATTGGATTTAGCGTGCGAGAGAATGAGATAGATTACAAGTATTCTATCACGTGTCTTTGCGCCTGCGTACAACGAAGCCTTCGGAAAATATGTCATACACAACGTGGTGTATTATTCACGTGTTTTAGTTTTTGCATTTGCAATTAAAATTTGTTCGTTAATTAATTTATTTTAATATTTCTGAAGTTTCACTTCTTGCGCGTGTGAATTGCACACACACTTATTTTAATTTGGTTATTTGACTTTTCTACCCAATCATGTACAGTACTATGTTTAGTAATGTGTTTTAGCAAACAAACAGTAAGTCCCTTGGAGTTTATTTTTTTATTAAACTTCCAACCGTATGCCTAAGGCATTATCTACCAGTCTACATATGTTTGATGCAGATACTAGACATTGTGGGTGTATATAAATAACAATAAAGGAGTATACAATGTACTAATACATTAACCTAACTAGGAACCAGAAGACTTTGGTATATTTTATTACGAAAATACGTACGTAATTCCTGATACCCACGATAAAGGTCTATCATGGGATCAGTACTTTGTATGCGGTTTGGTGTATTCAACGAGTACATTTATAGTTAACGGATAATTTAGACTCACAAGTTTTATTGTCTAGTATCTCCTGGAGGTGGTTAGGCGGGATCTGTTTGAAGTCCGGATCCCAGATGGGTGAGTTCACGCTGAAGATCTCCTCCTCCAGCAGCGCCAGGAATCGAGGGAAGTGGGTCAGCACTAGTACCTACATAACAATCGTGGGACACATTAGACATGCGCAAAACAGTACTCTATGAAGTAATGCCGTCTGGCATGACATTTCGTACCGCGTAATATGTCATTATAGCATTACTCTAAGCATGACCTGAGATGACTCGCTATGTGAACGGCACACTATTACTTGTACTGAATGTTCAGTCAGGACTCAGGTGTAATGTAATAGCAATAGAGACATAATCCCGACCGGCCGACACACCCCCATCACACAATTTTTCGAACTTTTACGATGGCGCGCCCCGCTTGACGTCATGTTTAATGTCATGTGTCATGTAACATTTTGACGGGTAACAGGTACTGTTACAGTACGCGTCATGCATTACTCACAGTACTTACACATCTCTAGGACACATCGATCGATCGCACGGACTAAATATCTACAGTACCGGCACCGTACAAAGGCACTAGGGACGTATGCATGCTCATAAAGTTCTTTAACTATTGACAATTATGTGTGAAAAACAATCGACTTTTTACATTGTTGTAGGAACCGCAATAGTGACTATTGCCGGATTTATAATCTATCGAAACAACAGTGTGTTACCCACAGCATTGTAAACTATTGTTAATATCCCAAGTGAAATCGTAAGATGCGCCTGTAAATAGACACCCTGAAATATTATGTGTACCTATTTCGCGTGGAGACAGACATCTTGGGCTTCTTTTTGGGCATGCGTATTATATCGAGTGGTGACGTCATCATGAAATTACTTGAAACGACATATTAAAAATTATCGGATTATATCCAGCGGTATCCACTGGATTTTTTATTTTAATATATTTTACGTATGATGTAAATACATTAAGAATTCCATAAGTATGTCGACCAAATCATTCACCTTGACATACCAAAGCAATTCAGATTTACCTACATGCGTAAAACAAACTGTACTGCGGCCTATTTTTTTTTATTTTTTTTTACTAGCCCTGTATTATTGTATACGTCCCACTTCTGGGCAGGGGCCTCCTCTACTGAATGAGAGGGGTTAGGCCTTAGTCCACCACGCTGGCCTAATGCGGGTTGGCAGACTTCACATACCTTCGAAAAATCTTATCGAGTTCTATGCGGCCTATGCACTCTATATATTTTGTAGCCGGTAGTTATGTTTATTTATAAACTCAATCATAATCGAATGTTCATACCCGTTTCTCTGGCGGCATGCGGTCCCGTTCCGAGTGACACTTGTCCATGAGTTGTCTGCAGACGGATTTGAACACCGCGCGGAGCAGCGTGCGACCGAACACCAACGACGTCTCATAGTGCGTCAACGAGTCGCAGAACGCGGGCACGTGGCAGAACACCAGCCATCTATATCAGAATTAGGGGTCGTGTTGTTGGAACAATATAATTGATCCTGATCCTAACCCTTTTCCCATCCCTTTTTCCTTCCCCTCCCCCTTGGCCCTTTGGCCGGTATGATCTTGCCGACCTACGATGGGCACATTGTTTATCGTCGGTCGACACTATTCTTGGATTGCGCTACACTTACCATCAGGTGTAGCGTAGTCACTTTGCCGAGCCAGGAAAAAAAAATACGAAAGGAAGACGATTTATCAGTCACAGATCACAATTAATTTTACAGTAAAAACCATTGATACTTTTGGCATTTGCGCGTCGTGACTGTGACAGGTAGGTGACCATTCAGAGTACTGCTGTGCTGTGGCGCCTACCACAACAAGCGCTGATTTTCAGTGGTCACCTATTTATAACGGATTTGGATAAATAATCACAAATGGAACATTTCCCATGTACGATTATGCAAAATAGAACTTTAAATCTAAATATATATACTTTAAATCTAAAAATCTAAAAGTTATCAACGCACAGCCCAAACCACTGGAGGGATTGGGCTGCAATTTGGCATGCAGGTAGATGTTACGACGTAGGCATCCGCTAAGAAAGGATATCCCGGAAAAAGCAGATCACGCGGGCTGCGAGCAAAAGCTAGTTATTGATATAAGTTAATGAAATTAACAAAATAACTTTTATTTCTCATTTTTTAAATAATGTGGATTGAAATGTTATTGCATATTTGCATCCATATAATCAAAATAGTTTTTTCTTACCTTGTATAATTAATTTGGTATGCTGATATGTCTTCTGGGTTTGACACTTGCTGTAACGAACGAGAGGAATATTACAGGGCGTTGCAAGATATACAAAGACTAAGGTAAAACTGCGCTGTAGACAAAACTGTCTACAGCATGAATGGGCCGGCTCGACCGCTTCGGGTGACCTAACCAGTGGTGGGACCGTATAATTTTAACCTACATTACAAAGGAGTAAGTTTTTCTAAAAAGTTTCAACATAGTTGAGAAAATAACAGAAAACTGCTTTCATAGCAAAACTAACCTACAGATTATACAGCCTGTTACAAAAAGGGTTGATCATATTTAAGGGTCACTACATACTCCTGACAGTGATTGTTTATGTAGCACATCTTATCAAAATTTAGACATTTCTAAAATTTCATGCAAATTTTAACCACTCACTGTAAACTATTTGCATTACCTCAGCTGCAGGCCTAGTAACGGCTTCATTCGTATCAGTTGTTTATTTTTCTTTCGCCTTTTCTTACGACATAGGCGAGAATATAAACAGAGGACACATCACACAATTATTTTTTCACATTGTATGACTCGGCCTCGTAAACAACTGTTTCCTGTTATATTCACGTCTACGTCATGCCAAAGTTACAAACTGAGTTTATTAGCTTTTCGTCTCTCTTTTTACTTACACACGCACGCCTGCACGCATACATTTAATATGGATTCTTTTATAGGCATAACGAGCAAGTGGGTCACCTGATGGTAAGTAATCTCCACCGCCCATATACGCCTACAATACTAGAAGAATAATAGGCGCTTTCCGACCATAAAGGGAAGGGATAATTAAGGGATTGGGAAGGGGGGGGAATTCGGGCCTCCAGATATCTCAATCACCGTACGAAACGCATCAGCAATCCGCTACTTTACTCTTCTTCATTAACAGAAGTTTAGTATCCTATTTTTTTTTTGTATAAGTTCATTTTAATGTAAACATGCGGAAGACTTTACTGACCTTCATTTCATTTGTATTAAAATACTTATAAAGATTTTTTTTTCATTAACCGTCTCCAACTCAATGATGTTTAAGACTTACCAATTTCCTAACGCTGGGCGTCTCGAAGTTCCAATGGTTGAAACAGTGCAGGAACATCTTGGCCAGGTCGTACATGGTCTGCCACTCCCTGCGCGGCAGCGAGTTGAACTTGTACAGAACAAAGTTGGTAATCGCCTTGGCTATCGACGGACGTTCGAACGGTGGCTGGCCGAGAGGGCCTTCGATACGCGGCTGGGAACGTGTCAGGATGCATTTGCGAAGTATCTGTGAAACAAAGAACGGTTATTGTTAAATTTTTAATATTCTGTGGACAAAGGCTGTGCCAACAGATCCCAATTAGTTAGCCTATGCGTTGGGTCTATCTGTCCAACATATAAAAGGCTCTATCTTTAGAACCACAATATCTAGCTGAAATGTTCACAGAATATGTATTTTTAACATCCTATACAATAAAATATTTTTTTTTCTTATTTCTACTATTCTTAATCTATATCTATTATTATTTTTTACACTATTCTTACATAATTCAAATTTATAAAAAAATATTTTAATTTTTTTGGTTGGATTGTCTATAGAAGCGTTGTTTTAGAGTTTTTTGAAATATTATCTTTCACTGACCTTGAATAAATAATAGTAAACTTGTTTGGTATTGTTGTCTTCCTCCCTATGCATAGACATGAATATGTTCTCCACGTCTACAACCGCACCGAGCAGACGGTTGATCTCGCTCACTTGCAGTCCTTGTAACTGAGTCACATGTTTCTCTAAAAAAAAAACACATCAGAAAGAGTTTTAATTCTCATCTAGATTTAACAGGAAACTCGTTCGTGTTTTTTTATGGAAAAAAAGGGGCAAACGGGCAGGAGGCTGATGGAAAGTAATCACCACCGCCCATGAACACCTGCAACACCGGAGGGCTTGCAAATGCGTTGCCGGCCTTTCAGGAAAGAATATGCTCTCTTCTTGAAGGTTCCCTCCAGAGTGGTTGTGCGAGGTAGATAATGCCTTAAAAATCGCGCTGGTGTGGAACCTATGACGACCTATGTAGACCTATGTAGACCAAGCAAGGCCGGGAGTGGAGTACTGTGCGCACCTTTGGGACGGTTCCGCCAAGTACCTACTCGATGCCTTGGACGGATTGCAGCGACGGGCTGTCCGCATTGTGAATGATGCAGACGTTACAAGACGCTTAGAACCGCTACAATTGCGGAGGGACATTGCCTCGCTGAGCGTCTTGTATCGTTTGTATCATGGCGAGTGCTCTGAAGAATTGTTTGACCTTATCCCATCCTCACCCTTCCTTAACAGAACCACGCGTGCTGGCTTGCGGAGCCACAGCTTCGTGGTCTCCTCCATCTCGGCTCGAACTAAAAAGTTCGCTAAATCTTACTTCTGCCGGACCATTAAGCTGTGGAACAGTTTGCCGGCGCACGTGTTCCCTCCTTCCTATAATATGGGGTCCTTTAAACGGAGTGTGAAGAAGCAGTTAGGCAGGCCGGCATGATCGTGCCGACCAACGATAGACACACTGTTTGTCGTTGGTCGACACTATTCCTGGATTGCGCTACACTTACCATCAGGTGTGGCGTAGTCATTTTGCCGAGCCAGGATAGAAAAAAAAAAAAAAAAAAAAAAACCTATGATCTGATGAACTTCACATACATTGGAAATTCTTATAAAAATTTCTCAGGTACGTATGCAGGTTTCCGAACGATGTTTCCGTCACCATTAAAGCAAACGATAATTAATGCATAGGTGCGTGAAGTTGCGGCTGGTTTCGAACCTGCGACTTTCGTTGCGGCAGCGGCACCATACCCCACCGACGTGTCGCTGTTTAAAAAATGCACTATTTTATTTAGTTTAAAATATCTTACCCAGAATATGATTGCAGTTTCTGCATGGATCATTGAAACCAGCGAGTGGTTGGTTATCGGTCCGTGGATTGTTTTTGCCTGGTTGTTGAGGCATTGGTGTCTTCCAACCATTGCAGTTGCAGTCTGGTGTCTAAAATATGACATACATATTAGGGTACAAATTGCTGATGGGAGAGTACATGGTATATATGTACTAGACTGCATAGCAACTATAATACACATGGTGAATGATGACCACAGTGGCTTCATTTGGCAAGTCTCATTGTGGGTTTTTTTAAATGTAGTTACCATAATGATGGCAATTGTCAAAAATGCAACATCTATTGATACCTAAAATTATAGCTGTACTGCACTGTTCTTATCATAAAGTACAGTGTGAGTCCACTATCAGAATAAAAAAAAACATTATAAAATAAAATATCATAATATCAGCCCCATATTATACACATCCTGCTGCTGTGCATGCACCTCTTCTACTGATTGAGAGGTTAGGCTTTATTCCATTATATCATGACCACATTTAATTTTTGCAGTAAGGATTTATTATTTGTTCAGTACTAATCTTTCAACAATCTAATAGGTCTGATAAAATACTCACAAACTTTGACAATACTGTATGAGTTGATATCTGTAAAATCAGTCCTATTTGTTTGTTGAGGATATAACATGGGACTAATGCACAAATGCTAGATCAATAGCTAAAGTTTATCACCAAGAAAATAGCAGTGACATAAAAACAGCTGTAAAATTTTTGAAGGATTGTATGCGCCCAGCACGCAACAGTATAAAGCAGAGATTCCCAGACATTTTTTCTCAAAGACCACTTTCAAAATTTAATTGGTTTCAGTGGACCCCCTGCTACATTTTTATCATATTCCCAAAACTCTGACTGACTGGGTATGGAATATGCAAGTTTTTACAAGTAGCAGTCGCTAAGCTTCTTATAATATTATCTGCCTACATTGATAGGTGACCAACATTTTAGGTAGGCCAACATTTTAGTTCTTCACTATTGAAAGTAGATAAATTTACGTGGTCCCCCACAATGATATTGTAATTTTGTTTTGAGAACGTCACAAGCGCCTAGCTTGTTCTTTATGAAAAACTGCTTTCTAAATTTTCAATAGGCTAAAAATTTAAAAAAAGACAAAATAATATTAAAATATTTTTATAGTATTTTTTATATTACCTGACATGCCGAGTAAATGGCCAACTTCAACAGTTTCTTATTATGTGGCCAGTTGTATACTTGTTGTTTCCGTTGCTGTATTCTTTGCAAGTTGGATTGACGTGATGCTTGCCCCTCATTGCTGGAGGGATTGGCTGTACTGCTTGATGATGCCTCTTCAGCATTAGTGCTTGAAGTTGCTACAATGTGATGATAGGTTCAGAAGTGCCAAATCTCTTTCAACAAGAGACTTGATGCAACAAAAACAAAAACTGCAAGGACTTTGTTGATTAATTTGATTGAGTCAGTCTTTTTTCTGAGCATGGCTAAGTCACTGCACTGCACTTGATGGTAAGCACAGTGCAGTCCAAAAAAATAAGCGACCACCATGAATGAATTCATTGGTGGTCACTTGAATCATGCCAGATTTTATAAATGCTTTTTCACACTCTAAAAAGAGAAGAAACATATTGGACAGGCCTGCAATAGAACAAGTGGATGACCGATGCAAGCACAGGAATGGACACCTATACACGCCCAAACTAACCATCAAGTCTTGTTGCAAGGTGCTCAAGAGAACCAGATACACACTGGCTGATCTTGGAACATGATCAACACAAGGTGTTAGGGTCACTGTGGCACAGGATTTAACCCGGTCTAATCAATATGAATATCCTACCGCCAGCAAGACTTCAAATTATATGTAGTAACTAAAATTGAAATGTAAAATTGAATTGTATGTATTTGCATAAATGTATGAAAAGATTGTAGTGGACCGAAGATTGTATGTATTGATGTATGTATGTGGAAGAGATGCCATGATGCAGCTTGTGGCGATCAATAGTCTCTGCACACTCCCATGGGATATTATCCAGCAATATCAATCACAGTATCAAATGCAACAGCAAGATGTAATTGGAAAATGTTTTGTGGAATCCTTAACATTATATATTATGTACTATTGGCATCGATTAGTGTCTTTTTAAAAGGGCTTTACCTTTTTAATCATAGTCCCTTATATATAAAATATAGTCGCCAATCTTTTCTTTCTTTTTATATGGCGCTATCCCGGTTTAGTGTCAGGATCCGCATTGCTACTAAGACGAAGATATTAAAGTTTATGATCAATATTATCACTTAATGTCGGAATAATTACCCAAATTATCTGTAAATGTTTTGAAAATTATTGTTTACGCACCTTCATGTGAGTGTGTTTGTGACGAGTCTGCTTCTGTACTGTTCATTGCGATATCAGATATTTCGTCAACCAGTTGAGAAGACATAATTTGTATAATCTCACTATGGCAATTTAAACACTTTTTAACTATTTCACCACAGTTTTAACGCAAAACAATTACACAAATACATTATTCATGTTTGTAAAAACCACTGACAATAATACTGAAAATATCTGACAAACACTGACAAAACTACAAACTGTCAATGATTTTTGGTTGTGCCACACATGCTTGGGTGTTTTTTAGTTCATGAATACAAGTCTTTTTAGCCTGGTGTTTAATAATTGATTATTTTCTATGCTATGACATGTACAAAATATCAAACAGAATAAAACTACTACGATTTTATAAATATATTGCTGACAGAAGTTTCATTTGTAAATTGTAGGTCGTACCGCTAATGGCAAAGGGAGTAGGTGAAACATTTATGCGACCCAAAGGATTTTTTTATGGACTTGCGGCAAGCGTTTACGTATTTCGTCAATATTCTTTGACCCAGAAATGTCACGTCGTAGGCAGGGGCCGTGCGGTTGTTTTTTATTGTGACTACGAGTTTAATTGTGGTGGATTGGGACAATAAATAACTTTGAAGTAGTATAAAAATAATTAAATTAACCATTAAGTATGAAGTTAAATAACACGTGCTAGCGCGAGCCGATCCACGGACAGGGTGCAACCCACTCGTGTACACAACGCTAATGCGGCGCATCTCCAAAAGTTCCCTAGTTTTGAAACAAGGAATATAATACTTTCTACTTTTGAAAAGTCGCTACGGAAACGTTGTGCACCGGTCGCCTTGTGGTGTAGATATAAATTTCTAGAGGGCTACTGAAGTGAGCTGCATGCGCCCTTGTGTTATCTGTTTATCGTTTTTACGATTCAAATTTTGTGAGCCACCCATATAAATAGAGTAAACATGATCGTATCTATTCGTGCCTGAATTTTGGGCCAGTCATATGTCCGAACATTACATAAAGTTACCGTACAAGATATAAGTCTGCAGGATAAATAAATATATTGCACCGTAGTATATTTTTTTATTTTTACTATTTTTTGGCATTTGATCATTGAGTTTCCCTATCCACCACCCAGATGTAAAGACATCATAACAAGACATAAAGATCTACCTCTGTTTTGATTTTTTTAACCAAGGCAGTAAAAACCTATGTCATTTCAGAAAGAAAACTTGTTCCTACGGCCATACAGACATTGGTTTGTATACATTATATACCATTTATGGAAAATTATAGTTAGAAATTCATGTAATGAGACACACGATTAAAAACATCAGCCGTAAAGAATAAGTTCTTGTTAATATCTTGAAAAAAAATATTAAACCTTTAATAACAACGGGCGCTGATTCACGGCCAGAGGTGCGGTCCGAAGCGATGTGGCGCATACAATTTCCCGTACCAAATCTTTAGTAAGTAGTAGAAAGTTGAGACAGTAATACTCGGCGAATCCCGCCCAGTGGATTGTGATGTGGATGGCGTTTGGAGAATTCCACCACGGAATCTCCTGTCTGTCGTAAGAGCCCCCCAGCAGAGGTAGGAGGCAGAGCGCAGGGGCGGTTCCGGCTGAAGCCGAGGCGCTATTCGCCTCAGGAATCCGGGGCCGTCCCTAATGTGCCGATGATGACCACCACGGGGTTTTTAGTTGGTATTGCCGGCGTAGGGTGTACATAGAGTTAGGAACTCGGCCCAGCGGTCGTCCGTATGTTTTCCGTCTCTCCCGGGCGGTTCCACGCCGCGCTGGGTCATAAGGCCGGTAAAGCCCATCATAACCGTTCCGCCTCCGCTTGGTGGGGCGATAAAACGCTTTGCCCCACGATAACAAAAAAAAAAATACAAAAAAAGGAATACTCGGCGGAGAGAGGTTCCACTATTTGCCCCTCTGCTTATTCTTGCGGGGAAACTGCCGTGAGCTTACATTAGACAGAGATTTGGAGAATATCAAGACACATTATTGCAGTAATAATTTAAATAACAGAAACATAAATAGGTGATAATCTACCACTGGGTTATTTTCGTACTGGGCGACTGAACTTTAGTCGACTTTAATAACATCTTAATAGATACACCTGAAAAATAAAACAAGAACAAAATAGAAGACTTAATCCAAATTACAATTACCAATTACGTAGTTATACTTAAAATTACAAATATTTTAACGTTAAGTATCGGTTAATGATCGTAGTCTAATCATATCTATTTGGTTTTATCGTGATCATACATAAATAATTTAGATTTGTAAGTGGTAAGATCTACAACATGAATGGGGCCAGCTCAATAACCGGGTTAATATGACTTTCTCACTGAAAACCGACGTGAAATGGCATTTTGAACCCTGGAGGTCCTTTCCTCAATTTCCATACGTTTCCTTAAAGGTCGGCAACATATCCATGATTCTTCTGGTATTCTTTCTTTCTCCTTAGCGTTGCCTCGCTCATGTCCTTATTATTAAATATTATATTATATTTCATGTAGACAAATTACTAATTCTACAAACATCACACCCTCCTATGATTCTTCTAGTATTACGGGTGTCTATCACAGAGTACATTGGTGTCTATTAGCGTTCAAGATCGCTCACCACTTGCTTGTTTCTCCGATTCCGGTATTAAATAAAAAAAATGGTTGTCTGTAAAGTCGGTTTACTGACGATAGTTGAACGTGACAACGTCTTAAGAAAATACTGATGGAATGGTAGCATTTTTCAAAAGAATATTTTAATTTCATTTGTTTAATAGATTTGTATGTATTTAGAGAAGGAGGTAATTGGAAATCACAATGAAATTGATCAAGTTCGATTTATTTGTACGCATAAATACAATTATGTCAATTTTTTTTTTACAATTTAATAGTTTTTACAAGTATATAATTAATATCGAAAGAATCATTACCTTTATCGCTGTAATTATCGTTGCTATAAACAATCGACACCACATTCACTTTTCACTGCACTTGATACTCGATCAAAACATGTAAATGTACTATAGTATAGCAGCTGTCCACGCAGACGCATCGCTCACTCAAGTAGGAGAGAGACGGATGTCGAACGCTGCCGTACGCAAAGGCCGATTGTGCTTCTTTGTCGCTCGTTCCGCGCTCTCGCTTGCACTTCAAGCCTTACATGGAACGCCTCAGAGCGAGGTAACGCCGCATGAGTCATGTTTTTTCGTGCGTGCAGCCGGCTCTATCGAATTATAAGACGTTGTCACGTCAAAAATATCAATATTATGTATTATTTATTCTAGTTATTGAAATGTCCCTCAAGTAACCTTGTCGCTCGACATCAACGCCTAGAACTATAATTGAGAGTGGAAGCAAGCGTTCTAGGTAACCCCTAATTAGATTATAACACTGTATCGAATCAACTAGGCGCTGTTCAAGACTGGAATGACTTTTATCCGAATTCATTTTGTATAAGCTACAGCCGTTGCTTAATGAATGTAATTATGTTTAAGCCGAGTAAAATATTCTTTCTGAGTTGCCAGAATTTTTGCGATCAAACTACTCCATTTTTGTTAAAATTCAGGGAAAATAATCTACTTCGTTAGAGCCGCTATTTTGCAGTTTATTTTGCTGACACCATATTTCATTGAGCACTGTTGGTTATATAAATAGAGTTACGAGGGCAAACCCAGGAGATCAACAGTGTGGCAAATATCATGTGGGATATGTAAAACGCGCAAAAAGCATCGTGAGATAATTCTGATCCACTAATTAGGAAAGCATAAAACCATCTCGCAATAAGGGTGGTCAAATCTATGTCACCTCTTTTTGTCGGGGTCCAAAAATTATACTATCACAATGAGGATGCAGTGGAAGCGCGTCGGTCCATTTTTTTTTAAAGACGGGGCAAAAAACAAGAACGTCGGTTGATGTGATTGTCTCTGCTTTTAGGATGGCACGAAAACAGCGTCCTTAGCTTCATAATATTTAGTGTGGTATGATATGGATAATGACTGACAGTCCTGTATCGATGGAATAAGAGAGGAGGTTCTCAATTCGACGTGTTTTAAATGTGTTTGTATGTGTAACCACGCATAACATCGTCAAATGTGTACCAGTTTGGATGATTATTTTTCATACCTAACTCAAAGTTGAACCCATTTTAAATACAAGAAGATATTCTACTACTGGTGTAAAATCGGGGACGAAAGATCCAAGCTTCATCATTTATTTATGACGCAATTTTGATTATTCTTCATAAAATTTGTATAATAAAAACTATATAAATTAAAAAAATAAGACCGACTCGAAAAAAACTAAAAAGCTCTAAATAAAAATAACTAATTTGGTATCGGTGCTATAATGATTTCTTACGTTTACGCGAATGTTACTCATTGAAATAAAACTAATTTAAACGGATTTTATCGCGGTTTTTTATTAATTTTGATCCCGACGTTTCGAAGACTTTTCAGCCTTCGTGGTCACGGGGAGGACTGAGGTGTAGGTTGTCCAAAAATGTTAATGTTACAGTATCTACCTTCAATGTACAATTATAAAAATCTTTATGGTTTGGTCCGATCTACGCAGAAGGAGCTCACAGTGTCTTGAGGTCTGGCAGTTGGTCTTTTGGGCTCCGATTTAATTAAATGTATAATCGGATCCCAGGCTTGTGCTAGCTTCCAACCATCTTCTCTATTGAAATTCGGATGTTTTTTAATTTCAATAGCCTCGCGAATCATCCTAGGTAGGAATCGGTGTTCTTTGGCAAGGATTTGTGGTCTGTCAAATCGAAGATAATGTTTGGAGCCTTCCTCTGAATGTTCAGCAACTGCAGACTTCGTAGAGCGTCGGTGTTTAACATCAGCTATATGTTCTTTTACGCGGGTCCCTATACTTCTTTTTGTTTGACCTATATAAGAGAGTCCACAGTCACAATCGATTTTATATATGCCCTGTTCCTGTAGAGGTATATGACACTTGACCGGTGGTAAAAATTGACTAATCTTCTTGGGCGGCTTGAAATAAGTTTTAATAGAAGCACGCTTCAGCACATAGCCAATCTTGTCGGTGACTCCTCTAACATATGGTAATACAACAGGGACACGTTCAACTGTGGCTGGTTTCACTCGGTTTCTGTGACGGCGGCGTGGAATTTGGAGCTTGTTGTCTCGCAGTACTCGCTTGACATGTTGCAGCTCGGCAGCCAGATGTTCCTCGTCACAGATTCCTTGTGCTCTCTGAAACAAAGATTTGCCCACGGTAGCTAACTGTTTCGGATGGTGGTGAGATTTACCATTCAGGTATTTATCTGTATGGGTCACTTTGCGATACACAGTATGGCCTAAAGACTGATCAGGATTACGGATAACTAAAACATCTAAGAAGGCAAGAGATTTATTTTGTTCTAACTCCATTGTAAATTGAATTTTGTTGTTAATGGAGTTAAGATGATCTAAAAATGCAGTTACTTTGTCAGATGGTAAAATTGTGAAAGTATCATCTACGTACCGTTTGTAAAACTTGGGAACAATGGGGGCCGTGCTTAGGGCTGTCTCCTCGAAGTCCTCCATGAATATATCGGCGACTACTGGAGACACAGGTGAGCCCATAGCTACTCCATTCACTTGTACATAGAACTGATTCTCCCACAACATATAGCCAGATGTGAGGCAATGTTTCAGTAGTTCTGCATATGCTAAGGGCATGTTATTATCTGCTAACCTTTTAGAGACAATTTCAATGCAGTCTTGTACTGGTAAGCTTGTGAAGAGCGACTGAACATCAAAACTGACCATGGTTTCATTGTCAGCTAATTTTAGGTGTTTGATATCACTGACAAATTGGTATGAATCCCTCACAGATGCTCTAGTGTTTCCTCTTAGTGGTGAAAGCACTTTAGCTACGTGCTGAGCCAGTCTGTAGGTTGGTGTGTCGACTTGACTCACGATGGGACGTAGTGGAGCATAGTCGCCGATATATTCATGGAGGACTTCGAGGAGACAGCCCTAAGCACGGCCCCCATTGTTCCCAAGTTTTACAAACGGTACGTAGATGATACTTTCACAATTTTACCATCTGACAAAGTAACTGCATTTTTAGATCATCTTAACTCCATTAACAACAAAATTCAATTTACAATGGAGTTAGAACAAAATAAATCTCTTGCCTTCTTAGATGTTTTAGTTATCCGTAATCCTGATCAGTCTTTAGGCCATACTGTGTATCGCAAAGTGACCCATACAGATAAATACCTGAATGGTAAATCTCACCACCATCCGAAACAGTTAGCTACCGTGGGCAAATCTTTGTTTCAGAGAGCACAAGGAATCTGTGACGAGGAACATCTGGCTGCCGAGCTGCAACATGTCAAGCGAGTACTGCGAGACAACAAGCTCCAAATTCCACGCCGCCGTCACAGAAACCGAGTGAAACCAGCCACAGTTGAACGTGTCCCTGTTGTATTACCATATGTTAGAGGAGTCACCGACAAGATTGGCTATGTGCTGAAGCGTGCTTCTATTAAAACTTATTTCAAGCCGCCCAAGAAGATTAGTCAATTTTTACCACCGGTCAAGTGTCATATACCTCTACAGGAACAGGGCATATATAAAATCGATTGTGACTGTGGACTCTCTTATATAGGTCAAACAAAAAGAAGTATAGGGACCCGCGTAAAAGAACATATAGCTGATGTTAAACACCGACGCTCTACGAAGTCTGCAGTTGCTGAACATTCAGAGGAAGGCTCCAAACATTATCTTCGATTTGACAGACCACAAATCCTTGCCAAAGAACACCGATTCCTACCTAGGATGATTCGCGAGGCTATTGAAATTAAAAAACATCCGAATTTCAATAGAGAAGATGGTTGGAAGCTAGCACAAGCCTGGGATCCGATTATACATTTAATTAAATCGGAGCCCAAAAGACCAACTGCCAGACCTCAAGACACTGTGAGCTCCTTCTGCGTAGATCGGACCAAACCATAAAGATTTTTATAATTGTACATTGAAGGTAGATACTGTAACATTAACATTTTTGGACAACCTACACCTCAGTCCTCCCCGTGACCACGAAGGCTGAAAAGTCTTCGAAACGTCGGGATCAAAATTAATAAAAAACCGCGATAAAATCCGTTTAAATTAGTTTTATTCTATCGGTGCTATTGCAATGTACTGGTCAATGGTAGGCAGAAAGCGGTTTATTATTGTTAATTTATTTGCAATTTGCTCGTCTAATGGTGATCGTCAAGCATCCATCCTCCCCATACATATTTACAGCACCTCTTAGAACTTCGTATTATTATGTACTGCATGGTACTGCGCTGCGCTTATCACCACGAGACGTAGATAAGATGTTATGTTTCATAATGCCCAGTAATTTCATGGGTTTCAATGTATCCTGCCTCTCCCCGGTACGTCGCCTGGAGCTATTCTAGGTTAAAGGACTTTTTATCTTTACCTAAGCTGACTTTAACCATTTATAAAAAAACAATCCGTTAGGGTCAACGATTTTAAAATTGGAAACTGCTTTTAACAACCGAGTGGGTCGTGGGCGCCAGATGGAGCGATGTTCTAGATGTCTAGAAGTGAATCTGACGCCTGGCACTGAAGTGGAAGGGTTGGGCGGAGACTTATGGTTCAGTGACTTTTTCCACTCACATATTTAGGTACGTCTCGTATTGCTATTTGTATTGAGACAAATATGATTTATTTATGAATGAATGAATAAATCAATTTTGATTTATAAATGAATTTTGTGAGTGGTAGAGCCACGCTGTAGACAGGTTTGTCTACAGCATGAATGGGCTGGCTCGACCGGGTCGTTACCACTGTCTCACAGAAAACCGACGTAAAGTAGCGGCTTGCTGCTGCGTTTCGTACGGTGAGTGAGATAACCGGAAGCCCAAATGCCTCCCCTTCCCAATCCCTAATTATCCCTTTCCTTTAAGGTCGGCAACGCGCCCATGATTCTTCTGGTGGTGGGCGTACATGGGCGGTGGAGATCACTTACCATCAGGTGACCCACTTGCTTGTTTGCCGGCCTATGCTATAAAAAACAAAAACTTGTGTCAATACTGTATTAAATAACTCCGGCATAAAAAAAATCTCAATTATCATAACAAAGAACGTTCTGAGCGGTTGTGAACAGAGGCAGCACGTTCATTAATCAAAATTATTAAACGTTTCAAATCCCCTCATAGATCTATTGGCAGTGCACTTAAATTATGAGTCTTGGCTGTCTGTCTGTTAATAATAATAAATAATAATAATACTAGCCCTGTATTATTCATGTCCCACTGCTGGGCACAGGCCTCCTGTACTGAATGAACGGGGTTAGGCCTTAATAAATATACTTAAGTTATAAGTTTTCACTTCTATCGGCAGTCCCTATTTGACTGCCAATTTTTTTTATTTGTTTAAAACGGAAACTGCTTTTTTCGCTGAGTTTCTGCGGAGAGTCAACGGTGAAAAATATCTTAGCTGCACCATGCGTGATAATACATCCATTGATTTCTACAAATGTGAGATATGCGAACAGATAGAGATTTATATTATCTGTGACGATACGATGCCCTGTAATGATGCCGAATTAAAACTTTCGTATTATATTTTTCTGTGAAGAAGTCTAGACTATTTCGGTTTGGTAATGGTTTTGGCGTAGGTATGACTTAATTTACATACATTTGTGGGAATAAAACACATTTTCCGTGAAATTTAACATTTTCGTTTGTCTCGTTCGTAGATCTATTTATGCTTTGTTCTTATATTTCTTTAGTTCATGGTTAATTTGCACAGTGACACGACACGAGATTCTCTATTTTCCGTGACAGCTATTCGGACCTAAAATGAATAATGCTTGGCTTAATCAACCAAGTTAAACAAACAATATTTTTTTTACTTTTTTTGGTACAGAAACCAACAGATTAATATAATCTTGCGTAAGATTATTTAAACAATAAAAGCATTGAAAGCTGAGTCTATTTCAATGATTATGTCTTGGTATTAGAATTTTCAATCATCGGCCATCCACGTCGATAGCAATAATTAGCTTTTGTTGTATATTTTTGAGGCAACTATAAATGTTATGTACTTAAATGTTAATTAAAAAGTTATAAGTAAATCTTTGGTGTTACCTATTAAATGTCATTTAGTTACATTTTAACATAGGTTACGTAGTGCTGCTATGACAACAGTTTCAGATAACCTTTGAGGAACCTTTCAGACAGCCTCCGTGGCGCAGCGAGCGAGTAGCCGGCTGTCAAGCGAGAGGCCGCGGGTTCGATCCCCGCACTGAGAAAAACATTTGTGTGACCCAGAAATATTTGTCTCGGGGTCTAGGTGTTGTGATACCAAAAGTCTCTCGTAGTTCCTGAACCTACGACACAAGAATCTTACTGTGGGCTCAGGACTATGTATGTGACTGTTGGGTGTATTTTTAAAAGGAATAAGGAACATAAAGCCTTCTACGCGCTGCCGCGATTAATGTTTCTAGTACATTTTATAGCAGATGGCGTGCAATCTTACCATCTTACACATTGCCACGATCTAGACGACAGCGATCTCAATTGGACGCCACGCGTCCGTGCGATCCACACAGCGATCTACCGTCTTGTAATGCCAGATTGTAAAATTGGATACAAAACCTCTATAATAGGTTGTGATGTTTTACATCATATGTTTTATTGTGGAATCTTTTAAATACATACGTAATTCTTACGTATGTAAGCAAAGGCAAATCAGTAATCAAAATCAATAACCAATATACCTTTGTCTCTATAATTTTTCCATAAAATACTATAATGTTTTCAGTATTTTTAGATAACTGCTAAAAAATCTTAGCAACCCTACTTAAGATGCCTGACGGGGTGACGGTCCCTGATTGGCATTTGGCAGTCACTAGACAGATCGCACGAACAGATCGCGGCTGTGTGTAGACATCGCAGATCGCAGGATCACGACCAGAGATCACTATCGCAGAACGTGGTGGCGCATGGAAGGCTCATTTCAGAGGATAAAAGTAGTCGCTTTTACTGTTTTCCAGCCAATCGTAAAGACACGTGATCGAAACAAAAGAGTACGATACATAACGATAGCCCTTTCTATACAGGAGTATGGGTACCCTCTGAGGTAAGCAACCGAGACAGGTAACGCGCGACCGTTTCTATAATATAATTTCACACAATACGTGTCGCTATCGCGAGACTACTACACCGTGCTGCTACTAAGTGGAAACATATATATTTCAACTCCCTATCTCTCTATTAATTACTCTCGTTGCGGTATATACACAGCTTTGCATTCCCAGAGAGTTGCTGAAAAATGCGTGCCATTATCGATCTTGGCTTATTGGAGTTACAGTAGCGAGTGTGTGGGCGGGATAGTCTCGTAGTCTCGTGTCATATGACTCGCGTGACGCATCCCAGTCTCCTGTCTTGATTGCGTGCTTGAAAACGTATACGTTTGAGTGGTAGAGCCACGCTGTAGACAGTTGTGTCTATAGCATGAATGGGCTGGCTCGACCTGTCGTTACCACTGTCTCACAGAAAACCGACGTAAAGTAGCGGCTTGCTGCTGCGTTTCGTGCGGCGAGTGAGATATCCCCTCCCATTCCCAATCCCTAATTATCCCTTTTCTTTAAGGTCGGCAACGCGCCCATGATTCTTCTGGTGGTCGGCGTACATGGGCGGTGGAGATCACTTACCATCAGGTGAACCCCTTGCTCGTTTGCCGGCCTAAGCTATAAAAAAATATACTAACAATTGAACAACCTGCTAAATTGATTTTATTCAGCAGACACGCATAATACTGACCTCAAACTAGGTTAACCTGTATCGAAAGAATCGAGAATTATGAGGGTCTTGCGGTCCCAGAAACTGTAGACTTGAAAGATATAGGATTATTTGTGGATCACACAAACACACACACAAACATTTTTCTCGGTGCGAGGTCGAAACCGCGGTCAGAGGTCAGAGAGAGGTTGGCAAATGACTATGTCACTTGACTTTTAAAAATTAAAACTTAATAGTCACGGGATTAATATATATCTTAGATATTATACATATATCTTAGATATGCCGTGGAGCGGCGGCTTCAGAATACAAACTGCTTCCCCTTATCTTTCCCGAGGGGGTCGTAAGAGGCGACCGAGGGATCTTGGAGCCAACATCCGCTCAGCTGGTGGTAGGATGTTTACATCCGGCCGGATAGCGACCACCGTACACGTGGTGAAAAACTTGCCATAGTGACTCACATATTGTGTGGGTCGCGTTCCAGGATCAGCCTGTGTACATCCGGTTCTTGGGGGGCCTGCAGCGTGACATGATGGCTGGCAGAGTCGTGTATATCGGTTCATTGTCGGATGGAGATGGATTGAACTGCCGGCCAGGGAGACCCGTAGAAACGGTTGTCCCGCTGGCCGCCCGTGGTACAGTACAGGGGCCCAATCGAGACTAACCACCTCGAGAGGCTGCCCCACCATGCCACGCATAATCTTGGGTAGGTCCGTCGTGCCGATTGGTGACCGGATGTGGGGTCCCGGCGGTCTATCCCAGGAGGGTACGGGGGCCCTTCCGTCCGGCGGTTCAGTCTGTCTCCGTTCGGCAGCCTGGTAACTATGTGCATGTCACGGTCATCCATCTGTCATGTTGCAGGTCCCTCAAGCTGCTTCTTCCTTCTTCCTTCCCTATTACCCACCATGACAGTGCCATTAAAGAGAGCAGGTCCTACAGCGGTGCACAGCCCCACCACCGCGTTCACAATGGGGTTCACTAACATCCGTGGACTCCATTCGAACCTTAGTGCCGTCCACCACCATCTTGAGACGGCCCGGCCTGCAATGCTCTTCTTGACGGAGACGCAGATCTGCCGTCCGACCGATATGGCATATTTACACTATCCCGGCTACTTGCTTGAAGAGAGCTTCAAGCCAAGGGCCGGGGTATGTTTGTATGTCCGGTCGGACGTCAGCTGTCGCCGTCTGCACTGCATGGAGGACCCTTCCTTTTCCACACTGTGGGTACACGTGGATCTTGGCTCCCAGAGCCGGATCTATGTGTGCCTCTACAGATCCCATAACGGGGATGACGAGACAACTCGGCTGTTTAACTATATCAGCCAGGCGACAGACGATGTGTGGTCTTGGGGGACTTCAACGCGCACCATGAGCTGTGGTTGGGCTCCTCCAAGACTGACCATGCTGGACGTGCTGCTCATGCATTTGCTCTGACTCACGACTTGTCACAACTGGTGAATCAGCCCACCAGAATCCCAGATGTGGCAAGTCACACGCCTTCATTGCTGGACCTTCTGCTGACGAGTCATCCAGCCGGGTACAGTGTGACGGTGGGCGCCCCATTGGGTACCTCCGATCATTGCCTGGTTGGATGCACAGTGCCTCGTTCTGCGCCTCCTTCGCCAGTCAAAGTCAGGCGCAGAATCTGGCACTACTCGTCTGCAGATTGGGATGGTATGCGAGAGTATTTCGCATCCATCCCTTGGGGGCAGCGCTGCTTTGAGGGTAACGATCCTTCTGCGAGTGCCGACGCTATTGCCGACGAAATCCGGTTAGGAATGGAATATTACATTCCTTCCTCGGAGGTCGTCGGTGGTGGTCGCGGACGCTCCTGGTTCAATCGCGAATGCGCAGATGCTGTTAGTGAGAAACAGGCTGCGTATCGCGATTGGATTAGGGGTCGCGCTATGAAGGATCCCAACATAAGTTCTCTCAAAGCGGCCTATAACCAAGCCACCAAGGCCTGCAAGAAGGCGTACGTCAGAGCGGATGCCCAGCGCATCAACAGGATTGGACGGGCTTTGGCGGATCATCCGACGAGCAGTCGTGCTTATTGGAGTCTTGCCAAAGCCGTCCAATCTAATTTCTGTCGCCCCTCGTTGCCACCGCTGAGATATCCGGATGGATCTCTGGCCCACAGGCCGCAAGAGAAAGCCACTCTATTAGCGGAACTCTTTGCGGCTAATTCGCGGCTCGAGGACGGTGATGCACCGCCGCCCACAGTGCCTGATTGCGGACACTCCATGCCGGATGTTCGTATCAGGCATTGTGATGTGCGGCGTGAATTACGGTTCCTCGACGTCCGCAAGGCTAGTGGTCCGGATGGTATCCCCGCGGTGGTCCTTAAAATGTGCGCAGCCGAGTTGTCTCCTGTGCTGACGCGCCTATACCGCTCTTCCTTCCTCTCGGGTATTGTGCCCCAATCTTGGAGAGAGGCCAATGTGCAACCGATCCCAAAAAAAGGTGATCGGCCGGACCCTAACAACTACCGTCCAATCGCCATAACCTCAGTGATGTGCAAGGTAATGGAGCGGATCATAAATACACAGTTGATCCGCTACCTGGAGGATCACTCGCTGATCAGTGACCGACAATACGGCTTTCGGTCGAAACGATCAACGGGTGATCTTTTAGCGTACATGCTACATCGCTGGGGTGAGGCGGTTGATAAGCATGGCGAGGCTCTAGCCGTAAGTCTCGACATTGCTAAGGCATTTGATAGGGTCTGGCACCGTGGTCTTCTCTCCAAGCTTCCGGCATATGGGCTCCCCGACAACCTGTGCACGTGGATCTCCGGCTTTCTGCATGAGCGCAGAATGCGTGTCCTTGTCGAAGGACATGCTTCACGGCTCATGACAGTAAATGCCGGAGTCCCACAAGGCTCTGTGCTTTCGCCCACCTTGTTTATTCTGCATATCAATGATATGTTACCACTCGGTAACATTCATTGCTATGCAGATGACAGCACAGTGCATGGGCGTTACTGCAGTAAGCCTCCAGGTAGCCGGGAAGTCACTGAGAGGGAGCGAGAGAATCTCGTCATTGAGCTTAATCGGACCTTGGATCTCATTTCGGAATGGGGTGCAAGGAATCTGGTTGAGTTCAATGCCAAGAAAACACAGGTGTGCGCGTTCACGTGCAAGAAATCCCCGTTCTTCCCCCTCCCCAATCTTCGGGGTATCCCCCTTGCAATGCGGAATAGCCTAAATATCCTAGGTATGGATATTTGCTGCAATCTGAATCCAAGGAACCACATCGAGGGCGTAATATCCGCCACTTCACGCAGGGTCGGAATCCTGAACAGGGTGCGTCGGTTTTTTACTCCCGGTCAGCTTTACCGCTTATACAAAGCGCAAGCGCGGCCGGGTGTGGAGTACTGTTCGCACCTTTGGGACGGTTCCGCCCAATACTTACTCGATGCCTTGGACGGATTGCAGCGTCGGGCTGTCCGCATTGTAAATGATGCAGACGTTACAAGACACTTAGAACCGCTACAATTGCGGAGGGACATTGCCTCACTGAGCGTCTTGTACCGTCTGTATCACGGTGAATGCTCCGAAGAATTGTTTAACCTTATCCCATCCTCACCTTTCCTTAACAGAACCACACGTGCTGGCTTGCGTTACCACAGCTTCGTGGTCTCCTCCATCTCGGCTCGAACTAAAAAATTCGCAAAGTCTTACTTCTGCCGGACCATTAAGCTGTGGAATAGTTTGCCGGCACACGTGTTCCCTCCTTCCTATGATATTGGGTCCTTTAAACGGAGTGTGAAGAAGCAGTTAGGCAGGCCGGCATGATTGTGCCGACCAACGATAGACACACTGTTTGTCTTTGGTCGACACTATTCCTGGATTGCGTTACACTTACCATCAGGTGTGGCGTAGTCATTTTGCCGTGCCAGGATTAAAAAAAAAAAAAAAAAAAATGTTATTAGTAAAGTAATGGATATTCCGGAGTTGGTGCCGTTTCTAGTCAACTAAAAAGTCAACGGCAAAGTCGACATCTAATAAAAAATTTAATCAGTGGAATCGGATTGAAATTGATTCATTTGTTTAGGAGATACGATAACATAGACTCAGACAAACACAGATTCACACTCAAACACACACACACGCATGTACGCATGCTCACACAAAGGGGGAAACGCATAGTACTCTCATTTTCTCGGCGGTTAAAAATATTAATAAGGTGTAGACGATTAACTCTCTATTCATATAAGTTTTGGGATACCTAATAATGTATCATATTAATATTCTATATTATCCACCCACACGTAGTCTATCAATAAAATGTTTGGGCGAAATATATTCGACCTTTTTAATACTCCGTTCTGAATCTGAAGTTTATCTATGGTCTGTGAATAGACAAAATTTACCTTTATTGTACATAATATATTTTACCGAAATGTTGCCGATATTATTAAAATTTAAATAATTTTTTTCTCATATCTTTTCATATACGACTTACATTTATGTCTTTTTATTTTTTTACAGCGCTGTCAAATCAGTTCGAGTTTCCGAAACGGTATGTAGTGAAAAATTTATTAATCTCCGATCAGTTTGATTTGGCATTGAGATTTTGATGTTAATAAGATCACATTTCTTTTCGATCTATCAAAAGACGCCAAGATATAACGAGTCAAGTCTTCAAAAAAAGTTATTATAATATTAAACCACTTAAGCCACAGTTTTTTTTTGTTTTATCATATTTTTGGAGAAAATAGCGCACGTCTCAGGCTCGTATTCACAAACAACACACTTTGTTAAGTGTCAAAGTCTGTGTACATGATTGGTCTGTTTTTATTTAGCACTAAAAACTAACCAATGACGTTACGAGAAATCTTAGTTACGATTTTTTCTAATAGTGATTAGTGACTAGTTCGCGCTCACTATGAGGCCTCATAATAACGTTTATGAATAGGTACGGGGGTAGTTTCACACAGGAAAACATTAGTAACCCGTAACGCTATTTCACTGTAAAGGCACAATTGAATATGCTGTAATAATAGCAACGTTCTTAATACCATAAGGAGCGCATGGTGGCTTGTCGACTTTAAAGGGAACGAACGGAAATTTAGGGTAATTTATTGGTCTCTACATATCTCTCTGACTGACACGCAAATTGTAAAAAGATGACCGTATGAGGGAAAATAAAAACAAAACATAGTTAAATGTTATAATCAAAAGACTCTTGACTTAGTTTTTGATGCTTCTTCACCAGATTTCTTAGACCAGTAGGCAATTTAATCTATTGACGTGTAAGAGATATCTTCGTGACCTACTTACAAATTAAACGGTTTTTGTTTTAATTCTTGTGAACGGGGAATGGTTGCGATAACACCTTTATATTTATTACTAAGTCGTTTTTGCTGTCACATTACTTTCTCTATCTAGGTCGACATGTTTTTAAATAGCAAAAATAGAAATTGGAAACCCCGATTAAAGTAATTTTTTTTATCCTGGCCCGGCAAAGTGACTACGCTACGCCTGATCGTAAGTGTAGCGCAACCCAAGAATAGTGTCGACCAACGATAAACAATGTGTCCATCGTAGGTCGGCGAGATTATGCCGGCCCGCCAAAGGGCCAAGGGGGAGGGGAAGGAAAAGGGATGGGAAAAGGGTTAGGATCAAGGGGCAAGCCCCCTGGGGAGAACTGGATATACACTGGCTGACCCTGGAACTCGACGCACACAAGGTGGGCTTCTATGGCAGGTTTTAGCACCAGTGTACGGTAGTCGCTATCCGGTCGGATACAAGTATACCAGCAAACGCAATTAAAACGAAGATTAGCTCGTAGGTACAAGATTTAGCAATTGTTTTTGTTATAGACCTAAATGCGTACGTGTTTTTCACGTACCTATTACTGCAAAGAAAATATCGAAATATGTAACGGATAATAGAAAAAAACAAGTTTTTATAAAGTAAATATAAAACAATAATATCTTTACATACAGACAGATTTAATGTAGGTATGTAAATATTTGGTTGCACGTCTATGAATCGACAAGTTATGTAAGCTTTAGAATAATGTTACCATTAGATTCTATACACAAATACTGTTATTCATAAATTTTAAATAATGTTATTAGGAGTGTAAACATCTTAAGCCCGAAACCAATCTTTATCTGTTCATGGTACATTCTGGCGAAACTTGGTTCTTGTTGCATGTTGTGATGGTCAGACGGCGCGGTGGTAAAAAGTCGGTTGGTTGTTATCGACTGATAGCAGTCGTTAAGCCAAGTCGTTTGGGCAGCTTTTATATTCTGACACTTGGTTGACCACTAATCAGTCAGATATAGTTCGAAATGACCTCATCCGTTAGAAATTACAAGTCATCGATATTGTGCGCAAAATTAGCACACCGAAGTGGAAGTGGGCCGGTCATGTCTGCAGACGGATAGATCGTGGGTGGAGCAGAAACGTGCTTGAGTGGGACCGGAAAATGTACTACATGGTGGACCGACGACTTTAAAAAGACGGCCTGTAGCCGATGGATGTGGGCTACCACGGACCGGGATGGTTGGCGCTTACGTCCAATTGTGGTGAAGGTGATGTAAAAATCATCGAATTTTAAGTTCTATTCATTATTTAATCCATTATTCATTTGCTGGTGGTAGGATATTCATATCCGCCCGGTTAGCGACCACCGTACACATGGTGTTAAAACCTGCCATAGTCAAACGCGATCTACACGCCTTGTGTGAATCGCGTTCCAGGATCAGCTAGTGTATATCCGGTTCTCCCGAGGGGCTTGTGACATGACTTGATGGTTTATTGGGGCGGGTATATGGGTGCATCCTTGTATTACTGTGCCTGCATCGGTCATCCGCCTGTCCTGTCGCAGGCCCCTCGATTTGCTTCTTTCCTCTCCGAAGAGGGAAGAAGCATTTATACAGGCCGGCATGACTCTGGTGACCACCGATAAATTCAATGTTTGTTTGTGGTCGCTGGTTTTTTGGATTGCACTACGCTTACCATCAGGTATAGTGCAGTCACTTTGCCGTACTCGAATAAAAAAATAAAAAATCTTAAACTTAATTGAAGTCTCTGATTAAGGTATGTATTTTTGTTAAGTACGTTTTAGTTGTACAATTAACTGCGGGCTGAGCAGCAATAGCTAATAGGAAAATGTTCAGAATGACGTCACATTTGTGTTTAGACGCGTGGGACATTGATTAACTCATTGATACAGCTCTAATTGGAAACCGAGACGCTATTTAAATTCTTTTGAACCCTTTTTCTCTTATTAACGTATATGTACTGTTTGCACGTCTGCACACAATCCTAATTCCCAACATCAAACGTGCTATAAGACTCTTAGCACCTGTTTCACCATCTGTGCGTAAATAATACGTGCTTGGAAAAATATGATCAGCTCAAATACAAACGTCTCTGTCAATATATGCTGGAACAAAATGTCCACTAGGTACTTTCAAAATAACTGTCTTATATGTTAATGCATTCATGCTGTAGACAGTTTTGTCTACAGCATGAATGGGCTGGCTCGACCGGATCGTTACCACTGTCTCACAGAAAACCGACGTAAAGTAGTAAGCCCAAATCCCCTCCCCTTCCTAATCCCTAATTATCCCTTTCCTTCAAGGTCGGCAACGCGCCCATAACTCTTCTGGTGGTGGGCGTACATGGGCGGTGGAGATCACTTACCATCAGGTGACCCACTTGCTTGTATGCCGGTCTATGCCATATAAAAAAAAAAAAAAATTTGATGGTAAAATCTTGCTCGCATTTTGTGGAATTTTATGTACTTCATTTTACTGTATAACTAAGCCAACTTCGTCTGGCTTTTTTTTACTAGCCCTGTATCCCACTGCTAGGCACGGGCCTCCTCTACTGATTGAGAGGGATTAGACCTTAGTCCACCACGATGGACCAATGCGGGTTGGCAGACTTCAAATACCTTCGAAAAATCTTATCGAGTTCTCAGGTATGCAGGTTTCCTCACGATGTTTCCTTCACCGTTAAAGCAAGCGATAGTTAACAATTAATATACACGTAACTTAGAAAAGTCAGTGGTGTCTGCCCTTGGGGCTGGTTTCGAACCTGCGACTTTCGTCTCGACAGTCCATACCACTCCCCACTGAGCTATCGCTGCTTTATGTCTTATACCATAAACAATATACGTATCATTGAGGCGCTCATAGCCAGTTAAACTCATAAATCAATAAACCGTCGACTTGTTATTTATATACATTTGTCTATGGATAGGTGACCGCTTCAACTGAGCGTCTCAGTGCTTCAGAGGGCATGTAAAAGTTGGTTTCAGCTGTAATCAACTGACAGTAGTCGTTAAGTCAAGTTGGAGGTCTTCGGGCGGATTAAGTTTGACACTAGCCTAGCCAATAACTATTTGACATAGAGTAGAATAGACTTGTATTATTCTATTCTTATGCCTAGATACACTATTTTACACTTTGTTTTAGTCTACATCACGTCATCTCTCAGTTCGTATATCTATGTATTCTAAATTAAAAGATTTTTCACGTAATATGTAGCTTTCTCATCATATAATGAGTATTATTACGGTTGATAAAATAATTATAAACAAATATATGTAAGGGGGTGTCTTATGGAACTCTTGGTGCACGAGTCAGTCTCGAACTTGGCAATTTTTTTACTAAGTAATAACAGGTCCCTGCGTAGATGTGTTTTTTTTTATTGCTTTTAAATTCCCGAAATGATCATCTGGATACATTATTTTAAAATGGTATCGTGGTAGCTGATTTTTGTTATTTTCTATACTAAACCCCTTTCAGACTTAATTGAAAACGGCTTAATCTATTTATAATAACAATCTGTCGCGACTATTCGGGGTAGAAAGTCCTGAGTAATTGAACAAATAGATGTGGATGAATAATGAATGGGGGGACAGAGGTGAAGTTGATAACTAAGTGGAGGGAGTTTAGTAATTGCAGGTTTTATTCCTGTAGCTCTATTATTCAAACAGCCAATTTACTACCACCACCATTATATCATTTTGTACCATTTTGACGTGCGCTTTTTTTATAGCATAGACCGGTAATCGAGCAAGTGGGTCACCTGATGATAAGTGATCTCCACCGCCCATGTACGCCTACAATACTAGAAGAATCGTAGGCGCGTTGCCGACCTTAAAAAGAATGGATAATTAAGGGATTGGGCCTCCGAATATCTCACTCACCGTAAGAAACGCAGCAGCATGCCGCTACTTTACGTCGGTTTGCTATGTGACAGTGGTAACGACCCGGTCGAGCCGGCTCATTCATGCTGTAAACAAAACTGTCTACAGCGTGGCTCTACCACTCTTCTCCATGTATATTTTGTAATTTGCTGCCAAATATTTTAACTTGACAAATAACGTTAGCTTTAGGACTAAAAAACAGATTAAGTATTCATACTACACACATGTACAATTAGCAAAGTATAATAAAATACACTAATTTACTTTTCTTACATATAAAAAATCAAAGAATGCCTAAGAAACTTTATTCGTAGTACCTTTTTGTGACAAGTCACTTGAGTTTTTTAGTAAAAAAACTAATCAAATTGAGCTGCGAGTGCCGTGGAAGTTCTATCAAAAGTGACACTTTTCACTTTGAAAACTCAGAGTCACAGTGATCGATCTTTTCATACATTGAGTCTACGACGTGCGTTGTAACATCAGAAAGTTGTTATACAATTTTGTTTGTTGGTCGTCACCATCGTTTGAGATATCTATTTATATTCTTAGAAATTTAATGAGATGACTACTAATGTAACGGTCAGCCAAGCTGAAGGTAGGCTACTATAATAACGACTACGATAGTTACTAAGGTCTTCACTGCACGATGACGGAATGCGAACTGGACTCTGTCTTTTTTTTTTTTTGTTCTGCTAATGCTGTAAGCCTGACGAGAGTCGGCTGTATACAGCTTCACCGGACTTTCGGCGCTCTCAACCCTTGACTAGGTGACCACCGCTGAGGGCACCCCCTGTGGGGTACGAACCTCGGCTCAGGACGGTCACCGGATGGACTCTGTCAAGTCGTGCGCCTCTTTTATACATAATTTTAGGTGTATCTACCCCGATGACAATTTTATAAACTGCATCCGCACAGATTAATAAAAATTTACATCTAACAATATATATTTTGTTGCGGACGCTTGCTGTAAGCCTGACTCTAGTCGGCTGTATACAGCTTCACCGGATTTTCGGGTGAGCGCTTTAGGCGCTCTCAACCCTTATCTATTTATAACAAATCTTAGTTTTATATTCCGGTTCGATTCCGGAAATCAACCAATTGAGATAAGTAATTTATATGCGTGACCTTCAAACTGTATTCTGATTGGCTCATTCATTGGATCGATCCGGAGAATGAAACTATAATTCTTTTATTGAAATTGGCCGTTAGTCTTCATGTCGCAGTGGGCGGCTTGCCAGCGTGATATAATAGGCCGCAGGTTCGATTTCATATTGGGATAATTCTGGTGTAGTGGAACCGTATGTCTCGCGTAGTTTCAGATACTTACGTCACATGACGTTTTTATACTACTGAGGTGTCACGATCTGGCGGTGTAATTATTTATTTATTCTATAAATGTTTTTTTAAATAACTTAACTTAAGCTCACGACTGTTTCCCAGAAGGGTAGGCATGGCTACAACTACTGCTGTACCCACTAAATTATAGACATATTTTCTTCCTACGAATATATACTTAATGTTTTAAACTTTTATGGCCTAATTATTGTAGTAAGATGAAAAGCGTTTGATTGAAAGTATTTAATTCGTCGGATAAAAACATATCCTCAAATAAAGAATTGGAAAACTAACAACATTTTAAACCACTGGTGACCACTGATAAACTCATTGTTAGTCGGTGGTCGCTGGTTTTTTGGACTGCACTATGCTTACCATCAGGTATACTGCAGTCACTTTGCCAAGCTCGGATAAAAGAAAACAATAATATTTTATACTTTTGATAAAAAAAAAATTGTGTCAAAAAACGACTTGTGTTTGTCGACACAACTACAAATTTTCCAGACAAGCCAGACTTGCTAACCTGATATTAATTTTATTCAGCCTTGAAACATTAGCCCTGGGTAAATTGCGAAAGAAATATTGGAGTGTTTTGCTAGTTATGTAATATTACCCACATCATTACTTACACAAGTTACGTATGATAAGGGGACTGGCTGACTGTAACATAACCTGATTGTTTAAAATCGTAGTAATGTAAAAAAACAGAACCTCTCGTTTTGAAGACGGTAAAATCTTTTTATATAGCTTACTAAATTTTCTTGAAAACATAGTTATGTTAAATCTTTCAGAATATCATGCTCCATTTAAAAATTAAATATTATGCTTTCTTTATCTATTATATTTATTTACACTTCATATAAATAGAGTACAAAGGCAGACTTAATGCTATAAGCATTCTCTCCCAGTCAACCATAAATGATGCAGAAATGTATATGGCAGGTGTAAAGGTGACGAAGAAAATAAACACAGAAAGAAACATATTATGAATATAAAAATGTATATATCTACACATCATACACAATATCTATAATAAATACAAGAAGAATATAAATAAATAAATATAAATACATAAATGAAGAGTTTATCCTCGTTACCCAAGACTAAACAAAACTAGTTCATAGTTTTAACAGCTAAAGATGGCCGTTTTCCAAATCTTAAAAATTAAACCTCAAATAATTTTAATATACATACCATCTTTTTTACCAATACAGTAATACCCCGACTTACGCTACCCCGTTTTACACGAATTCGGAGATACGCGGTTTTTGAAGTGATAACTTCTTATGGGAGGGTGAACCGAAACGTTCCGTAACGCGAGCGGCGGCGAGCTGAAGGTTCCAGAATATTCGAGAACCTTCCGTGAGACGTCACGCGGGCCAGTTAACCAGCTAGCGCTAGCCGACTTCCCTGGAACTTCGATAATTTCGAAGTCCCAGGTGGCGTCACACAGTGACCAGTCGGATTGGACCGGACTTTGACCGGACTTTCACAGGACTTTGATCGGACTGTGTTCGTTTTTTTTATGGTGAATAGACATGCTATCGTAATTTTGGTTTTGATATTGATAATAATAAAATGACGATATTTACTTATTTTATAATTTGGAACATGGTGCCGTAAAAAAAGTACCAGGTTCGCATAAACGCGAAGAGAGTAGAATGTCCATTTTTCATGGCGAGTAGCCGTAATTAATAAACAAATGACGATTTGACAAAGAAAAACTTCTTAGGTTTTTTCTTATTTGGAACATGTTGCCGTAAAAAGTACCAGGCTCGCATAAATGCGAAGAGAGTAGAATAAACTTTTATCATGTCGAGTGGACATGTTGCCGTAATTTTGTATTCTCGCATCTTGTTTGGTAAGTTTTCACTTCTGTCGGCACTCCCGAAGTTCAACCCGTAATTTTTTTTCTATGTGCTTTAAAAAACTGATGTAATGGAAAAAGGGGTTTTTGAAAAATGATTTATTAAAAAACGAATTTATAAAAAATTATTAATTGTAACGGGTAGTATATTAAACTAGCCTTTTCTCGCGGCTCCGCTCGCGTGATCTGCTTTTTCTGTGGTAAAAAGAAGCCTATGTTCATCAGGGATAATGTAGGATTCTAATGGTGTAAGATTTTTTTTAAATCGGTCCAGTAGTTTTTAAGTTTATTCGTTACATACAAAAACAAATTTATCCTCTTTATTTATTTTTGTAGATTACCTGTCCTTTTTAAATCAATTTCGTAATAATTTTTGAAGTGATAACTTCTTATGGGAGGGTGAACCGAAACGTTCCGTAACGCGAGCGGTCCATCGACCAGCCAGCGTTAGCTGACCTCCCTGGAACATCGATAATTTCGAAGTCCCAGGTGGCGTCACACAGTGACCAGTCGGCTTGGACCGGACTTTGACACGACTTTGACACGACTTTGCCACGACTTTGCCACGACTTTGCCACGACTTTGACACGACTTTGACAAGACTTTGACACGACTTTGACACGACTTTGCGCCGGCTTTGAGACGGCTTTGACACGGCTTTGACACGACTTTGACACGGCTTTGACACGGCTTTGACATGGCTTTGACACGGCTTTGACACGGCTTTGACACGGCTTTGACACGGCTTTGACACGGCTTTGACACGACTTTGACACGACTTTGACACGACTTTGACACGACTTTGACACGACTTTGTCACGACTTTGACACGACTTTGACACGACTTTGACACGGCATTGACAGGGCTTTGACCGGACTTCGTAACGTAACGTGTTAAGGAAAGCCAGACAGAGTGGCGCCGTAACGTAACGCTTTACGGCGCCACTTTGTCTGGCTTCCCTTTCTCTCACGCATACGGTAGCAGTAGGCAGGCTTCTCCGCTCTCACTTTAACCTACATTTGTTTAAGGGCCGTCCGTGAGCAAAACACCGCGCGATCGAGGTTTTTAGAGGCTATCTAGTCATTACTTAAAATAAATATTGATTAAATAAATATACAATATATTTTTACAATCTGTCAGCTTTACTTTGTTCGATTCAAATTCATGTTAATGCTGATATATATTTTTAAATTGTCGTTATAAATGAACCATAAAAATGGGAAAAATGCAAAGATTCCGTGCGTCTCCTTTTAAAGTACAGAATGTTATCAAATGAGATTAACATCACTAGATAGGCAATTTAATAACGAATATTTTGCCCGTTTTAAATTTTCGAAAAGACCAAAACCTGATTTTTTAAATCAATTATTCGCTAAATACGTGCATATTCTGCACTCGCCGAGTACACGATTCAGTATGGCGCGAGACAGTCAAGGTCGTTTGCTCACGGACGGCCCTTAAGTTATCACTTCTGTCGAGCGTCCCGGGAGGCACACTTTTTTTTTTATTATGGCCGCGCGCATCAGCTCTCCCATTCCGCCATGTTAGTGGTCTGTTTACGACAGTTTCGAACGTGTACCGCGTGGAATTGTTTTACGTACGTTGCATTTTATTGATAACCTCATACTATGTCACCCAAAAGAACAAAAAATGTGTCATTTGAACCTAACAAGGAAAGAAAAAATACTGTCTTTGCAGCGTAGACTGTGTATTATTAAAGACTGAAGCAAAAATAAAAATTTGTGATATGGAAAGAAACTTTGAATGAATTGAATAGACAGTCCGGTTATAAATGGAAAAATTATGGAAACTGTGAAAGACACTCAATTGTTGAATTCAAGCATCATTCGTTCGTCTAAATTATTGTTTTCTTTACACTCTGGTCCCGATTAAACATACTTTATATGTATTTATATGTAAAGTTGTACCCCGACTTACGCGAATTCGACTTACACGGTTATCGCTCGGTCCCACCTATCGCGTAACTGTACCTATATTCTGAATTAAACTAATAAAAACCAACATAAATCAAATGAGCAACTTATTAAATCAAAAATGCAAACCTATTATGTTATTTGAGTTACTTATTTAATATAATATAAAAACTGCTTTAATATCATTTTAGATACGGTCTAAAATAATACATACATTAAAAAAAAATATGATATAGTTGCTATTAACAGTTAAGATTATCTCGCTCAAACCAGCTTTGAAACAAAAAAAACTGCATTAAATCGATTCATTCGTAAGGGCGATGCCACAGACACATACACACACAGACTCACAAAAGGGTCAAAATTACAATTTAAATATCACTCACTCACGTCACTATGGCAGGTTTTAACACCATGTGTACGGTGGTCGCTATCTGGTAGATATGAATTCTACCACCAGCAAAATAATAAACTCTAATGAGAATAATAAACAACGCACGTAATACGTGCTTAAAAGGCTCTGAATCTACTTTATTGTTGCCCTAAATGTATTTTCTTTCACGTTAAGAATTAATCGTGCGGACTCGACGGGTGTAGAGGCGGGTTCTATAAAAAAATATTGACTCCTTTACGCTAAGTATTTGCTGAAATGTAGACGGAGCAAGCATACTTGAACATTGAGGCGTCAAGTCATTTCGCCCTTGCTATAATATGATCACTATGATTTAGGTGGAGCGGCAATGTTGACATTTTTGTCTACAGCAGTGGTCGTCACAGTTTCCTCGTCAAAGACCACATAGTATAATGTGAGGTATTTTTTAATATTTTTATTTGATTGAATGACAAGACGACTAAGGCGCTCGCCTGACGGTAAGCGCCACGCCTGCCCATAAACAGAAACAACACCACACAGGACTTTGAATTACAAAGCACTGCATGGCATTGAACTGTGCTCTTCACCCCAAGATATTCGATGTTAAGTCTCATCATGCACAGTAATTCCACTGGCTTCATTGTCCTTCAAACCGAAATACAACATTGCTTACACACTGTTGCTTGGTTGCAAAGACAAAGCGGTGGTACCAATCCAGACGGCCTCTCACATACGAGGGACCTATCACTGCAGGTCGCACATTCGTGGGTTGGGTTGACATCACTAATCAATTGACATGTTTTTTTATGAGTTTTACACATGTTTCCGTCTCGCGTTCCCCTATTTAGTTAACATCATGTGCAAAATCAGTTTTGATAATATTCTCATTGTCTACTAAAATTGTATGCTATGTCGTGGGCCGCACAAATATCGTTCACGGGTCGCAGTATGATGGCCACTGGTCTACAGCATGAATGGGCGGGTTCGACCGGGTCGACACTGTCTCACAGAAAACCTACGTACAGTAGCGGCTGGCTGCTGGAATTCCTACAGTGAAAAATATCCGGAGGCCCAAATGCCCCTGCCCTTCCCAATCCCTTAATTATCCCTTTCCGTTGAGGTCGGCAACGCGCTTATGATTATTGTGGTATTGTGGGGGTACATAGGCGGGGATCACTTACAATCAGTTGGCCCACTTGTTCGTTTGCCGGCCTATGCTATATAAAAAAAGACAAACGAGAAATGCGATGACGATCCAATTTAAAGCAGTCATAATATCAAGTTATGATTTTTTTCTTTTATTTGACTGAGGAGCGCGCAAGTGCGGACATTGATTGCATATCCGCAATAAACTGTAAAAAGCGAAGATTTTAATATCAATTTTGTACTCGAATCTATAAATTGTCATACATTCAAATTAAAGGCTAAATACCTTTGATCGCTGAATGCATTCGATTACTTTTTATTATCATAGTTCTTGATAGAAAGAACGCGGAAAGTAATTTTGATTTATTGGTACAATTTATTTGATCTAAACGAGAATAATGTAACAGTATCTAACATACAATATATTATTGTTGTTTCACTCTGATTTTATTAAACATTCTTTTTTTACTCTGGCTTGTAATTATTGTCAATCGTGAGTTATGAATTAGGTTCATACAAAAATTCCATAGAAAAAACCACTTTGCTGTTTTCTGAATTTTCCAATTTTCCGGGCAACTATTCTAATATTTGTTTCCTTAAAAACCACATTCGGAATATTAGGATTTTTGAAATTACCTTAGTCGGTTCAGCCGTTCTCAAATAATGCGAATGGACAATGGAATGAACACCAATTAATTTTTATTTATATAGATGTATATTTCTTAATATGTTAGGGCGTCTCTACTCCATAGCCGATACAGCCTCTTTCAACTCTCAGTTCGCGCTGAATCCCGGTCGCGGCGGTCATGTCCACGCAACTCAGCGATTCGAAAACTTTTCTTAGCGTACAATATCTTCGAATCGCTAAATAATTTTAAATAACAAATAGTAAAATTAATTTAATTTAAATATACTTAAGGGTATTTAATTTTGGTTTTAGGTTACGTAGAGTGCACTTTAATCATGGGATAATAATATAGTTACTAAAGCATTTAATTTGCAAGAGGACGTAAAAATAGTTTTCTTAATTCAAATTGATTCTAATTTAACAATTATTTGTTCAATAAAAAATAAAAAATGAGTTCAAGATTATTCCTCCGTCAAAATGAAACTTACGATCAATTCTTTGAACGTTGCAACAATTTATCGCATTTTGATTGTACTGAAGAGGAAATGTTGTGGTGGCTGATGGGTTCCCGAAGGTTGCCGTTAAAAGAGATCGTGCCAATAACAGTGGTGTTACTTGTGATTTTCCTTACTGGTGTGATAGGTAATGTGTCTGTGTGTGTGGTCATTGTGAAACATCCAGGACTGCACACAGCTACCAACTACTACCTGTTCAGCTTGGCTGTTAGCGACTTGCTGTTACTTATGTTTGGTGAGTTTGATTACGGATAGCTTAATATTTTTTTATCCGTGAACGGCAAAGTGACTGTACTACACCTCCGAAGGTAGATATGCAAATAATCCACCTATACTTCATCGAGATTATTTTCATCAAAGATGTGATAGATGGGGAGTCTACATTTCGGGTATAAACTCTAATTCCACGACCAATGTCTGCTTTTTCGAATCGAAAAATTCAAATATAAATTATGATTACCCGACCCGAGATTTGAACTCAGGATCAGACGGGTTCCTCAATTTAAGTTCACTGCTACAAAACCAAAGAGCCGATACTATTTGTTGTATAAATTATCACTCAACTAAATTAATCTCTGACCCTCGCGGTTTCACCCGCATTTGCATTTCGTTCCGTTCTCATGGCCCATATATCTTCCGGAAGAGATTGTCTAAATATTGGTAAAATCACATTAAAATCTGCTGCGTAGTTTGGTAGAAGGCTGGCAACGCATTTGCAAGCCCTCCGGTGTTGCAGATTGCAGATGTTCATGGGCGGCGGTGATCACTTTCCATCAGGTGAGCCTCCTGTCCGTTTGCCCCATAATTCAATAAAACAAAAAGGACTAAGATATCATTAAGACTCGCATAGCGACCTTGTTACATACTAATATATGTCGTCAGTTGTTTTGTATTTTTTGTGCCGCCTTAATACATTCATCGCAAATAACATTGTAAACGAGGGTCCAACGGTAATTCAATAGGGAACGGAAACCCGTAAATATGTAATTAAACTCTCTAATAAACTGTCATGAAGATATAAAACACAATATAGGAAAATGCCATAATAATATTTGTAAAATGAAGAGCGGACAAGTATTTTTCTTAATAGTGGTTTTTCGTTAATTCTTATCTCACATAATAGCATTTGCGACATTTTTAACCAGTTGCCTAACTATTCAAATGTACAGCCATTTTTTAAACATGTGACGAACAGACGGACAGATAAAGACAGGCCAAAAGTAGCGGTTTACTGCTGCGTTTCGTACGGTGAGTGAGATATCTCGAGTCCCAAATCCCTTCACAATACCTTAATTATCCCTTTCCTTTACGATCGATAACGCGTCCGTAACTCTTCTGGTATTATAGGCGTTAATGGTCGGTGGAGATAGTTTAGCATCAGGTAACCCATTTGCTCGTTTGCCGGCTTATGTTAAAAAGGAGTATTACCAATACGATTCCGTTGACATCCTTTCTACAGTTGCTAGATACAAAACCTTTTATTTACAAGGTGGTAGGCCCCTCGTATGCGAGAGGCCGTCTGGATTGGTACTACCGCTTTGTCTATTTCTGCCGCCAAGCAACAGTGTGTAGGCACTGTTGTGTTTCGGTTTGAAGGACATTGAAGCCAGTGAAATTACTGGGCATGATGAGACTTAACATCTTATGTCTCGGGGTGACGAGCGCAGTTCAGTGCCATGCAGTGCTATGTAATTCAAAGTTCTGTGTGGTTTTGCTTCTGTTTATGGATAGGCTTGACGCTTACCGTCAGGCGAGCGCCTTGCTCGTTTCGTCATTTAATCAAATAAAAAAAGGATAAAATTAAAATCGACTCACCGTGAAAATACCTACTATAATTACAATTTACAGTTTTATTGTTAGTTATTGATTAGTGACACCGATTGAAATTAGAATTAGATTAGGACCTAGTTTTATTTTTCAAATCTGTTCCAGTTAATGTTACCTAATAAATGTCAGTTACCTCTTCATAAGTAGCTAATAGCGGCTTTACATGATTTGATTTTCGTTAATCAAATGATTTGAATCGATAGGTTGTGTGGTTTTATTGATAAATTCGATTGCAAGTCTGTTCAATCAGACGGTAATAATGCGATTTTGTTGATCAACTAATATGAAATTGAATCTGCTATAAATGAGAAAAAATCTTATTTGTTTTATATATTTATTCGAACCATTTACAATTTTATTTATTATTTGTGTTGGACGTCCGCCTATAAGGTAGACAGACGACCTGATAAAGGTCGCAGGAAATCGCTGGATGCAAGCCGCTTCCAACAGGTCGGTCTGGAAATCTTTGGGGGAGGCCTACGTTCAGCAGTGGACGATGAATTATAAAACATACATTCGTAGAAGTATTTCGTATAATAGGTATGTTTTACGCTTATGGCGCGTATGATGGCTAAGTGTCGGTTTTCGGCTTTACATCAACGGATCGTAGGCCAACGACAGTACTCATTTACACTGGCCATCATGTAGATGCGTTGCTACCA
Organism: Amorpha juglandis; assembly: GCA_949126905.1. NCBI lineage: Eukaryota > Metazoa > Arthropoda > Insecta > Lepidoptera > Sphingidae > Amorpha > Amorpha juglandis. Next base: position 9,537,897 of record OX421386.1, on the reverse strand, counting down.
CCGCACCCCTCGCTCGTTGGACCATTGGTATATCGTATATGCTCTACAACACTGCTGCGTCTATATCAAGAGACAACCTCATGTTAATGACATAGGTGCTTTGATCTTATAGCTTCGTAATTTTTACATTATTTAAAGTAAAGACGTATTTTATAGGGATAAATTGTAGTTTCTCAAACATAATTTTTCTATGAACTTAAACAGGTAGGGTCGCTTGTAAAATTTTTATTTTGTTTGCTTACGCTGATAGCCCTATTCGATACAGCTGTGTATAGCTTCACCGGAGTTTTGGGTGAGCGCTTTAGGCAATCTCAACCCTTAGATTTAAGGTAAACATTTGTGAAAACTTATCAAATATAAAGTTTTAGTTGGTATTATACTCCGTTATAATTATTTCGCTTTTACCATCCTTTAATATTGTTATGTAACTTGACAGTTTTAATAGTGTTTGTTTGATGGGGTAAAAGCCAATTATTATGCTTATATTACTTCACTAAACTATTTTAGATAAAGTTGACGCTTATGATATTGTTTATTAAAGTATTATTATAATGGGGTAATTTCCTATACTACAATTACAATTTATATATTATTTTATACGCAATAGAAAAAAAAAACTTGAGAGGTGTCAAGGGACACCCGGATGGAACGAAGTTCCTTTCGATTAATTAGTGAAGGAATTTTAATAAAATTTTATTTGTCTATCTATTGTAGTTTCTGAGATATTTGAATTTTTAGAGATATTTTTACAGATCTTTCTTACTGGGGGGTCGAAATTTATTTTTATTGGGGCCAAAGTGTCGGGCTCAATAAGCCGATTGCGACAAGCCGTCGCACGACCCTCTAGCCTCAAAAATTACCGATTTAGGCCGAGGGGGGGTGAGGACAAATTGGGTGGGGGTAGGGGGAACGGGTTTGAACACCTGGTACTTCCATAATTCTCGAAGCTCCAGGGAGGTCGGCTAGCGTTGGCTGGTCAATCGGCGCGCGTGACGTCACCCGGAAGGTTCTCGATTTCTCTCGAACCTTCCGTTGATCGATGGACTGCTCGCGCTTGACCACCTCTCGGGCTTGACTAAAATGATCTCGATCTCGGGGGGGACGGAGGGTCCGAAGGGAGCACACCGGTTGCTACGTCGCCCAGCCCGTAAATCGGCGAGCACCGGCCGGTCTTACAGTCTACGTGACGTCACACCGAACGTTCTAGAGAGTTCCAGAACATTCGATGTGAGTCGTAATATTAAACAGTCATCCCGTAGACTATATATTAGACACTGTATAATCTGGAAGCAGCCAACATTCAAATATTTTATGATAGGTAATTTGGTGACTGGCTACTAAAGGCGCATTTATATGACAAGGAATCCCACCGCGTTGTGGCCGCGCGGCGGCCGCGCGGCCGCCGCGCTCGAATCACTCGAAAAACTAATGTAAACTCTATTGACTAAGCCATAATGTTTAATACTTCGCAACGCTCCAACCACGCGGCGACTGCGCGATCGTGTAAACGGCCGCACGAAATTTTTCGCGTCGTCTAAACGCAGCCTAAACGGTGGACCGCCGCGCCGTGTTCGATAATCAAAAATTCAAATTTCAAACCACGTCTACATTTCCATATGTCATAAGTTTTACTATGCGTGCCAAATAAGAATAGGATCGCGTTTGCTGCCAACTTCACACGATAACTGTCAAAGTAGTACTGCTAGCAAAAAAAAGTGCAAAAAAGAAATTTCATATATTTTTTATTGTTAATAGATATTGATTTAATTATTGTATAACCATTATATTCATTTAATAAATACTATTCTTGAATTTTATTAATGGATAATTTTGGATAAATTAATTATGGAACTGTAAGGAAACAGTTTAAAAAATGAACAAATACACAGTTAATGCTACTATCACCCTAATATGACGCAATTTTGTGACGCTATTGAGAAGCTACCAGTGTGCCGTTAGCTACGCTTTCGTGTATACGCGCGTGTGTCCTATATATGTTGCCTATTGGACTTCCTTATTATTGTTATTTTTATAAATATGCTTTTTCTTTGATATCCTACTCATTTATAATTAATTTGGCGTGAAATGTATTAGAAATACCAAAAAAAGCGTACATTAAACATTTAAACTGAATATATTGTTTTTGCACACCATACACTTTGGTAATGAAGTTTGCGCGTATTGCTGAACAAAATGGCGTCTTGACAGTCCTATTCTTATTTGGCACGCATAGTACTTTTATTAACGGAATTTCGACTTTAACTTTGTGTGCTAGATATCAAATCAATATTATATTTATTCTTGGTCGGAGAATTATGTCGTGACAAAAATTTCGTGCCAACTTTTCGTACCAATTTTTTCCGTCTAGCCCCCTTTCGCAACGCGCGATAAGGAACTACGTTCCAATAATACGAAAAAGAACTCTTGTAAAAACAATCAATATTGGTTCACAAATGAGCCCGCAATTATGATTTTAAATATTGATATGACCAAAGGTGGGCGCGTAGTGGGGACATTTTACTATCTCACTCGCAACGTGTGCACCGTAGTGGTCATTTTACACAGTGACGTCAAAGTTTGCGTCGTCTGTCATTTGAAAAGTACCCCATCCATCAGATTCGAATAGCTTCTAACTCGACAAGGTGGTAGGTCCCTCGTATGCTAGAGGCCGTCTGGGATGTTACCACCGCATTGTCTATTTCTGCTGTTAAGCAACAGTGTGTAAGCGTTGTGTTTCGGTTTAAAGGACATTGAAGCCAGTGAAATTACTGGGCATTATGGGACTTAACATCTTATGTCTCGGGGTGACGAGCGCTGTTCAGTGCCATGCAGTGATTTCTAAAGAAAATAAATAAAATCTAAATCAAAAATAAACAAATAAAATCAAACTGTGGGAAGCGATCCGATCTGGCACCTTTTTGAAACTATAAAAAATGTTCCAGTGATATGTCACAAGTCTCATAAAGCAAGTATGTGAGACAGTCTATCGGTGGGTCGAAATGTTACAATTAAACGCAACTTAATACTTAAAAGAATGACGCGAGCATTCTATTCATTCTTCATGTTTCTACTTAAAAAAAGGTCCAACCCGTGTTCACACTTCCAACCCTAACTTAACATCATTAGGGGATGAGTTGCCAAAAATTCGGGATGAGGACCATGTCTGTCTTCACTTGACACGTAAACTACTGCCATACTACCCTTCATTAATTCTTCACCCCGGGGGTTGAAATTCCAAAAACCCTTTCTTACTGCTTTGCTACTTCACAAAATTAACTTTCTGTCGAAAATATTATTTCTTATTTCTTCAGCTTTGCGTCGGTCCGAATGATCCTAACCTACAGATTTACTTTTTTTTTTTTAATGCATAGGCCGGCAAACGAGCAAGTGGGTCACCTGATGGTGAGTGATCTCCACCGCCCATGTACGCCCACCACCAGAATAATCATGGGCGCGTTGCCGACCTTAAAGGAAAGGGATAATTAGGGATTGGGAAGGTGAAGGGATTTGGGCTTCCGGATATCTCACTCACCGTACGAAACGCAGCAGCAAGCCGCCACTTTACGTCAGTTTTTTGTGAGACAGTGGTAACGACCCGGCTGAGGCAGCCCATTCATGCTGTAGACAAAACTGTGTACAGCGCGGCTCTACCACTCAAACTCACACTTATATGTAACTAGTTGTCCCTCGCGGCTCCGCCCGCGTAATCTGCTTTTTCCGGGATAAAAGTAGCCTAACAGTGGCGCCATGTGTCGAAAATTGATCTTACCTTCTCAGAAACCTTCGTGGGCTCATGCACAACAACTTTGCTAAAGATCATCACATGATCAAATGCATAGTTTTGTCGGGAAAGATTTGATCGTCTTGGTCGCGGCATTGTTAATGATGATTCAAAGAGAAAACAAATTACTGATGATATTATCAATTACGTTTAGCTATCATTTTTATAATTGTCAATTTTTTTACCATTACGTTTAGCTGTCATTTAAGTTTTGTTATTCCACTGTCATTTGCGTTTTGTGTCATGTCAGATGTGTTTTTGTTATACCACGTTTTATAGTGGTTGACTGATACGCGGTCGAACGGGATTAAAAGTATCCTATGTCCGTCTCCTGGTTCTAATCTACCTCTCCACCAATTTTCAGCTAAATCTGTTCAGCCGTTCTTGAGTTATAAGTGGTGTAACTAACACCACTTTCTTTTATATAAAATATATAGATGTGTTACACTAGATTAATTATTTATGCTTACATTGAGTAACCGGGTTCGGTTGGTTAGGCATTCATTGCATTTTCGTAATAGTTCGTTAAAAACGAACATTGCCGAAGGGAATAAATCAAAACGTATTACTGTACATTAATCTCGAGTCGAATTTATTACGACAATGGCTTTTAAAACAGGATTTTATTATTGAACGCCCCTTTTAACAGCTGGAACCGACGACAGAGGGTTATAACTTACCTTAAAGCCTCACAATTAAGGTGGCACTTTAATTACAATTCAGCCTAGGTTCAACTAAAGCACTAAAGTTGGCCAACATTTGAACGGTGAAAATTTGTCTGCGTCTGTCTTGTGTAGAAGTTTGTTGTGCAAGTTAAGTAATGCCTACGACAATCGCGCGCGCGTGACAAAAACTATCCATGAAAAATAACGCAGATAAAAGTTACATTTGATAAAATTACTTAGTCATGTTAGAATTGACAGCCTCCGTGGCGCAGCGGGCGAGTAGCCGGCTGTAAAGCGAAAGGCCCCGGGTTCGATCCTCGCACCGGGACAAATGTTTGTTTGATCCACAGATATTTGTTTCGGGGTCTGTGTATTGTGAGACCAAAAAAGGCTCTCGTAGTTCCTGATACCCACGACACAAGATTCATATCTTACTGTGAGGTCAGGACTATGTGTGTGACTGTCGGGTGTATTATTATTATGATTATAATTTGAAGAAAAAATACCACACAGAGATCTCTATTTTATCTCTACTTGGCATAAAGAGTCGAGTCACATAAGTAACCATGTTAACTTCGATATAATTATTGGGATAGCCAGATAAATAGTTTTTTTTATGACAAATCTACCTCATAGTAAATTTAATGATTTTACAGTGGAAGAGTCACGCTGTAGACAGTTTTGTCTATAGCACGATTGAGCCAGCTCGACCGGGTCGTTCCCACTGTCTCACAGAAAAACCGACGTGAAGTAGCGGCTTGCTGATGCGTTTCGTACGATGAGTTCTCACTCACCGTGATGACCTTTCGGTTATCTGGAGGCCCAAATCCCCCTCCTCTTCCCAATCCTTTAATTATCTCTTCTCTTAAAGGTCGGCAACGCGCCTATGATTCTTCTAGTATTGTGGGCGTACATGGGCGGTGGAGATCACTTACTAACCACTTGCTCGCTTGCCGGTTTATGCTATAAAAAAAATAAAAATAATTTCTACTATAGTAATCGTGATTTGTGGTAAACTTTAATAAATATTGATACAAACGTAATGCCATGTATCGTTGGTTGGATATGCTTTATTTTTAGGGTCCATATCTCAAAAAGTAAAAACGCAACCCCTAAAAGATTTTGTTATCCATCCCTCTATTTGTCTAGCTGCTGTCTAGATACCTTTTCACGGGAATGGTACCAAGTTGTAATTAATTCAGCTGATACTAAAGTGTGTGTTCCCTTGGAAAAGTAAACAAATCATCGTATAATACTTAATCAAAAGATACAGCCGTTTGTCACATATTTTACTGGCAAACTCACTAATTAAAACCTATAAAGTACTTTTCATTGACCTATAAACTTGAAATTTGGCACGGGGGGGAGTGGTATAAATGAAGGAGAATGTCGGAAAATCAATGATTTCAAATACTGCAAAATTTAAGTTTATCTGAAAAACACATATAAATAAGTGTGAATACGATGTGCAAACATTTTTTTAACTCTCGCTGAAAAATAGGGGTGTACGTACTTTTATCTGAAGGTAACCTGTGACGTCTTGTTTCATAGCTTGGTACTCGCCTGCTAAGCTACCGAGGCTGTCAAACTTTGTTTAACTGCTTACAAGTTTTGTTATTAAACATATGGAACCCTTAGGGCGCGAGTCCCACTTACACTTGACTGTTTTTTTTAAACTTTCACATCTATAAATAAAATGTACTGTATCGTTCGATATGATTTATTTTTTTCTTTTATATAAACCTCGACGTCCTATTCATAATAAAATGGTCGTAAGTCATTGGTCGAACATTTATTTCGTGTTTTGATTTATCTTCCACAGCACGTGGCTTTTACGCGTTATTGTATCTCGACTTAAAAATACGTCTATAGTGAAAAAACTTCTCTGGATAAAATATTAGTGAGAATTTTACTAGTCATTTTACGGCACGTTTGGTTTTGGCTAGTTTGGTCTTGAGCATAATTGATATCCATGGGTGACAGTCGGGTACTACTCATCACTATAAGGGCCACAGACTCATTTGGCAAAGTGGATTATAATAGAATGTGTAATCACCAACGATTGCCTCATTGGTTACTTAGTAGCAGCCTACTAAGGCTGAGACCCGTGAGGTCCTGGGTTCAAATCCCAGGTTGGGCAACCACAATTTGTGTTTGAGTTTTTTTCCCGGGTTAGGAATTTATGCCCGGTATGGCATTCACATAAGGGACCGAAATAAGCTCGGAGAAATGTGGACTATAACTGCACCGCTGCTAAGTAACTGATTTTACCCTTGCGGAGATAAAGGCATGAGTTTATTTCTATGTGTAACCCAACCCAGTCTCAAAAAAATATAATCTCTCAAAAAGGTTTTTTTTTGTCGGAACTCCATAACTTCTATAATTCTTCATCAAATTTAATATTATTTGATGATATATTTTGATTTAAATTCAAACACCATTTGAATCATTACATTAAAAGTTTATGTTTGCCGCTATTGACGAAAAATAGACATAAATGTTTTTGATTACAGGTTTTGCCAAAAAGAGATGAAAAATGAACAGTGCCATCTGTTGACAATATAATCAACAAATTTATTGTATCGTTAATTTAGGACTACTTTATTATATCACCCGACCAGCAATAAAAAGTAAAATTAACAATGGCATCTGGTTATTGTATAATCAACTAATTTGTTGTATTGTTAATTTAGGACTACTTTATTATATTACGTAATGATTCAGACAGAAGTATTCGCACGGGTCACCTAATTATTATTTTTCTTTTTTTTCTTTTAAAGAGCCGACTCTTGTTTGGGGCTACAGCTGCATGTATAAGCGTGCCCTACGGCTTTTGGTCAAAAGGAGAATGAAACTCCGCGGAGTGTTAGTCGGTAGGATGGTGTAGACCACGGAATAGATAACTTTCTCTATTCCCAGCTCCGAGAGATCTGTAAACGAATTGCCTGGTGTAAGAAAAAAGGTATTATTAGATCTCATTATGTAAACGGAGCTGCGGGTAAAACAAATTTGCCAATATTTATAGAATAGTGTTTGTCGTGCCTTCGTGTGCCTTGTATTTTTAACTTATTATATGATAAGATTTATTCTGATAAAAAAGTATTGGAAAATCATTTGTGATGTTATCAATTCACCACAAAATTGGATTTTGTCGTCTATATTATACTTCTTTTTTAAAAAGGTCAAAACACGATTGGCAGCTTAATGACGGCGTTCTTAATTAATTGTTGATGATGTGCTTACCTGTTATTTGATTTTATTTCTGTATTAATGTTAGGCATAATATGCTCTGTTGGTATGTGTATAATAAACTAGCTTTTGCTCGCGGCTCCGCCCGCGTGATCAAACAAACAAACAAACAATCAAACTCTACAGCTTTATAATATTAGTATAGATTTGGGTAGCTTAGCAACGGAAGCCTTCAAATAATATTATTTGGGTAGCTTAGCAACGGAAGCCTTCAAATATGAATAATTTTCCCCGTTTTTGCAACATTTTTCACGGATGCTTCGCTTCTAATGGTCGCAGCGTAATGTTATATATCCTAAAGCCTTCCTCGATAAATGGACTATCCAACACAAAAAGAATTTTTCAATTCGAACCAGTAGTTCCTGAGATTAGCGCGTTCAAACAAACAAACAAACAAACAATCAAACAATCAAACTCTACAGCTTTATTATTAGTATAGATAGATAAATAAGTGACATTCAGTTCATCTGTCACGACGCGGTAACCAAGGCTGTCGCGGCTGTGCTTGAATATAAATAAATCAATGGCCGGAAATTAAATGTCTCTTTTGGCTTGAAGATTTAACTCTAATCAAATTGTTTGTTGCGCCCACACGAATCCCTGTCTGTGATGCTAAATTAGTTTATTTTTACTTAACTAAGGCGTTAAAAGGTCGTCAACTCCTTTCCTTTATCTCTAACTAGCAACCCGCGCCGGCTTCGCACGGGTAAAAATATGTTTGTTATGACACCATATAAATATTTAATTTTTTCGGCATTTCAGTAATATTTCAGTACTATGTATTATACATATAAGGGCCGTTTTCTTTCAAATTGTACATTGCATTTTGACGCTGTCCCATAACTTTGAACATGAAAAACTCTGTTATAATCCAAGGTAAATCTAAAATCATTATTTCGATTTGATAGTTTAAACTATTTTATTATTATGTAATAAAATAAATCTAATTTAAAATTAGTTTTACTATTAGTTTAACAAGATAATCCCAGTAAAGGTACTGTTTTTTTTCGTATCCCACGGAGATTTTGAAAGTTTATACGACGTTTTATGGGGTTTTTTTTTTAAGATCAGCTATTTTTTATACTTTCCGGTGAAGATATCAAACCCTTTCATGAATTCAATCAGTATTTTTCTCTTAAATATGCCCAAAATTGCTAAAAATACATTTAAATATCAGTCATAAAATTGAGCAAGGTGGAAAACTCCATTCCGAAACCGTGATTTCACGTAAAGGGGTAAAGAAATCTACTATTCTGAGTATTTCATTTTGTTTTGACAAAACTAAATGTAAACATAAAAATTAATAACCGTCATATAGTCGTCCATTTCCGCGTTGTAATCAAGAGAAATAGGACGTGTCTCCGAAATTACCTTTCGGTGTCTCTGTGTTCCAAAACCTAATACAAGGTAAGTTTTTACAATTGTGGCTTTTAGTGTATTTTAAAACGTAAATTATATATATAGGTATGTAATTCGAACTGAGAAATGTTATACTGTAGTCTAAATCAAAAGTTATTGAGTAAATCGTTCACACAGTGGGATTTCGGTTACCTCCATTCCGAAACTAAATCGGGGGTAACGTATTTGTGGAACAATAAAGTTTCGGAATGGAATTGTAAAGCAGAATGTACAATATGTATATTATCACTACCCATTTGATTTGAGAAGTCCGATTTTTTTCGCGATACTAAATTTTTCTTCTTGAAATTTATTTTTTATCGTGGGTAGACTGTTGACTATAAAAATTGTGTTGTTATAATATCTACCAATTTATCATAGGGTATTTGCTTATGAATAGTATTACTGCAAAAAAGATTTTTATTTGCAGGAGGTGCCCGATAAAGAATGGTAGCTTACCTTGATATTGATGGTTTTTTAACCAAGTATGATTTTATACTACTCAGACAACTGCAATGGCCATGGCTTATCACTCATTTTTACCTCGCTAAAAAGTGCTTTGGGTGTGGATATCCTACTTACTTGAATACTAACAAACCACAACATTTCATTATAAATGATCATAAAAAAGTAAAGGATCTATTAAATTTTGCTCCTTTTTGGTGCCATTATTGTGTGATATTCGCTGTATATGATCATTTCCCTGAAGATGAGTGCGAATATTGCTCTTAGTGTATTTGCCGTTTTTTCAATATAAAATATATTCACAATGCAACTTAGCTATTTTTAGCTTGTGATTTAAAATCATATAATTGTATGTATGGAAAATGTATATCATGCAAACAATGTACTTTGAATTATACGTTAGAAGGAGAAATATTAGACAAAAAAGTGCAATGGGACAAATGGGAAAGAGTAGAATACACATACGATAAGATGGAGATACACTTGAAACATAAAACTACAAAAAGACAATAAAGAATCATAAATTGAGCACAATAGAGAATCTGGAATCATATCACCAACAAATATTAATTTTATGCGATTTTAGCGAAAATTATGAATGCAAATTATCTGAAGAGGTACAAGCTACTCATTTTGGTGCATCAAAGCACCAAATAACCTTACATTGTGGAATGGTTAACTGGGCTAACGGATCACAATCATTTTGCTCTATTTCTGATAGTAAGTGTGGCTGTTTGGGCCCATCTTCTGCCTATCATTGATTTTATAAAACAAAAATTACCCGACTTACGTATTATTCATTTTTTCTCTGATGGGCCTAGCTCTCAATATAGGCATAAAAAAAACTTCTTTTTACAAAATAATTTTACAAAAAAATTGGATTTAGAGTATTGCACATGGAATTTCTCAGACAGCGGCCATGGTAAAGGAGTGGCTGATGGGATAGGGGGAGCAGTAAAAAGAAAACTAGACAAGCTTGTAGCATACGGAAGGGACATAACAGATGGTATGCAAGCATTTGAAACTCTAATATCTACTACAACGTGTATAAAATATTTTTTTATTCCGGACTCTGAAATCGATCATGTGACTAAAAAAACTTTCTTTTGATTTGCAAGCAATTGCAGGCACTATGCAGATTCACCAAGTCATTAGTCACGCTAATTCATATGTCATCATATTACACCATAGAGTTTTAAGCTGCTTTTGTCGAATAAACAAAGATGAGATATGCCAATGTTTCTCACTGAAACAACATAATATGTTACACAAAAACCAACCAACCAATTTAAATTCATTACCGTCCACAAGTAAGATCTGCACCCTGGAGTTACCTATAGAAGAAAACTTAGCCGAGCCTATCTTCATAAACCCAGAAGAACGTGAAGATGTGTACTCTGACAACAATCCTGTAATTGGAATAAAATATCCAACATTCTCGCCTTCGTTTATTGTCAATGAAGATATCTTAGAATTTACTACTCCAGAAAATAACAACTTGGATCTTTCTGCTGATTGTATGGCGATACCACTAGAAACCGAGTGTATAAATCCATCAGAACTTATTGAAACTTCATATTCTTCTATATTACTTTCACAAAATAATGAAATTAAAGAAAAATTTGCATCTTGTACCATCTTAATTGATACAAAGAATTTTTTAAAAAAACGACGGTCTTCTACTCACACACACAATGACCCTCAAATAAAAAAGATGCGAAATACATGTTTTGTAAAAGAAAATATTTCCAGATATAAAAATCCTGGCATCACACAAATGTTTCCCGAAAAGTTGTGTTTTGCTTGCAAGAAGCATATAATATTTTCATCCAAAGATATGATTAAGTGTATGGTATGCTTAAAATATTTTTGTATTGAATGCACAGAAGGCCAATGCGATTTTGATTATATTTGCCGATTGTGTTTTGGTGAAGACTAACAGTATTACCAAATCTTGATTTAATTAATTATCATACAAATTAAACATATTGTGTAATAGCCTTAACAATTCTATTCCGTTACTATTTGAATCCTTGCCGTGACTGTCCCGTGGAGAGAAAATAGAATTAATTTCATTTCCATCATATATACTAATTTAACACATAATGTTATCATTGATTTTACTTTCATTCTTAGTTTTGTAGTAGTTTACATAAAAACAATCACATTTATGTGCCATAGTTAGAAATAAATAAATAAATGCGTAGCATTTTTTTCCAAAGAGTAACGTAATGGAGAGAAAAATGATTAGATTATTATATTTTAGAGTTATATATAATTTTTTTTTGTTCTCGTTCGTTATTTATATATTAACTGATTCAATAAAACTATTATGAAGAAAATTGGTTTGTTTAATTGTGTTTAAAGGCAGATAGTTTTTCGTTACGGAATGGAATTTTTTTTTGTTTAACTGCTATATTTTACTCTTTATTGTCTATAATAACATATATATCCTAGTGGATATTACTTTTTCTTGTACTTTAATGTGTACATTATTCGTAATCATTCTCAAAAATTACTTCCTAACACCTAAAATATTGGCATCACATTTTTCACTATGTACAATTTCAAAGAAAACGGCCCATAAACCTTTCTAATGAATCACTCTATCTATTGCTGAAAACTGAATTAAAATCCGTGAATAATTTAAAAGATATAAGCGAATAGACAGTGGATGCAATTTCATGTTATACTAATTTGTAAAGATTATTATAGTGTGGAGGATTCATTAAACCCCTTCTGTTCTTCTGCCCCATATTCATAAATTATTAAATGTCGCTACATATCGATACTATCATTCCATACGATCCATGCGCAAAAAACATTTTCACAAAAGGAAAAAACTATACTTTTTATTTCCGAAGTAATTATCTCTTTCCGTAGCTATACGAAGAAAGGAAAGATGAGAAATGATTGATGTCCTCGTCATGAAAAATAAAAATCCGGCCAAGTGTGAGTCGTACTCGTGCACCGATGGTTCCGTACGATGCTCCCCAATTTTTACTTGATATGTTTTAATTATTTGTTAGTTTATCTGCCACTAGCTGTTGCTCGCGGCTCCGCCCGCGTTAAGGTTTTTTTTGGGATAAAAAGTAGCCTATGTCCATTAAGGATAATGTAAGAATCTAATGTAAAAGAATTTTTCAAATCGGTTCAGTAGTTTCAGAGCTTATTCAATACAAACAATAAAATCTTTCCTCTTTATACTCCCCTGCCGATACCGCCGTAACCGCTATGTCTCTGCATTTTAAATCTGTAAATATCTTCGAAAATATTTATTTAAATTGCATGCTGAAAAGGGCCATATTGATCTATATTAAATGCACATTATATTTAAGGTACTTAGAAACATCTAAAATTATCAGTGTTTCTCCACCATATTATGCATGTATTATACATATAAACCTTTCTCTTGAATCACTCTATCTATTAAAAAAAATCGCATCCGTTGCGTAGTTTTAAAGATCTAAGCATACATAGGGACAGACAGACAGCGGGAAGCGACTTTGTTTTATACTATGTAGTGATAACATATATTCTGTGAAAACTGGGAACCTATTATGGTTGAGAAGAGAGAGATTTTCAAATTTAGGATAGACAGACAGACGGTTTATTGGTAGTGTTCAGATGGCATCATTTGGATACGGAAACCTATAAATCATGTACGTTTTTGCAGAATTGTTGGATGGAAATGTAAGTTTCAGAATTATGTAATTATGAATATTCTTATCTTTTAGCTCCGTTGATGAAGTAATAAAATTGACATATTTGCGAGTACGCCCTTATAAAATGATGGCTTCGATATGAAGTAATCCGGCTTACGTACTTAAAATATAATTAACAACTTAAGCTAAGACTTGCTCGAGGATCCTTAAATCTTAATGATTTCTTACGTTTACGCGAATGTTACACATTGAAATAAAATTAATTTAAACCTGACCACCCTGTGACCATGAAGGCTAAAAGCTGTTTACTTGAGTGGTAGGGCTATGCTGTAGACAGTTAAATTAGCTTTGTTGTCACTGCTAATTTTGATATTAACAAAATATTTTATTATCTTTACAGTTAGGTACTCAATTAATTACTAGTACTTTTTTTTGCAAAATATGGGCAAATGATTCAATTACCTGTTGGTAAGTGATTCCACTGGCGTGGTAGGATAATGTTTTTTTTGTTACATTGAGATTTTGCTCCTCGGTTTTTAGTCTGTTTTATTTTCTTTAATAAGTGAAATAAGAGCTTACAGTGTAAAACATTTAATAATTTACCTTTCAGACTTTGATTGTATTTTATCTGTGGTATTAGTAATTAAAAGACCAAAAATAACTGAAGAGATTATCAATTCGTCTAGTGGACGCATTGCCGATCTCATCCTCGCTTTCATTCTATCTCCTAAAGGGATAATTAAGGGATTGGGAAGGGAAGGGCGATATTGGGCCTCCGGATATCTCACTAATCGTACGAAACACAACACCAAGTTGTTATTTCACGGGAGTTTAACAATGATACAGTAGTAAAAACCTCGTTGAGCCGACCATTGGGGATTACCATCAGGCGACACTTGCTCGTTTGCTAACCTCTGCTATAAAAACAAATAAAAGATGGTAACACACAAGTTGTAGTAACAATGCTTTGGGTTATAGGTTTGAATCCATGACGAGACGCGAGCTCGTCTAGTGGGATTAATAATAAACCACATTATCGAGGGAGTAAATGTTGCCAACAGTAATTAACTCATTGTAATAATAGTAATTTACACAAACAATGGCAATTATATTTTCAAGTTACAACAATTATTCTAGAGTTTGTTTAACAATACCCTCTTGTGCGATTATATAAATAATCAAATATCTGCAGAGCACTGACCACGCTCGTTAGAGGTCAATGGCATCTGAAAATAGAGCGAAGTTGAAAAGTCTAAGTTGGAAGGTGGAGTCTGGCATTTAGTCCGAATAACTCCAGGCAGAAACAAAGAATGACATCTGGAATATACTCAAGACCTTGCGTAGTGGACACATCTGTAATGTCAATTATCACACATGTTACTCGGTCGAAACGTCTGGAAGGAAAGAAATAATAGGTATCCACTTTTCAGTTATGTTAGTACAAGATCCCGGGGAACATTGACCTTCACCCATCTGTTTACCGGATCAAAATAACATTTTAGGGTATAAAATGTGTTGCTGAACACATACCAATAGGGTTGGCTAAAAAAATATGGTCAAGGATATGATTAATTAACAATTAAAAAAAACATTATTTTTATTATTTCCCTGACTTGCTTACCAAAAAAATTTAACCTCCAATGAAAAGTGTATAATGTGTACTATCTGCAAAAAATAAGTTGCCTACCTTTTTCTGGCCACTACTACCTGGTTGCCGTGTGCAAACAGATAACTAAAAAGTGGTAATTGCGCTCATCTAGCTCCTAGTTTTTGCAGGTAGTATACATTGTAGGTTTTCACTGAAGGTTCATTTATTTGGTGAGCAAGTCAGTGAAATAATATCATCTTTTTTTTTTAATTCGCAAAACCTATCCTTGACCATATTTTTTTAGGCAACCCTATTGGTATGTGATCAGCAACATCTTTTATACCCTAAAATATTATTTTCATCCGGTAAACAGATGGGTGAAGGTCAATGTACCGCGGGATCTTAGACCATGTCTATAGTATTTGGTGTATTGACAGGTCCAAACAAAGGAATTGTTTATTGAAATAAAACTAATTTAAACGGATTCTATCGCGGTTTTTTTATCAATTAAATTCTAGTTCACCCCGTGACCACAAAGGCTGAAAAGCTTTCGAGACGTCGGTATCAAAATTAATAAAAAACTGCGATAAAATACGTTTTAATTAGTTTTTTTTTTATCCTGGCTCGGCAACGTGACTACTAGGGATTGCAATCCGGAAAACCGGATCCGGTAATCCGGCGGATCCGGCATCATTAAACGTCCACCGGATCCGGTACCAATATACCGGATCCGGCGACCGGATCCGGTGCTACAATTTTCAGATATTTAAATAGAGCTGTTGCATGATTAGGTACTTTACTATGCCAAAGAAAAAAGTCATACGATCAGAAATGACGAAAATCTTGGAAAGAGTTATTCAAGATGTTAACTCTAAAGAAAAATTTGGAAGAAATAGTAGAAGAGAACTTAGATATATTCTCACTAAAGAAAGATTTGGTATTACAGGAAGAATTACAATTACAAATCCAGCAAGAAACCATGTGTTATAGCTTACATACTAAAAAAGAGAAAGATTTTCATAAAGTACTAAAAAAGTAAATGACTACATTTGAAAGGACGGAGATTTGACGGAGTTCGAAGAGAATACTTGTCTGCTATTTATGATTATTTGCTGACAATAAAGCCGACAAGTGTAGAAACTGAAAGGGCCTTTTTGGCCGCAGGCTATATTTGCAGCTCTACTAAAAGTCGACTAGCAGATGACACAATTAACATTATTCGTTTTCTACGATCATTTTTTCAAAATCAACATTGATTTTCTATAACGATTTTCTATAATGAATAGTGAGACAATTATTACTTAGAATTCTATGTACTTAAAATATTTACTTTTCGTAAGTTGATTAAACTAAAAAGTTGAAATTATAAGACAAACTCATTATTGTGATAATTGTGCCATTTATTACAAAGATTCATAAAATCATGATGGTGTCTGTCATAAAAATATAATACTTGTTTGTTGCACTAGTTAGCATTCTCAAATACTTTATTAATTATTGTGATCTCATCTCAATAAATTACGTAAGGTTAATTATATTAGATTTTATAATGTTACTTACTAAAATAATTGATCTATATGTGAAAGTGAAATCTATAAAGACTCAGCTACTTGTTTCATCGTTAAAATTGTACTAGTTGCCTACACTACTAGATTTTACTTGTTTGCTCGTTGTCTAATCTTAACATTAGATTGGAAATCAAATTGATTTTATATGTTTTATTTTTTATAAATTATCTATATTAAGCACAATAACACTTGATTAACTTACTAACAGTTCATTTTGAACCAAAAAGCGAAAATTATCCTGTCTTGATCAATCCGGCCGGATCCGGTCGGATCCGGCCGGATTGAAAATGAAGCCGGATTGCAATCCCTTGTGACTACGCTACACCTGATGGTATGTGTAGCGCAATCCAAGAATAGTGTCGACCAACGATAAACAATGTATCCATCATAGGTCGGCAAGATCATGCCGGCTTACCAAAGGGCCAAGGGGGAGGGGATGGGATGGGAAATGGAAAATGGGAATGGGAAAAAAGGGATGGAAAAAGGGTTAGGATCAGGGGGCAAGCCCCCTGGGGAGAAACGGATATACACTGGCTGACCCTGGAACGCGACCTACACAAGGTGGGCCACTATGGCAGGTTTTAGAACCAGTATACGGTGGTTGCTATTCGGTTGGATACAATATCCTCCCACCAGCAAAGTTTTATTTCAATGAGTAATATTCACGTAAACATAAGGATTATTTATAAAGTGAGTAGATATTTATTTTCACTCCCCAGAGGGGTTAACGTCAGGGAGGTAGCTGGTCGTAAAAACTAACAGCCAGATCTTTCTGTACCGTGTGTTTAAAAGCATACTACCTTCCCCACTGCCAGTGGGAGAGGGGGAGGTGGAACAACAAAATAAATAAATACACCCAACAGTCACACTCACAGTCCTGACTGAGTCCTGTTGTGTTTCGGTTTGAAGCACATTGAAGCCAGTGAAATTACTGGGCATTATGAGACTTAACATCTTATGTCTCGGGGTGACGAGCGCAGTTCAGTGCCATGCAGTGCTTTATAACTCAAAGTTCTGTGTGGCGTTGCTTCTGTTTATGGACAGGCGTGTCGCTTACCATCAGGCGAGCGACTTTCTCATCTCGTCATTACATCAAGTAAAAAAAAAATCACTCAGGTAGGTAAAGGGATAAAAATATTCTGTTCCAGTGATCAAAGCGGGTTCATAAGGGAATAGCGTTTACGGAATAGTGTCAATTTACCTTACTCGCCTTAAAGGAATATTGGGTTGAAAAAATCACTATTTGAACCGAAGTATATGATATGGAAAATTTAGAGGTGGGACAGCTGATATTCAAATACCTTTCGGCTATCGGAATTTTTTTTACTGGCTCTGTATTATATACGTCCCACTGCTGGGCACGGGCCTCCTATACTGTATGAGAGGGATTAGGCCTTAGTCCACCACGCTGGCCTAATGCGGGTTGGCAGACTTCACATACCTTGGAAAAATGTTATCGAGTTCTCAGGTACCTATGCAGGTTTCCTCACGATGTTTCCTTCACCGTTAAAGCAAGCGATAATTAATAATACACGTAACTTAGAAAAGTCAGTGGTGTATGCTCTTGCGGCTGGTTTCGAACCTGCGACTTTCGTTTCGACAGTCCATACCACTCCCCGCTGAAGTTTCGCTGTATACCGAGTATTAATTATTATTGTTATTTATGTCTTACCATATCTCGGGATTATAGAGTCTCGGAGCTTTTGTAGGCGGGTAATGTAGTATTGTGATGTGACATCACCCGACGACGGCTATCCGTATATAGACATTATAAAAGTGTACCCAAGGACCGCCCCCGGTTGGTTGTGAATATATCCTTTTTATATTTTAAAGGTTTTGTTTTTTGTAAATTTAATATTTAAAAATGTAAAAAGCCTTTTAAAATAAGGTGTATTGTACAAAAGAAAAAATTAAAATTGTCTAACGGGCTTATCTACGCGTTTGATTCGTCCTCACCACACGTACGCCATCGCAAAGTTCGGGATGCCGTTGCTACCTTTCATGTTCGGAAACCATAAAATCATTACATATTTACAAGGTAGGTCCCTCGTATGCGAGAGGCCGCCTGGTTTGGTACTACTGCTTTGTCTATTTCTGGCGCCAAGCAACAGTGTGGAAGCACTGTTGTGTTTCGGTTTGAAGGACATTAAAGCCAGTGAAATTACCGGCCATTATGAGACTTAACATCTTATGTCTCAGAGTGATGAGCGCAGTTCAGTGCCATGCAGTGCTTTGTAATTCAAAGTTCTGTGTGGTGTTGCTTCTGTTTATGGGCAGGCGTTGCGCTTACCATCAGGCGAGCGCCTTACTCGTTTCGTCATTCAATCAAATAAAAAAAATGTGTGCGTGTACTAGTGTACACACGTAGGAAGTGAAACTTCTTTATGACCTTATTCTTCAAAAAATTATCTACTATATTATGCAACTTTACAGAAATTGGTCTAATAAAGTTAAATTAGATAAAGTTTAAGCAAAAGGCTTTTATTATCATAGACATGAATACAAAAAAAAGTGTGGGTCTCGGGACGCTCGACAGAAGAAGTCCGGTCAAAGTCCGGTCAAAGTCCTGTCAAAGTCCGGTCAAAGTCCGGTCAAAGCCCGGTCAAAGTTCGGTCAAAGTCCGGTCAAAGTCGGGTCAAAGTCCGGTCTGAGTCCGGTCTATGTCCGGTCAAAGTTGGGTCAAAGTCGGGTCAAAGCCCGGTCAAAGTCCGGTCAAAATCCGGTCAAAGTCCGGTCTATATCCGGTCAAAGTCGGGGCAACGTCCGGTCAAAGTCCGGTCAAAATCCGGTCAAAGTCCGGTCTATATCCAGTCAAAGTCGGGGCAACGTCCGGTCAAAGTCCGGTCAGAGTCTGGTCAAAGCCCGGTCAAAGTCGGGTCAAAGTCCTGTCAAAGTCCGCCAAAGTCCGGTCAAAGCCCGGTCAAAGTCCGGTCAAAGCCCGGTCAATGTCCGGTCAAAATCCGGTCAAAGTCCGGTCTATATCCAGTCAAAGTCGGGGCAACGTCCGGTCAAAGTCCGGTCAGCCCGGTTAAAGTCAGGTCAGAGTCTGGTCAAAGCCCGGTCAAAGTCGGGTCAAAGTCGGGTCAAAGTCCTGTCAAAGTCCGTCAAAGTCCGGTCAAAGCCCGGTCAAAGTACGGTCAAAGTCAGGTCAAAGTCCGGTCTGTGTCCGGTCTATGTCCGGACAAAGTTAGGTCAAAGTCGGGTCAAAGTCGGGTCAAAGTCCGGTCAAAGCCCGGTCAAAGTCCG
Source organism: Amorpha juglandis (assembly GCA_949126905.1). NCBI lineage: Eukaryota > Metazoa > Arthropoda > Insecta > Lepidoptera > Sphingidae > Amorpha > Amorpha juglandis. The sequence goes on along the minus strand of OX421386.1, from coordinate 9,518,272 downwards.
GTCAAAATCCGGTCAAAGTCCGGTCTATATCCGGTCAAAGTCGGGACAGCGTCCGGTCAAAGTCCGGTCAGCCCGGTTAAAGTCCGGTCAGTGTCTGGCCAAAGCCCGGTCAAAGTCGGGTCAAAGTCCTGTCAAAGTCCGACAAAGTCCGGTCAAAGCCCGGTCAAAGTTCGGTCAAAGTACGGTCAAAGTCGGGTCAAAGTCCGGTCTGTGCCCGGTCTATGTCCGGTCAAAGTTAGGTCAAAGTCGGGTCAAAGTCCGGTCAAACCCCGGTCAAAGTCCGGTCAAAATCCGGTCAAAGCCCGGTCTATATCCGGTCAAAGTCCGGTCAGCCCGGTTAAAGTCCGGTCAGAGTCTGGTCAAAGCCCGGTCAAAGTTAGGTCAAAGCCCGGTTAAAGTCCGGTTAAAGCCCGGTCAAAGCCCGGTTAAAGTCGGGTCAAAGCCGGTCAAAGTCCGGTCAAAGTCGGGTCAAAGTCCGGTCAAAGCCCGGTCAAAGTCCTGTTCCAGTCAAAGTCCGGTCAAAGCCCGGTCAGAGTCCGGTCAAATCCTGTCGAGGTCCGGTCAAAATCCAGTCAAGTCCGGTCAAAGTCGGGTTAACGTCCGGTCAAAGTCCGATCAGCCCGGTTAAAGTCCGGTCAGAGTCTGGTCAAAGCCCGGTCAAATTCCGGTCAAAGCCGGGTCAAAGTCCGGTCAAAATCCGGTCAAAGCCCAGTCTATGTCCGGTCAAAGTCGGGTCAACGTCCGGTCAAAGTCCGGTCAGCCCGGTTAAAGTCCGGTCAGAGTCTGGTCAAAGTTAGGTCAAAGCCCGGTTAAAGTCCGGTTAAAGCCCGGTCAAAGTCCGGTCAAAGTCGGGTCAACGTCCGGTCAAAGACCGGTCAGCACGGTTAAAGTCCGGTCAGAGTCTGGTCAAAGCCCGGTCAAAGTCGGGTCAAAGTCCGGTCAAAGCCCGGTTAAAGTCTGGTTAAAGCCCGGTCAAAGTCTGGTCAAAGTCCGGTCAAAGTCCGGTCAGAGTGTGGTCAAAGCCCGGTCAAAGTCGGGTCAAAGTCTGGTCTATATCCGGTCAAAGTCCGGTTTAAGCCCGGTCTGTGTCCGGTCTATGTCCGGTCTGTGTCCGTTCTTTGTCCGGTATATGTCCGGTCAAATTTGGGTCAAAGTCCAGTAAAAGTCTGGTTAAAATCCAGTCAAAGTCAAAAACGTGACGCGTGCCACGTAACGGAAAAATGTGACGATTTTATTTTTCTAACGCCGATAAAGAAGTTTCACTTCAAAAATACACTTATTACAATTCACTAACGTATACGAATGGATAAAATTCTACAACTTTGTCCATTAAAACGAGTAGGTATATACAGTTAATTTAAGTTACTATTTGTTTTTGGACTGTAGAGTCGCTTTTAACTTATATAAACATGACTTACTTAAACAACACAGCGTCGACATTGCCTTTCTCTTTTGAAAGCTTATGCTCCTTTTAAGAAAATAAGTTTTCACAGCAAACATGGCTTCAGGACGGGGTTTGAAATTGCTTTCAGTTGCTTATTAAGATATTTTGCCAAGTTATTAAATGTGTTTATACCTTTTTAAGTTAAATTTCTAAAGGACGCGTCAAGGATGCAGCGTTTATGCTTTAGTACTACGGAATATTTTTTTTTTGTTTATTGTCTTGATAGGCAGACGAGCAAGCGGTCCCGCCTAAGGCTGCGGACTCGAAGTCAGCGGGCGCGGGGCGGCAGCGGCGGCGGCGCGGGAGCGGCGCGTTTCAATACATAGACTTATATGGACCAGACCTCGAAGGCAGCGGCGCGAGGAGCGGCGAACGGGCGGCGCGCGTCAGTCGAGCGGTGCCCACGCGTCAGCATTGACGTAGTGTTTTGCATTTTCAAAAATGCCCGCCGACGTGGTGGAGCAAATTATTTCAATGATTTTTGATAAGGAACATCATATTCACATCAATTTCGTTCGCGAGCAGACACTAATTTCTCTATGCACAACACTACGCCACTCTAGCGCCGCACGATTTGCCCGTTGGCTTCGAGACCGGGTCTGCGCCGCTCCCGCGCCCGCTGACTTCGAGTCCGCAGCCTAATGGTAAGCGTTCACCGCTCATGGACATCGGCAATGCCAGGGGCACAGCCAGGTCGCTGCCTACCGTAAAGTAAATCTATGAGACACTATTCGCCGATATATTACTTGGCTGTCAAAATAAGATTTAGTATGGGTTGACGCGAGCGTCACTAGCGCATGACCCCATCTTCTGACGCTTGACGCGATAATTCGAAATCTGCCTATGGTAAGTGATCTCCACCGCCCATGTACGCCTACCACCAGAAGAATCATGGGCGCGTTGCCGACCTTAAAGGAAAGGGATAATTAGGGAAGAGGAGGGGATTTGGGCTTCCGGATATCTTACTCACCGTACGAAACGCAGTAGCAAGTCGCTACTTTACGTCGGTTTTCTGTGAGACAGTGGTAACGACCCGGTCGAGCCAGCCCATTCATGTTGTAGGCAAAACTGTCTACAGCTTGGCTCTACCACTCAAACAAAACTGTCTACAGCCTATTTCTCTAGTTTTATTATATGATATAATTTCGCCGGATTTTTACAACTTTCAATCGGGGTGACTGCTATTTCTAAAAGAATAATGTTTTCTGTGATCCTTGAACACTTGGTTCAGGTCACGACCATAATTTTTGATATTGTGGACTCAAGGAACGTGGTAAATTCCATTTACGCGCCTGTGTGGTGTATTTATTCAATTAGGGATAAGCATAGGACTTGGCTTTAGCTAAACAGAAAATACGTTCGGAATACCGAGAATGGAGTTTACACCAGACTTATTCGCTCTTAATTGCCTCATTTGTCTTGTGACGCACACTGAGAAACCGTGAGGTCCTGGTTTCAATCACATGTATCCCCTAATTTTTATTTTCTCTAGAGTAAACTGAGATCATTGATCAGAAACAATATTATTGAATTAATAATGTTGTAGTTCTTGTTTGATTTCGATGCAGTATGTGAAGGAGGTAAGATGATTGTGTAAATAATACGTTGGCTATCTTTCGAGATAAAAATAATTTTCTTTAAGGGCCGTCCGTGAGCAAACGACCTTGACTGATTCGCGCCATACTAAATCGTGTACTTGGTGTGTGAGTTTTCGTGCAGAATATGCACGTATTTAGCGAATAATAGATTTAAAAAATCAGGTTTTGGTCTTTTCGAAAATTTAAAACGAGCAAAATATTCGTTATTAAATAGCCTATCTAGTGATGTTAATCTCATTTGAAAACATTTTGTACTTTAAAAGGAGACGCACGGAATCTTTGCATTTTTCTCATTTTTATGGTTCATTTATAACGACAATTTAAAAATATATATCAGCATTAACATGAATTTGAATCGAACAAAGTAAAGCTGACAGATTGTAGAAATATATTGTATATTTTTTTAATCAATATTTATTTTAAGTAATGACTAGATAGCCTCTAAAAACATCGATCGCGCGGCGTTTTGCTGGTGGCATGGCCCTAAAGCGCGTTTGGCAAAATATACACACAATTTATTCAGAGTTCGAAATGATAATTAGTATGCTTTATATGACAATTATCTTGATTATAATAAAAATGTCGCATGCGTATCCAAACCGCTTCTGCTTGTATCTATCCAAAGGGTATTAAAAATCTGTCTCTCTGTCATAGGGTTGTATCTTTTGTACCGTGCCAAGTAATTCATTTAAGAGCCATAACATCATTAAGTAAAATATAAATAAAAATAGTAACTGTGACCCCGAAACTTAATTGTTTAAATTTTATCAATGTTTTAGTCTCAAAGAATCATAATCATAAATTATTTATTTTTGCACACTACATTTTAGTAATGTATTTAACATAGGTAAGTCAGAAATTAAAGAGATTGAGTTATGTATAAGCTCGGATAATTATCCGATATTTATAATTGTAATTATAGCAGAAAATAATTATTCATACAGAATACAGGCGTGTGCTTATTAAGTACTCGCTTTGAAGTAACTTGATCGTTTGACCGAAAATTTCGGTCTCAGCTTTCGCGAATTTTAATATGGCGCATCTCTGGGAAAATATGTGTTTTTGATGTAAGGGCGACAGGAGATTCGTACTTTATATTGAAGAGTGTCGTTCAATGATCAGTAATGATCATCAGACACAGGCATTCAATGATCAGTAATGATCTCGTAATCTCGTGATGTAACTTTCATTTTCATTTCATCGAGTTGAGTTACGACTTGGCTTGTCATAATAGCAGAGTTACGCTGTATCCGCCTTGATATTGACCAGCTTAGTAGGGTGGATACCAATTCTTTTGTATTGTAACATTTAGCAAATATATACTTGCACAGTATTCTAGGAACTACCGCATAATGTATGCTGTATGATAGGCATTTGGAGAGCAGCCATTTGGCATTTCTTTTCTTGTTTAATATCAGCATCAAATATTGTGTTTTTTTTCGTAAAAAGAGCGCTAAGTAATTTTCGGAACAAGGCTGACTCTACCATTACATATTGTCAAGGTCGAAAAAAGCTTCGACAATTCCGGGACAATTGATTAAGTTAGAAGGATTTGCCCTGACTCATTTCGGGTAAAAGATTTTTTTCTTGATCCCCAATTTTCAGTTACATTGTTTATATCAAACGATTGTTTTTATTAATCTTGTAAAAAAGTCCCCGGACACAAAAAGGTATGTCTGTCCGAATGTTATGTACTAAATTACAATATGGCTACCGAGATTAATAAGATTGCAGTAACTTAACTAGGTTTTGCTCGTGGCTCCGTTCGCTTGAATATATTTTTATGGAATAAAAAATCTATGTCTAAATCCAGTTTATAGTCTAACTGTGCACATTTCAATCAAATCATTGTTGAGTAACAAACATCCAAATCTAATTATTTGATTTTTTTATTTGACTAATTCAAAAACTTTCTCTTTTATGGTATTAGCAGAACATAGGATTTCATTTCAATGATACACTTCAAAAGATTTCTCGATTTCTATTTCCAATTAAATGATTAATTATTTATTAACTAGTATTGAATAATTATAATGAACGAGATTACAAATCAAACGTTCCTGCGTAATCTTAATTTCCTTTTTGACAATATTATAGGCTTAACAATACCAAGTATAATAGGATTAATTCAATTATATAAACAATTATTTCAATTTAAAGCAACCTTTGTTTAGTTCTTGTTGTTATTCGTTCATGTTATGTAAGGGCATTTATATACGGTATTTGAATTTTCAACTTTTTCGTTTAGTCAATGTTTTGCATGACAGTTTTGCTAATTAAAGATTATTCTGGGAACATGTTTCTAAGAAGGAACGTGTAAAAGTCTATTTAGATTTTGTCATATCATATATGCGAGAAGATAAAACAGAAATCCGTCTGTATGGAGGCCGAATCATTTATCGCTTTTTTCTAATTTTTTTTATCCCGGCTCGGCAAAGTTACTACGCTACACCTGATGGTAAGTTTAGCGCAATCCAAGAATAGTGTCGACCAACGATAAACAATGTGTCCATCGTAGGTCGGCAAGACCATGCCGGCCTGCCAAAGGGCCAAGGGGGAGGGGAAGGAAAAAGGGATGGGAAAAGGGTTAGGATCAGAGGGCAAGCCCCCTGGGGAGAACCGGATATACACTGGCTGACCCTGGAACGCGACCCACACAGGGTGGGCCACTATGGCAGGTTTTAGCACTAGTGTACGGTGGTCGCTATCCGGTCGGATACAAATAGGTACGGTCTCGTAAAGAGCACGTCAGTAGCACAAGTCCCTCTCGGGCTTGGTCGGTTTTTTAATAACTTTATTAGAATCTTTTTTAAATCGTATCTTCTGTTACAGGTCTCCCCAACGACCTCTCCGTGTATTGGCACCAATACCCCTACAGTCTCGGAATCGTGTTCTGCAAGCTTAGAGCCTTAATATCCGAAGCGTAAGTACAACTATGATATATAAAATATGTTGCAGACAATAGGGTAATTAACTAGATTTTTTTATTATTTTAATCAATAAGTTACGTAACCCAAAACCTGTATACTGTCTAGACCAGACATATTTATAACTAGCTTTTGCTCGCGGCTCCGCCCGCGTGAACAGCATTTTCCGGGATAAAAGTAGCCTATAACCGTCTCCAGGGTCCCATCTATCCCTGTAGATAAATTCATCAAAATCGGTTCAGTGATTTAGGCGTGAAAGCGTAACAAACAAACTCACTTTCGCATTAACTTTCACCCCCCTTTTCATCTCTTATTAACTGAAATTTCCAAAATACCTGAAACACGTATTTATTTGTTTTACGTCAATAACCGAAATACAAAATTTTGTTTATGTAACTTTCAAAATGACGGATTATCATACATATTATCATCCCCTATTTTGACCCCTTTGGGGTGGAATTTTCTAAAATCCTTTCTTAGTGGGTGTCTACATAACAAAATAAATATACAGTCCGAATTTCATGCTTGTAGCCTTGATAGTTTGCGCTCGGCGATGATGAATCAGTCAGTCAGTCAGGACATGTTATTTTATAAGTATAGATAATTATTGTTGGGTTTAAGATTTCTCGCTACAATATAAGATACTGATTTTATTTTGTTTACTGGAATGACGAGACGAGCAGGACTCTCGCCTCGTAAGCGCTACGCCTGCCCATAAACAAAAGGAACAAAACACCACACAGAACTTTGAATTATAAAGCACTGCACGGCACTGGACTGCGCTCGTCACCTTGAGACATAAGATGTAAAGTCTCAAAGTTCCAAGTAATTTAATTGACTTCAATGTACTTCAAACAGAAACACAACAGTGATTACATATTATTATTGGTGACAAAATTTAGCGGTGGTACCAATCCAGACGGCCCTTCGCATACGACGGATCTACCACCTTGAAGTTGATCAAAATATGATGTTATGAAGCTTGATGAAGTATCATTAAATATATATTTTGTTAATTACATTTATTTATGGCTTAGGCCGGCAAACGAACAAGTGGTTTACCTGATCTCCACCGCCCATGTATGCCCAAAATACCATAAGAATCATGAGCGCGTTGCCAACCTAAAAGGAAAGGGATAATTAGAGATTGGGTAGGGGACGGGGTTTGGGCCTTCGGATATCTCATTCACCGTACGAAACGCAGCAGCAAGTCGTTACTTTACGTCTATTTTCTGTGAGACAGTGGTAACGACCCGGTCGTGTCGGCCCATTCATGCTATAGACTAAACTGTCTACAGCGTGGCTCTACCACACAGAGATTCGATTAATTCGATAATTTATCGAAATGCCGTGTAACATAATGCCGTACATACAAACATTTAATTAAAACGTTAATTTTAAAGTTGACCTGCGACATGCTACTATGTTTGCTTTCTACAACTGTGTATGAAAATAAACAGTGTTCTGGAAAACGTTGAGTTTATTGAAGGGCTGTGTCAAGAGACGTGTTTTGCGACTGCATTAACTCTGGTACGGAGACTCATATTTGCATAGTCTATTTAAAATCCGTTGTCCTCATTTCACCTTGAGTCAACTGGCAACGTAATAGGGGTGTGACCCGTAAGGTTATGGGTTTGGTTCTCGGTATAAAGACATTTTCGTGAAATCAAAAGATACATAAAGCTCTAAACGGGGTATGCTTTTTCTATACGCGGACGTGGCGCTTACCAGACTAAACTGGGATTGCACTCGCAAGAAGTTGAGTCTCATAATGCCTAGCAATTTCACTAGCTTTAATGTCCTTCAAACACAACAGTGCGATACACTGATGCTTAGCGGCAGAAATAAACAAAGCGGTGGTACCAACCCAGAGGGCTTCTCGCATACGAGAGAACTACCGAATAGGAAGTTATATTAACTCGCTTTGGTCGCAGATTTAATTCTGTTGGAAACTGTGGCGCGACATGTAGGTCAGGTAAGTTAAAAGCCTATTATTGGTGATAAAGTAGGTTATCTATGTGAAAATAAGATATTTGTTTGTGGTAGAGCTACGCTGTAGACAATTTTGTTGCAGAATCAGAATGGGCCGACTCGATCACGGTTACCACTGCATCACAAAAACCGATTTGAAGTGACGCTTGCTGTTGCGTTTCGTACGGTGATTGATATATCCGGAGGCCTAAAGTCCGGCAACAGGTCCATGATTTTTCTGGTATTGAGGGTGTAAATGAGCGGTGGAAATCACTTACTATCAGGTGACCTACTTACTCATCAGCTGGCCTATGCCATAAAAAATTGAGCATTGCTCGATCGTATAAAAATCCTAAACAGATTTCAACACCTTTTTTATTATATAACATCATATTCTAATTACAACTAGAATTCATTAAAATTACGTGTACTAGAAGTGAATCGTATTTGTAAAGTATTCATAGATATTTGTTGGTTTACAAAAAAAATATTTAAAATTAGTAAACCAGTAAAAAATACGTCTCGGTAAAATGGCGGGGGTCGGAGTAGATTCTTCAGGTTAATCTCCCCTTAATGCACGGTTGATTTCGAAGAATCCAGGTCAGGTCGCGGGCGACCCACATCAGTCCACTCGCACAAGACAAAGGGCGTAATAAGGCAGATGGTAGGCTACAAGTTTGTGTTATTCGGACGTTTGTCTTGGCTGTCACTTGATTGCCTTTTCAAACTATTATGCGGACCGACCTCGACCGAAATCTATTTATAATGGCTACGCTATTGTCATAGATTTTAATTGAAGAACATATAATTTCTCAAAGGTGTTTTTTTTGTCAGCACGCCGTAAGTACTAATAGGTTGCAAATACACAATAACATTTCAAGCCACATTAAGTTAAAATTAAGATATATTTTTTTTTTATTGAAGACGAGACGAGCCTGGCGCTCGCATTACTTCACGCGGCCGAACCATAAGTAATTTTCCAAAAAAACAACAAATTAGATGGTCGATAAGCTTCGATGTGTAAGATAAATTTTATTTCAACGGTCAATCATAAAAGTCATGACCATTACAAAAATCTAGGATAAAGACTTATTTGGGTCGTAACATGGTTTTACATTTTGTTATAAAATAAAAAAAATACACAGTAAAACTTTAATCGGATAATATCACCATATAATTTTTCTTTTTATTACTAAGGAGTTAAATAAGAGACGCTATTACGTAGAGGATAGTTAAATTTTATATAGCAGTAGTTATTCAAGCTGCGATAGATCTTCAGGGAGTGGTACGGACTGTTGAGAAAGAAAAGAAAGAAAGAGATTAAATTTATTTGAAACAAACACAAAATACACATGTATAAAATGAAACAGACAAAAAACACTTCTTTATTTTTTATTGATGGCTTTCGCATTATTATGCATTTTGCCAGTGTCAAGTATATTTATTCTCAAGTTATTTTTACAAGAACGATGAAACACGGGTGCGGTCGATTTCAAGGTCTTGCCGGAGTTTTGGTGTTAACTCCTTTGAGTACAATTCTTAATTCACTTATTTCAATGTTTCCATACACTGTTCATCACCGTAAATGTTTATTGAACAAATCCACACCACTTTTATGCAACAAACACAACTCTAAACTAGTTTATGAAATAAATTAAAATAAGCGATGAACTGCACTGTCAGAATTCCCGCCAAAATTCCCAAAAAACACTTAAAACTATGTTTGTTTCAAAAAGGCTCCAACTTAGCAATAAGCTGGCAGTACAGCCAGCGCTGGTCTTCCGTTGAGCCGTTTGTGTGACTGTCACGGAAGACAAAAAACTCTTTGTAAGGTAAATAAATATAAAAAATAAAAATAAAACTTAAACGAGACAAAAATCTCAGGCTCAAAACCAGGCTCAAAAGTACGTATTCACCTCGGACCTTTACAAGTTACGTGTTATTTATCGGCGAAGAATTTCCAAGGCTATGTTAAGTCTGCCAACACCTATTAGCCCAACATGGTGAACTAAGCTCTAAACTCTCTCATTTAGTAGAGGAGGCACGTGTCCAGCAGTGGGACGTATATAACTCATTATATAAGGCTAGTATTTATTCCTGAAATTCTTCAATTGAAGATTTTTATTGGCGATATATTCTTAGCATAAAGATTCGTTCTCCGGCATCTAAGATAATATACACCATTTAAGCTATATACAAAGCAGCCTATGTTGCGCAGTGGACGAGTACCCGGCTGTGAAGCGAGAGGTCACTGGTTCGATCAGTTTATGTGATTCACAAATATTTGTTTAAGGCCTGGGTAACGGGGAACCGTAAGTGCCTCGTAGTTCGTAATGTCCATCCAGTCATAGTCAAGACTACGTGTGGCTTACCTTGCGTGATTTTTTTTAAGCACAGAGTAGCAATCGAGCAAATAAGTCACCTGATGGTAAGTGATATCCACCACCCATGAACACCTACAATATCCAAAAATCATGAACGTGCTTTCAAGATTATAGGGAAGGGATAATGAAGGTGGTATTAAAGCATCCGGATATCTGATTACGACTTTTTCTACCACCAAGCAACAGTATGTAAGCACTGTTGTGTTTCGGTTTGTAGGATATTCAAGCCACTGAAATTACTGGGAATTATGAGACTTAACATCTAACGTTGTCTCAACATCAAAAAAAAAATCTCAGTCACCGTAGGTACGATTGACAATAGCAAGTTGCTATTTTAGTTCGGTTTTCTGCGTGACAGTGGTAACAACCCGGTAGAGTCGGCTCATTAATGTTGTACATTATTATTATATTTGTTGGGTGTTTTAATTTATTTTGACACAACAAGTTTGAGTATGAAGAAGCAGTTAGGCAGGCCGGCATGATCGTGCCGACCAACGATAGACATATTGTTTGCCGTTGGTCGACACTATTCCTGGATTGCGCTACACTTACCATTAGGTGTGGCGTAGTCACTTTGCCGAGCTAGGATAAAACAATATCGTAAGTAATTTCTCAGTACCTAAATACAAAGTAACTGTGAGATCGGATACATAATATATTTAACGATAAGGTCAATGGTTCCCTAAGGAGATGAAACTGCCCTCGAGTCGCCACTGACTACTGAGTGATTACACGTCGGATAACTTCACTGTTTGTTTTATCTACTACAAGGAATCCCTCGCGGTTTCACTGCAGGCAAGTTATGCCGGCGCATAACTACAAACTCGCGAAGTGTGGCACAGGTATTTGCGTATGTGTGGAAAGTTTGAACAAACATTTGCATTTTGACGTCCCATGTCGGTTTTTGAACACACATTAAAGCGTTTAAAGTTCAAATGTTTGGGTTACCTGCTATACTTGTGCAAAGTTCAGTTGCGTGTGCGTTACTAACCGAAGCGGTTGAGTCGTTACATTAAAAAAATCCAAATTGCCTGAGGCGACGAAACTGTCATAAAATCGAGCCTTCTTTTTGGAATTTTTACTTTACCTTTTTGCACAAGTAATATGTAATTACATGCTCATAAATAATATAGGCGGCTGCGTCCACAAAATCATCGTCCATCTTATTTATCGTCTAGAGTACTGATCGCACGTTTGCAAAGCATGTCTGGAGGTACACTTGTTTGCGACAAATATGTGATCAAATGTGTGTTGAAAGGTCTTCAAATAAATGTTCAAACCTTTGAAGCCTCAAATAAATGTTCAAACCTTAGAATAAATTGTTGGTACCGTTAGTCACTTTGTTAATTTTAAGGTGGTTTACAATGTTTATCAAGTTAGTTTTATTCTCGTCGTATAAAAAGTGTCAAAAGTGTCTCGACATTTGAACAAGAACTCGTAGTCTAGACTGTCGATGTCTAGACATGGAAGCCAATGAAATTGCTGGCCGTTATGAGACATAACATCTTACTTCTTGGGATGACGAGTACACTACAATGTGATGTAGTAGTTTGTATTCAGGATTTTAGTGGTGTTTTTAGTATCTATGAGTAGGTTTGATGCTTACCATCAGCGAAGACTATATTCCTTGATGCCGCCCATCTCACTTAGCGTACAGCCCCGGCTATACACAAAGGGATCCTAAACCCACCAGTCGCATTTACCAACAGGCAGTAGTTCGGTAGTTATGGTGGTATTCGTCTAGGTCTCCATTCTACAAAAGCCCATAACCCATAATCTTTTATACATATAGCGGATATCGGTAAACGAGCAAGTCGGTCACCTAGGGTCACGGTAAGTGATCTCCACCGCGCATGAACATCCACAATACCTGAGTAGTCATGAATGCATGGCCGACCTTAAAGAAAATGGGTAACTACGGGATTGGGAAGCGTAGGGGAATTAAGGCCACCACATATCTCACTGACAGCAAGAAACGCAACTGCAAGCTGCTACTTTCTGTCGATTTTTTGTGAGATAATGGTAACAATCAGTTCAGTAACAGTTTTGTCTACAGTATGAATTTAGCACCACACAGTTACCACTGTCTCACAGAAAACCGACGTAAAGTAGCGGCTTGCTGCTGCATTTTGTACGCTGAGTGAGATATCCGGAAGCTCAAATCCCCTCCCCTTCCCAATCCCTAATTATTCTTTTCCTTCAAGGTCGGCAACGCACCCATAATTCTTCTGGTGGCGGGCGTACATGGGCGGTGGAGATCACTTACCACCAGGTGACCCACTTGCTCGTTTGCCGGCGTATGCTTAAAAAAAACAATCCGGACGAGCCGGCCCATTCATGCTGTAGACGAAATAGTTCTACCACTTACACCTGATCTTCCTATACATTTTTGAAGATCGGTGACGCATCTACGATTCCTCTGTAATTGAAGGTGATTTTGAGTGTGTTAGTCATCATTAGCTGAGTCCTGATCATTCGCCACCACTGTAAAATCTTTCTGATTTATTGAAGTATAATTGATGTTGAGGTTTTTAAGTGCCCCAGAATTTGAATTAAGTCTTAATGGACTTGCTGGCTGTGCTAATCAAGCCAATGTATTGTGAATTTTAAGCACAATTTCGAGTATTCCATTTATTTCTTCAGCTCAACATGACTAAGTGCAAATTCAACACTTTGTTGTTTCAAATATTTTATTGTAAAGATTAAAGAATTTTAGTAGCTCTTCACTTAAAAACCAATTATGAAACTTCCAGTAAATTATTTTATGTTATCTAATTATTTCAGTAACTAAGTTTTTAATAAATTTCGAATGGTTTGAAACGTAAGCAAATGGAGGATTCCTAGATTAATTTTAGCTCAAAGCATAACAGACATTTCGCTATGTTTATTTATTTTAGTCATGTCTTTTGACGGTCGGCAGAATTACGCCGGCTTGAAGTTACTGGATATAGATTGGTTGACCCCGGTACGCTGCTGGCTCTAACGAGCTGGTTTATCGCCATGTGCACGATGGTTGTTACCCAGCTAGGTACAAAAATATATTACTCTCCCACCAGCAAAACGAGGGCCTTTTGTTCCTGCATCAAAATACATTTGAGAAGGTAGGTCCCTCGTATGCGCGAGGCGGGCTAGGTTGGAACCAGCGTTTTGTATATTTCTGCTGCGTTGTGTTTTGGCTGGAAGGACACTAGGCAGTATAAGACGTAACATCTTATGTGACAGGGTAACAACGTAATCCAGTGTCATGCAGTGCTTTGTAATTCAAAATTCTGTATGCTGTTGTTTCTGTTTATGAGCAGGTGTGGTGTTTAACATCAGGCGAGCGACCTGCTCGTTTATCATTCCAACTAAAATAAACATACATATAATTATGTTTTAAAGACTTTCTATAGCTGTTTTTATTTTTCCCAGGGCTACATACGTTTCGGTGTTGACAATATCAGCATTCTCCTTGGAGCGGTACCTGGCTATCTGCCATCCATTACATCTGTACGCGATGGCCGGCCTCACCAGGGCCTCACGCATCATCCTCATCCTGTGGATCATATCCATCGCCTGCGCTTCCCCTTTCGCCGTATATACTGACATCAGCTACAGGGACTATCCACCAAGTAAGTACCATAGGGTATTTGATGCAATCAGTTACGTTATCCAAAATCTATTACCGAATTATTTTTGCTGGTGGGAGGATACTTGTATCCGACCGGATAGGCTGGTGGGAGGATAGTTGTATCCAACCGGATAGGCTGGTGGGAGGATACTTGTATCCGACCGGATAGGCTGGTGGGAGGATACTTGTATCCAACCGGATAGGCTGGTGGGAGGATACTTGTATCCACCGTACACTGGTGTTAAAACCTGCCATAGTTGTGTGGGTCGCGTTCCAGGGTCAGCCAGTGTATATCCGGTTCTCCCCAGGGGGCTTGCCCCCTGATCCTAACCCTTTTCCCATACCGTTTTCCTTCCCCTCCCCCTTGGCCCTTTGGCAGGCCGGCATGATCTTGCCGACCTACGATGGACACATTGTTTGTCGTTGGTCGACACTATTCTTGGATTGCGCTACACTTACCATCAGGTGTAGCGTAGTCACTTTGCCGAGCCAGGATAAAAAAAAATATAAATTAGGTCAAAAATGTGTAAATTAGGAGTCATTTAAATCAGATTAATGATAGAGTAAAGCTGTAGAGTTTTGTCTGCAGCAAGAATGGTCAGGCTAGACCGAGTCAATACCACTGTCTAACAGAAAACCGACGTAAACTAGCGACTTGCTACTGCGTTTCGGTGATATACGAATTCCTTTCTTTTATCATTATGGGCGTACACGGGCGGTGGAGAATACTTACCATCAGGTGACCCACTTGTTCGTTTATCGGTCTATGATATAAAAACAAAGATGGAAAGGGTAGTTGACAATGACGGAAAAAAATGCATGAAAGAGTTGGCAGTACGTCTACATTTATTGAGGCACCGAGGGTTTGTCCTTGAGCCTGACTCACGTACTTGTTACGTGACACGGCAAAATGACCGTTAGTTTTAACTATAGTTTAAGTGTCAGAAAGATCGCTTCGTAATATAATGTCGTAACATTTGACAATTGTCCACACGCTGTTGTCTCTGACACGGTCACGAGATATCGGTGAGTTGAAATGTCAATAATAATAAACAATAAACAATCCCAACTGTCAAACACGCAGTTCTGACCCCACAGAAAGACGGGTTTAGTGTCATAGGAGAAACTACGATAGACTATCGAACTCACATCACCCAGACCCAAAATAAATATTTGTGGATTACACAAACATTTGTCTCGCTATGATGACTGATCCCGCAGCCTCTCTTTTCTAAGCCTAGCCTTGCCACTGCGTCACGGAAGCCGTTAATGTAAACGCACCTTAACAGAGACGAGAAAGAATATGTGGAATGGATATAGACACCTATAATTTATGTTCTTTCTAGATTTTTATTTTAATCGAGAACACTTACATTACCCGGGCCTTTTATCTGGACCTTTCTGGTCTAACGGTTTCTTTCCGTCCATTTGTTACTAAGTAATGCACATGTACTAATGTAAGTACTATCTGTGTATTAGCTAAATGGCTTTTCAATAAAACCCCAAGTAAAATAGCCAAGAAAACTTTGGCAATAACATTTTACGTCTAACCCCAAAGTTTCTGTAAATGATTCTAATAAATAGTTACTTACAGCAATCTTCTCTCGAAATTAGTAATCGACGTGGTCATTTATTAGACTTACTGATGCACGTCACTAACTTTGATTGTCATTAAGTTATTTCATAGAACTAGATTATTTCTCAAAGATTCTTTTAGAATTTTTTTTTGCATTCAGTAACGGAGTATAAATCAGTTTTCATATTTAGTAACGGAATCTAAAGCATTAACTGGCTGTGTGGAAATAATCGAATTATGGAAAAATAATATTGGAAGGAAATAATCACGGAAAACCATGAGAGCACCGTCTGCTATCTCTTTGGGAATAGAGGAATCAGCTTACTTTAAAAGCATTATTTTTAATCACTTCTGCCACAACTTTAGACCCGCCTAACTAGTTATATACCTGCTTAAAGCTAACAAAAACTTAATCAACGAACCCCTAAACCTATTTAAACATTTGCAGAATCAAAATACCTTGTAAGTTCAATATAAAGCTGCCCAATTCACCCACACTCCTCGGAAATTAAAATCGTGTTTGTCTTGAGTTTTCGCTTGTCTAAAGAAGATGGGTTTTAAATTTAAATTCTAAAGAACTTTGTTTTGTTAAAATGCCGTCTTATTTCTAGATATAGCTTAGTGATAGTAGTTGCATAAGTATTGTATACATATTTGATTGTCCTTTCTTTCCCCTGTCCCTATCTTCATCCAGTGTTTGTCTGTAAGAGATTACTTTGAGGCTGCAAATTGTACTTTTCTTTTATTTTCTTCTAATCTGTATATTTTGCATAAAAGAAAGTTTAAATAAATGACTATCTTTACCCTGGCACGGCTAAACGATTAAATTGTGCCTCATAGTAAGTACAGTTCAGTCCAAATATAATGAGTTGCAAGTCTTTCGTAGTTTTTGATACTCACGGTACAAGTTTAATGTAATGAGGGGTCAGGACTATGTGTGTGATTGTTGGGTGTATTTATTTGTCAATATGGATGTTTGTTAACCAATCACGCTTTAACGGATGAACGGATTTGAATTGAATTTGGCACACAGGTAGACCATGACTTGGATTAAGATACAAGGTTTTTATCCTGGAAAAAGACACGCGTGCGGAGCCTCAAGCAAAAGCTAGTTTATATATAACGATTTAGTCTTAAATGTTGGTAGGTTTCTTATGTTTACGCGAATGTTATATATTGAAATAAAACTAATTTAAACGGATTTTATCGCGGACAATCCACCCCGTGACCACGAAGGCTGAAAAGCTTTCGAAATGTCGGGACCAAAAATAAATAAAAAACCGCGATAAAATCCGTTTAAATTAGTTCTATTTCAAGGTCTAATTGTTCCATACTTCGATAAGACAACGAAAGTTTTTAATCGAAAAAAAAACAGAAACTCGTTATTCGTCAATCAATACTGTCTTGTACCGAACAGCAAAGTAAAACCCATTTATTGTATCGAACTTCGGTATTTGTTTATAGGATTTCCTTCAACTGCGTGTTTCCGTGTGTGCACGAGGATTATAACATTTATGTAGTTCGTCCCAGTGCATAATACGTTTTTCTAAAAGGTCGGAGAAAGTGGGTCATCTGATGGTTATTGATCGCCGTGCATGACCCACAATGCTAGAGAAATCTCTGTTGTAGAGGAACGGGTGTATGTGTTCCTTTAAAAAAGGGGAAGATCTCCAGTCAGACAGGTATTATAACGGCCGCGGCCCCTCCGGTGTTTGATGTTTAGAATGCCGCCGAGCAGCAGTACGTAAGTACTGTTTCGTACGTAAGCTGTGTTTCAGTTTTAACGACATTGAAGCCAGGGAAATGATTAGGCATTATGAGGCTCACCATCTTATTTTTAGGGGTGACAGTGGTTTGTAATAAAAAAAAATCGGTTTGGTGTGCTTTTGTTCTGGGCCGAGGTGGCCGACGCACATCAGGCGAGCGACAGGCTCGTTTTGCCATTCAGGTTAAAAAAACATTTTGTCTACTTTGTGAACAATTATTGTGGATTTGTGAAATAACTCCTTAATATATCGCTTATAGGCATATTCTTTTACTCAAATTCTTTATATCACATCTAAAATAATTCACAATATATTCTATCATGGTCGTAAATGAAAAAATATACTCTTAGTATGTCATCATTCTTATTCGGCCGGCAATATTTCATTACATAATATCACATAAATCTTGCAGTAAGTACAGAATATCATATATTAACTGTAATTTGATTTACGCTGTTTGTTAAAAAGAGGAATTTTTAACATTTTTTTTTTAAAGTTTTTTTAAGAAAAAAACTTAAAAAAAACCGTTCTTTTTAGTGTCAGGGGTCAAATAAGTATGACCATCGACAAAGATAAACTATGATTCCTTGGTGTTTCTGTCTATCCGTGTATCTATCTATCATTTAATGGAAAATGATTTTAGAATTTTGCAATTTGTATACACACTATGACATTTGTTGTGTGTAGTATTTGAAGCTATATATACTTATTTATTTATTTCTTTACCGACGTTTCGACTGAGTTGCATTGGCCATAGTTAGTACGTGAGTTCATATATATTTATTTTTTGTACATTCCACTAGAAGCCAATTTATCTTTATCAATATTATATATGAAAATTGTTACTACATGTCTAAAATACAGAGAAGACAAGTTATTCAATATAGATGATGATATATGTTTATTGGACGGGACCGTATTTAGGAGGGGCATTAAGAAGAAATATTTTACCTTAGAACATTTATTCTATTAAAAAAAAAACATTAACTAGTTGGCTACATCTGACAGTGAAAATATGAATTCGGAATATTCATAATCGCTTTTAATTTTAGAGGTGCTGTCCCGTGGGTATAATGAAAAGCTCACATTGAAGCCTTACCTTGTGGCTGACATAATGCCAGCCTCTAGTTTTTCAAACTTCCACTCAAACCCACAACCCGTCCCGTCGTATGTTCGTTCATTCGTGTTGCGAGCTGTAGAAATATGTCTTTGGCGATTATTGTATTAATAAACAGAGAAAATAATAGGTCTCTTTATGCCGTGCAAAGAGGTCAGGTATCAGGTGATCCATGTAGTCGTTTGGCGCCCTCTTCTATAAAAAACTGACCCAACTCTGGCGCAACCCGTCGAAACGCTCGAAAAGTGATTACTGGGTATTAAAGTTAATATACCCCCACTAACGGTCCAAGTTCCGACCCTGTCGTTGGGCTAACATTACTAGTTTAAAGAGTCACGTAGTCTATTTTAGATGTCGAATGCAATAACTGTGCTTCAGTACACCCCTTTACATTTTTTCATTTGAAATATTGGTGTCGATTTCAAAGGCAATTTTGAAGAAAATTTAGACTCCTATAAAATTGACTGAGACTAAATTGAGTTTCGTCAACGCCAGGCATATGGCCAGTCGTAACTCGCTCCATATATCGACGCTGTTCCATTTTCAAATGATGGTATTGGCAAATGAAAAAATAAATCAAATGGATATTCATCAGCCTTTTTTTTATCCTGGCTCTGCAAAGTGACTACGCTACGCTGATGGTAAGTTTAGCGCAATCCAAGAATAGTGTCGACCAACGATGAACAATGTGTCCATCGTAGGTCTGCAACATCATGCGGGCCTGCCAAAGGGCCAAGGGGTAGGGGAAGGGAAAAGGGATGGGATAAGGGTAAGGATCATGGGGCAAGCCCCCTGGGGAGAACCGGATATACACTGGCTGACCTTGGAACGCGACCCACACAAGGTGGGCCACTATTGCAGGTTTTAGCTCCAGTGTACGGTGGTCGCTATCCGGTCGGATACAAGTATCCTCCCACCAGCCTTACGTCATATGACGCTAATATGACATTCAGCTAGCACATAAGTCACCCACACCCACGAGACTGCATACAACCAGACCCATTTACCTTTTTTAAGCGTCATATGCTAAGCGCCACGCCTGCCCATAAACAGAAGCAATATACAAAATTTGTATTGCAAAGCACCGGAGCGCAGTCCAGCTTGTCACCGCGAGACATAAAACGTTAAATCACAAGGCCCTACACACTGCTACTTGCCTACAGAAATGGAAAAAGCGGTGGTACCAACCCAGACACTCTCACTTACGAGGGATTACCTAATAAATCTATAAAAAAGAACACAATAGAAAATATTTTTTGGCTCGATACAAAAATCACATTCAAGATTTCAATGTTACCCCTTCTAGAGGTCGTTCACTGAATTATTACGATGAAAGACATTATAATCCTTTAAACCGAGTGTTTTATGAAGTTTGCTAATGGTGGTCTGAAGAAAAACTTCACCTCCCAGCGTTCTAGACGCGTACTGTTGAGACTTCATTAATTATTTCCCGAGACATCATTGTTTTAGAGGTTAAATATTCGTTCTTCATGAGACGTGGCGGAGTCAGAACAAGTTTATGAATATGTATCTGAAAACTACAGTGTGTAACACTGTTGCGTTTTGGTTTGAAGTAACTGAAGCCAGTAAAATTAATGGGCATACAAATGTCACTTAGAAAAGTGCATGCTCTTTGGGCTACTTTCGAACCTACGACATTTTTATTATTATTTAATTGAATGATGAGACAAGTCGCTAGCCTGATGTTAAGCGCCACGCCTGCCCACAAACAGAAACAACACCACACAGAACTTTGAATTACAAAGTCACATGCACGCACGTCACTCCGAGGCATAAGATGTTAAGTCTCATAATGCCCAGTAATTTCATTGGTTTCATGTCCTTCAAACCGAAACATAACAGTCCAAGCAGTGCAACACATTGTTGCTTCATTTTTCATTGTTTAATATACACTGGCTGACCCTGGAACGCGACCCACATAAGGTGGGCCACTATGGTAGGTTTTAGCACCAGTGTACGGTGGTCGCTATCCGGTCGGATACAAGTATCCTCCCACCAGCAAAAGGCTGCCATTTGCCAAAATTCAGAATACTATGTAATAAAATAATGAATGTCCTTTGCTTTCCTTTTTTTTCTTCATATTTATTGGATTACTAACCCAGCGATTTGTAAAGTAGGTTCGCGGAATCCAAGCGTTATTTTTTATCCCATTCTATTATCGCTGATTACCTACGCTCAAAGTATCTTTCAAGTGTGGGATACAATTTTAGTTGCTCTTTGACCCGTGTAAATTGAACCTCAACTTATCATTTCTGAGCTCGCTACTCGCTAGGTACTTAGGTTATTGAATAGTTAGAGAATTTCATATAGTTGAGTGGTTTAAGTTAATCTGAAAGTTTTAACTCATACCGCTATACCGCAGTCTTTAACCAAAACTTCTAAATACCTACAAGTGAAATGTGTGCAGAATGGCATTATAATATAATATTGCTTTCTTGAGTTATGATACAGACTTTAATGGTTGAAAAGGTCGTAAATTTCTGTGGTTTCTTTTGTATTAAAAAAATTATAACCTATAAATTAACAATATTTGCCAGCCTCCGTGGCGCAGTGGTCGAGAAGCCGGCTGCGAAGCGTGAGACCGTGGGTTCGATTCCAAATGTTTGTGTGATCCACAAATATTTGTTTCGGGTCTGGTTGTTGTGAGATCGCAAGTGCCTCGTATATAAGGGAAAAATCATTCATTACTCACTCACAATATCACAAAAACTACTAATGCTAGGATCATGAAATTTGGTCAGATGATAGTTTGTGTAATAGGGCCCGCTATGACAGGATTTTTGGAAATTTACATTTTAAACGGGTAAAAGTGGGTTGGGCTTTATGTGAGACACGGGAGCGGCGAAATATGTTAACACGTTTTTATTAGCTTCAGATGACGAGACGAGCAGGTCTCTCGCCTGATGGTAAGCGTCATAAAGCTCTGCCTAAATATAAGCGTGAGATAATGTTTTATGAACCTTTACAATGTAGGACTCGCAGACCACGAATAAATCTTTATATATATATTTTTTCATTAAGGTCTTCCTCTAGAAATGTAGATAAATAGTCATTTATTTTATACATTGATATAAAATGTATAAAGGCGGACTAGCCACTTAGATCGACCCAATTTTCAATTAACTTTATTGTATTTGGTATAATTGACAGGTCCTAACGAAGGAAATTAATGAAAAGTCGGCAGATATTTTTTCTTTTATCACACACTACATGTATTCTTTATCCGTGATCTGAATCTATTTTATTTAGATGTTTCTGACTTTGCGCTTGTCTTAAACATCCATAAATACGACCAGTATTCTTTTTATTTTATTTATTTATATAGCATAGGCCGGCAAACGAGCAAGTGGGTCACCTGATCGATCTCCACCGCCCATGTACGTCCACCACCACAGGAATCATGGGCGCGTTGCCGAAGGTTTAAAGGAAAGGGATAATTAGGGATTAGGAGGGAGAGGATTTTGGACTAGATTTTCACAAACAACACTTAATTAATATCTTTGCTAAGTATCGATTTCTGTGGACATGATTGGTCTGTCTTTATTTTGCACCAAAACTAAGCAATGACGTAATGATTTCTTATGTTTACGCCAATATTACACATTGAAATAAAACTAATTTAAACAGACTTTTCACGGTTTTTTATTCCATTTCTTTTCTAAGCAACGATGTTTACAGAAATTGCCACTATTCGTACGCGCATTAAGAGGTCTCATAGTAACGTTTATGAATACGGGGAAATTGTACTGTTTAAAAGTATGTTTCTGGATCTCATTTGTTTTTACTCTACGTAGCTCCTTTTTATTTAGTTCAACAACATAATTGACTTATTAGTAGTTGGGAACGTTTAGTTTAGAAAAATTCTAAAATTATGGTCTTTAAGACTCATCGGCATCTTCTGGTCGCAAGGAACGCCTGTCACATTCCGCCACTAAACCCAAGGGGACCAATGCGGGCCCTGACGTTGAGGTCAATGTCACCGTAAATGTTTTTTTCCGAAATAAAAGCCCCATTTCGTAATTCAGGTCGTCGGCTACCTGTGAGCCCAAAATCCAAATCCGTAAGGCGTGGTTGATTAACAAACATCCAAATTCATAAACTCTTCATAAAAACTTTATAAATTATAAACTTATAATATTACCAGGATAAATATTACCATATTCATAAACATGTCAGTAATTATGATCCAAAAACCTCGGCCTAACAACATTAATTCTCGATTTGATGAATTTTTAAGACTTACAAATTGTATTTTAGATATTATACTCAATTACATTCATAATCCAATGAAAAACATTTAGCGTGTCTTAAACCTAACCCAGACACCAATTTTGTCTAATCGGTCAAAGATACTTTGACTTAGAATTTCGTAGAAGTTGATCCGAGTCAAATAAATTGGCCCAGACAGGATGTTCATTTTCCTAGAGAATCTATAAAATATAAACGGAGTAGTAACTGTGTCTGCCTGCTCTGTCTATTTTGATTAACTAAAGGAGTTTATACTTGTCGTTTGACCGAAGTATTCCAAAATCTTTCCTTAAATCGTTTTAAGTACACTCTGTGAACTCGATTCCAATATAGACTACGATAAATTATTTAAAAAGCGTGGTTTTGACATGTAAGGCATCTTCTTCGCAATTAGTTTTGCCCGTATTATTCATCTGGTAATTGGGTTGTTTGTGTTCATATTCCAATTAAGGAATATTTGTTTGGTTTTTAACAAGTGCGTGAAATCCAATTTTAAGGTGGATTCTTTAGGTAATTATTCATTTCATTTGGTAGCGGCTTTTTAAGATTTGAGTAAATTTTATGGATCAAATTGATGTTTTTATTTTTTTATCGATACTCAGATTCTAATTTATTTATCGAATATCACTATCTACTATCTTTTGGACTACGAGTAAAAAGAAATACCCATGGACCCGTCAATTGGTCGACTCACTGTGTCCATGGGTAAGGGCTCGATTTTTTAGGTCTAGGGTTGTTTTATAATTGACAGAACTCTTAAACTGACATAAGAATAATTATTTTTTTAGCTAATCATTTCTTTAGCAAAGGACAAATTTAAATATCTACATATAATATGTTTAAATTATATCCTTATCGATGTAAATACGTAAGATTTAATGATGGCTTTGTTATACAATGTTTTTACTATTAAATTGTATTTGTAGTTTTTGTCAACTATATATCACTGCCCAGTACATCTTTGACAATAAAGTCAGTATATCAGAGCCAAAAAGTTTGAATGCATTCCAAGATATCATTATATTAAAGGATTGGTCAATTAAGAATTTAAAAAAAGATAGCACTGAGCTAGCTGGATTTTATAAAATCTAAACCGCCTAAGATTCACGCCAAATTTCAAGAGATGTTTTAGAGAGTTCTCTCGTCTCTCGAAATTAAGAATTATATTCTTCTTTTGCTAATAATGTAATATTATATGATTCTGTAAAATCATATTCATTTGGCATAATCTGCTGGTAGATTTGTAAACTGAATCTAAAATTCTTTTATTGGTTATTTCTTTTAATAATTAATAATACAATTGTTGATGTCACCATTCCGCATGACCAAAACCTCTCAGTCCTTGGTTTAACAAATGTCTACTTTGCATTTTTTTAGTATCTTAGGAACGGAACACCATAATCTTGCTATTTACCCTCATCATTTGCTAGCTCTCCATTACTGATGTTCTTTTACTTAAAGAGAAAATAATAATGCACCAAAAAACACTAATCGTCTTCGTCATTAAGATCCGTATTAAAAGTAATGTGTTGTGGTGTTTAGCCGTTTATGATCGGATGGAAAAATAGCAGCAGATGTCGCGACTGCCTCATTAAGGCATGTTTAGATATATGCGACCAAGATAGGAACGACCGTTTCGATACAATTTCATACTAAGTGGACGTGTCACTATCGCCCGTCTCGTGTCACACATTGTGATCTTGCTGTCTTGGTCATGTACCTCAAATTGCACATTTATTTTTAGTTATATGTACATCCTATATGGTCAGTAACACATTCATAATATAGGGATGTTAAAACTATCGATATATCGATGTATCAATGTTTTTTCTGCGATATATAGATATTTTTTGGCGATATATTTTGATTCAATATATCGGTGTATAATGTTTATTTATTTAGTATCCAAATCAATATATATATTTTTAAATGAGATGCCATGAAATGTGGCTCAAGTAAATTTAATTGAAAAAGTTTTGGATAACCTTATTGTGTCCACATTTCTTTCTCGATACATCAAAATCGATATTGATTACCTTTTAAAATTATTGATATGATATAAATCGAAGTTTTTTGCACTTTCGAAATGCATTTGTTAATACTTTTAGTACTGTTAGGGCTCATGTGAATATAATTACCATCAGCAGATCAACTCGCTATTTTGCCGGCCTCTTCTAAAAAAGAAAATAATTTATTTATGGCGGATCATCGAACTACTGAACCGAATCTGGAAACCGACCAATATGAAGTGATATAAAGTAGTTTCATTGAGAAAAATACTTTCACACTGGTGGAGTCGCGAGAAAAACATATATAAAAAATTAGCAATTTTTTTTTCATTTCATCACTTTACATCATGGAGTCATTATAAGAAGTATGGTAATTTGGCAAACGGGTCATTAAATAAAATTGGGTGATAAAGGGCGGTCATTAGATCGACAGTGTTGTGAAGTGTTACGGCCTGTAGGAGATCGAAAACATTAAGATTTTGATAGTATCACTTTCTCGAAGCTATTAAAGAAAGACAGAGAGTTGAAAGAGTCTGAATAAATATGGTGAAGAGTAAAGTTTTTATGTGGAATCATCATCATCAGCCACAAGACGTCCACTGCTGAACATCGGCCTCCCCCAAAGATTTCCAGACCGACCTGTTGGAAGCGGCCTGCATCCAGCGACATCCTGCGACCTTTATCAGGTCGTCTGTCCACCTTGTAGGTCCAACGCTGCGCAAACATAATTTTTGGTGATACGACGATGTATCTTATATACAGTGTGTGTGTGTGTGTGTGTGTGTGTGTGTGTGTGGTCAAATTTAAGCAATGTATAGTGTACGATATTAGTTTTTCACCTCCCGTAGTACCAAATTTGATAGCATTGCAAGGGACATGAATAAAACATTTTCTTTTTTATCGAATATGTAACATATCGATATTCGACTTGTAACATTGGACAACACTAAATGATGAATAGCTGAGCTTTTGTCTCACTCCAGCATCTCATCTCGTCTCATTTCATCTCTTCTTCTCTTCTCTCCTAGCAAATTCATTAGATCTCCCGATGCCGTCATCTCATATGTTCTTCGTCTCATATGTTTCATGTTACCAACGCAGGCAATTATCTTTTTAATTTATTTTAATGTGGGCCTTTTCGTCATTTCCGTTTTCATTAGCATTAATTTGAATGTTTTGGCAAATCATTATGCATAAAAAGGTACATTTTCTTGAGATGAAAGGAAAGTTATTTTGGTTTTTATAAATGGCGGCTATATTTCAAGTTGTGAAGGCGTTTGCGTTAATTTATAACTTTTAAATTATATCACGAAAGTCGAAACATGACGAAGCTTTCAATACGTCAAAGAGCAAATCTACATATTTCTTAAATTCGTAATTTTTCATCTTATCATATCGAAAGAATAATAACATCCACTTGTTGTAACCATATTCTTGCAAAATTAAATAAAATATCATTAATTTATCCATGTACTCAATTATTCATTCGTTTACCTGTCCCCTGTCTTCCTCTCAAATAAATCCTACTCATATTATAAATGTGAAAGTTTGTTTGTTTGGATGTTTGTCCGTCAATCACGCTGAAACTACTGAACGGATTTTGATGAAAGGAGATCATTTCGGTTCCATACATTTTTGGGCCTTTTCTGAAAATGCCGGCCAACGAAAAAAAATGGTACATATTGTTAGAACTAGCAATTTGGAGCAATAGTTAATATGGCGCCACATTTGTATGGTTACTCTGAACCAAGTTACACAAGCTTATACATTTACTGATTTCTAAATAAAGCAAACAATAATACTAATATAGTCTTCTAATCAGCATTTAATAAGAAACCACACAAACTAAACGACACAAGACTCGTATCTTACTGTGGGGTCAGGGCTATGTGTGTGACTGTTGGGTGTTATATATTTATTTTATTTTTATTTAATGTTACCATTTCATTTTCTAAACCTTGTGCCGGTAAACGTATGTCCTCATACCGTGCGAAACCCATATGCCACACGATAGTCATGGTATGTGAACAACACCCTATTGTCCGTTTGCCTATCCGACATGAGCAATAATAATGTGGAATAGCTTGTCTTCCACGAAGTGTTGGATCAGCTGCAATGTACACATAATAAGTTTTTGACGCAATATGCCTAGACTGAATGCGGCCTCGAATAACTAAGAGATCTCGTCCAGCCATTTCCCGAACTTCTTCCACAGGGATATCTCCAGCGAGTTCTATGGTGAATGCCCCATCTGGATGCACGTGTTCAACATAATAATTACGGGCTTGCTTTAATTGATAGCTGCCTAAAGCAAACAGCGTCAATTCTTCTTCTGTCAGTCTAGGAAACTCATTGAATTGAGGCATGTCAGCTTCCATAGGCGCAAAATGAGATCTCCTCATATTATAATTATTTGTGATGACTAGGTCTGCGAAGCGTACGCGTACGCTACTATTGCTACTTCAAGAAAATGGGGAATCATCGAACTTGTATAACTTGGTTCAGAGCAACCATACAACTTTGGCGCCATATTATTTATTGCTCCAAATTACTAGTTCTAACAATATGTACCATTTATTTTTGTTGGCCGGCACTTTTAGAAAAGGCCCAGAAAAAATGATGTCCTTTGGTATACAAACAGAGTATGAGCTGACTTGGGTGATAGGCTACTTTTTATCCCGGAAAAAGCAGATCACGCGGGCGGAGCCGCGAGCAAAAGCTAGTAAATAATAATTACAATAATACTACTTTACTACTTTAATATATGAAGACATACGACTGTCAGAGACTATACGACGCAGATCTATCTTCGAAGGGGCAACCTACAAATCTCGCGGTATGCTGGAGGGCTTAGGTATAATGAGCGCGAACGTGAAGCAATCGGTGAATGAACATTACTTCAGCCTAAAAAAAATACTCGAACAGTTTTTTATCAGATGGAAATAAGATCTGTGCTTTCAACGGTTGGATTATCCCGGTGTTCATGTACACTTTTGGCATACTCAGATGGACTCAATCCGAGATGGATGCCTTGGATCGAAAGGTTCAAACTTTACTGACTGCAAATCGTATGCATCATCCCCAATGGTCGATCGTGAGATTGTATATCCCGCGGAGATGTGGGGGTCGAGGGTTACTTAGTGCTAAGGACCTTCATAAACGCGAGGTATGCAATCTGAGGGAGTTTTTCCTTCACAGCGACAGACCATATACTTGCATCTTGCTCTCCAATATTGATTGCCCTGTGACTTTCGAGGTGCCATATTATAAATATGTTCCAAAAAGTTTTCTAAAATATTCGAGCAACGCTCTATTGGGATCTATCTTTTTTTTTATCCTGGCTCGGCAAAGTGACTACGCTACACCTGATGGTAAGTGTAGCGCAATCCAGGAATAGTGTCGACCAACGATAAAAAATGTGTTCATCGTAGGTCGGCAAGATCATGCCGGCCTGCCAAAGGGCTAAGGAGGAGGGGAAGGAAAAGGGATGGAAAAAGGGTTAAGATCAGGGGGCAAGCCCCCTGGGGAGAACCAGATATACACTGGCTGACCCTGGAACGCGACCCACACAAGGTGGGCCACTATGGCAGGTTTTAGCACCAGTGTACAGTGGTCGCTATACGGTCGGATACAAGTATCCTCCCACCAGCAATATTACTTACAGGGCTATTGTCGCCAATAAGCCTAATATTGAGGTATTAGATCGATTAGGGCTCCGTGCAATGCTTGTTGATGTCACCATTCCTAAAGATGAGAACCATGTTAAAACCGAAAAAGATAAAATGTCCAAATATCTTGATCTGGCATACGAGGTTACTAACATGTGGGATGTGAACTCAACAATTGCCCTTTCTTAGTCGTTGTCATCAGTTTAATTCACTGTTACCTATAGAAAATATGGTTTTGTAAAAATATCTACAATTATCACAAAAAGAAGTCTAACATAAAATCATTATTACTGCGATGTGTACATTTTCCTCAAACTCGTTAGGCGGAAGATTACATATCCCAATTCTTTTTACGCCATTCAAATATTCTTTTTCTTTTAAGACTGCATGCAATATAAAAGTTAGGTAAACGTGCCATTCTTTATTATGCCTAATTTTTGATGTCTGCCTTTTCGTAAAAAGTAAAGGAATCTCGTCTAAATTAAAGCGAGAAGTTTAAGCTTAATTTAGGCTCGACTAATTTGTACTGAGGTTAAAGATTTTAGTAATGTTGTAGTAAGTTCGCGGGACAAGCTTTTTTCACCCGTAAATTTCGGTAAAACGTTCAGCAATACAATATAAAGAAGTTTATAGAAGTTTTTTATAGCCTAGGCCGGCAAACTAGCAAGTAGATTACGCTTGTGAATAGGCACAATAGATATGAATAGTCACACAAAGAACCATGGAAGCGTTACTGGCCATAAAGGAAGCAATAGGGTAGTAAAAAAAACAACCTAACGCGATCATACATCCCTGCCTCAACTGTCCCTTCTCTGGTATTCTGTCCCGGTGTCACCGTAGAAAGCTTCGGATTCGAATTGTTCGTTTTCAGCAAATTAAAAAAGGAACATGCACGTGAATAAAAAGGGTGATATTTCAAGTGAAAAGGGTACTTTGGCTGTAATAAATATTTAAAATCACCACCATCACAAAATATAAAAATAATTTTTGTTTTTTTTTTCCTTTATGCCTTTACTGAATATGTACCCTACTTTATGAAGAACTGAATATAAGTAATAGATAAATCTATTATGAAATGAGAAACAAACTTGGTTCAAAAAGGCCGGAATTACTATTTTAATTATTGGTGTGAGCAAAGATGGGCGTGTAGTGTATTTCTGTCACAATTTCCCTCACACGCTTGCAACGTAATACCCCTTGCGGATATTGACATCACAATGCAGTTGTGCATTTTTTTAATTACCCGGTATTGTATTATAAAATGGCTTTTGATTAGCCACCTAACATTCTGGAATGGTAATCGGCGGATTGTGGAATTAATCAAATTCCACCAACTGGTAGGGGATAAAGGCATCAGCTAGATATTCTATGACATTCTTAATTCCAGATTCCGGGAACGTATCAATGGACTCGGCATTCTGCGCGTTCATGGCTCCATCACCTTTCCTCGAGATCAGCAGCATTCTGTTCTTCTTCGTACCGGCTGTCCTGATACTATGCCTCTACGTGCGAATGGGATTACACATCAGGTACTGATTTTTTATTGTTATGACTTCCTTCCTACTTTTAGTGGTAGAGCATTAAGTACAGCATGAATGACCCGGTTCGACAAGGTCGTTACTACTGTCTCACAAAAAACCGACGTAAAGTAGCGGCTTGCTGCTACGTTTTTTATGGTGAATGAGATATCCGGAGGCCGCAATCCCCCTACCTATCTCTACCTATCCTAATTATTTCTTGCCTTTAAGGTCGGCAACGCGCTCGTGATTCCTATGTTATTGTGGGCATCTATGGGCGGTGGAGATCACTCATTATCAGATGATCCATTGATCCATTTAGTCGTTTGCCGGCCTATGCTATTAAAAAACATCCATTAATGTTTTTTTAAATTCATAACAGCAATGAACGGTTCACCTTTTTTCATTATTAATACCTAAAAAATCTTTATATTGCTTCTTACAATCGTTTTAACTATCACTGATTGTTAGAAACAATGTAGTCTAATTGTAGTTTTGAACTAAGTACATGAAGGTATTTCGCAATCAGGTTCGCTAATTAAATGTTCTCCGTAGTCAACTGAGTAATGGTTATAAAGATTTGTTCTTGCTTGCTCCAAACAGTAAAGGGTTGGACTTAACCTATTCTACGCAAACACCTTATTGGCTTCGCAACTGTCGTGGATCTTTGAATAGAAAACATAAAATCAAGAAAAGGATTCGCAAAAGAAATTACTATGGGAAAAAGAAAGATAATTAGATCATGGAATATGATATTTATTTTAATAATATTTAAATATACGAACAACTAGCTTTTGTTCGCTCGCCGGGATTTCTTTTTCCGCTATAGAATGTAACTTATATCGTAATCGATTCATAGTCTAAATAATAATAACCAAGACTTTTCTGTTATATTCTCGCGTAAAAAAAACTTTAAAATTTATATGAACAATTATTGTTTTTTCCTAAAATATTTATGTTTAAGTGATTTATGTATTTTTTTATTATGAAAAAATAATAAAAAAATACATAAATCTTCCAATATAACGTGATACAATAATAACACATAAAATATGTTTTACCGATTGATTTATTTTATTCATAGTATTTTATATTAGAAATATTATTTTCATGGATATTTTATGTTCTATCTACGTTTTCGAACTTCATCGCTTCGTATCTTTTTAACACGCTTTGATTAGCGTCATACGTATGTTTGTATGTAACGTAATCTTTGAACATGATTTTGACCTTCAAAAAGTCGGATTATTTTCGAACGATCTTTTTTACAATAAAATATTTTTTTATCTTCAAATTTATTAAAATATTTTCCATTGTTTAGAGAGAGATTTTATAAAAGCGTGTTTTTAGTTTTTTAAACCATTATTTATTATAGCATAGAGGCTCGGATTGGCAGCTATATGTCGAAATGATTGAACAGCAATTAAAACAGTGTGTACGTAATGGCGTACTAAAACAAGTAATGGACGGTGTCATATTGTGCTTGTGAAATATTTTATCGTGTTATCGGATTTCGATTATAAGTGGGCTGTCGATATCGGCCATTATAAAGATTTGTTTGTTATCAAGCCATACGGTCTATATTTAGTAAGTAATTCGAACTCGTATTTAATTCAGTCATAAATCAAATAATAATTTGATTTAAGTGGGTTTCAGTCATTTGAGCCTATTTAAGCATTACCTATTGTTCCTTTATTTAAGGATTTTTGAAGTTATACTTCTTTAGGCGCGTTATGAAAAAATGATGAGAGTGAAATTTTAAGATGCGCGCGCACCTGTGACACAAAATTAACAGTATGAAGTTAGGCGCGTTATGAAAAAATGATGAGAGTGAAATTTTAAGATGCGCGCGCACCTGTGACACAAAATTAACAGTATGAAGTTAGGCGCGTTATGAAAAAATGATGAGAGTGAAATTTTAAGATGCGCGCGCACCTGTGACACAAAATTAACAGTATGAAGTTAGGCGCGTTATGAAAAAATGATGAGAGTGAAATTTTAAGATGCGCGCGCACCTGTGACACAAAATTAACAGTATGAAGCCGTCTGCTTAACCGCTCATTAAGTCTCGAAAAAAAAGCTACCAACAAAATAGGAATTGAACCTCGATATTAGTCGCGCATGTTGGTACGCTCGTCACCTCTGATCACTGTTTTCATATTTATAATATTTATCAACATGTCTCTAGTTTATACATTCACAACACGTGTTTGAGTTTCATACAAGTGCGAATTATATATGTGCTAATAAATTATATTCAGTAGTGATTTAAATTGAATATTTTGATTGATATTACTTACTATTTGTGAATACTAGTGAAAAAATTGTGCTTATATACTTTTTCAAGTGCTCCAATATAATTGAGGTTAACTATCCGTATGTATTATTTATTGATATAAATTAAAATACTTTTATTTAATATAATTAACACTAAATATTATTAAATTATTAATGTTAAATACTTATTATTGGTTATTTAATGATGCCAAAGAAGTATAACTTCTCACGCGCGTACATAAGTACACGCACCCATTTTTTTTTTTATCCGAGCACGGCAAAGTGACTGCACTACACATCATGGTAAGCGTGGTGCAGTCCAAAAAAACAGCAACCACCGGCAAACAATACGTTTATTGGTCACCAGAGTCATGCCGGCCTGTATAAATGCTTCTTTTCTCTTCGGAGAGGGAAGATCGAGAGGTTTGCGACAGGACCAGCGAATGACCGATGCAGGCACAGTAATACAAGAATATACCCCATTACCCGCCCCAACCAACCAACAAGTCATATCGCAAGTCCCTCAGGAGTACCGGATATACATTGGCTGATGCTGGAACGCGATCCACACAAGACATGTGGATCACTATGACAGGTTTTAACACCATGTGTACGGTGGTCGCTATCTATCAATATTTGGGCATCCGGATATCTCACTCACCGTACGAAACGCAACAAGCTTATACTTCACGATGAATTACTGCGTTGGGAATGGTAATGATAAATGGTAAAAGGGCAATGGTGGTATGGGAATGATAAATGGTAATGAGACAGTGGTAACAACCCGGTCGAGCCGGCCAATTTATGCCGTGGACAATACCGTGTACAGCTTGTCTTTACCACTCGTTTTTGATAAAAATAATTAACTATTTTATATGAATAATTTTGAAGCTTGAGAAATGGCCTTAATTTCGTCCTTTAACAGCAAAGAGGGTGTAATTAATTAAACGTCATAAGATAACGCCCGACATGGCGTAATAATAAAATAAAGGCCGCTCCACACTTCTCGCGAGAATATCGTCGATAGTGCTGACGAGAACTGTCATGGGTCCACACTCGCAAGGTTTGTACATTCCACAAATACAGATAGTTGGTTTTTTAATAGCACAGACCGATATATTCAACTGATGGTGAGTGATTTCCACCTCAATTTAGGAAAATACATAATTATTCAACTGATGGTGAGTGATTTCCACCTCAATTTAGGAAAATACATAATATGCTTAGTATACTGATACATTTTTCTGGTGGTAGGATATTCATATCCGCCCGGATAGCGACCACCGTACACATGGTGTTAAAACCTGCCATAGATCCACACAATTTGTGTGGATTGCGTTCCAGGATCAACCAGTGTATATCCGGTTCTCCCGAGGGACTTGCGACGTGACTTGATGTTTGGTTGGGGTGGGTATAGGGGCACATCCTTGTATCACGGTGCCTGCATCAGTCATCCGCCTGTTCTGTCGCAGGCCCCTCGATTTGCTTCTTTCCTCTCCGAAGAGGGAAGAAGCATTTATCCAGACCGGCATGACTCTGGTGACCACCGATAAACACATTGTTTGCTGGTGGTCGCTGGTTTTTTGGATTACACTACGCTTACCATCAGGTGTAGTGCCGTCACTTTGCCGTGCTAGGATGAAAAAAAATCAGCAATTGATCGACATATTTTAGAGAACCAACGAAGAATATCTTAATCGGCTTCATATTCAAGTTCTTGTGTTTTTCTCGCGTTCTCGCAATAATGTGAAGTGGCCCTAAGACTGGTGTCATGGTGTTATGATGGACGGGTTTTTTGAACGCTCAAAGGACATTGTAATAATAATGTTTTATGGGCGTAGGGACTTAAAAAAATATGATCTGAGTTCCTAAACTTATATTAGGTACATGTTCTAAATGAATATATTTTATATTTTCCGTGGCGCAGTGGCCGAATCCCCGATTGAAAACAAGAGGCCGCGGGTTCGAACCTCGCACCGAGATAAATGTTGATGTGTTCAGCAAATTTGTTTCGAACTCGGGTGGTGTGAGCAACCAGGGGTGCAAATAGTGCATCCACTGTTCGCTGGACTGTTTTCCGTTCCATGATGTGATAGAGGGCTGAGTATAACGTCATGTCGGAAGTAAATTCGAATCTCAGACAACTTACTGTATTTACTAACTCTGTTTCTCATTAAGAAAGTCACACAATGAATATTTAGCATATTTCTGTGATTATATAGCATTTTATTAATTAAAATGTAACACAGGAATTAATAATAAACTTATAATAATAATAACCTGAGAAATCACACTTAAGCAGTGATAGCTCAGCGGGAGTGATACGGACGTGCGAAGAAAGTCGCAGGTTCGAAACTAGCCCCAAGAGCAGGCACCTCTAACTTTTATTATGTGTGTATTCATTGTTATCGCTTGCTTTAATCTCTTCTTCACAACAATTTTGAAAGTTTGTGAAGTTTGTCAACTCACATTAGGCCAGCGTGGTGGAATAAGCCTTAAACCTCTCATTCGTAGATGAGGCCCGTGCCCAGCAGTGGGACAGCATAATACAAAGCTGATATTATTATTTAAATCCTATCCAACCCTAAATTACTTTATATAATTACTAGCTTTTGCTCGCGGCTCCGCCCGCGTGATTTGCTTTTCCCGGGATAAAAAGTAGCCTATGTCTTATTCTGATGTATAATCTATATTATTGTAAAGTTTCATTAAAATCCATTCAGTAGTTTTTACGTAAAAGAGTAACAAACATCCATCCATCCATCCATACTTACAAACTTTCGCGTTTATAATATTAGTAGGATTGTAAAAATTTGGATGTTTCTGAGTTCTAAATTTAATATGTGATAGGGTGTTAGACGTTACGTAACAGAAGATCGGCAACATAAAATACGTAGAAGTGAGACGACTGACGACTGGCGACGTACTTAAAATATAATGACATTTCATTTTTCTTATAGGGAATCAATATCCTTTAAAAGTAGAACAATGAAAACGTCACCACGTCGCTCCGAAAGAATTGAATGGCCAACAAAATGGCGTCAATAATTCACTTTTTAATATTCCATCAAAACCTTCATTAAAATTGCGAATCCTTTTAGCCTGGACATTAAAATTTTCATTAGAGGAAAAGGTTTCTGTTTAGTCTGAGTAATTATTTATTGTGAAAGATATCGTATTGCGTGGATTTAAGGTCTGTTTGATATTAAGAAATAATAGGGTCTCACACATTACACAACTAATTTACGAAATAATTTGTACTTTATTTATAGACATGCGTGATGATTTTGTATTTTTAGCCAAACAAACTATTTACCAAAATAATTTTTTTTATACTTGTCTCTTTGAAGTCGGTCACTGTGTCGCTCACTGACTTCAGTGTCCTTCAAACCGAAACACAACAGTGCTTACACATTGCAAGATACTTCATTTTCTAGTACCTACTAGAATCATGAATCATGAAAGAGTCATGCCACTTTTTGGGCCAACAGCGGGAATGTGGTGTTGCTGGTGGGAGGATACTTGTATCCAACCGGATAGCGACCACCGTACACTGGTGCTAAAACCTGCCATACTGGCCCACCCTGTGGCTACGCTACACCTAATGGTAAGTGTAGCACAATCCAAGAATAGTGTCGACCAACGATAAACAATGTGTCCATCGTAGGTCGGCAAGATTATGCCGGCCTGCCAAAGGGTCAAGGGGGAGGGGAAGGAAACAGGGATGGGAAAAGGGTTAGGATCAGGGGGCAAGCCCCCTGTGGAGAACCGGATATACACTGGATGACCCTGGAACGCGACCCACACAAGGTGGGCCACTATGGCAGGTTTTAGCACCAGTGTACGGTGGTCGCTATCCGGTCGGATACAAGTATACTCCCACCAGCACATATATTTTTAATTCGGTAAACAGATGGGTGAAGGTCGATCTTACTGGGGATCTTAGACCATAAAGGGTGTATAGCAATTGGCATTAAACATGGACACATAAATATCTCCTTTATTGACAGCCTCCGTGGCGCAGCGGGCAAATAGCCGGCTGTGAAGCGAGAGGCCGCGGGTTCGATCCCCGCACCGAGACAAATGTTTGTGTGATCCATAATTCTTTGTTTCGGGGTCTGGGTGCTGCGAGACCAAAAGTATCTCGTAGTTCCTGATACCCATGACACAAGATTCGTATCTTACTGTGGGGTCAGGACTGTGACTGTTGGGTGGGTGGGTGTATTTATATCTATGTAGTTCTCGTAAGTTGCTAACCTCAAAAGAGTAAGATTGTTTGAGATAAGTGGCTTGACTTAAGGCAGTGTTTATGTTTAATTTTAGTTCTAAATCATTTACTCTATCATACAACGTTTTTAGTCATTTATTTTTTCATATTGTGTTGAGTTTCGGTATTAAAAACGTGTGTTTGTTTCATTAAACTAAATATTGAGATTGGCGATTATTTATTTAGGTTTTAAATTCGATTATTTAACGAAATAAAATGACGTCTATAATTTTATCCATATAATATTCCAGAAATCATATTAAGTACATATCCAATCTTAGTAACACATTTCATACAAATGTAACAACTTTTTTTATAGCATAGGCTGGCAAACGAGCAAGTGCCTCACCTCATGGTAAGTGATCTCCACCGCCCATGTCCGCCTACAATACTAAAAGAATCATGGGCGCGTTACCGACCTTAAAGGGAAGGGATAATAAAGGGATTGTGAAAGGGAGGGGATTTGGGCCTCCGGATATCTCACTCACCGTACAAAACGCAGCAGCAAGCCGCTAATTTATTATGATTATTTATTGTATATATAGAGATAATCTAAAGAATACGTAGTACATTACGTTAATATTATATGTGGAATATTGTAATTAGCGACTGTCATCACCACAATTGTTATTAATTTGTTATTAGTCTGTAAGCTTTCCTTCAAATAAATAAATTTACGTCAGTTTTCTGTGAGACAGTGTTAACGACCTGTCGAGCCGGCCCATACATACTGTTGACAAAACTGTCTACAGCGTGGCTCTACCACTCTTAAATTGTTATTAGCTGGAACTCAGTATTTTCCCGCCAACTGCGGCCCTAAATCAGACAACCAAATACTTGAACTAAATACGATTAAATACAATTACAAATACTTGGATTTAGGCTAATACCCACTCAGATATCCTTGTAAGATAAGTTAGATCTACAAGAAAATCTATTTACATATGGATTTAATCAAGTCTTAAGCCTTTGCCATATGGCCTATTGGTTTAGGACAGTTAAATAATGGGCCTATCGAATCAATCCTCATATAAGTTACATATGAGGGTGTACACGTCTTGAGAAGTTATTTGGGTGAATTTATTGAATTGCCTCATTGCTCTAGTCTTAACGTATGTAGTTGAGAAGCCAGTGAAGTTCTAGATTCACATCCTAGGTCGGACAGTTATCTACACTGTCTACACTAATATTGTAAAGAGGAAAGATTTGTATTTTTGTTTGTAACGGATAAACTTAAAAACTACTGGACCGATTTGAAAAATTCTTTCACCATTAGAATCCTAAATTATTCCTGATGAACATAGGGTACTTTTTATCCCGGGAAAGCAGATCACGCGGGCCGAGCCGCGAGGAAAAGCTAGTAATTAGTATGTGAGGTTACCGATTCGAAAAAGTAGTCATGAATGTGAACTAGACCCCGATATGGGATAGGCTCGCTAGTCACCAATGACTTTATAGAACGGAATTAAATTTGGCACTCTGTGCTCTAGCTTATCTCTGCCTACCCCTTCAAGGATGGAGGTGTGAGCTTATGTTATGCTATGAATTCATAATTCAGTAAACACAAACATAACATTTAAGTCCAAGAATTTTAATAAAGCCGGTTATACCTCACGATATAGGCGTTTGGCATATAAGGGCCGGCGCCCACTGACGGCATGGCACGGCATGGCACGGCAGGTCATGCTGCGGCATCCCGCGGCATGCCGTGGCATGCCGTGGCATCCTGCTGAATGCCCAGCCACTCTCTCTCTCTCGCGCACCGCGGCAATCCGTGGAATGAAACGGCATGACACGTCTGGCCGGAGCATCCCGCGGCGCGTCGCGTCATGCCATAGCATCCCGCGGCACGTCGCGTCATTTCGCGGCACTGTGGTATTGAAATAAAGTAACGTGAATTCTAAACTCGTGGCAATAAGATTCAAAATAACTTGATTAGTAATAAAATCCTTTGCCATGCCATGCCGTGCCATGCCGTCTATGAGCGCCGGCCCTAAGATGTCATTTTATTCTTTTCTAAAGCCGGCTACATACGCAACAACAAGCGTGTCAAGCATGCATGCACAATCAATTTGTAAAAGCTTGAACATCAATCTTATCGGCTGCATATACCAGCAAGCTAAAGTAGAATAGGATTTGCTTAAGCAATCGATGGCGATGACGCGCATGCTGTTGCTGAATTATTTTTGATAGGCTCCGTGGCAGTGGGCAAGTAGTGTGAAGCAATAGGGCACGGGTTCAATACAAATGTGTGTGTGCCTCCCAAAAAAGATCGAATGTTTCTCGAACTATATTACTCATTCAAGATTCTTATCTGATTGTAGGGTCAAGACTATGTGTGTAACTGTGGGGTGGGATGTGGGTCATTTGTATGAACAGTACCTTTTTCAATACCTTCCTACCTAAATTCATGTGTATTTTCATATCAAGCAATTTTTTTTCAATCAAGCATGCACAAGTGTTGCTTACTAAAGTCACATGAAGAAAATTCTTTCAATATTCCTGCCACTTGCACAAGCAACATGTTTGTTCAAATACATACAGACGATCAAGCATGCTTGCATAAAATTATTGTTCATGCAGGTTCGTCAAGCTTGCTGTTACGTATTTATCCGGCTCAACTGACGTCTATTATGGGCATATAATGTGGCCGGACTGAAAGTAGGAGCTGCGTTACAGCTTGTTGTTGCTCATTTGATGGCATCTGCAATAAAAAAATAAAAAGTTATTTCGCCCGTATTGTAGTTAAGAATAAAACGTTATTAAAAGCGTATTGTACTTACAAATAGTTCTCATTGAAATAAAATTAACTTAAACGGATTTTATCGTGGTCTTTTATTGGATCGGATTTTATCGTGGTGGACTCCACCCCGTGACCACGAAGGCTAAAAAACTTTCGAAACGTCGGGATCAAAAATGTAATAAAAAAACCGCGATAAAATCCGTTTAAATTAGTTTTATTTCAATGTGTAATATTCGCGTAAACATAAGAAATCTTTAAATACTTCTGATACTCTTTTCCATCGATTGGTCCTATACCCATATTTATTGAGCAATAAAACTGTAGTCTAAAACGGAACTAATGTATACAACGGCTAGGGCACTAACTAGACACAATTTATCAACGTTCGTGACACGTTGTAGGATTCGGCCTCTGAGATTTAAGGATTTTCAGCTTTTATCTCAGCATAACACATGCCGAACACACATAATATACGTACTAAAAATGTTTTATAGAACTCGCCGTGACTTAGTGCGATGAAAATATTGTGCCTTTCTATTTATCGGAATTTACTTCACTGTTTATATGATTTAGTTTCTTTGACTGCTTTGTTATGTAACGCAAAATTGCGGGTTTGTTTTTAATTATATAATTAATAGATCTGAAATTTGATGCAGATACGTCATAACATTTAAACCATCATTAAGTAAAAATTAAGATATTGGTTTTATTTTGCAAAATTTTGCATTTAAGTAGGATTCCGCACTTTATAAAAACATCATATTATATTAAACATTTCTCATGTACGATTAAGCAAAATTGAACTATAAATTATTGTTTTAAGTTATATATAATTAATTTGGCAAAAT
This sequence comes from Amorpha juglandis, assembly GCA_949126905.1. Classification (NCBI taxonomy): domain Eukaryota; kingdom Metazoa; phylum Arthropoda; class Insecta; order Lepidoptera; family Sphingidae; genus Amorpha; species Amorpha juglandis. Next base: position 9,478,281 of record OX421386.1, on the reverse strand, counting down.
AAAATTATTATCTCAATTTTTACTTTATGTGGGTTGAAATATTATTGCATATTTGCATCCAATTAAGATGAAGAGTATTTTTGGTTTTTAATACTCCCTTGGATACTGAATAATGGACAAAAGATTACCAAATCAAATAATGGGCACCTACTTATTATCCACATAATATTTTAAGTGATAGAGCCACGCTGAAGATAGTTTTGTTGACAGCATGAACGGGCTTGCTCAACCGGGTCGTTACCACTCTCTCACATACAGTCGTAAAAGTAGCGGCTTGCTACTGCGTTCCGTACGATGACTGAGACATCCGGAGGCCCAAATCCCCTAAGTATCCCTTTCTTTAAGGTAGGCAACGTGCCTAAATTCTTCTTATACCGACTTTTTACGCGCCAGCCAAAGCACGGGGACGCTCAGTTATGGTGCTGCCACACCGATGTTATAAAATGTTAACAAACATTTTCTAACATTAAAATTGTTACATTTTGTTAAGAATTGTTAGATGTTTTAAGTGCTCCCACACCGACGGAAAATGTTTGCAAACATTTTCTAACATTTTCTAAAAATTTTTAACATTTTCTAACATTTTATAATATTTGAAAACATGACATCGGCCCTTCTTCTTTGACGGCTTCTTTGACGGCGCCGCTCTCAAAAGTACCGCCGCCCGCGGTTAAAGAATGTTCAAAAATGTTACAAAATGTTACAAATTGTTAAGAAATGTTCACTAAATGGTGCTGCCGCACCGATGTTATAAAATGTTATACAACATTTGTTAACAAACATTTTCTAACATTTTATCACAATGTTAGATAATGTTAATAATAATGTTTAATGTTAGAAAATGTTATATAACATTTTATAACACCGGTGTGGCAGCATCATTAAAATGCCATTAAGCGGTCACCCATCCATAAATTGACCGCGCCAAGGGTTTGCTTAACTCACTAATCGTTTACCGATCAAGACCAAGCAATTGGCTGTGAATTTGTGTTAAATGTTTTTAATTTTATTTCCTTGTCTTTATACAACCAGGTCAACGAGAGTAAGCGAGAAGACGAAACTGGGACTTCTAAACGGACACATACATGGCGAGACAAGACAATCGAAGTCCAGGAAAACGATAATAAGGATGCTCGGTGAGTGCACATATACAACACAATACAGTACTTTAAATTTTGACATGCTAGCTTTTGCCCGCGGCTCCACCCGCGTGAGCGGCCTTTTGTGAGATAAAAAGAAGTCTATGTCCTAATCCAGATCATGGTCTACCCGTGTGCCAAATTTCATCCCAAACCGTTAGCTAACATAAGATTCACGACGTTCGGAAACTGGCACTTATAACACAGGCTCAGCCTAGTATAAGTGTCAGGGCATTTTAAAAGACTAACCATCATATGTTGGAATAATTTATAACTGTTCTGTACTTTTAAGTTACCTTATTTGTTATGCAATAAAGAATTATTATTATTATCTATGACTCAAACATTTCGGCGATTCAGCGTGGGTTTACTCACATAATCAATAGAAAATATCTTGCCGCGTCGACAAAACTTCAATTTGCACACGGACTGTTTTAGCATTTCTAATTTAATAACCTTATTCATGAGTAGGCTTACACTTACACAGCCTTCGTGCTGCAGTAGGCGAGTAGCCGGCTGTGAAGCGAGAGGACGCGGGTTCGATTCCTGCACCGATGTTTATGTGATGCAAAAATATTCATTTTGTGGTCTGCGTGGGTTGTCTCCCCAGTTGGGTGGACGTTAGGCAGCCGGCCGGTCATATAAAGTATAAGCCAAATCTTTTTTTTTTCTTTTTATAGCATAGGCCAGCAAACGAGCAAGTGGGTCACCTGATGGTAAGTGATCTCCACCGCCCACCACCAGAAGAATCATGGGCGCGTTGCCGACCTTAAAGGAAAGAGATAATTAGGGATTGGGAAGGGGAGGGCATTTGGGCTTCCGGTTATCTCACTCACCGTACGAAATGGTGCTGCCACACCGATGTTATAAAATGTTTACAAACATTTTCTAACATTAAATCTAACATTTTATAACATTTCTTAACATTTTCTAACATTTCTGAACATTCTTCTTTGACGGCTTCTTTGACGGCGCCGCTCTCAAAAGTACCGCCGCCTGCGGTTATAAAATGTTAAGAAATTTTACAAAATGTTACAAATTGTTAAGAAATGTTTACTAAATGATGCTGCCACACCGGTGTTATAAAATGTTATATAACATTTTCTAACACCGGTGTGGCAGCACCAAAACGCAGCAGCGAGCCGCTACTTAACGTCGGTTTTCTGTGAGGCAGTGGTAACGATCCGGTCGAGCCAGCCCATTCATGCTGTAGACAAAACGCTGTCTACAGCGTGGCTCTACCACTCTATAAACTACTCTATACTACTACTACTCTTAGTTTATACTACTCTATAAACTACCACTCTTTCTGTAACATAAACATAAACAACGTATATGTTTAACATAATGAGTGGAAGGGAATGATGGAAGAAGAATTTATAAGTAGGCTTAGTAAGAGTGTAAGTGGGTCACCTGACTTGTACGTAGTACACTCTGATGATAAAGGACAAGGCAATGGTGAAACTTGTTTCGCTTGCGGGTTGCAGTGGTCAGACGGCAGGTCAATTCATGAGAACCTCATCATGATGAGAATGCGGGCCCTCGCATTAGGCCGGAATGACGCTAGGCAGAAAGTAAAAGATTCTGCGTAGCATAATACCGTAAGAAAGAAGAGCATCTGGCTTACCATAATTTATTCAATATTATGTACATGATAATGATTAAAGTTGTATGCTTAGGAATTTTTCGTTTAGGTATATTATGTACTTATATTCCTTTTAAGGCCATGCCACCAGCAAAACGCCGCGCGATCGATGTTTTTAGAGGCTATCTAGTCATTACTTAAAATAAATATTGAAAAAAAAAAATACAATATATTTCTACAATCTGTCAGCTTTACTTTGTTCGATTCAAATTCATGTTAATGCTGATATATATTTTTAAATTGTCGTTATAAATGAACCATAAAAATGAGAAAAATGCAAAGATTCCGTGCGTCTCCTTTTAAAGTACAGAATGTTTTCAAATGAGATTAACATCACTAGATAGGCTATTTAATAACGAATATTTTGCCCGTTTTAAATTTTCGAAAAGACCAATACCTGATTTTTTAAATCAATTATTCGCTAAATACGTGCATATTCTGCACGAAAACGCACACACCAAGTACACGATTTAGTATGGCGCGAGTCAGTCAAGGTCGTTTGCTCACGGAAGGCCCTTAAGCAGCGATAGCTGAGCGGGGACTGTTAAGACGAAAGTTGCAGGTTCAAAACCAGGCCCAAGAGTTTTCTTTTTGGAACGAAGTTCCTTACGGCAGGCTTGGAGGGGATAGGGATTTCGCTGCGTGACCGAACTGAAAAAATGTGATAGTAAAACCGTAAGAAAAATGCGTGGAAAAAATGCGTGGAAAAAATTCGTGGAAAAAATGCGTTAAATGAGACGTGCGCAGGCACGACAGTCAATGTGTCAATTTTAATGTCAGTCATTTCTATGTAATTTTATGTTGTCAAACAAAAATAAAGAGACATATTTAAAATGAAATTCATTCAGCCAGTTATAATTGAAGTATATAAAAATACTCCTTCGATTTTTAAAAGATTACGCTAGCTCGTTATTATTTATAATTACATAAGTTGATAAAAAATGCTATACAATAGCTTTACCGCGGCAGTCTCCGAGCGCCACACGTCTTTTTTTATTTCTATTTTTCTATTCTATTTCTATGTAATTTTATGTTGTCAAACAAAAATAAAGAGACATATTTTGTTATTTTAGTTGATAATTTGAATTTTTTGCAATTTGTGTCGATTGTACATTAGCCGAAGGAACTTCGTTCCTACCTGGTGTCCCACGACACACACCAATTTTTTTTTTCTTTCACCTCTGAGTTTCCTGTGTGTATTAATTATTACTTATCGCTTGCTTTAACGTTGAAGGAAAACATGAATAAACCTGAATGGATACCTGAGAATTTCTTATCATGAAGTTCGATGGTATGTGAAGTCTGCCAACTGGCACTAGGCCAGCGTGGTGGACCCTCTCATTCAGTAGAGGAGGCCCGTGCCCAGCAGTGGGACGTGTTTAATACAGAGCTAGGTAATTAATATTCCTTTTCAGTGCCTGATGCGGCACAAAAGAGACATTGGTTATTTATTCGTACAACTTACATCAGAATACCTAAAATAAGTTTTAACAGAACTTGAAACCCGACTTCAAAACAATAACACTGAAAACTCAAAACTAACAATTTTTATTGTCTCCGAATTCGGTGCAATTTTAGTTGACCAGCTCCAAAGAGACCTATAGAAATTGTTGTTATTGATTTTCAGTGTTTATTTTTTTAAGGTTTTAATTTTTTCTTTAAACATATTTTATATTTAAATTTTCAGTTTTAATTACAGCAATGGTATGTAAATTTCAACTTAATAGCACAATCGCGATGACTAAGCTGTTATCCGTTGAGTTTCAATTTTAACTCCGTATTCCATCATCAGATCTTAACCAAATTTGTATCGATGAATTTTTTCCGACAAAATCAATACACAATTGGCGAAGAAATCGACGTACATACTGAAAAGAAGCTAAAAATGTATTATTAAAATATAAGTGCTATTTTAATACATACGGAGAAAATTCCCAGTGAATTTTCAAAGCCTAATGTTTCCTTCATAAACATTTTTTAGATAAAATTTTCTCATGTACTGGCGAAATACCGCAGACTAATTATAACATTAAAATAGTTAATGTTGCCAAACTATTTATGCGATGTTGGATAGATAAGCAAGGTCGTAGCAAATTGATAAAGTGTAAATTTAATGATACATCGTTAGAATACCAAAATGTCTCGTCTTTGCAGTTTACAGTAAATAATAGTAATTTTAAACAGCGTAAAATGATTTTGTAGGTCAAGTAAAAGTAAATATTTTGGAATTTAATAACGTATCTAGACATTTTTTTATTGCATTAATATCGCAGTTCGTGGCGAAATGTTTTCAATTGCGTACATTAGGAGCATATAAATGGCCTATTTCGAAAGATTCTTTGAAAAAAACAGCTTAGCAAATAATAATAAAGGTGTCTTTGTTTTTATTGTTTCGTTCTATTTATTACGCCCAAGCGTTTGAATGGAAATATAAGTAAATATGGTTCTTAGTCAGGTTATATGTTTGAAGAAAATGTATTTTTATTTTCTTTAATTAAATGACGAGACGAGCCAAGCGCTCGCCTGATGGTAAGCGTCACGCCTGCCCATAAACAGAAGCAACACCACACAGAACCTTGAATTACAAAGCACTGCATGACCCTGAATTGCACTCGTCACCCCGAGACTTAAGATGTTGAGTCTCACAATGCCCAGTAATTTCACTGGCTTCAATGCCCTTCAAATGTCAACAACAACGTGCTTACACAACCTTTGCTTGGCGGCAGAAATAGACAAAGTAGTGGTACCAATTCAGACGGCCTCTCTCATACGACGGGCCTACCACATTGTGTGAAATGTGTTCCGAAATGAAGTTAATTATATTTACATACTATTAGTATAGTAGTATATTATTATATCAGTTCTTTATAGGGTTCTGTAGTCCAGTGACAAAAAATAACCCATTATAATTTCGTCACGTCCGTTTGTCCGTCACAGCTGATTTGGACGGTAGGCGTATTTTATAAACCTCTACACAAAGAGCAGTAAAATTAAAACCATTTTTTTGAGGTGGTTCACCTGGGTTGTCTCGGGGTGACGAGCGCAGGTGTATCATGCAGCGCTTTGTAATATAAAGTTTAGTGTGGTGTTGCTTTTTTTTATGGGCTTACCATCAGGCGCCTGCACCTCAGAGCGCCTTGCTCGTCTCGTCATTCAATGAAATAAAAAAAAATGTGATAATGTATTGGAATTTACATACCACAGCCTATCTAAACTAAACTATCACAATTTTAAAACCGACTTCAAAAAATAACACTGAAGAGTCTAAAATAATATTTTCTAGAGGTATTTTAAGTGGGTGAATTTTTCACAATTGTAATTCAACCAGCCCCGTGCCTAGTTTGGTTTAAATAGTCAAACATCATTAACATTTATTAAGCACGTTTCGCTGATTTATTCAAATTCCGAGACGAGTTGATAACATTCAAGATAATTGTATTAGGTTTCATCAGACCAGAAACATTGTTCCATTGATAATAATTTATGTAAAAGCTAGAATAGAATCCTAGGCCAATTCAGGGCAATGTATAAATATATATTTTCGAAGATACGATCGGCCTCCGTGACGGCGTGGCTACGAAACGAGAGGTCGTGAGTTCGATTCCCGCACCGAAATAATTGTTTGTGATCCCCAAAAATATTGGTTTCGGGTTTAAAGTAGCGGATTGCTGCAGCGTTTCGTACGGTGACTGGGATATCCCTTCCCTATAAGGTCGGCAACGAGCCTATGACTCTTTTACTATTGTGGTCGTACATGGGCGGTGGAGATCACTTACCATCAGATGACCCACTTGCTCGTTTGCTGGTCTATGTTATAAAAAATATTTTATCTTTTTCATAGTCAATTCAACTTATAATTTTTTGGCATAGCATAAAATATATGTATATTTTATATCCTACAGAACATAAGCCCAGGATATAAAAGGGTCAACCCCTATCATTTACACAAAACTACTAGTTGTGAGGGTCCCTCTAACTAAATGACATCTGTCAACATGAAATATTGAGACAGCCTTTACAGGATTATGAATAATGGTTCCGTTTTGCATTGTTCTTATGAAGAAAATCTTTCAAAGCGGTTCTCGCTTCCGCGCTGTCATGTGAATACCGGGGTTAAATTAATATTACCGTTTCTGTCTATAGAAATAGAAATAAATAAATAATAGTTTAAAAAACACCTATAAAAATAGGAAATACAATTTAAAAACAGAAAATAAGTTTTAATAAATTTGAATTAAGAATAGTGTAATGAGAAAAAAAAAATGTTATTGTGAAAAAAGCGTGGTCAAAATCATGTTCAAAGTTTCCTTACATACTAACATACGTATGAAGCTAATAAAAGCGTGTTAAAAAGACCTTTATTAAGTCAACACTTGAGACCAGCTAAAAACATAAAGGAAAAGGTACATGAAAGAAATAGAAAGATTAAGTGGTATGTAGCATGAAAGCAAACAATATACAGAGAAACCTGGATAAGTGGACTCTAGATATGTGAGAAACCTCTGTTATTGATAATTATAATGAGGTCCCGACACTTCTGCATTGAAATACCTCTGTTACTGGGAATTTTCAAATCTTTGTAACTGACACTTGATTTCTTAGATTTTTTCGATGTTTACCTCGATAATTAGAACTTTGTAGCTCAATAGCCCATATAAGTGAGACAATTCATCAGGTGTAGACAAGTTATGACGCGTTTGTTTTGAGAAGGATTTTTTTGAGTGGTAGAGCCACGCTGTCCATAGTTTTGTCTACAGCATGAATGGGCCAACTCAACCGCGTTGTTACCACGGTCTCAGAGATAATCAACGTAAAGCAGCGGCTTGCTGCTACGTTTCGTACGGTCAATGAGATATCTGGAGGCCCATATCCCCCTCCCCATCCGTGTATTTTATTGCTAATTGTCGCTTGCTTTAACGGTGATGACCACATCTTAAGGAAACCTGCACACTTGTGAATTCTGTAAAATAATTTCTAAGGTAGGTTTTTTTTTATTCGAGCACGGCAAAGTGACTGCATTACACCTGATGGTAAGCGTAGTGAAATCCAAAAAAAACCAGCGACCACCAACAAATAATGGGTTTATCGGTGGGCACCAGAGTCATGTTGGGCTGTGTAAATGCTTCTTCCTTCTTCGGAGAGGAAAAAAGCAAATCGAGGGGCCTGCGATAGGACAGGCGGATGACCGATGCAGGCACAGTAATACAAGGGTGTACCCCTATACCCGCTCCAATCAACAATCAAGTCATGTCGCAAGCCCCTCGGGAGAACCGGATATACACTAGCTGATCCTGGAACGCGATCCACACAAGGCGTGTGGATCACTATGGCAGTTTTAACACCATGTGTACGGTGGTCGCTATCCGGGCGGATATGATATAATGGTACGTGAAGTCTGTCAGCCCTTATTAGGCCAGCGTGGCGTACTAAGGCCTAACTCCTCTCATTCATAGTGGAGGCCCGTGCCCAGTAGTGGGACGTGTATAAAACAGAGCTGGTATTATTATTATTCATTCTAAACAAAATTAGCATAATAATATATTCTAAGTCAAATGGTTAGTGCCAACTTAGTGTTAAAGTTTTCAAGCCACCCGAAGGCACTTAACAATGATTTATAGTAGTAGAGCCGTGATGTAGACAGTTTTGCCTACTGAATAGATCTAATAGAAAACCGACGTGAAGTTGCGTTTCATACGCTGAGTGAGATTTCCGGAGGCTCAAACTTCTGTCCTTTATAATTGCCTTGCCAGTACGGATTACATTGGTGGAGGAGGTACCCTTTTTCTCATTTGCAAAGCACCGCAATTTTGCTGGTGGGAGGATACTTGTATCCGACCGGATAGCGACCACCGTACACTGGTGCTAAAACCTGCCATAGTGGCCCACCGTGTGTGGGTCGCGTTCCAGGGTCAGCCCCGTGATCCTAACCCTTTTTCCATCCCTTTTTCCTTCCCCTCCCCCTTGGTCCTTTGGCAGGCCGGCATGATCTTGCCGACCTACGATGGACACATTGTTTATCGTTGGTCGACACTATTCTTGGATTGCGCTACACTTACCATCAGGTGTAGCGTAGTCACTTTGCCGAGCCAGGACTAAAAAAAAATGATTGTTATTTTCAAATAATATTATTAAATAACTTATCTAATAACATTTTTATATGACGAACTAGAACGTAGAAAGAGCCTCTTTAATTAGCAAACATAAGACAATTTACATGAATTGTAATAATAAATAAAAATAATTTTATTTATATAAATTTTAATGACATTACAATGACCTCGTTTAATGTCTTTGACAACGTTGACAATATAATTATGGCAAAACTCTTCGCTCCAGCTTTGTAAAGTTCAAGTAATATGCATAACGAAAATATTTCTCAACGACGCAAAAATATAATTGGATTGTGTAGGAATATTTTACAAGGATATTATAAATTTTAATGAGTATTTTACATTTTACAAGGTGGTAGGTCCCTGGTATGCGAGAGGCCGTCTGGGTTGGTACCCCCGCTTTGTCTATTTCTGCCGCCCAGCAACAGTATGTAAGCACTGTTATGTTTCGGTTTGAAGGACATTGAAGCCAGTAAAATTACTGGGCATTATGAGACTTAACTTAATTTAGAGTTCTATGCGGTGTTGCTTCTGTTTATGAGCAGCCACTTACCATCAGGCGAGCGCTTTGCTCGTCTCGTCATTCAATCAAATAAAAAAAAAAATCTACGGCGACCCTTTGTCACAATTGAAGTTATATACATACTTCAAATAGTTTATACAAGTTTTTATTTTGTCAAACGAAGCCTACTTTTTATAGCATAGGCCGGCAAACGAGCAAGTTGGTCACCTGATGGTATCTCCACCGCCCATGTACGCTACAATACTAAAAGAATCATAGGCTCGTTGCCGACCTTAAACGGCCCTTCCCATAATTAAGGGATTGGGATGGGGAAGGGGATTTGGACCTCCGAATATCTCACTCACCGTACGAAACGCAGCAGGACGCCGATACTATATGTCGGTTTTCTGTGAGACAATGGTAACAATCCGGTGTTGGTACCCTCAATACTGTGTGGCGTGTAAGTTATGACGTCACCATTATATATATATATATATATATATTTTTTTTATTGTATAGGCCGGAAAACGAGCAAGTGGGTCACCTGATGGTAAGTAATCTCCACCGCCCATGTACGCCCACCACTAGAAGAATCATGGGCGCGTTGCCGACCTTAAAGGAAAGGGATAATTAGGGATTGGGAAGGGGAGGGGATTTGGGCTTCCGGATGTCTCACTCACCGTTCGAAACGCAGCCGGAAGCCGCTACTTTACGTCGGTTTTCTGTGAGACAATGGTAACGATCCGGTGTTGGTACCCTCAATACTATGTGGCGTGTTCGTGAAGTGATGACGTCACCATTTTATATAACAGCTCATATTTTGACTCCTATCAATATTAATAGTTGATCGCCGATTGTTTACATTCGCCTATCTTGTTCGCTCGCTCCGCGTTACTCCCCGCCGACGAGACAAGATTCTAAATGCGGTCATCTTAGAAGCGAACTAGCTGCCAACAATTGAGTTTTAAATTAGCATCATCACCATCATCATCAGCCACAAGACGTCCACTGCTGAACATAGGCCTCCCCCAAAGATTTCCAGACCAACCTGTTGGAAGCGGCCTGCATCCAGCGACTTCCTGCGATCTTTATCAAAATAAATTAAAAAAATAATTATAATGATTTTTTTTTATTAAGCATATGATGTACAAAATATTACTTATCGAAATACCGAACGTACAGCCATTACGGATACTAAAATCATATAAAATACAATCCAATATGTACGGACGAACGAACGCAAATGACATTGTAACAGTGAATTGAATTTACGCTTGACTAATGGAGCATTCGTATTAAGATGTTTTCATCAATTTTTCCTATTCTGCTGTAGTTTGGCAGATATTAACGAAATAATATTTATATGTTGTTGGCCGCAGTTTTGTCTTCAGCATGAATGGCCGGACCTCCCCCAATGTCCTTTTTCTTTCCTCAAAGGTGTGGGTGGCAGTGAGCATTGACCATCAAGCGACCTTGATGGTGTGCTAAGTCTTCTTTCTGCCTGGCGTCATCCCGACCCTATGCCAGGGCCATCATGATTTGACAGTGGATTTAGTATTATGAGGAGCGACCTGACGTCTGAACCCCTCAACCCGCAACGGGATCCCAGTTTCGCCATTACTTCGTTGGTTAATCAACAGAGTGTGTATTTCTTTCTTTCTTTCCACGTGCAGGTGATGTTGTCTTTGGGCCAAGGATGTTGGTCGTTGGTTAGTTGTTGGTTGTAAGTGTTTACTCCCAACTGTATTATAACGATGACTTTTTGTGTCATGGTAGTACTAACCCAGTAGATCCCACCTATTCATGTTGTAGATAAAACTGGGTATAATATGGCTCCATCGACCTAAATGATAATAAATTCTGATTGAGATCGTGGTGCGTTTGTGTTTTGTTGGAATTTCTTTTTTACCCTCATATTCCGACAACGAATCCCACATGGGATCACCCACGAGAGGTTCAAGGTAAACCCTATCAAGTACAAATTCAAAATGGGTCCATATATGGTGGAGTTATCGTCTAACATTTAAACTAACCTTAGCGGTAAAAATCTCCAACATAAATTGGAAAATGGTATGAACTTTATAAATGTCTGAACGGAATGTCTTTAAACATAGAATTCTCGACTAAACGTCCCCTTTTTGTCGGGGATTAAAAATTAGCCCAATAATATTTTCATAGTTAGAATTGCATTTAGTTGCCTATCCAAAAAGATTATTATAAAGTAAATGAAACAAGAGATATTAATGCATAAGAACAATCTTATATTACAAAAAATAAATGTATTCCACTTGGAAATTCCTTAAGCTTTCGTGGATACTTTATTATTTGCTCCTTCTACTGTTGAGACAAAACAAAATAATAATAATTTTCAACCGTGTCACGTCTCAGTATGAGTTTTATTACAAATTTATTTGGCAAACGTGTCTGGAATATAGTAAAATAAGAAATCTGATGCTTCCTCTTCAAACTTTACTGCGAAGAATAAAATAAAATGCTTTATGATTCTTCTTTAGTTACAATTTCAATGGTCATCGTGCTTCCAACTATTGATGTCAAAGTTTGGGTGTTTGTGATTTTGTGTGTTGGGATACTTGTGAATCAATTACGATTTGACAGCTGAACAGAGTTGCATGAAATTTAGCATAGAATTAGATTATGACCTGGATTAGGACATTGCTTACTTTTATCCGATATAAGGATATTCACGTGGGCAGAGCCATGAGCAATACCAAGTCATAAATACGCCTTTGTTGAGGCTACTATACAGGTGTTGTAGAAAGGAGGTTCAATCATTTCCAAATAAAGCAATTTTTATAAACTCACGGTACCATAGTAGAGATTTTTTTCTTTTTTACCTATACTCCTTTCACTTACAATTTTATCTCACAAACTTCTGTGGTACACAGTTCATTCAATTCATCAATTGATATTGAATCCCTTCATAAATCATCTATTCATGTACATAGGGACATTGCTGGCGTGTTCTAGAAAATATCAGACTGTCGCCAGATCGAATACAAATCGGATTTTGGGGATAAAGTTGTTGAATAGAGAAAAGTTATAAAGGGTTGTCCGATTGAGGTATACAAAATTAGACTGTTGACAGTCATGGATGTATACTGCTACTGCCTGGCCGTCTTTAATTAGGTATCGTTCATTCAAATGGGTACTACAGATGGAGACATAGCTGAGAAATCTACCTTTTGTAATAAGATCGTAAGGGTTCCAACATACTACGACTGATCTGAAGGTATAAGGTCCGTTGCATCGCCAGTTATATTGCCATCTGAGCTTCTCATAGTTCAGTAATATACATGTTGGGTTCATGATTATGATACCGCCATACCAGGCACAATCCCAGATTCCGGGCTGTGAATGTTTCGTGATAGATAAACCCAATATCACTTTTACCCGACGAGATCGAACCCAAGATCTCATCACAGTAGTTGTACCCCGCACGCTTTACAATTGCGATACCGAGGCAGTCTTAATGCTCAATAACAGCCGGGAGTCTGGAATTATGCCCGGCATGGCGATAGGCTCGCACTATCACATCATTGGACAGAACTGCTCTCGGTGAAACGTAGATGTACTAAGAGACTATCCCGCCCACACACCCGCCATTGTAACTCCTGTGCACCAGGATCAACAATGGCACGCATTATTGTCGACACCGAGCAGTGAAGCTCGGCGAGTTTCTGGGAATGCCTAAATGTCTTTGTCCCGCAACGAAATTAATCAGATAGAAGGTTAGGAGGAGTTGGAAATATTAATTGTCCACTTCCCTCCAAAGCAAAGCCGGAGACAAAATAATCATTTGAGGAGGTATTCACCTCAAGTATAAGGACATTTTTTTTATAGCATAGACCGGCAAACGAGCAAGTGGGTCACCTGATGGTAAGTGATCTCCACCGCCCATGTACGCCCACAATACCAGAAGAATCATGGGCGCGTTGCCGATCTTAAAGGAAAGGGATAATTAGGGATTGGGAAGGGGAGAGGGATTCGGGCTTCCGGATATCTCACTTACCGTACGAAAAGCAGCAGCAAGCCGCTACTTTACGTTGGTTTTCTGCGAGACAGTGGTTACGACCCGGTCGAGCCAGCCCATTCATGCTGTAGACATTACTGTCTACAGCGTGGCTCTACCACTCATACATTTACAACTGGAGAAGCCAGATGTAAACGTAGACTGCCTACCTCTTCAGGGATTACAGGTGTGATTTTTTTTCTTTCACAGCTGCGGTGGTGATTGCGTTCTTCGTATGCTGGGCGCCATTCCACGTCCAGCGTCTTTTCTACGTGTACGGTTACCACCTCCCGCAGTTCCACCTGATCAACGAGCATCTCTTCAACGTGGCCGGGGCTCTGTACTACGTCTCTGCTACTGTCAATCCAATTCTATACAACGTTATGAGTGGACGGTAAGTGTTTTTTTATAAGTTCGCTACTGTAATGACTTTGTGTGATACGCAAATATTTGTTTCGGATTTCTTGCCAGACAGGTTGACGTCAGGCTGGCGGCCGGTCCTTAAAACTGCAAGCCTAATATTTCTGTAACACACAAATACACATACTTATTGTAATTTCCCGACCGCGGACAAATCTTATTATAAACCCTGGACTCCAATGTTTAAGCAGGCTGCCACAAGAACAATTAGACAGTGAAATTCCCGGGCATTATGAGACGTTACATCTTGTGTTTTGGGATGATGCGCGCGTTTGCGTTGCAGTCACATGCAGTATTTGTAAAAAACAGTTGTGAGTGGCTTTATTACCATTGAGCAGGCGTCAACAGTTCGGCGTTTACTATCAGGTGGGCGACTTGCTCGTCCCGTCATTCAATTATGTGAAAAAAAACGCGTCGAATAGAGAACCACCTTCATTTTTTCGCCAGTTAAAAATACCACCTATTATATCACCCACGCATAGAAACTCTGAATATTATACATTATTGTTAAACAATTATGAATTTATTGACATTAATTTTGGTTTAATGACGTAACATGCGTTAAGGGACGCCATTTAGGAAATTTATTCCGTGTTCAGCGAACTGGACCCTGTGGGGTGATAAAATATTTGGATAACCGCGAAAAATGGGTCTAGTAACCATAACTGTGTCGCAATATAGAGTTCCACACCATTCTTTTTTAGGATTCCTTACTTAAAAGGAGTCTCGTCGCCGCGCTGTCTGTTCTGTCTGTTATAATTGTACCTAGTCAGGTCATAAATTCTGTCACATGTTTAATCTATACTAATAATAAAGCTGTAGAGTTTGATTGTTTGTTTGTTTGTTTGTTTGAACGCGCTAATCTCAGGAACTACTGGTTCGAATTGAAAAATTCTTTTTGTGTTGGATAGTCCATTTATCGAGGAAGGCTTTAGGATATATAACATTACGCTGCGACCATTAGAAGCGAAGCATCAGTGAAAAATGTTGCAAAAGCGGGGAAAATTATTCATATTTGAAGGCTTCCGTTGCTAAGCTACCGAAATCTATACTAATATTATAAAGCTGTAGAGTTTGATTGTTTGTTTGTTTGTTTGATCACGTGGGCGGAGCCGCGAGCAAAAGCTAGTATAAAATAATTGAAAAAAGTTTATTCATTATGTAACCATTTATATACCAAAATGAACTTAACAAAACATAGATTCTTATCACACTAAAGTTAATTCAAAATGACCTCCGTGATTTTGAATACAGGCCTTCAATCTGCGCGGCCAGTTGTCTATCTCAGCACGAACGAGGTCCATGTCAATATCGGCGGCTGCCTTAATCAAGAATGTCTTGAGTGACTCCAAATTGGGATGAGGCTTTGAGCACGCCTTTTCCTCCAATTGTTGCCATATCTTGTACCTAATCTAACGGATTCAAATCTGGACTGGAGGAGGGCCAGTCTTCGTGCCGGATGAATTCGATTTCACGCGCCGCCAGCCAGTCTTGTGTGCTCTTCGCTCTATGAGCTGGCGCCGAATCTTGTTGGAATACCCAGTGCCTGTTATTGAACATGGTATGAGAAACAGGTTCCACAAGGTTCGTCAGGACTGTATTTTAATACACAACTGCATTCGTTTTTACACCTTTCTCACAAAAATGTACCTCTGTTAAGCCCCAATAAGAAACTCCCAACCATACCATGAGCGAGGATGGAAAATGACCTCGTTGGACACGCGGAATACGGTTGCTCGCTTCTTCACTACTGTGTGCGTACACCTTATCATTTTGTTTGTTGTAGCTCTCTTCTACGGTAAAAATTTTTTCATCTGAAAAAATAATTTCCTGATAATTTTTTCCCGCGTACCGCTTCAACAAAGCGCGGCATCTCTTCAGTCTCAGGTCCATTAGACGAGCATTCAAACGATGTCCTGTTTTTCTTCGATATGCCCGAAGCCCTAAGTCTTCATTTAACACCCTTTTCACTGTGGTTCTGCTTAACCCCATCTGAAGGGCCAACAGTTACAACACTGCTTACGTTTGGGATTTCTTTGAATTCGCGCCTTCACAGCTTTTATCACTGCTGGAGTCCTAACAGACCGAGGGCGACCACTTCTTGACCTGTCATCTACACTAGAGTCTTCATTGTATCGTTTGATGGTACGATAAACGAATCTTTTGGTTATATTCAAATTTTTCAGTATGTCAAAAATTTGAATTGGCGCGTAACCGCAACGATGCAACGCAATAACTGCAACACGGTCTTCTTTAAGCATCCACTCCATATTTAAAAATGAGTAAAATTCTAAAAAGTATACATTTTTATTTTCATGAACAATTCGAAATTCGAATTCAATAAACTTTTTTGTGGCCAGCATTCTAAAAGAAAAGTTTTTACTGTGTGACAATACTTGAATATCTAATTACTAAAAGGGCACAAGTCCTCTATATTTGAAAAATAAAAATTTTACAGGAGACAGAAAAAACTAAATATTTGTATAATGGAATGGAAATATATATTAATTTCATTATTTTATGTTTCTTAATTAGGTAACAAGGTATTTCAACACAAAATATTGTTATATTTTTCAATATATTAAGAGAAATAACATAAAAAAAACCATGGACATGTTCCCTTTTAGTACTTAATAATATTTCAAGTGGACATATGCCCCTTTAGTACCTAATGTGAACAAGACTTAAAAAATAAAAGAAATAAATTGCATGTATTACTTTTCTTTATCACTTAAAATAATAAATTTACTCCACAGGCCGACTGTAAATGGTTTCCCAGTAGTGAATATCAGCTCAGCAGGGATATATTCTTTCAACGTTTTTAAATCTGACATTTTTTTCTTAGCCATAGGAACTGGACATGTATACTTTTTTTGGATAGGTAGAGTGATAGGACTTATGTTTGTTTTTCGCAATTCAAATGTTGCTGGCCTAAAGCCATCAATAAATTCTTTGGCTACAACACAGTGCGGAGCTTCTGCACTGAAAGTTGTAGACAATATCTTGTTGTGGCGTGTAAACTACATTTTTTTTTTAATAGCATAGGCCGCTACTTTACGTCGGTTTCCTGTGAGACAGTGGTAACGACCCCGTCGAGCCAGCCCATTCATGCTGTAGACAAAACTGTCTACAGCGAGGCTCTACCACTCAAAATGACATTGACATTTTGTAGGGTGCGTTCAAAAATTATTTGTTAAAAGGGCTCATGTCCATGGACAAGTGCCCGTTTAAAACTAAACAGTATTTTGGTAGGTTTGTAACTCTATGGGTAAAGATCAGATTTGAGCCATTCTGACAAAAAACGGTGTAATTAGGTATTGTCAAGCGATAAAGAATATAAAATATTTTTGCTTAGAAATGTGACATGTGCCCTTTTAGTAATTAGACATTCACTTATGACCTGACTGTGTATAATTTATAAAAATAAAAAAAAATGTGTGCGTGTACTAGTGTACACACGTAGGAAGTGAAACTTCTTTAAGACCTTAAGGCCCATTTACATGATGCCATTTTCTTGTACGTACAAGGGCAATAATTGAATGCAATACATTACGCACAATAATTGATCTTCAAGAATTGTAAGCAACTGTTTACACGCGGGTATAAGTAAAAAAATGGAATGCAATCATTGCATGCAAGTATTGACATAAAATAATTGCAAATGTCTTTTGTTTACACCAATACAATTATGTTTAGGCGATTATTGCTTACAATTTTTGACTTAAGGCCCATTTAGACGATGCAAGTTTCTTGCCTGTTGCATACAATTAAATTGAAGCAATAAATGACTTGCATGGTCTAAACAAAACGAAATATTCTTGATTTGCTATACAAGTTTTGTAACAAAACTAAAGGCCCATTTAGACGATGCCAGTTTCTTGCCTGTTGCATACAATTAAATTGAAGCAATAAATGACTTGCATGGTCTAAACAAAACGAAATATTCTTGATTTGCTATACAAGTTTTGTATCAAAACTTATATTGGTGTAAACAACACATGCTATAATTTCTTAAGCAATTCTTGTATTCAATTGGATTCTTTCTTCATTTGCAAACATTAGTACAGTGACTGAGGGTGTATTAATCGTTGCTGCTCTTCTAAGGCAAGAAATATTGAGAAACACATTTCCCATAAACACTCATGTTTGCGACAAATCTCTATGAACTTGATTTTAACACTTTTAAACACTTTTTACGAATTTAAACACTTTTGACTCATATCTCTCAATAAACACAGTTTCTAAAACGTTTAACACTTGAATGAAAAATTCGCCAGCGCAAATACGTGCAATACTTGAAGCTACCTGCTAATAAATGGTACACACTCATACAAGCCTGTGTTTAGACAAGTCAAAACTTGTAAACAATAATCGCCTAAACATAATTGTATTGGTGTAAACAAAAGACATTTGCAATTATTGTATGTCAATACTTGCATGCAATAATTGCATTCCATTTTTTTACTTATACCCGCGTGTAAACAGTCGCTTACAATTCTTGAAGATCAATTATTGCGCGTAATGTATTGCATTCAACTATTGCCCTTGTACGTACAAGAAAATGGCATCATGTAAATGGGCCTTTATATTGGTGTAAACAACACATGCTATAATTTCTTAAGCAATTCTTGTATTCAATTGGATTCTGTCTTTTTTTTTTTCGGTTTGGCGTTGTACTGTTAGCCTGACGCGAGTCGGCTTTCTACAGCTTCACCGGACTTTCGGGCGAACGCTTTAGGCGCTCTCAACCCTTACATTTAAGCGACCTCGCTGAGGGCACCCCCTGTGGGGTACGAACCTCGGCTAAGGGCGGTCACTGGGGGAGGGCAGAGACATCTGCGATTATCATTTTAGGGGAGGATTATAAACTACTGATTATCGTCATCGGCTCGCGGGCCGGTACTAGGGTCAGGGGGGTTCCGGGGAACGCGGCGATTTCTGTCTTCATTTGCAAACATGAGTGCAGTGAGTGTATTAATCGTTGCTGCTCTTCTGAGGCAAGAAATATTGAGAAACACATTTCCCATAAATAAATAAATACACCCAACAGTCACATACATAGTCCTGACCCCACAGTAAGATACGAGTCTTGTGTCGTGGGTATCAGTAACTACGAGAGACTTTCGGTCTCACAACACCCAGACACCGAAACAAATATTTGTGGATCACACAAACATTTGTCTCGGTGCGGAGATCGAACCCGCGGCCTCTCGTTTCACAGCCGGCTACTCGCCCGCTGCGCCACGGAGGCTGTCAAATAAATATATAAATACTCATGTTTGCGATAAATCTCTATGAACTTGATTAAATCAGCAGAACCGAATTTAAACACTTTTTGACTTATACCTCTCAATAAACACAGTTTCTAAAACGTTCAATACTTGAATGAAAAATTTGCCAACGCAAATACGTGCAATACTTGAAGCTACCCGCTATTAAATGGTACACGCTCGTACAAGCCTGTGTTTAGACAAGTCAAAACTTGTAAGCAATAATCGCCTAAACATAATTGTATTGGTGTAAACAAAAGACATTTGCAATTATTTTATGTCAATACTTGCATACAATAATTGCATTCCATTTTTTTACTTATACCCGCGTGTAAACAGTTGATTACAATTCTTGAAGATCAATTATTGCGCGTAATGTATTGCATTCAATTATTGCCCTTGTACGTACAAGAAAATGGCATCATGTAAATGGGCCTTTATTATAAACACAGGCTTGTACGAGCGTGTACCATTTATTAGCGGGTAGCTTCAAGTATTGCACGTATTTGCGTTGGCAAATTTTCCATTCAAGTGTTGAACGTTTTAGAAACTGTGTTTATTGAGAGGTATGAGTCAAAAAGTGTTTAAATTCGGTTCTGCTGATTTAATCAAGATCATAGAGATTTATCGCAAACAAGAGTGTTTATATATTTATTTGACAGCCTCCGTGGCGCAGCGGGCGAGTAGCCGGCTGTGAAGCGAGAGGCCGCGGGTTCGATCCCCGCACCGAGACAAATGTTTGTGTGATCCACAAATATTTGTTTCGGGGTCTGGGTGTTGTGAGACCGAAAGTCTCTCGTAGTTCCTGATACCCACGACACAAGACTCGTATCTTACTGTGGGATCAAGACTATGTATGTGACTGTTGGGTGTATTTATTTATTTATGGGAAATTTGTCTCTCAATATTTCTTGCCTCAGAAGAGCAGCAACGATTAATACACCCTCACTCACTGCACTCATGTTTGCAAATGAAGAGAGAATCCAATTGAATACAAGAATTGCTTAAGAAATTATAGCATGTGTTGTTTACACCAATATAAGTTTTGATACAAAACTTGTATAGAAAATCAAGAATGTTTCGTTTTGTTTAGACCATGCAAGTCATTTATTGCTTCAATTTAATTGTATGCAACAGGCAAGAAACTTGCATCGTCTAAATGGGCCTTTATTCTTCGAAAAATGATCTACTATATGCAACTTTACAGAAATTGGTCAAATAAAGTTAAATTAGATAACGTTTAAACAAAAGGCTTTTATTATCATAGACATGAATACAAAATAGTGTGCGTCTCGGGACGCTCGACAGAAGAAGTCCGGTTAAAATCCGCTCAAAGTCCGATCAAAGTCCGGTCAAAATCCTGTCAAAGTCTGTCAAAGTCCTGTCAAAGTCCGGGCAAAGTCCGGTCAAAGTCCGGGCAAAGCCCGGTCAAAGTCCGGTTGAAGCCCGGTCAAAGTCCAAAGTCCGGTCAAACTCCGGTCAAAGCCCGGTCAAAGTCCGGTCAAAGCCCGGTCATAGTCCGGTCAAAGTCCAGTCAAAGTCCGGTTGAAGCCCGGTCAACGTCCAAAGTCCGGTCGAAGTCCGGTCAAAGTCCGGTCAAACTACGGTCAAAGTCCGGGCAAAGTCCGGTCAAAGTCCGATGAAAGTCCTGTCAAGTCCAAAGTCTGCTCAAAATCCAGTCAAAGTCAAAAATGTGACGCATGCCGCGTAACGGAAAAATGTGACGATTTTATTTTTCTAACGCCAGTTTCACTTCAAAAATTGCTCAATGAATTTTCAATTAACACTTGTACTAAGAATTTTAAACACACTAAGTATATGGTTAATTTAAATGTAGCCAAAGTATCAGAGGTATTGATATCATTTATTTCGTGTGTGTGATAATGAATCATGGATGATAATCATAACTTCCGACATTTCGTCTTCTTATGCACTATTTCACGGGCCGCGCATGCGCTCTGATGCATTATCACTTCGCAATAGGGATGTTCGATTACCATCGTCTAATGTCTGTAGATATTAAAACATCTATGTTTTATTTTCTTCGCTTATTTTCATTTACCCGAATATTACATTTCCCCGAAATGCACAGGCGTCCACCGTTCGGCGTTTACCGTCAGGCATCTTGCTCGTCCCGTCATTCAGTTATGAAAAAAAAACGCGTCGAATAGGGAACCTCCTCCATTTTTTTTGTCGGTTAAAAATACCACTTATGATATCATCCACGCATAGAAACTCTCAATATTACACATTATTCTTAAACGATTATGAATTTATTGACATTAATCTTGGTTTAATGACGTAACATGCGTTAAGGGACGCCATTTAGGAAATTTATTCCGTGTTCAGCGAACTGGACCCTGTGGGGTGATAAAATATTTGGATAACCGCGAAAAATGGGCCTCGTAACCATAACTGTGTCGCAATATTGAGTTCCACACCATTCTTTTTTGGGGTTCCTTACTTAAAAGGAGTCTCGCCACCGCGCTGTCTGTTTTGTCTGTTATAATTGCATTTTCCGAACAAAAAAGTATATTTTTTATAATTTATAAAAAATTTTTTTTTTTTTTTATAATTTTATTTTATTATAAACAAACAAACAAACAATCAAACTCTACAGCTTTATTATATTAGTATAGATTACATACAAGAAAGTTT
The DNA here is from genome assembly GCA_949126905.1 of Amorpha juglandis. Lineage (NCBI taxonomy): Eukaryota > Metazoa > Arthropoda > Insecta > Lepidoptera > Sphingidae > Amorpha > Amorpha juglandis. Next base: position 9,456,507 of record OX421386.1, on the reverse strand, counting down.
ATTTTATAGCATATCGTACAAACGCCCGACCTAAATTACTAAATCTCTATCTTGTAATTGGCTAAACAGATTTTCTGACTGCCAGGTGGCGCAGTCTTGTTGAATACGCGATACGACTGCTGTGCTGAGGTCTCGGGTTCGATATCAAGATCGGGTGAAAGCGGTATTGCGTTTTTCTATCACGAAATGCTTAGTATCGGCCCGGAGTATGGACTTGTGCCCCCTATCACAACATGGGACAGAGATACGCTCGTCGAATGTGAGTGTACTGGTTACACCTTTGCCTACCCTTTCAGGGATTTCAGGCGTGGGTGCGTATGTATGCCTTATAACAGCCCTCTTTTTTGTCGAGAGTTAAAAATCCAAGTATCAATTGTAACGGATAAAATTATTTTTAAAATCTTAAATATTATTTTTCGCTAGTCCTCGTAGTCTCGAGTTTGATTATTGTAACTTGCACCATTATTTTCCAAAATTTGGCATTTGTGGCCGAATGGCACTCTAGGGACCGAAGAGCCATTGTTTAGTCCTGCCTAAATTGTAAAAATAAATAATACACCCAACAGTCACACACCTCCTCCTGACCCCACAGTAAGATACGAGTCCTGTGTCATGGGTATCAGGGGTGAGATACTGCAGGGGTCGCCAGTATCCCATTAGCAAGTAGTTCATCCCAAGGGTAAAAAAAATGCTAATAATCCTTGCTTATAACAGGATCCATATATTATACGATAAAAGTATAAATTATAAAGGCTATAAAAAATGTTTACCAGCGACCCTTCAAATATGCTTTCGTAGACTTATAAAATGTAATGTCTACTTATGAACAGCCTGCCGAATCTAGCCTTGGGCTGAATTTTCTTTCATATTAAGGCCTTTAAAAACGGACACAAACTATCACGACTTATTTATAATATGCGATGAAAGAACTTCGCATCTTTGGTCTGGTGATAGCGTAGATGAGGTTCCAATATTAGTTCAATGAATCGGAATGTATGAAGATTAAAAAAAATGGTTCATGAATAAAATTGCTCAAATTTTAGGCTCACCAACTATCACATCATGTGACGGAAAATACTCACTTTGCCGTACCAGGATAAAAAAAAACGGCGAGTCGTAGATGCATTAAATACATCTCTGCCTAACCCTTTATGAATATAGAAGTGAGTTTATATGATCTCAAGATTCTCTCTAATACAGCGATTTATATCAGGTAATTCTAACTAGGCCGCCATTAATAATCAAGTCGTTTCTAGGTATATGATACTTTTGATAGCGATGTAGGCTACTTGGATGAAGGTCGGTGGTCATTATTTGCTATATTTGTGTCCTCAGAGACAATATTCGGTATCGCAAGTAAACAGTTAAGATTGTACCCTGCTTCAATGACCTTGGTGATATGCGCTTAACAAAAAGTTAACGAAATGAAGGCTTTCGAAGATGCAATGCAGTGTTTATAATGATTTTTATTTGTTATTTCAAACAATTTGAGTAGAATGTTGTAAAAGTAATACGTCGATTTTTAGAGAATTATTTTGGTTAAGGATTCATGTGAATCGACCTAACGATTAGTCAAGTTATTACAAATCATGAAAAAGCAATAAATTTTTACATTTTTAGTGTTGTGACACTCTCGTTACTGATGTGCAATGTCTTTGAATACAATATAATTTTTAAAATTCATCCTTGGTTACAGCCTTAATACAAAATATTAAACTATATTGTATAACGAAATGAAATGAAATGAAATCGTTTATTAATCATGTAGGCAATTGAAATTGCGCTTATGACAAGTCAGTTCATAAGTTAAAGTTAAACTTATATTATATAGAAATCAGTATCAAGTAATGTATACATACATACATAGCATCATCAGACATCTAAGTTTGCCTCACATTTTAATTAAAGTGCACTCTATTTTAATTATATTTGGGACCGCTATTACGGCACTAAGTGTTGGTCTTTTCGTTAGTGAAGTGTACACCTATATATGGGCTTTAATTTAATTAATACTAATTTATAACAAATTTACTTTTAAAAGTTTCGTATATAAACTACTTTAGTATCAAATTTAGTATGATCATTGCTTTTACTTTACGCATACGTAGATAAGATATAGCCAAAGGGTTAGGCAGATAAGCAAGTAATACACTCCGATATGCAAATTTTGGTGTCTCGAATATGTGCACCGCAAAATACAAAATTAATTAATTGTTTTAGAGAACAGATTAAAATTAAAAATATCTTGTCAATTATTTAATGTAACATAAGTTTTACATAACGTCGATTTTATTGTGATGTGAATTTAGAATAAATTATTATTATGAAATATCAGATCAAAGAGCATGTAATCACTATCATTAAACAATTAAATAATACATACATAGACTCACGCCTCTTTCCCTTAGGGGTAGGCAGAGACAACGGACGTCCACCTGCTACGATCCTTACACACCCCTTGGGCCTCTTTCACTCTCACTATATTCATGCAAGCACGTCGGTTTGTAATGACCAGTAATTTATTATATTTTGCTTTTAACTTTATGATTAAAATGCAATACTGTCAGTTTACTGACGTAACATTGATACGGCGGACAGCCAGCGCTTTCAGGCTCAATTTACGCTGTCAATTACAATTGACAAGCTCTGATGCATTCGGCTATTGTTCTTGTCGAGGTCTAAAGACCTTGTAACCCGTTTACGGTCACAGTTATTTGTGTTCGGTTGATTCTACAATCGGCCATCAATGTAATCATCATGTATGTAACATACGCACTCACGTTTGTAAAAGATGGGCAGAGATGTAACCCTTACACACGTCGTCGAGTTTATTTACATCCCATAATGTAATAAGGGCCAAGCCCATTACCATATCGGGCACAGATGCCAGACTCTGGCCTGATATTGAACATTTCGTGATAGAAAAACCCAATATCACTTTTACCCAACCCGAGGTAAGAACCCGAGACTTCAGCACAGAAGTCGTACGTGGTCGCATACATGTACAGCAAAAATTCAAGTATCTACTAAGTCGCCCTTTAAAATTCAATTGAATTAATTTATCGTCACCTGTGTAACCGATTGGCAACTTTTGAATTGCTCGAATGATTTAATAGCTACAAAATCATGCTGTGACGGGAGCGGAGTACCATCCATGCACGCGGGTGAAATCGCGACGAACAACTAGTGTTAATTTAATATTATGACAAATCCAGACAACAATAGACAAAGCCGTAGTAACCAATCCAGACGGCCTATCGCATACGAGGTATCTACCACCTTGTAGATTTGCTTAGATTAGATAGATAACGGCAATAACTCAATCAAACAAAGTTATATAATATCACATTGGCTATATAATACATTGTGTTATCGTTCTGGAGAATCGAACTAAGATCTATAATTGAAACTGGCCGTTAGACAACCGATGTGAATACAGCTTGCTGTTGCGTTTGGTACGGTGAGGGATATATCCGAAGGCCCAAATGCCCCATCCCCTTCCCAGTTCTATATTTATCCCCCGATAACGTCTGCCACGCATTCATAATTCTCCTAGTATTGAGGGTGTTCAGGGGTGTTGGATATCACTTGCCATCAGTTGAACCAGTTGCCTGTTTGTCAGGCTATAAATACAAAGCTGCTGTGAGATGAAAGTACTAGACTCGAAATATCTTCGGAATTTCGCTAAACATACCATGATATAAGAGAACTATGAGCTATTGTTTGCACTACGTGCATGAGAAAGGTATGACAAATATAATAAAACGGAATGCCTATTATCTAAAAATAATTCGATGGTTCAGCGTGGGCTTACTCGCATAATGAATAGAAAATGTCTCGCCTCGTCGAAACAAATATTTTCACACGAATTTTTTCGTCCCGATTTGCATTTCTAATTTAATAACCTTCATTATGAGTACGCTTACGTAAATATAATAACATGTAATGTAATCATTTTGGTGGCCAGAAATAAAAAGGCTCATTTGGGAAATGAAAGTACTCAAAAATACCTATTTATAGATATGTATATCGGTTCATATTTTTACGTTATGCTATGCTGCGTGGGCTTGCGCCGATGTCTCAAAGACCGCCGGCACCAGGCGTAGATCTGAGGTAGAAATATATCCATTATCTAACCTCAGCTTTCAAATATCTAAACAAAAATAGTTTTAGGCGGGAATAATTTCCGTTTTGCAATAAGAATATAAATTTATTTAAAAGATATTATATTGCGCTGTCGTATAATATTTTAAATTGCATATATTTATTGTTCGTAATTCGAAAACACATAAAAAGGCGGGAGCTTGCGAACTATGGCATAAAGTATGTGAGTTTTCTAAGTTCTATGGTGTGACTAAAAAGGTTGCCTTGCCTATTTCAAGTAACCAGCTCGTTGCCTTAGCAAAATAACTTTAAAATCAATCATATTATTTATCACAGACCTTTAAATAGAGGTTTGGCGGGAATTCCGCCAGTTCATCGCTTATTTTCATTTTATTTCAAAAACTAGTTTAAAGTTGTGTTTGTTGTATAAAAGTGGTATGAATTTGTGCAATAAACATTGACGGCAATGAACAGTGTATGGAAACATTGAAATAAGTGAATTAACAAGAATTCGTACTGAAAGGAGTTAACACCAAAACTCCGACAAGACCTTGAAATCGACCGCACCCGTGTTTCATTGTTCTTGTAAAAATACTTGAGAATAAATTGTACTTGACACTGGCTAAATGCATAATACTGCGAAAGCCATAAATTAAAAAAAAAAAAAGAATATTCCTTCGTGAATATGTATTTTTATTTAATCTAACACTTAATCAAACCATGGGCAAAGGACGTTTAAAAATGTCGGAGGACCTACCCTTATATTCTGAAATATTTTCGTATTGAAACAATACGTTTTATCGAAATTCAATGTCACCTATAAAACGGAAATTGAATTATTTTGCTTGAATGGCCTTGGACGATTTGAATGGAAATAACAGAAAAAGGGTTTTGATTACAAAAACACATCTCTGCTTTAATTTCAAAGTACCCACTATAGGATCGTTCTATTGTAGTATTGATTTATTATTACTAAGTAAAATAATTCGATGGCATGCCCAAAGATGCGTTCCATTTTTTATTTTTTATTTTACTAGCCTATAAAGTGTACCACTGCTGGGCAAAGGCCTCCATTTATAAAATTATATAAAACTAGCCATGAACAATGATATATTAAAACAAAAACACCTACATATTGTACCAAATATTTCGGTCGCGCGTCATATTTCGAAATTCACTAATAAATATTGTGAATGTGTCTAATGTAACGAAAATATGATAATAAACGCACATTTCATGAGCGAATATTCTAAATAGGTACCTAAGTTTTACTATTAGATAATTTACGAGACAATTCACGCCCGTATTCATAAATGGCACTCTTTTTTTTATTTGATTGAATGACGAGACGAGCAAGGCGCTCGCCTGATGGTAAGCGCCAAGCCTGCCCACAATAAGCAAGCAAGCAACACCGTACGGAACGTTGAATTACAAAGCACTGCATGGCACTGAACTGCGCTCGTCACCGTGAGACATAAGATGTTAAGTCTCATAATCCTGTCATTTCACTGGCTTCAATGTGGCTTCCTTTAAACCGAAACACAACAGTGCTTACTCATTGTTGCTTGGCGGCAGAAATAGACAAAGCGGTTGTACCCAGACGGCCTCTCGCATACGAGGGACCTACCACCTTGTAAGTGAGGCAACTCAAGTGAGCTCTTTGCTAAGTGTCGATTTCTGTATACGTGATTGGTCCGTTTGTGTTTAGCGCCAAAAACGGACCAATGACATGTAGAAAAATCGCCACTATGCGTTCGTAGACACTATAACACCTCAGTAATGTGTGTAAATACGGGGGAAATATATGATTGTCAATTTTCGTTAAGTATTTCGATACTTTTTTTTTATGGCATAGACCGGCAAACGAGCAAGTGGGTCACCTGATGGTAAGTGATCTCCATCGCCCATGTACGCCCACAACCAGAAGAATCATGGGCGCGTTGCCGACCTTAAAGGAAAGGGATAACTAGGGATTAGGATAGGGAAGGGGGGGGGGGGGGTGATTTGGGCTTCCGAATATCTTACTCACCGTAGGAAACGCAGCAGCAAGCCGCTTCTTTACGTCGGTTTTCTGTGAGATAGTGGTAACGACCCGGTCGAGCCAGCCCATTCATGCTGTAGACAAAACTGTCTACAGCGTGGCTCTACCACTCTGTCCGTCCATCTGAGCCTGGTCATTAGCTAAGAGAAAAATAAATAAGTACATAATCTAATGCTATAATATGTCTGCGTTATGTCATCATCGCATGTTCGCGTTTCTGAAATGGGAGTAAATTACTGAAACACCTTAATATAAAGATATCTCTTTGCTAACGTAGTACGTAATTTTTGTTAAGCCTATATTTAATATTATTTAGCACTAGCTGGCCCTCGCGGTTTCACCTGCTACCGCCCTGCTCCCATGGGTCATATCGTGATATAAACCTTCCTCATGAATCACTTTATCTATTACTGAAAACTGCATTAAAATCCGTTGAATAGTTTAAAATATCTAACCAAACAGACAGCAGAAGCGACTTCATTTTATACTATGTAAAGATAACTTGTGTCAAAACCTGATCAGTTATGACATACCTAATTCAACTTAATCAAATGGTCATTAAACCTCCATTAATAATAAATAAATAAACTCAACAGACACAGACATAATCATGAAGCGAGAGGCCGCGGGTTCCAACTCCGCACCGAGAAAAATATTTGTGTTGTCCTCAAATATTCTGACGAAAGCCCGGAGGCTTAATAGCCGCCTTGGCGAAAGTATTAGATCAAAAGAACATAAAATGTAGTCAAATTACATGTTTCAGTGTCTGTACTCCACATTACTATTGGCATTGTCTTTGCACAGGCGTCTTTGCGCATATTCCGGCAGATAATATATTAATTTTGTAGCAACTCCGTTAACCACCAATAAACTCAAAGGGGCACGCACGGACCTAGAACCTAATTTTCTCATTTTTGGCGTAAATTAAAGCAAACATACACTTAATATTAAGCGGGCCATTTAATTTGCCGGGGTCCACTAAGGCCTTTGTACATAAATGCAGTAATAAGGAAACTTCGTTAGAAGACCATGGACTAGGCCGCACCGATATTGGTTACATGTTACATCCTTAGTTCTCCCAGTGGTCCTGGTGGTCCCCCAGGGGTCCACGGGAGACTCTACGGGGGTCTACCTTGGCGTGACAAAAAATGGCGGTTCACAATACATAAAGGGGACCACGAAAATTTATCTGCTTTCGATAGTGAAGAACTAAAATGTTGGCTTGACTTCACCTATCAATGTAGGCAGCAGCCTTCGAGGCGCAGCGGGCGAGTGGCCGGCTGTGAAGCGAGAGGCCGCGGGTTCGATCCCCGCACCGACACAGATGTTTGTGTGATCCACAAATATTTGTTTCGGGGTCTGGGTGTTGTGAGACCGAAAGTCTCTCGTAGTTCCTGATACCCACGACACATAACTCGTATCATACTGTGGGGTCAGGACTATGTATGTGACTGTTGGGTGTATATTTATTTATTATTATTTATGTGTATGTAGATACATACTTATACAATTTTTAATTTATATGTAATCGCGAGTTTCAGAAAACCTTCACTATTAATTTTATCATCCGTAGTAGAATTTTCAAAGTAAAACAAAACAAGTTAGTTAAAGCCGCATTGTTTTATCATGGGGCGGTGTAAATTTACTTACTGATTTAGTTTCTTATATATTTTTTAACACTGCTATCAGAATTCTAATATCTAAGCTTATTAAACATTGTTATTATATGCTTTAAAATTCAAAGCTTCCCAGACTTTTTTTCTCATAGATCACTTTCAAAATTTACCTGGTTCCGGTGGACCCCCTCCGGGGATTTCCAAGTCTCGACACGTTGTACTGAATATGGAATATGCAAGGTTTTACGAGTAACATTCGCTGAGCTTCTTAAAATATTATCTGTCTACATTGATATGTGAAGTCAAGCCAACATTTTAGTTCTTCACTATCGAAAATGGCTTCCAAAACACAGAGGCGTGCAGTTGAAAATACCACTAAGCGTTCACGCGCCGACAGACTAACCGCACCAAAGGTTGCTTTTTTTTTATAGCATAGGCCAGTAAACGAGTAAGTGAGTCACCTGACGGTAAGTGATCTCCACCCCCCATGTACCCCATAATACCAGTAGAATCGTGGGCGCGTTGCCGACCTTAAAGGAAAGGGACAATTAAGGATAGGGAAGGGGAGGGGATTTAGGCTTCCGGATACTCTCATCCGGATTCATCATCATTCCGGATCTCACTCACCCTACGAAACGCAGCAGCAAGCCGCTACTTTACGTCGGTTTTCTGCGAGACAGTGGTAACGACCCGGTCGAGCCAGCCCATTCATGCTGTAGACAAAACTATCTACAACGTGGCTCTACCACTCTTAGAACGCTTAACTCACTAATCGTTTACTGATCAGTGAGCAACTGCCTATGAGCCTCTTCTATTGAATTAACTAAAAATATAATTACCCATAATTAATAAACCCATAATTACCCATAAAGGCCGTGTGAATTGTGATCACAGTGTGTAAAAGGTGTTGTGTTTCGATTTGAAAGACATTGGAGCCGGTGAAATTAAAGCCTGAGCATTACGACATATAACATCACGGAGTGACGACCACAGTACTGGCATACAATGTTATTCAGTGCTTTGTAATTCAAAGTTCTGTTTGGTGTTGCTTCTGTAACAGGATGACAAACAAGAAAAACTCTGACCACTAAAGTTATAGAAGTCATAAAAACAGTTTTTATCATTAATTTATTTCGTCATTTTTATTTCAACATGATATTTCAAAGGTTAGAAGTTTTTTAACGTCGGAACGTCATAAACATTTATGTTGTAATTAATAAATGTTGAAAAGATATATTTTTTATTTGACTGAATGATGTGGCTGGCATTTATTTTGCTTTATATAATTTTTAAATATATTTTTAACGTATTTTTATGGCAGACGCTGGCAAACGAGCAAGTTCACCTGCTGATCACCTGATGGTAATCTCTACCGCCCATTGACAATATCAAGAGAATCTTGAATCAAAACCGAACTTAAAAGAAATAAAGTTCAGGAAGGGAGGTAGGATTCAGGATTTAATAATGTCACTCATTATACGAAACGCAACAGCACGCTAATATTTTACAGCGGTTTTCTGTAAGACAGTACTAACATCCCGGTCGAGCCGATTCATGCTGTGGACAAAACTGTTTACAGCGTGGCTCCACTTACACATTTACTTTAACACAACATCTCGAGTGGTAAAGCCACGCCATAGTTTTGTCTACAGCATGAATGGGCCAGCTCGATCGGGTCGCTACCACTGTCTCACCAAAAAATGATATATAGTAACAACTAGTTGTGATGTTTCATACGGCGTGTGAGATATCTGGATGCCCAGATCTCCCATCCCCTTCCCAATCCTGTGATTATTCCGTTTCTTTTAAGGCTGGCAACGCGTCCGTGATTCTTCTAATATTGTGAGCATTATCACCATCAAGTGACCCACTTGCTCGTTTCCAACCCACTGCTATAATAATAATATAGATAATAATAATTCTTTATTTTTTGGACAACAAAAATCCATTTTGTTAGTATTACAAAACAATTACTTAAAGAGCTAATGTTAGTGACAATGAAAATGATTGAGTGAAATGAAGATGCATATTATGTGTGGAGAAATTAGTTGATCATCCTCCCCACAAAATTCATCATAATAGGTGACCTTATAGTCTCCGCAACGCTTTTCAGAATGCTGTTGTGACTGGCTCGTATCCTATTTAAGGATATTGTTTCCTTTCGAAGAATGGCTTGGAAACCATCCGTCCTATTCCTTGCAAACATCTCCGAAGCAATAACGAGGCAATCCCATCAACATTCTGAACATATTATTGTATTGGACACGCAGTGCATGTAGCGATCTTTTAGTATAGCTGACCCATAGATTCCCTGTGTAAAAGCTCTGACAATGTACCTTAAACAGCGTAATTTTAACCTGGGCTATAAAAATATCTCAGAATATAATCAAATCCTAGTCTTCTTGTCTATGGTTATTGCTATCTAATTGAATATTCTGTCTAGTTTTAATGGGAGCAGTAAAATTTTATGTATTCTCGGCAGATGTTCTCTATTACGACTGCCATATCAATTACTTAGATTTTATTGTGTGTTAATTGCGTCATTATTTTATCTTCTAGGTTTGTGTTTTAATAATTTGATTGTCTTCATATTAGAGTACTGCCTCTGTGTGTTTTTTTATTATTTAATTGAATGACGAGTCGAGCAAGTCACTCACCTGATCATAAGTGCCACGCTTTCCACATAAATAGAAGCAACTTCCACACAGAACTGAATTATAAAGCACTGCATGGCACAAAACTGTAGATCCTTCGTATGCGAGAGGCCATCTGGGTTGGTGCTTTAGCTTTGTCTATTTCTGTCACCAAACAACAGTGTCTAAGCACTGTTGTGTTTCAGTTTGAAGAATATTGAAGTCAGTTAAATTACTGGGTATTATGAGAGTTAACATCTTATGTCTCGGGGTGACGAGCGCAGTTCAGTGCCATGCAGTGCTTTGTAATTCAAAGTTCTGTATGCTGTTGCATCTGTTTATAGGCAGGCGTGGCGCTTACCATCAGGCGAGTGATTTGCTCGTCTCGTCATTCAAAAAAATAATTAGTGGTGTCGTGGGACACCCGGTAGGAACGAAGTTCCTTCGGCTAATGAAGAATCGACACAAATTGCAAAAAAAGTCGTGCTCAATTATGTGTATGCGACTGTCGCGCCTGCGCACGTCTCATTTAACGGTTTTATTCCACGCATTTTTCTTACGGTTTTACTATCACATTTTTTTCAGTTCGGTCACACAGCGAAATCCCTATCCCCTCCAAGCCTGCCGTAAGGAACTTCGTTCCAATAAAAAAAATGGATTTTTGAGGATCAATAAGTGAAAAGGCGGGTGCCACAATCCACCGCGAACACAATCGTTACATAACTCCAATTCTCGTGATTGTATCGTCTATTTTGCACACTAAAATAATTTAAATTATTGCTGTAGATAAATAATTAGATTAGAATAGAATAAGAGTTATAAAAAGTTACAGATCGAACAAGAAATTTCTGATATCGTATTTTGATGGTACGAAGTATCTTTGTTTAAGTAAACAATAGAGGTTTGTATTTACATTCCCTTCGTTAAAGAAGTTGGCTTATACAGACAATTAATACTATATCAAAGAAAAAGGATATCATAACTTTACGAGTTTCAGAGGACTTAATCAATGTTATTAAATACGCCCTCAACGTTTCCACTGAGAGAATTTCACTTTACGATATTGACTTTGTGATATTTAATTTCAATACAACTCTTCCCTGGATTTAGGAGTACTTTGCAGAAATGTATGGGCTTTAAGGAATGGACAGCGAATATCACAAGTATTTCACCCGGCGTAGTTCCAAATCCGATTGCATTGCTCGTACATATTATTCATTTTTCTTTTTTATTGAATGAGTAACATGTCAATATTCGATTTGCGACTTTGGACAATATTAAATGATAAACAACTGAGATGTTGTCTCACTTCAGCATTGTTATTTTGCCCACGCATTTCACTTCATTTATAGGGATGATCGATCGTAATTATACACAAGTGATCAAAACTGATCACCCATCCATATGGGTGACCGCTAGTGGTATTTCAACTGAGCGTCTTCGTGCTTCGGAGGGCACGTAAAAAGTCGGTCCCGGCTTTATCAAGTGATAGTAGTCGTTGTTACGCCAAGTCAGAGACCTTGGGGCGGCTTAAAATCTTTGAAACTAGGTTGGCCACTAACCATTCGATGAATATGATGAATAGAATCTTTAACAAGTTGTATAGTTTTGTAATGAATTAGACAGCCTGCTGGTGGGAGGATACTTGTATCCGACCGGATAGCGACCACCGTACACTAGTGCTAAAACCTGCCATAGTGGCCACCTTGTGTGGGTCGCGTTCCAGGGTCAGCCAGTGTATATCCAGTTCTCCCCAGGCGGGTTGCCCCCTGATCCTAACCCTTTTCCTATCCCTTTTTCCTTCCCCTACCCCTTGGCCCTGGGATGAGACACTGCGAAGTCGCCAGTATTCGTTAGCAGGGACCCCGTAGTTCATCCCAGGAACTTTGGCAGGCCGGCATGAACTTGCCGACCTACGATGGACACATTGTTTATCGTTGGTTGACACTATTCTTAGATTGCGCTACACTTACCATCAGGTGTAGCGTAGTTACTTTGCTGAGCCAGGATAAAAAAAATCCTCCGTGGCGTAGTGAGCGAGAAGCCGGCTGCGAAGCGAGAAGCCGGTGGGTTCAATTCCCGCACTGAAACTAATGTTTTATACCTAGCGCCTTAACTTTGCGGTACCATATTGAAACTAAACTAACATGTTAACATTTGTCTCACAATTGATCTAAATTTACATATGTTTAACGATAATGTAGAATCACGTTTTAGCTGGGCGCAGGTCAACCGGATACCACTTTAGCAAACAAACCGAACTGAAGTGGCGGCATCGTTGCGGTTGCCTTTCAGAAATTGTCAGAACTCCAAAACTTTCCTTACTTACTAAACTTCCTTTGTGTTCGTGGGCGGTGGTGTTCGCCCACCATAACATGACCCGTTCGTTCTTGTTAGTTCGTCGCCTAAGTAAGCTATCACTACTAAGTCAACAAGTTTTTGATTCATATAAAGCCAATAAAGGCACATTTTGAGATATGTGACTATGAAGCTGGTAGGAAAATATACCTAATATTTTTGACCAGCGTACACATTGTGGAAAAACACGCCTTAATGGCTCATTCAGGCGAGTCACGTCAACCAGTGTACATCCAGTAACCAGGCCGGTATAATTCTGCCGACCGTTGACGGACCCGATGTCTCTTAGCGGTTCACATTATGTTGGGTAATAAATACGAGAAATTAGTTATATGTAATAAACCATTTTATTTCAAGTCTATCAATGAATGACAAGTGACATATCTATATTTAAATAATTCTCTTCTTTGACGTGACATACACTATGCTATTAACAAAGAAAGAGGTAAATATCCAATAGGTCTCCGCCCTTAATTATTGCGTTATAGCTCCGTCGATTGAGGTGCTTAACATTTGGTTAATGTGCCTTCTCCACGTCGCACCAGAATCCGTTAAAACCTCATAATGTAGCTGGCCCAAGCGTTTGACCACTGTGCCAAATTCCCATTTCTTCTTCCCACTATAATTTCGTAGTTGAACTCTCTGCCCTGAACGGAATGTTCTTAGATCACGTCCAGTCTGGTTAGTGGGTGAGACGGACTGTGCTATCTGCGCTTGTGGTTTCTGGAACATGGCGTGGAACAACGTTCTCACCAACCGCCCACTAAACATTTGTTCGTAAGGACTTTCCCCAGTTTGTCTAGAGGGCGTTCTTCGTAGTTGGGATTTGATTTTTAAAATTTTCTCATATATTGAGCCAGATTCGTTATCCATACTATGTAAGGCTTTCTTTACTGTCTGGACGAATCGTTCAGCTTGCCCATTCGTGGCTGGGTGATATGGAGCCGAAGTTTTGTGAGACACTCCGTTCTCACGTAAGAATGACTCAAATTCTTGAGATGTAAACTGCCTGGCGTTGTCCGAAACAAGAACGTACGGTAAGCCAAAATCAACGAATAAATTTCTAAGTTTTGAGATACACCACTTACTTGTGGTTGTTTGAGTTGGGATTATTTCAACCCATTTTGACATTGCATCAACTATTACGAAGAGATAATAGCCGCGTACTGGACCCGCGAAATCAATATGTATACGCTGCCAGGGCGCTGTCGGAGCTTCCCAGTGGTGTAATGGGGCTTTCTCTGGTTCGTTTTGTTTTAGACGACATTCACGACATTTGCTGACCAATTCCTCGATATCTTTGTCAATATTTTTCCAATATACATAACTCCGCGCTAAAAGTTTCATTTTTAGTATACCAGTATGGCTTGTATGTAATTCCTTCAATATATTGTGTCGGAGATTTTGAGGAATCATAACTCTAGTTCCCTTAAGAAGACAGTCGTCTTCAATTGTTATTTCATTGTCACCGTAGCCCAATGTTCTTAGACTCTGTCCATTCCTTAGTTTATATATTATATTTTTGTATTCTGGATCGTTCATTGTTTCCTTCGCTATTATTTTGCGGTTAATTGTAAGTACATTAAGTTGGTTCTGCTGAAATATACTGTGTTGGTCAATATGGTGTTCCGAAATTCGTTCCACTGGAAATCTTGAGAGATAATCTGCATTACTGTTGTTCGCTGAATTTCTGTATTCAATGTTGTAGTCGAATCCCGAAAGAAAGTGTGCATAGTGAAACAACCGCATCGTGCTCATTGCAGGTAAGGTTTTGTGTGGGTGGAATATGGACGTTAAAGGCTTATGATCCGTAATAAGCGTGAATTTCCTTCCGTAACAATAATGAAAGAATTTCTTTACTCCCCAGTAAATTGCTGTTGCTTCTTTATCTATTTGGCTGTACTTCTTTTCGCTAGATGTTAGTGAACGTGATGCAAACGCAATTGGTCTGTCGGTCCCATCAGCCAATCGATGTGAGAGCACGGCACCCAGGCCGGTCGGTGAAGCATCTGTAGCGAGGACGAGGGCCTTCTTTTGGTCGAAATGCAGTAGGACTCGTTCACTAATTATTTCTTCTTTAATTTTCTTGAAACTATTTTCACAGGCTTCTGACCATATAAATTTCGTGTTTTTCTGTAATAATTTGTTGAGCGGATTAGTAATCGTTGCAAGATTAGGTATGAATTTGTTATAGTAATTACTCATACCCAAAAATGTTCTTAGTTCATTTACATCGTTGGGTTCCTTTGTTTCAAGTATGGCTCGAATTTTATCTTTATTTTTGTGTAGTCCGTGCTTGTCTATTGTATGGCCTAAATAATTTATACTAGTTTTGAAGAAATGGCATTTATCTTTATTCAATTTGAGATTATGTTCTTGTAATCTTCCTAACACTGTTTCTAATCTTTGTTGTAATTGTAGTTCTGTCGATCCTTGTATAATAATATCATCAAAAAAACATTTCACACCCTGTATATCTTGAAGAATTTTATCCATAAATTTTTGCCACAAGCTTGGGGCCACCTTTACCCCAAACATCAAACGATTCACCTTAAAAGTGCCCTTGTGAGTGCTAAGTGTCTGTAAAATAGAACTTTCTTCATCCATTTGCATATTAAGGTAGGCTCGACAAATGTCTAATGTGCAGTAAAATTCGCCACCGTTCATCTCTGAAAAGATATCTTCTATGATAGGAATCGGGTATTGTTCATCTTTAATTACTTTATTTAGGGTGACTTTATAATCGGCACATAGACGTATGCTTCCGTCAGGTTTCACGATCGGTACGACTGGAGTTCCCCATTCTGAGCTATCTATTTTCGTTATCACTCCTTCTTGACACAGGCGATCTATTTCTTTATCAACCTTTTCTTTCAATGCGTAGGGAATACGTCTGGGCTTAATGTAAATTGGTGTAGTGTTTTCCTTTAAAGTTAAATGCCCTTTGTAATTTGGAATGCATCCCAGTTTGCCATCAAAGACTGGTGAAAATTTTGAAATGATATTGTCCAATCGTGAGTTGTCGGCCCTTTCTAATGATATTTTCTTCATGTCTGCCATATTAATATTGATTTCTCTAATCCAAGCTCTTCCGAATATGGCGTCGACGTTTTGTCTGATAATAAAAAGTTTTCCATAGAAAGATTGCTTTTCATAATTACACTTGACGTATATAACTCCAACTGGCGTAATAAGTTCACCTGTGTATGTTCTCATTCTTACTGTTGTTTTAAATATTTGTTTGTTTAATTGGAACCGTTTGTAGTCTCTCAACGAAATGGATGAAAGTGCTGCACCTGTATCTAGTTCCATCTGTACTTTTTTGCCTTCAATAGTTACGTCAACCATAAACTTGTCTGAACCAATAGTGTTGACGGCATTGATATCGCCAATGTTTTCATCGTCAACTGAGTTCGGTTCTTCCACCTGGTGTGCTGTATTCTGTTTTAATCTCTGTAGGCAAACACGAGCTAAATGTCCTGTCTTTCCGCATTTAATGCAATCGGAGTTGATGTGTTTACATTTATTGGCTCTGTGATTAGCATTCCCACAGCGGAAACATCTTCCTTGTATATCTTTGAATGAAGTGATTTGGTTTGGTAGTGGTTTCACCGCGGGTTTGCCTTTATTCTGAAATGAATGTACTGGTACTTCGTTGTTTGGATCATGTTTGTTTTTCATGAAGTCATTGTCAGCTTTAGCTATTTGTGTTGCTGTCGCCATCTGTACTATTTCTTTAAATGTACTTATTTTGTTGTCTTGCAATATTTTCGTTCTAATTTCGCCATCTCGAACGCCTCTGATAAATTGTAGTGATAAAAAGTTCTCATTTAGCGACTTTTTGCAATGTTCACAGCTAAACTCACAATCGTGTGCTAGATGTTTCAATTCTGTACTGAAATTGGTTACGGTTTCATTCTCAGCTTGTATACGAGTTATAAACTTATGACGTCGTGCCCAAATACTGGGTTTAGGATCTATGTATTGTTCCAGCAAATCTACTAGTATCTGAAACTTAATTTGTGATGGATCTTCTGGTGCACATAAGTCGCATGCCCGTTCATGTAACTCTGGGCTTAAGGAACTAAGTAGTACGCAAGTCATCATATGATCTTCATTGCAATTTGTCATTTGTAAATATGTTTTCAGTCGTTTTACGAAATTTTTGAAACTTTCCTTTTCTTGGAATGGTTGAAAGTTAACCTTAGGTATCTGGTACCGTGCGTTGCTCTCTGTAGTGCTCGCGCTTGCTATCGGAGCAGGTGGAGTTGCGTCATGAGAGCATGCTGTTGAAGTTCTTGGTGGCCGTAGATTGTGTAAAAATATCTTTAAGTTTATGATTTCTTGTGTTACCTCAAAGTGAAGGTCAATCTCTTCTTGTGGATTTTGAGTGATAATTTCGATTTTCTCTTGTAAAATATCGAATTTTTCCTCATTTTTTTGAAGTGACGTAAGTCGTGAATCGTATTCGACATCCGAAATTTCTCTCAAAGTTTGTAAATAGTTGGATAATTTTGTTAATTGACCTTTAATAACACTCCTTGAACGTTTGAGTGTACTCAAATCTTCTTCCATCGTCGCCATTAATAAATACGAGAAATTAGTTATATGTAATAAACCATTTTATTTCAAGTCTATCAATGAATGACAAGTGACATATCTATATTTAAATAATTCTCTTCTTTGACGTGACATACACTATGCTATTAACAAAGAAAGAGGTAAATATCCAATATTGGGACTGTTCTTAACATCAGGTGTAGTGAAGTCACGTTGCTGTGCCAGAATTAAAAGAAAATGTGAAGAGAGCTCAACACGCAACTATTTCCATACGATTTTGTTTAAAAAGAAATGAGAAGAATGAAAAGGAAAAGGAAGAACGGGAGAGAGTAAGAAAAACAATTATTTTATCACATACAACGACATACGTACATACATCCACAGGTACAAATCAAATATGAAAAAAAACTTAACTAATTATTACGCAGTTACATGTCATGGCCAAGACAAGTGGGACAACCCAGGAACAAACTAAATATAAGATTGTATATACCTTAAGTTAGTTGGATCCCTCCTACCCCTCAGGATCCCTCGGAATCCCTTACGAAGGCGAAATTATTTATCCTCTTGACCCTACCAAGGCAAAATTTTATTACCCTCTTGAATTGTCTCGTCATTGTGATTATATTCCTTGGGTCGGCGCATTGGACAGTTATAACAAATACCCAGTTATAATAAATACACTTAATTAATTTTCCGCCATATTGATTCATCATTAACGAATCAAATGTGGTGGATCATTATTGCGAATGATTGAATGGCTAACTTAATGCTTTTAGTGAGTGAATACATTGTCTCAATACTTGGCCTCGTGTTAACATGTGCGAAAGTTTGAATGGTTTTATAATAACATAAGCTCACGCTTTTAACCCCGAAGAGTAGGCAGATGTGCAAATAGTGCTGCACCCATGTTACGCCGAGCTTATTTCCGTCACATGATGTGATAGGGGGAGAAACCATCGCCATACTAGACACAATTGCAGTCTCCGGGCTGATACTGAGATTTTGCTGATACTGATTTACTGAGATTTCGTGATAGAAAAACCCATATTACTTTCCCGGGGATCGAACCCGAAACCTCAGCTCAGTAGTCGTACCACGTACGCAATACAAATACGCCACCGAGACAGATTAATTTAATCGCGTAATAAGATAACTTTGAAATGCTAATTCAAGTTGTCTGACAGCCAAGTTACACTAATCCTTGTAAAGCTTGCATTTATGTATTCATGTTTTTTGTAACAACTCATCGTTAATTACACTCTGTTTTCAAACAGGTGTCAAAAAAGGTGACTGTGATATTATAAATTTAATGTTTTCTTTATTCATGTAAAATATATCAGAGAAATTACTGGGCATTATGAGACTTAACATCTTATGTCTCGGGGTGACGAGCGCAGTTCAATGCGATGCAGTGCTTTGTAATTCAACGTTCTGTGCGGCGTTTCTTCTGTTTATGGGTAGGCGTGGCGCTCACCATCGGGCGAGCGACTTGCTCGTCTCGTCATTCTAATAAAAATATAGCTTAATACAAAAATAGTAAACATCTTGTCCAGACACCTTGAGATGGATTGGATTTTTAAAAGAGATAGAAAAGTATTGGGCCACTTGAATTGGTAAACAATGTACAGAAAAATAATTCGATAATAATAATAAATACACCCAACAGTCATACACATAGTTTTTTTAATTTAATCGAATGACGAGAGCAAGTCTCTCGCTTGATGGTAAGCGCCACGCCTGCCCATAAACAGAAGCAACACCACACAGAACTTTGAATTATAAAGCACTGCATGGCACTGAACTGCGCTCGTCACCTCGAGAATTAAGATGATAAGTCTCATAATACTCAATAAGTTCACTGGCTTCAATGTCCAATAGTCCTGGCGGATTATAATGTGGCGTAGAAACACAACACGAGTACCGTTTGATTATGATTGGTCGAGAGTCAAACGTGTGACGTTTACTGATACAAAATTGAGACGCGATGGAAGGTTTGGTTTCTGAATTTTGTGTTCTAAGGGGGTTGCTCCGACACTAGGTTAAATCTGTACCGTGGGTATCAAGAACTACGAGGAACTTGCGGTCCCACAACACCCAGACCCGAAACATCAGGTGGTAGGTCCCACGTGTGCGAGAGGCCGTCTGGGTTGGTGCCACCGCTTTGTCTATTTCTGCCGCCAATCAACAGTGTTTAAGCACTGTTGTGTTTCGGTTTAAAGGACATTGAAGCTAGTGAAATTACTGGGTATTATGAGACTTAACACTTAACTTATGTCTCGGGGTGGCGAGCGCAGTTCAGTGGCATACAGTGCTTTGTAATTCAAAGTTCTGTTTGCTGTTTATGGGCAGGCGTGGCGTTTACAATCAGGCGAGGGCCTTGCTCGTCTCGTCATTCAATCAAATAAAAAAACGTATGTATGGATTACACAAACATTTGTCTCGGTGCGGGAATCGAACCCGCGGCGTCTCGCTTCATAGCTACTCGTTCACTGCGACACGGAGGTTGTGTATAAATATCATAGAATACTATGTCCATTACTAAATAAAAACTGATTACTAAAATAGACCACGGAACAGTTAACATTGGTTATATATTATAAATAATTCATTAATTGACGATAGTGAGCCAAAAATACACAAATGACTAATAATTTCTCAATGACTAAGTGTTTTATCTTTATATTTTTACCAAATTGTTTGGCAGTGTCAGACAGTCTGACTATGAGAGATAGGCAGCGTCATCGCCTCATAAATAAACCATTAAAAATATATCTGCGTTTTATTGACTTCACACTCAGGCCGCGGATTCGAAGTCAGCGGGTGCGGGGCGGCGGCGGCGGCGGCGGCGCGGGTGCGGCGGAGACCCGGTCTCGAAGTCAGCGGGCAGATCGCGCGGCGCTAGAGCGGCGTAGTGTTGTACTATGAGAAATTAGTAGCTGTTCGCGAACGAAATTGATGGGAATATGATGTTCCATATAAAAAATCATTGAAATAATTTACTCCAACACGCCGGCGGGCATTTTTGAAAATACACAGCACTACGTCAATGCAGACGCGCAGTTGCCGCTCATTTGGCGCGCGCCGCTCGTAGGTCGCTCCTCGCGCCCGCGCCGCGCCGCTGCTTTCGAGACCGGGTCCATTTAAATCTATGCAATCGAACGCGCCGCACCCGCGCCGCCGCCGCTTGCCGCTGACTTCGAGTCCGCGGCTTTAGAGTTTACGAACGCACCAAAGGGCATATATCTTTGTATTACTAGGTATTCTTCTGCGTAGCCTAGGATTGTATTAACATGCCACGAAAATATATCTGCGTTTTATTGACTTCACACAAAATCCATTCAACCCCTTATGCTTTTTTTCATGGGCCATGTGATGGTAAGTGATATCCACAGCCACGGAACGCTTATAATAAGAATCATGGAAGCGTCGCCGACCTTAAATTAATAAAGATAATTAAGTAATTGGGAAAGGGATTTGGTTCTCCGCGTAACACCGAAGGAAATGCATCAGAAAGCTGCTACTCCACTTCAGTTTTCTGTGAGATAGTTGTAACAGGTCGAGCCGGCCCATTCATGCTGTAGACAAAAAAGTACTACGTGTACGTCTTTGCTGCACATGTCCTTAATTCAGATACAACAAAAGTTACAAAGGCTACAATAATATTACCAGTATACTCGTTAATCCAAACAACCAATTATGTATCTACGTCACAAGAATGAGATGTGTGCTAACCTCTTTTCCAATTGGCAGATACCGTGTCGCATTCCGGGAGACACTGCTGTGCCAGCGTGTCGGCCGCGAGAGGTACAACGACACGATTTGCCGCGAAGTAACACCGATTAATTCGACGAACAGTCGCTACCGTGAAACTCGAATGTCTTTTGTGAGCAAAGTGGATTTCGTTAAGGACCCAACTCCGATTTGTATCGAAGAGGAGAACAAGGGAGTCGACGGTTGCAAAACATTTTCTATTACCTAAACTGTAAGTAAAGTATACGTAGTAATTAAGTGTTAGTTAAGTGTGCTAACTCTAATATCATTAATAGGTATAGAGCTAATTAAATAAGGTTTCCTATGTGTGCTATGTTAAACAATGTGTTACGAAAAGGTATGGCCATATTTAAGGGTCGTTACAGCTGCCAGCGAGTGTTTATGTACTGGATCTTATCAAAATACAGACATCCTAAAATTCGATACTAACTTTTATCGAACAATATTATCGATAAGATCAATCACATCCCTATGAACTAATTGAAGTGCATGAGCGAATGAGTCAGAACAAAACTCAGCTGTTTATCATTTAGTGTTGTTCAAAGTTGCAAATCGATTGTCAACATGTTACGCATTCGATAAGAAAGAAAAATCTTTATTTATGTCCTAGCAATGCAATCGGATTTGGTACTACGTAGGTTGAAATAGTTAAAATATTGTATAGTATACGCTGGTTTCTTTTTATTATTTTTTATGGAAAAAGGGGCCAAACGGTCTAAGAGGCTCACCTGATGGAAAGTGATCACCGCCGCCCATGAACAAAATCAAAATCTTTATTAATCATGTAGGCTAAGAAAGCGCTTATGACAGGTCAAGTACAGAACATTTGTCATTAAAAAGACTAACTTAGAATTAAGGGAACTTTGGACTAACCGCCGCGCTAAAGGCTGGCAGGAAAAGGCACACCAACAAGCATGGGAAAAGGGAGGGCATCCTTAAGTGAGGGGGAACACCTGCAAAAATTTGACCACACCTTTTTGCACGTTGTACATTCCGGGATACTACATTGATTCGTGTCAAGTGGTGTGGCGAGATATTTTAGAATAAACGATCGCTAATATAATTCTTCTACAACGTTTTAGGTTCATACTAGTACGGATCTATAGGCCTAGTGCCAATTTTATTGATTTCGTCACGTCATTCATATTCTAAAAATATGTATGTATTCAATACATTTTCAGAATAATCGTGTCGTATCGTGTAATTTCGTGAATACTGGATACGTGATGAGAATCGAAAAATTAGCAAACAAAATGTATCAGCCGCCGATATATTATTTAAGATACTTGAATTCTGTTAGAATTAGATGAAATCCTTTCAATTATAGCACTTGAGCCACAGTATCAATTTGACCTAACTGAACAAGAATTTGAAAATTGTAAATATTAATGTTTGTGTTTACGTAAATAAGAGTAATAGTATTAACTTAAACTTTAATTAGGTTCAGGTTTTAGGTTAGGTTTAATTAGGTTATGTTTGTGTGATTCACAAATATTTGTTTCGGGGTCTGGGTGTTGTGAGACCGAAAGTCTCTCGTAGTTCCTAATACCCACGACACAAGACTCGCATCTTACTTTGGGGTCAGGACTATGTATGTGACTGTTGGGTGTATTTATTTATTTATTCTTTAGAAAATAATCAGTAGGGTGTTTCAGTACATAAGTCGGTTAATACATAGGTAATGTTCTTATTAAATGGACTTTGTAACTAAAGAATTTCCTATCGATAGACAGTTTTAGAGTTAGAGAAGGTAGTAAATTAAATTCCGAAAAGAATACCTATTGACGTGCCAAGTTGCCTATAATTACGCGAGTTGGTAGTGGTGCTCAAATTACGAACTTTAACTAGTTTTCCTTCAGCATTATTCAGCATATTCATTGTTGTACGGTTGTATGGTTTGCATCTGGTGGCAACGTATTTAACTCCTGAAATGGATGAGGTGCTCGATCCAATTCCCTAGTCGGTTAATCAAAATTTGCGTTAAGTTTTTCAAATTCTAGACACAATATGAATTTTAATTTGTGTCCAGTATGATGACATAATACGAAAGAAAGGTCGGCGTACTGTGGCCGCATTGTAACAGTGCCTACCCCTTCAGGGACTAACTTCAAGGGTAAAGGCTACGCCTGAAGCGTTAGCTTGTTATGTTTAACAACGCTACTCGTTTGTTGAAAGTAGCAACAAAAGAAGTATTATTTTTGGGCTGATCTAATTTATTCTTTCATAATAGAATTTTGCCTTTTCATTGAAAGTTCCTGCCTATATTGTATCGCTACCCATGACCCTACTGGTCCTCTAGTATAAATCTTTTGTGTTTGTGAACCGTTAGGTCGTGAAATCGACTCCTGATTCGGGCAAATAAGTACGGACCTATCCTGTATACTTGAAAGTGTTCCGAGCATATTTTGGCCCATTGTTGTGATAAGAGATTGAACTTAAACCCATTTGGGTCATTCATTCCAATCCTCAATAAGCAACGCATGTTATTAATTATTTTTATTTGGGAAAAGCTAGAACCTCTCTGTATGTAAAGGGTTTTATAACTTCATAACGCTGCCATAGAAAATTATACGTTTTATTAAAAACCTAATGTTTTTCAAATTAAACGTATAATGTAGATGCAATTTATTAGATTTGTACCAAAATACAGCGATAAGCTTGAAAAAGATGTACCTACTTACATATTTTTGAAGTGAAAACTTCTTTAGCGGCGTTGAGCACTTTTCTTGGGATGGGTATAAAATGTTAAACTCGCGTCAGGACACGTGACGTGATCGAAAATTGGTAAGACGGATTGTATTTTTTTTTATGTAATATAAATTTGATTGTCATTTTTGTGTATTTAGGGTTTATAAGGTTTAAAAACCGATTTTCCGTTTGCTCTTTACCCTTGAGAAATGTCCCATTTTCCATTTGTCATCAGATCTTAACCAAATTAACTTGGGACCACCCTTGGGGAAGCCCTTGCGAAAATAAAAAGAAACATGAAAATCGCTTCACATCGCCTGAAAAATAACGGACTAATTGGGAACCCACTTCTTTTTTAAGTGGGACAAAACATATGAACGCAGAATTTCTGCGTATGTTTTGTGACGGACATACGTCGTTTCGATACTAAGATTAAAAAAAACTACAATAATAAAAGTCTAATAGTCTAAGTTACGATATGTCACATTATTTAATTTAACCTTAAAAACTAAGTTGAATGCTATTTAGAAAGTCAAGTAGGTAATATGGATGTAAATATGCATTAACATTTTAACCCACGTCACGTAAATTTGGGATATCGATTATATCTAACTAAATTTATTAAATTTAAGCACGTTAAATTCCTTATTTCATAAAAAAATCATAAATGGAATATTTTCCACGTACAATTATGGAAAATTGTATTTTTAATTATTGATTTTAGTTAATGGAATTAGCAAAATTAAATTAAAATCTAAATTTTTACTTGATGTGGGTTGAAATGTTATTGCATATTTGCATCCATATAGGTAATAAATTCATTGGATTTTGTCACCCGGGACATTTCACGTAAAGCGAACATCGAAAAAATGTGAGGTTTTGGAATTCGGTCATATTGTAAAAGATGTATAGAGTATGGACTTAAAAAAACAGACGTAACTGAAGATTACTGACTGGATTTTTAGGAATCTGGTTGTCGAAATAAACTAATTTGTAACAAATTATTAATCGTGGTGGTTTGTATATAAAATTGTCTATTTAAATTTTCAAATCAAATTCGATTTTTTTCTTGTATTAAACCGGAAGTAAACATTTTAAATCTAAATTTTATAAATAGCTTTAAATTCTATATAATAACTACATAAATTTTAACACATAGGTTCTTCAAGTGTACATATTACATCTCAGTGATTATAAGTTATAAATTATATTATAAAAATACTTACATGTGCACTTTAGAAATTTCCTTTTTCGTTAGTTGTAAATACTAAGAAAATATTCTTAGAAGTATGTGAATAAAATAGATGATAAATAATAAATTATCTACCGAGAACTACGTTGCTATCATATATTATAATACGCATTTAATGAATAAATCATTAAGAATAATATCACATGTATTATGTAGTAAGGAATACTGTGAGTTATCTAAGACATCATACAAATGAAAAAAAAGTTGAGGCATTAATACATATCATTACTTTCTCTTGTTTATGTTATAATCATATTTTAATAAGTTATGATAATAAAGTAATGTAAATATCTTACGAAAATATTGTATAAGTACCTACTAAGTAAAAATTGTAACACAGAATGTTTCAGTCGAAATTTTACAAAGGTTCGATCGCTTTACTATTGACGAAGTTCAACTATAATACGAATTATAAAAAAGCAAAGGACCATTCTAAAAAAATATTTCGTGATCATCCCACCAAATTTATATAGTTTTAATTTCCTCTAGTTAATGCTACTAGTCGATGTACGGAGAGAATACGGAAACTGTTATCGATTTCGAAATAAAAACTTGTAGGAAATGTACATATTATGTATCGTCGATGCGATAATTAATCGATTGTGCGAACTTACCATTTGAGTTGGAATTTTGAACATACATTATTTGTGCTCCAGTTTACACCTCCTCGTAAAGCCTATTCGGCCTTATAAAACGTAAACAATCTATAAATACAGTCGAATCCGGATATAATGATATTAAAGGGACCATATAACTTCCGATGTTATGCCTGATAGTTGTTATAAGCAATATACACAAGTAGTCATATTAATTGTCATATGTATGTTTAGAATATTATATATGTGAGACTCCACGTTCCTTTGCAATTATACTATTTGACTCGGCATTTTGTAATCTCCATACGATTCGTTCGTCTGTCGTTATAAACGATGTCGTTATATTGGTTTTCGACTGTAGTTAGTTTATATCAATCGATTACTAAGGTTACTCATATTTAAACCGACCGATTGAAACCTAGTTTAAAGTAAGTCTTCGTTTTTTAAAAAGGCTAAGTTTGTGTACACTATATGTAGATTAACTTAATATTTTAAACCGTTATATAATGTTTAAAAATATTAAAACTATCTAGTGTGTACTTCTTATTATTCTACGATCGAAACAAAGCTCAAAGTTTAGCATGTAATGATTATTGAAATTGTATTTCTTTTAAACACGATAAAGTTAATAAGGCATTAATTAATTTAGTTCTTAAATGTTAATTCCTTTTTGTAATATAAACCTACCACATTGTAATTATATTAGGTGCAGTACTGTCATCTGTTAAATCTAAATTATAAAATTAGTAATTTTCAATTCTTATTACAATCTATAAATGCCCAAATCCCCTCCCCTTCCCAATTCCTAACTATCCCTTTCCTTTAAGGTCGGCAACGCGCCCATGATTCTTCTAGTTGTGGGCGTACATCGGCGGTGGAGATCACTTACCATCAGGGACCCATTTGCTCGTTTGCCGGCCAATGCTATAAAAAAAAAAATTGTAGATCTCGTAAAATATTTTCATAACCTATCAATGCAATTAATTCTGTGGTCGCTTAACTGCATGGTTATGTGGCATAGAAATCTCTAGCTTCGTCGAAACGGTTTTACAACCTTGTTTGACGTGAGTTTCGAGGGAAAACCAATATTTCTCAAACCTAGTCCTACTTACCTAATAACCTAGTCTCTTAGAAATCATATTGTAATTTACGTAATTACTCTACTAAATAGTACAGCGAATGTGAACTCTAGCTTTTAACTAGTGACTATATTTTCTACATAAGAGTTTAGATGTTGGTGGATGTAAAAATCATTTCTTCTGAATAAAATATGAAAAATCCAATTTCTTTTTATTTTTCTCAGATAAAAATAAGCATTCACTTTAAAGTGTGTGGACGCTAATTTACCCTTATTATTTGTAAATGGTGGAATGTAAGTATAGCATACTGTACAATAATACGATTAAGCACAATCATAGTGATACGTTACACAAGGTTTACGTTCTATAAGGTCCGAGACGAGCAAGCCGCTCACCTGGTAAGCACCACGTCTGCCCATAAACAGAAGCAATACTAAATAGAACTCTGAATTACAATACACTGCATGGCACTGAAATACGCTCGTCACCCCGAGACATAAGATGTTAAGTCTCATAATGCCCAGTAATTTCACTGGCTTCAATGTCCTTCAAACCGAAACACAACAGTGCTTACACACTGTTGCTGGGCGGCAGATTTTTTCCAATTTGTGTGTAACCGGCGGTGTTCAGGTGAGAAAAATCGTGCTGTTATTATTACAGGCCCTTATTTCAGAATGAGAAAGTTAATTAATAAGATGAGTTTTATTACGCTTACAATACGTGTTACAAATGTATTGCTTTAGATAAGGCCTTGACACAAACATGAAAAGCTGTTAGATGTATGAAAGGTCCGGACGTTCAATGAAGTCGAATATAATGAATTACCCACAAGAACTTATTTTTAGCGTTCCGTACACAAACGGTGCCAACTGACACTTATTGCTAAACTTACGCAATCTGCCTGTCTGCCCTGTTTTTAATATTTCCCACTACCTAACCTTCTATCTGATTAATTTCGTTGCAGGACAAAGACATCTAGGCATTCCCAGAAACTCGCCGAGCTTCACTGCTCGGTGTCAACAAAAATGAGTGCCACTGTTGATCCTGGTGCACAGGAGTTACAGTGGCGGGTGTGTGGGCGGAATAGTCTCTGTCCTGTTTTAAAAGGAAATACCAACGAGAATTGGATTAAATATGCTAGGTAACATCGTTTTTAAGATATAGAATGGTTTCGGTTATACAATATTTTATCGACCGCAAAATTAATTTGTTTTTCACTGTCTACTTGAGTTAGAAAATTATTTTTGCGGTCATATTATAACAGGTGAAAAAGAAACCGAATTCAAAGAGTCAAAATTAACAATTTCTGGGTTTTTGGAGTCGATGTTTATTTTATGGTAAGTGATACGCCCTTGTAGGGCTTCTAGAATAATCATAGGGGCGTTGCCGACCTTAAAAGGAAGGGATAATTAAGGGATTGGGAAGGGGAGGGGGATTTGGGCCTCCGCATATCTCACTCACCGTACGAAACGCAGCAGCAAGCCGCTACTTTACGTCAGTTTTCTGTGAAACAGTGGTAACGAGTCGGTCGAGCCGGCCCACTCATGCTATTGATAAAACTGTCTACAGCGTGGTTCTACCACTCATATTTTGAAGATTTTAAAGTTTTTGTTAAAATTTATTTTTTAGGTATATTCTACTTGCTTAAAACTATGAAAGTTTATCTTGACTACAGAACCCTTCACTGTGCGTGGTCTGGCATGCACTTGGCCAGTTTTTTTTGTCAATTGTCCTCGTTGACTCTGCGTCGAATGCCGACGTATTATTTATATGCCCAGGGAGTCAGGACTTGTCTATTTATTACCGTCTATTGTTTGAGTGGCTCTTGGCGAAATGAATTCTAGTCTCAAAGGACTTTTTTTGGAGAGTTCTACGTACAAACTTTTTGTTGGCGATTGGTGATTGGTAATGGTATATTTAATTTTCGCGCGGATTTTGGATCCGATAAACAAATAAGTGTTGGGATAGATGTAAGTAATGGGTCCCTCTTACGCGAGAGGCCTTTTGGATTGGTATAACAGCTTTGTCTATTTCTGACACCAAGCAACAGTGTATAGGCACTGTTGTGTTTCGGTTTGAAGGGCATTGAAGCAAATGAAATCACTAAGCATTATGATACTTAACAACTTATGTGTCGGAGTGAGGAACGCTGTCCAGAGCCATGCAGTGCTTTATCTTTATATAAGGCATAATAAATATACAAAGCAGGAAGTATACATAAAGTATATAACGCGTCAAAGTCGCGCCAATGCGACGTCGCGTCAATATTTTGATTATGTTTTAACAAAAGAGTCTCTTTTTCGTATTATTCTCTGTCGCATATAAAATAATGTATAATATTCAACATATAACCTTGTAACCGAAGCAAGGAGACCAATGAATATCTCTGTAGGGACACACATGTATAATTAGGTTAATTTTGTGGTACCGTGAGGTATGATGTGTGAGTGACGAATGCAATGTAATATAGATTACTTAGTATATACTATTTTTATGTATAACTAGCTTCCGCGGCTTTGCCCGCTTGGAATTAGGACATTTACAAATGATTTAGTGACTGTCTATTTTGCATGTAATATAAGTCAGGTAATAAATACCCTGTCTCTATACCAATTTTCAACAAAATCCGTTCAAAACTTTCGGTGTGATTGATGAATATCAAGATTCCTGTTTTATCCCAAGGGAGCATTTAATCGGGATAAAAAGTATCCTATCACCCAAGTCAGCTCATACCCTGTCTGTATACCAAATTTCATCAAAATACGTTAAGTAGTTTCAGCGTGATTGACGAACAAACATCCAAACAAACAAACTTTCACATTTATAATATTAGTGTGATGTAGAGGCGGCTGCGCCCGCCAGTAAGTAATATAAGTATAGTATCGAATAAACCATCCTAGATTACACCCGTGTTATAATTGTCCATTCTCAATTAATAGGTAATTCAACCCAAGTCGATCATTACCTAAAGTTTCAATATTTAGTGAAAAATATAAGTAAATCGAAACATGGTCGAAAAATCACACTTCCGATTATTTTTTTTTAGCTTGAATTATAGTCTCCGTGACACAGTGGGCGAGAAGCCAGCTGTGAAGCGAGAAGCCAGGGGTTTAATTCCCGCACCGAGCCAAAAATTCATAGATGTAAAGATAGTAAGATATAGGTCAGATTTTATTGCCGAAAGAGTCTTATCTCTTAAGTGAAAGGAAAATCTGCGAGAAATCGATCGAATCCCATCTTTGTCTAAGTACTAAATGATTGTCGTAAAGCTTCCTCGCACTATTAAGCTAGAACTTTATAACCGTATTGAAATCGTCTTACATAATATTATTTAACCTATACCTAAGAATTGTATGTACATTTTTCTTCATTTTAATTTGAAATCAACGGTATAATTATTAACATAAACTAACACAATAGCATCGCGAGGTAGGTCCCTCGTATGCGAGTGGCCGTCTGGGTTGGTACCACCGCGCCGTCTATTTCTTCCGCCAAACAACAGTATGTAAGCACTGTTGTGTTTCGGTTTGAAGGACATTGAAGCCAGTGAAGTAACTGGGCATTATGAAACTTAACATCATCGTTTTGGGGTGACGAGCGCAGTTTAGTGCCATGCAGTGCTTTTTAATTCAAAGTTCTGTGTGGTGTTGCTTCTGTTTATGGGCAGGCGTGACGCTTACCATCTGGCGAGCGTCTCGCTTGTCTCGTCATTCAATCAAATAAAAAACAAAAGAAAGTATATAACTTTTTCTTCATTTTATTTCGAAATCCACTATTATTATTAATATAAACCAACACAAAAGCGTCTTTTTTGTCAACGCGTCACTCACTATTTCATTAGAGTTTCAGGAAATTTAATCAGAATGACAAGTACTCGAATGTAATGTAAATGAAATAACTTTATTAATAATTCGATTTTATGGCGTTATCGAAATAACTTAGTGTGAAGCAATAAATAGGGATATCCGAATTGTTTTTGCGATTTGAATTTAAAACCGATAACCAGAACAAAAACCTTTGCCAAACATTAGAAATAAATATATTGCCGTCAAGCAACAGTGTGTCAGCACTGTTGTGTTTAGGTTTGATGGACACAGAAGCCAGTGAAATTACTGGGCATTTATAACCCTATCATCTAATGGCTGAGGGTGACGAACGCAGTCCATGGACGTGCAGTGCTTGGTATTCACAGATCTTAGCATCAGGCGAGCAACCGGCTCGTCGTCATTCAAGCTAAAAAAAATAGGGATGTTCATAAAGTATTTTATCCAGAACAAAAGTCGGTAACGCGTCGAAAGAATGTAATGAAAAAATCTTGAACAGTTTCGGAACAAAATGAATTCTCTAGACGAAATTGTTTGAAACATGTCATTTGCTTTATAGTGATGAGTTCAGTCTCAAAATAGGGCTCTTAAAACTAGAGCATTTCTGTAACATTTAAAGAGAATCTGCTTTTGAGGAGTCGTATGGTCATGTATTTTTTATGTGTAGATATTGTTATATAGTATACATACATTTAATACCGAGGATGGAATCAACGATGGGCTCGGCTGAAAATCAGCGCTGTAGCTTATACGCTACAGCACGAAGCTGAAGAGAGTCCATTTTGGTTTTTCATTCCTTTTGTAAGTTACTTTTAAAATGTACCGTTAAATCATGAAAACAAATAAATTGTTTCTTTTTTTCTTTATTTTTATAGCGAATGATCACAAATTAGATAGCCGGTCACATAGAAAGTTATCTCCACTGCTTATAAACGCCCACAATACCAGAAGAATTATGGACGAGTTGCAATCTTACAGGAAATGATGAATGATTAAGATATTAGGAAGAGGAAGGGAGATTTGGGCGTCCAGATATCGTACTCACTGAACGAAACGCAACAGCAAGCTGTTACTTTACTTCTGTTTTCAGTACTTAATTGTGTAGCAAAGAAAAGTAATACATAATAATAATAGTCCTATATTATATTGTCCCACTGCTGGGCACGAACCTCCACTCTGACCTAATGCGAGTTGGCAGCCCAACTCACAGCTCGGAAATTGCTATGTAGATTTATATGTATACAGGATTCCTCAGGATGTTTCCTTCACCAAAAGTTTCAATGGTGCGTGCCCTTACGGTTCGAACCTGCGACTTTTGTCTCGAAATCCCTTACAACTAACTCCCCGCTGAGCTATCGCATGTTATGTATATCTCTAAAAAATGTTTTGTTTTCTTGATCCTAACATGCCAAATAACTACATTAGACCCAGTACAGTGCATTCCAAACGTAATGTCGACCGTCAAGAGACATTGCGTCCCTCGACGATCGGCCGAATTATGCCGGCCTGAAGTTGCTGGATATACACTGGTTTCTCAAGGTTACTGACGTAACGCGCTACAGTAACTGTCAAATACAGGGTTAATTTTAAAACACCAGCAACCTCGCAGGACCAGATAGCTGACCCCATACGGAACAACTTTTGTTCTACGAGTTTGTATATAACTCAATATATTTAAAAAAAAACGATTTTACAAGTTTTTGTTGTGTCGTATTTTTCTTCGTAGCGTTCGGCGTGCGCGCGCGACTCAAAGAAGCCGCTCAGCTGGCTCGGGCGATGACCTTCAACGCTAGCCCGGTTCCCCACGCTTCGCGTGTTTGCTTACGTAATCTGCGATGCGTGTAGGTAACATTCAAGACGGAAATTAAATGAATACTTATTTTTGTATGAAAATAAAATCTAACAAATTATCAAAAGTCGTAGAACAAAAGTAGTAGCTTATAACCTTAGGTATCTACCCCTGCGAGGTTGCTGGTGTTTTAAATATTATAAATACGAAAGTTTGTAAGTATGAATGGATGTTTGTTACTCTTTCACGTAAAACTACTGAATTGCTTTAAATGAAACTTTACAATAACATAGCTTATACATCAGAATAAGAGATTTAATAGCTATGTTTTATCCCGGAAAAAGCAGATCACGCGGGTGGAGCCTCGAGGAAAAGCTAGTAACAAATAATTCGTAACAAAATGTAACTGTACCAAATAAACTTTTCTGTATGTATGCCGTCAGAACTCGATGTTTTTGATCGATGCCTAAAACTAACACCTGTAGATTATATTAAAATGTAATGTGGCCTTGACCGAATATACGCTTTCAGTACACACGGCCTTAAGTGATTAATCGTTTTTTTTTCTACGAAGGGAACGCAGATAGCTGTGACAAATACATAAGACAGTTTCTTTAAAAACATTTTTAAATCATCTTATTTGTTCGTAATGATTGTAATCTGTATAAAAAATAAAACCATTCGCAAATCTTGCTTTCTGCCCAGCGTTAAATTCTTCGGGATATTCGGCGTTAATCTTAATGGCCTAATGGCCAGCATAATCTTACGCTGGTTTGTTAGCCCTGAAGAAGATACTAGATCTGTAATTGTACAGCCGACTTTCGACTTTTGCTGCCTTGGTAGCGCAGTTGTATTGCGCGCGATACGACTGCTGTGCTAAGGGCCCGGGTTCGATTCCCGGGTGAGGTAAAGGTTATATTGTTTTTTTTTTATCTATATATGGTGTGCAATAAAGAATGTTCTATCTAGAAGACCTAAAGTACGTATACGATACATTGGCTTGAAAATTCAACACACATTCGCACTCATGTTCGGAGCGGAGTTCGGAGTGGAGCTCGGAGCGGTATCGAATCTAACGCCGACGTCATATTGTTCGAAGGCCCGCTATGCTTATGACGTCAATAAAACAGGTCTGTATTCAATAAATCTGATCCGATAAATGAATCAGACAATCGGACATACACTAGCGACCTTCCACTTACAAGGTCCCTCGTATGCGAGGCCGTCTGGGTTGCTACCACCGCTTTGTACCACCGCTATTTCTGCCGCCAAGCAATAGTGCGTAAGCACTGCTGCGTTTCGGTTTGAAGGACATTGAAGCCAATGAAATGTGTCTTGCTCGTCCCGTCATTCAATTAAATAAAAAATAACCTCCCGACCTTAGAAAATACATTCGAGATTACAAAATTTTAAGCATCCGAAATAAAAGCCATATATGTTTATTAAATTTACATGTCAGAAATACTAAGTACATTAGTTCTTGTTCTGAACAAATCCTTTATCCATTTTCGCATTGTAGGATTCCGCCCATCGCATGTTAACGTCAGTCCCTCTTCCTCAGGGCTCTGGGAGATTTACCGGCGTTGTCACGTCAACTATAAATGTACGGGCGAAGAAAATACTACTATTAGTTTTAAATACATTTATTTACCACTTTATGCTCGCGACTCCACTTATTTTTTATTTTTTTATTTTACACACGTCATATAAAGACGGACTTAATGCCGGAGGCATTCTCTACCAGTCAATCTAATGTGGTGCAGAGATAGAAGAAAGTAGGTGCGAAAATAAAGATCTTCTTAGAAGATAATACACATAAATTATATAAGGATACATAAATAATAATGAATCCAATAAACCAAAAAACTCATATATATGGACTCACGCCTGTTTCCCACAGGGATAGGTAGAGACAACGGATTTCTACCTGCTACGATCCTTAGACACCTCTTTGGCCTCCTT
The DNA here is from genome assembly GCA_949126905.1 of Amorpha juglandis. Taxonomy (NCBI): domain Eukaryota; kingdom Metazoa; phylum Arthropoda; class Insecta; order Lepidoptera; family Sphingidae; genus Amorpha; species Amorpha juglandis. Next base: position 9,422,231 of record OX421386.1, on the reverse strand, counting down.
CGCTGTTATTAAATTCTTCATGCATGCACGTCGGTTTAAGGTACTTCTGACCTATATACCTTTTATCTTATTCTTCTATACAAAAATAGTAACATTAATTGTAGGTATTACTTAAATGAACACCTTTTTCTAATGACTAGATGCTAGGTCCCTCGTATGCAAGAGGCCGTATGGGTTGGTACCTTTTATTAAACACTAGCATTTGCTCGCGGCTCCGCCCGCGTGATCAGCTTTTTCCGGGATAAAAAGTAGCCTATGTTACTCAGTGCTAATTTAGCTTTCTAACGGCAAAACAATATATAAAATCGGTCCAGTAATTTTTAAGTTAATTCGTTACATACAACAATACAAATCTTTAATCTTAATAATATTAGTGTTAATTATAAATACACACCGAACTTAGAGAAGTCACGTGTGTAACAATACAAAACGTTTTTATTATGTACGTATAATCAGAGATAATATTTCTTTATAACGGAGTCCAGCAAAAGGATAAAAAATGGTTATTGTGGGTTATCCCTAAGAGATAGACAACAGACATATAACATCGCGAACTTTTTTGTAGACCTTTTTAAGGTGTACAATAATGTAGTACATTATTTTGAGCTCGTAGGGTTTAGCCAGCGTTTGTTGCGCAAAAAAAAGGTTTATTTACGATATCACATTAGAAACCTCTAAAATTATCAGTGTTTCTCTACTATATTATGCATGTTTTATAAACATTCTCCTTGTATCACTCGATCTATTAAAAAAAAAACACATCAAAATCCGTTGCGTAGTTTTAAAGATCTAAGCATACATAAGGACAGACAGATACCGGGAAGCGATTTTGTTTTATACTATGTAGTGATTAAATTCCCGAGTTGAAGTTCCGTGAGTTCCGTGAAGTCACGTTGGTTCACTTTCAACGAATCCGTATTTTCTTTCAAACAGGTAATTGCCAAACATCATTGATTTTATTGAAACATCGTGTAATGGGGAAAGTTTTTATTCCGTTTTGTTTTTTCCCGAAAGTAACGCTAACTTTTGTTTTGTAGCAGTTGACGAATACCAACAGTAACTGGCAACAGTTGTTTTTTTTTGTTATTTATTTCCGATATCGAAGTTTGTATAAATAATCAAATTGGGTACATGACGTAATGCAAGATGAATATGTTTTATTGCGGACATTTGCTCCAGTATTTTATTAATAACTCTACCCAAATTCCATCAAAAAGTGGGAAATTTTAACCGACTTAAAAGTGGCGGTTTTCAGAGGGATATTTCTGAAATCGGTGCAATTTCATTTGATTAACACTGGCATCGATAAAAAAACTCTACAGTAAGCCTACATAAATTACACGGTTTGTCAATACTCGGTTATTGAAATTCCGGTGCTTCATCCTCGACAAACGAATAAGTCCGATTTGACAGCTAGAAACTCATACAACATTGTCAAAGATGTTTTTTATTCGAAAAAATATTAAATAATATTTATTATACGTTATCAAACATTACAATAGTTTTGTCCATATTTTCTAAATCTCCGATGATTGCCATAGCCTGACAAATAACATAATTTTAATCTTGCTGTACTCTGCTACAGCCCATGTAATCCATGTCCACAAGTGTTAACTTTTAAAATCTTTTTTTTAAAGTCTATGGAACATTTTCTTAAAACTACAAATATGCAGAAACCTAATAATATTATAAAAGCAAAATACCACACAGTGGTATTACCACTCACTCACTCAGTCACTGATTAATCACGAAATCTCAAAAACTACTAAATTTGCTCAGGTGATTGTGTAATGTAGCGGCAGCATAAAGATTTTCGGAAATTTAAATATATGTTGGAAAAGGGGTTTGAACTTAGTATGATACTTTTTAATGGAGCCGATTACGGCTATGAAATTGAGTAAAAATGGTGCTTATGAAAAATAATGAGACACGTGTTTCATAATTGTCCCGGAAAAAGACACAAGGGTGGAGTCACGAGCGAAAGCTACTAATGTGTATGAAATTTATGAGAAAATTATTTATAATGGGATGATTATACAACTTCAAATAAAAGAAAATATTGCAAAACCTTTTCAGTATGAATACAGTATGTAATTCTGGCTTCAATTTCTAAGCATATAATTCCCTGTAGTAATTTGCGTACCGTTGGGATCCGTTTAATAATTTCTAGGAGTGATGGAAGCCACGTCAGGCTTTGACGTATATATATGGAACGGAAAATTTAATTTCAGTTCGCGGAAGAGTTCGCCGCAGCTGCGCCGAAAATATGTTAAAGCAGGAACTACGTGTTTTTTAGGACATTTTTCGCTGCATTGGTTCAAACTAGTAGAATAAAGAAACGTTTTTAATTCGTTTTTCTTTTACGTTCGTTTTAATCTTTTACTAGGCCTCGCCAATTTATTAATTGACAGTGGGACTCGTAAAGCTGAACTTTCTCTTAAACTATGTGTAAAGGGACCTTTAGGACACTGTTCCGCAATGCGACTTTTCACAGACCAACTCCGTCCATCACACCGCATTAGTTTTGTGCAAACAGTATTGCGGTATGCCGGCAGTTAATTAACTTGTATGCCACGTGTATATTGGATATGTGGTACAAAAGTTAGCATATACCGTGATTGAGGTTAGGATTTAATTATAAGTATGAACAATACACTACAAATGAGAAGACTAAAGTAAGAAAGTATCGATTGTTCCTTTTATTAAATAGATTGACGAGACGAACAAGGCGCTTGCCTGATGGTAAGCGCCACGGCTGCCCATAAACAGAAGCAATACCACACAAGAAATTTAAATTACAAAGCACTGAACTGCGCTCGTCACCCCGAGACATAAGATGTTAAGTCTCTTAATGCCCAGTAATTTCACTGGCTTCAATTTCCTTCAAGCCGAAACACAACATTGCTTAAACACTGTTGCTTGGCGGCAGAAATAGACAAAGCGGTGGTACCAACGCAGACGGCCTCTCGCATACGAGGGACCTACCACCTTGTAAAGTGAGTAAAGAGTGTGACGTCTAAACTTCAAAACCTTTGTGTTTTCGCGGAAATAACGATTTATCGCTGCTACCTTAGTGCTTGGTAGAGCCACGATGTAGACAGTTACGCAGCATGAATATAACGACTCGACCGGGTCGTTACCACTTTTTCACAAAAATGCGACGAAAGTATATACTGGCTGTAGTACGGTGAGTGAAATATCCGAAGGCCCAAACCCGATCTTCCCAATTCCCTAATTTTCCCTTTCCTTGAAGGTCGGCAAGGCGCCCATGATTATTCTGGTATTGTGGGCGTTCATGGGTGGTGCAGATCACTTACCATCACCCATGACCCACTTGTTAGTTTGCCGGCCTATGCTATAAAACAATACTGGGGAAAGCGGGTCGGTTATGTTGGGCTCATCAGTCTTATAAACTAGCGTTAAGCCGCCCGGGAAGAAATTAAGAAAACATCGTGAAGAGACCTGCTTATCTGAGAATTCCCCATAAAAAATTTCGAAGATACGTAAAGTCTAACAACCAGCAACCAACAAGAGGTACCCTTAGTACAAAGACCTAATCCCTTTCATAAGTAGAAGAGTCCATTGCCTACAGTGGTATGTATATAATACAATGCTAGTATAATTTTTTTTTTTAAATCACTGAACATAAACAATATCTTATGGCTTCTTACATAACAATCACCTTAAAAGAAATTTAAGGTGACAATTCCATTTTCCCTTCCGAGATTTATGATGTTTTTTGTGTTCTATATTTTTTTCATTTTGTTAAGAAAGAATGATATGCCTTAACAATAGGTTATTAACTTTTAAGAGCCTATTTCACAATGACTGTTTAAAAACCTGTCAAATAACGCATTAGGCCATCTAGGAAGTACCAATTTGACATACTGTTTATGTAATGATTTCTTACGTTTACGCGAATGTTACACATTGAAATAAAACTAATTTAAACGGATTTTATCGCGGTTTTTTATTTTAATTTTGGTCACGACGTTTCGAAAGCTTGGGAGCCTTCGTGGTCACGGGGTGGACCGAGGTGTAGGTTGTCCCGAAATTTTAAGAGGTTTAGAGGTAGATAATGCATTTATTTCGTCAGTGAAATTGAGAACAAAGATTTGTGTACGGATTATTGTGTAGTAAGTATACCGACAAACGAACAATAGATCTGGCGTATGTAAGTGTAGGCAGTTTATGCGGGTCGGATGTCACCCCAAAACGTGTGACACCCGGGGCAGACCGCCTCCCACGCCACCCTAGCTACAGTCTACACTACTGGTCACGCTTTTTGGTGCCAAGGTAAGCATTGTTTTAAACGTATTAATTCCCTAGTACCTGTCACAATTGAATGAAATGTACCCGAGCCGTGCTCGTCGGTCAGTGGCATAGCATTTTAGTATTCCGACTTAATACGTAAAGTTAGAACGGGGTAATAGGATGAAACATAATGTAAGGCTGGATTGAACCATAGTGGCAGTTATAGTTAAGGTTTATATCAAATTTGACGATAACACACCATCGCATTCCAACTACTAGACTCCTCGATTAATTCTAGCAGCAGGGACATGATATTATTTTGGAGCACAGACGCTTTAGGAAATATATCGGTTTAGTGGTTATAATTGAACCATCTGACAGCTATTTAACTTAAACTAGCGCGGGTTTTAACTAGCGAATATTGGGCAGTTACGGTTAACAGCTAAAGTTATGACGTCATCTAACATTTGTCAAATGGTGCAACTCATATTTTGCTTAACCGGTACTTTAACATGTTTGTCATTGCTAAAGTAAGTTCAGCCTAGTATCCAGCATTAGTATACTTTTGTTACAATATGTTTAGCTACTTGTGAAATAAAGTTTTCCGACAATTGTACCACCGTCTGCGAATAATGCCTCATTTAGATGGAGGGAGTTTCTCGTATGATATAGGCGAGAAAATGTCAGAAAACTGTCATTTACGAGATAGCGTCACACGATTCTTTTAACAAACTGTATGATGCGGCCTCATGAACAAAAGTTTTTGTTATATTCTCGCCTGTATCTAGCGATAAAATCTCTCCATCTAATTAGGCCTTAACTGTGGAAACTTTAAATGTGTCAAACCTACACGCGACAAACATATGACTTACAAAGACATGTTAATGAAATACTCGTAATGAAAGACTTCCTCGGTGGTATAGTTGTATTGCGTACATGGTACGACTGCTATATGTACGTTTCGGGTTCGATCCCGGGTCACGTAAAAGTAACATTCGATTTATCTATCACGATTTCCTCAGTATCAGCCCGGAGTCTGGAATTGTGCCCGGTATGGCGGTAGGCTCGCCCCCTATCACATCATGGGACGGAGATACACTCGGCGAAGTGTGGGTATACTGGTTACAATTCAGCCTATCCTTTCGGGGATTACAGGCGTAAGTATGTATGATAAGCCGGTTTAATGCAAGGGTAAACCAGAATGAAACCTATTGAGATGATTACTTAGATAGATCAACTTTATTGTTATCTGTAGCCTAATTTTATGTCTAAAGCAGATGTAAGTTTGTTTACAACTTTAGTTAATGAAAATTGTTACTTAAAGCGTAATAAAACAAGTATTAATTCAATCATCCATTGACATTGACATTGACAGCCGCCGTGGCGCAGTGGGCGAGTAACCGACTGTGAAACGTGAGGCCGTGGGTTTGATTCCCGTACCGAACAAATATTTGTCTGATCCACAAATATTTGTTTCGGGGTCTGGGTGTTGTGAGACCGAAAGTCTCTCGTAGTTCCTGATACCCGCGTCACAAGACTCGTATCTTACTGAGGGGTCAGGGCTATGTGTGTGACTGTTGGGTGTATTTATTTATTATTATTATGTGTATTTCAAAGTTATAATATTTTTCTATTTTAACTTACTTTGAGTTTATACCGCATTTAATTATTAGGTCACAGAAAACTTTTGCAAATGTTTCACAACGGTTGATTAAATACGAGAAACATTTCTTTATTTTATAAAGTCGGGAACCTAAGAAATAATATAGGCTTCGTTGTACGCAAGCGCAAAGACACGTGATAGCATACTTGTAATATAACTCATTCTCTCGCGGGCTAAATCCTATTAACGAATATGTTTGTCTCTTTGTCGTGACGAATTTTCGTTTCATCGAGTTTCAAATGACAACGGTTGTGACTGTGACGCGGGAGCGGCGCGGAAGCGGCGCGTTCAAATGCATAGATTTAAATGGACCCGGTCTCGAAAGCAGCGGCGCGGCGGGGGCGCGAGGAGCGACGTACGAGCGGCGCGCGACAGTCGAGTGGCGCCTGCGCATCTGCATTCACTTATTGTTGTGTATTTTCAAAAATGCCCGCTGACGTGGTGGAGGTGGAATTATTTCAATGATTTTTATATGGACAGAGGCGTCTTTACCGGGTGTGGTGCGTGTGCGGTGCACACGGGCGCAGCGTTCTAGGGGGCGCCGGCCGAGCTCCACTCACACGCTGGCCGAGCATTTTAGGTCTATTCGATTTTGATCGCGCACTTACTAAAGGGCACTAAGGTAATGATTGCACACGGGCGCTACATAGGCTAGAGACGCATCTGTATATGGAACATCATATTCACATCAATTTCGTTCGCGAACAGACACTAATTTCTCATAGTACAACACTACGCCGCTCTAGCGCCGCGCGATCTGCCAGCTGACTTCGAGACCGGGTGTCCGCCGCTGCCGCGCCGCCGCGCCGCCGCTTGCCGCTGACTTCGAGTCCGCGGCCTTAAGTATTTGCTGTTAATGCCCAGTAATTTCACTGGCTTCAAACCAAAAAACAACCATGCTTTATAATGTAGCTTTGCGACAGAAATGGACAAAGCGGTAGTGTCAACCCAGACGACCTCTCGCATACGAAGAATCCACCACCTTGTAAATAAGTGATCAATAAACTATAAATATAATTGATAACTGTTGTTTTGTGGCAGTAATACTCGTCTTACGTAACTCCTAACACGGTATACGGATATATGCAGGACGGATTCGATCTTGTATCCTTACAAATTGCCTGGGTCTTAAAGACAGGGTCAGATTTATGCCGCCCACACATCAAATGGCTCATTTAGCGTGATCTATTACATTGTTATCCGTGGCTTAAGAATTTTATTATGTATGTAATAAATGGTAGCCACGCTGTAATAATTTTTAACCAACTTATTAATTTATTTGTCGGTCACAGAAGTAATTACAGATCTAAATTATTTTGTTAATTTTGAGCGTATAAATAGGAATCACATTGGTCTAGGTGCAGAGAATTAAGGCTATGAAAACGTGAGAAACGACATTAAAATCCTAAGTCGGCTGATTTCGAAAAATCACACTTGAGTTGTCTGGATTGAAATGTTGTGCTCGATATGGCTCGCGACCTATCACATCACAGGATGGAACTACGGTGGACGAAACAATGGTGCGCTAGTTACACCTCTTCCTACCCCGTTGGTGGTAAAGGCATGAACTTACATATATAAAATGAGACAATGCAAGCTACATGTAATACATGTATACGCTCTCAAGCCTATAACACCCGAAGGGGTAGGCATAGGTGTATACATTACGCCTACATCTCGCCGAGCTTATTTCTATCCCATGATGTGATAGGTCGCGAGCCTATCACCATACTGGGCACAATTCCAGAAGGAGTCCACGGGAGACTGAACAGGGGTTTACGTTGGCGTGACAAAAAAATGGCGGTTCACAATTCACAATAATTAATTAACCAATCAATTCTCACCTTTTTTTTCGAAAACTATTAATAATTCGTGGTTGAAACTCAGCCGTAATGCAAATTTCCATGGTTATTAAGTAGATCTAATCTTCACACTTTTTGTCGAGTTTTGGAAATATGGTAGAAATGTAGCTGCAAGGGGGCAACCGGAACCAGTTAAATTTTGTCTGTCATCAAGTGGTCTATGAGAAAAAAAGTCTGGGAACCTCTGGTCTAGACTCTAGATAAAAAACAAGCGTGATGTTAGCAGCTCACGCTAACCTCGACGACTTGCCTACCAAGTTTGGCAGTAGTCACCTAGATTTTCTCAAGCAAGTCTCATTTCCATACAATTTTAATTTCCGCTGACGTTAATGCTAACTGAATAGACAGGGAGCCCTCGGGTAGCTGATCCACTGGACTACTATCAAGCTCATTTTCCGTGAGTAGCTTCGTTTCGATGAGACGACCAACAATTCCCTATGCGAAAATTCTCTATTGTGGTAGCTAACAGAGTTAGCAAGGATAGAATATTTCGATTTGATGATACTCAAAAAAATATTATTTCATTTGTAGGACAATATGACAGTTAAATTATATAAATATTAACTAAGTAAAAACAAAAAAATCAGCTGGTTAGTAATCATACCTATTGGAAGGAGGGGCTTCCAATAGGTATCGATAACGAGGTCATAAGAATGATTACTAACCAGCAGATTTTTTTAAAAAAATATTCTATCCTTGCTAACTCTGTTAGCTACCACAATAGAGAATTTTCGCATAGGGAATAGTTGGTCGTCTCATCGAAACGAAGCTACTCACGGAAAATGAGCTTGATAGGAGTCAAGTGGATCAGCTACCCGAGGGCTCCTTGTCCAGAAGTCTTATTATTACCCGCTTGTATTCTTCATTAAAGTAATATAAATTAACATCGCTTTGTCTTATCCTTGTTCTTACAAAAAGGGCAACTTTTTGTTTTCATTACAATTTAGCATTTCCTCGCGGTTTCACCTGCTTGCATGCTACTGCTCCACTCCCGTGGGTCATGGCATGAAGTTATATAGCTAAGAACTAACGAATATAATCCTTAATCATTTTAAGCGTTCAAAAGATCCTAATCGGTTACATAGTAACGAAAATCGATTCAGTTGTATATTTTCTGTTAAATTGTAATTGTCCCGAATTTATTTTGCCTAAAACTTTTCCAGTGCCATGTACAAAACTAAAAAAGAATCACGCATATCCATCGTCTGAATTGTGAGTTATGGTCATATAAATATATTATAGTTCAAACAAAAATGCCATATAAAAAGCACTACGTTTTTCACGAATTTTAAAAAAGCAGGGTAAGTTTTAACGCTTTCCTTAACAGAACTACGCGTGCTGGCTTGCGTTACCACAGCCTCTTGGTCTCCATCTCGGCTCGAACTAAAATGTTCGCGAAATCGTACTTCTACCGGACCATTAAGCTGTGGAATAGTTTGTCAGCACACGTGTTCCCTCCTTCCTATAATATGGGGTCCTTTAAACGGGGTGTGAAGAAGCAGATCGGCAGGCCGGCATGATCGTGCCGACCAACGATAGACACACTGTTTGTCGTTGGTCGACACAATACCTGGATTGCGCTACACTTACCATCAGGTCACTTTGCCGAGCCAGGATAAAAAAAATAAAAAAAAACTTTCCATGAAAACCTTATTCGGGTTATTACGAACAATTTAAAGAAATGGCAAAATCGGTTAATCCGTGTAATGCCATTTCCAACGAACATTTCATTTTTATTTATATAGATAACACAATTGAAAGAATGTTTTTTTTTAAGTTTTTATCTTTGTACAATTCGCTTCCAGAAGGTTTTTTGTTAGTAGTCATCCAAATTATACCTTGAGGCCTCCTAAAAATGTTGTCGAAATTAACTTCAAAGGCTCTACGTATTTTACACAAAAAATACAAATAAAATCATTTACAGAACTAGCGCTTACGGCTATTTTTGTTAATCATGGAAATTATGAAGAGCGGTGATGTTGATCCAATATACAACTGTTATAACATTATATTAAAATTGTTTTTTTTTTATCCTGGCTCGGCAAAGTGATTACGCTACACCTGATGGTAAGTGTAGCACAATCCAAGGATAGTGTCGACCAACGATAAACAATGTGTCCATCGTAGGTCGGCAAGATCATACCGGCCTGCCAAAGGACCAAGGGGGAGGGGAAGGAAAAAAAGAAAGGAAAAGGGTTAGGATCAGGGGGCAAGCCCCTTGGGGAGAACCAGATATACACTGGCTGACCCTGGAACGCGACCCACACAAGGTGGGCCACTATGGCAGGTTTTAGCACCAATGTACGGTGGTCGCTATCCGGTCGGATACAAGTATCCTCCCACCAGCGACGCGTCGGATGCGTCGGAAGCGTACTAAGACCGTGAGGTTCTGAGTTCAGTTCCCTGGTCGGGAAATTTGTGTTTGAACTTTTAATTGGACAAAATCACACATGAATTGTCCGCGGTTGAGTGACCGATGTACCGATGGGTTCGTCCCCTATTACATTATGGCACGGAAATGAGCTGCGCGAAATTTAGGTGCACTTGGTGCACCTCTGCCGACCACTTCAGGGTAAATCCTAGTGCTTATATATGTAATACTAACTAGGACATACTCCCCATGGTATACTGAATTCAATTATAGGAAGATTATATCAGACTAGCTGTGCCCGCGAACTTGGTTTCGCCATCAAAAAGCTTTCATACAAACTTTCATCCTCTATTTGGGCCCCTTAAGGGTTGAAATTTAAAGAAAAAAATAAGCTATGTTTAACCCTGGGTCATTAACTATATGTTTGCCAAAATTCATTGAAATCGGTTCAGCGATTTAGATTTTCCATACAAACTTTCATCCCCTTTTTAAACCCTTCAGGGGTTGATTTTTGAAAAACATAGTAGCCTATGTCCTATTCTGATGTATAAGCTATATTATTGTAAAGTTTCATTAAAATCCATTCAGTAGTTTTTACGTGAAAGAGTAACAAACATACATCCATCCATCCATACTTACAAACTTTCGCGTTTATAATATTAGTAGGAAGGATTATTACTTCAACCTACAAATAATGAATAACGCCTTAGTCCAAGGTGCTTGCCTTACAACATGGTAGGTCCCTCATATGCGAGAGGCCGTCTGGGTTGGTACCACCGCTTTGGCTATTTCTACTGCCAAGCGACAGTGTGTAAGCACTATTGTGTTTCGGTTTGAAGGACATTGAAGCCAGTGAAATTACTGGGCATTATGAGACTTAACATCTTATGCCTCAGTCTGACGAGCGCAGTTCAGTGCCATGCAGTGCTTTGTAATTCAAAGTTCTGTGTGGTGTTGCTTCTGTTTATGCACTGACGTAGTGCTTACCTCAGGCAAGCGCCTTGCTCGTCTCGTCATTCAGTCAAATAAAATAATAAAAGGCCAAAATCACACCCTTTTACAAAGTACGTTTGCTTAAAATTAAATACATCATCGTCCCATTATGAATTGACATTCGTAGTGATAAATAACAGGCCAGAAATTTCGAACTCTGTACCACGCGATCAATTCAAGGAAACAACAGTTGAACAGTCAATTGCTGTGACTGTGGCACCTGACTGCGACTGACGAGGACATATTGACAAGTAAAAGCCTCGAATTACGCCCGGCAATTTGGACATTACGTTCACCAAACACGTTCCGTGGTCAACGAACTAAGATTAGAAACCACAGGAGATATATTGAACTAATCCAAGCGATTCAGATTCCAGTGACGTATTCAGATCGAAATGATCATGACTCAGGGCCCCTCCAATTACGACTATTGGCGACTCTGGCATTAAAATTTTCTATATTAGTTAAATGATTGATGTTATTTGTGAGCGAGACTATCACCCGGTTTCTTAAAGGCTAATAATATCAATTTTAATTTTGAGACCGCTGTCAAATCAATTCGAGTTAATGAAACGTTAATTAGTGAAAAATTTATGATTTACTGATTGGATTTTCGAACAATCGCTTGTTAGTAATTGATACACCATTCGACAGAATACAGAATTATCTATGAGTCTTCCAGAAACCCAAAATAGCCTTTCCAAATATGTATTTTTCATATTAGTTTGAAAGTCTTGTTAACTAACAGGTGTGTCAAATCAAAAGCGTTGATCATGATTTTTTGGTAATGGCATCTGTTAGACATTATGCCAATGTCAAGTTAGGGTTGATGATGCTTCAAGAAACTCAATTTTGACTTGACATTAGATTTGACAGGTGATTAATTAATTTCTACATTGATCAGCCTTTCAGAAACCCGGCGTATATTAAGTGAAAAAAAGTGAACTAGGTGCCAGAATTCTCGTATGCGAGAGGCCGCCTGGGTAAGTACCACCGCATTGACTCTTTCTACCGCCAAGCAGCAGTGTTCAAACACTGTAGTATTCCGGTTTGAAGCTCTTTAATATCTTATGTCTCAGAATGACGAGCGCAGTGCAGTGCTACGAAAACCAAACGAGTTTAGTCAGGCGAGCGGCTTGCTCGTCTCATTATTCGGTTGTATATATTTTTGGGTCCTCTCCTTATTTACTGGATCCGTACCGCACAAGGTTAGACAGTCGGTGTAATAAGATTAGGAAGTTTTACAGCGAAGAAATATCTACTAACTTTGGCGGAATTATTAGGATTTAGGTACGTGATATGTTCAGTTAATAGTTTATTTTATAGATTGTTTTATTTGATTGAGTGACGAGACGAGCAAGGCGCTCGCCTGATGGTGAGCGCCACGCCTGCCCATGAACAGAAAGCAACACCACACAGAACTTTGAATTGCAAAGCACTGTATGGTACTGAACTGTGCACGTCACCCCGAGTCATAAATTAGGTGGCGTAAGATATGAAGTCTCATAATGCTTAGTAATTTCACTGGCTTCAATGTCCTTCAAACCGAAACATCACAGTGCATACACACTATTGCTTGGCGGCAGAAATAAATGATTAGATGATTATTAGATTCTACAATGTTTTGTGTTAATCAGATTTTATTTCATATCAGTACCTACTGACTACCTCGGTGGCACAGTTGTATTGCGTGCGCGGTACGACTACTGCGCTGAGGTCTCGGGTTCGATCCCCGGGTCGGGTAAAGTGATATAGGTTATTCTATCACGAAAAGCTCAGTATCAGCCCGGAGTCTGGAATGGTGCCCGGTATGGCGATAGGCTCACCCTCTATCACTTCATGGGACGGAAATATGCTCGGTGTAATGTGGGTGTACACTAAGCTGTACTGGTTATACCTTTGCCTACCCCTTTGGGGATACAAACGTGACCTTATGGTATATTTGGTATGAATGAATCGAAAATCTTATCGGTCTTTAGCGATATAAAAGAATTTTGATTAAAGATACTAAAGTCGTCGTAAATAACATCAAGTTAAAAGGATTTTCGATCGACATCCAATAAAGGGTTAAAGACAATAAAATGTATCCTTCAATTTCGGAGAAAACTTGGCAGTTACAGCACAATTAAATTGCCGTATATAATTTATTCGGAGTCCCTTATTGCGTCTACAGATCGCTAACTGTGAGTGGTACAGCCACGCTGTAGACTGTTTTGTCGAGCGGCTTGTTACCACTGTCTTACAGAAAACTGTCGTAAAATAGCGGTTTGCTGCTGCGTTTCGTACTGTGAGTGAGATGGTACGGTGTGATGGTATGGTGGTACAAGGTGGTAGGTCCCTCGTATGCGAGAGGCCGTCTGGGTTGGTACCACCACTTTGTCTATTTCTGCCGCCAATCAACAGTGTGTAAGTACTGTTGTGTTTCGGTTTAAAGGACATTGAAGCCAGTGAAATTACTGGGCATTATGGGACTTAACATCTTATGTCTCGAGGTGACGAGGGCAGTTCAGTGCCATGCAGTGCTTTGTAATTCAAAGTTCTATATGGTGGTGCTTCTGTTTATGAGCAGGCGTGGTGCTTACCATCAGGCGAAAGACTTGCTTCTCTCGTCATTCAATCAAATAAAAAAAAATAAAAAAATATCATTTTTAATAATATTAGGTGTTATTAAAGGCAATTTAAAATACATTATACTGCACGACACAAGATATCTAGAAAAATCTACCGTTCGTTGATTAAACGGCCATTTTAAAATCGGATTTATTCACTAACTTATTAAAATTATTAATTGCCTTTTAGTAAACGGACGATAGATGTAGTTATCACTCATATTAAAATAGTGTAGTGTAGTGTCGCTGTTTCTCTAGTCCATGTTAATCGCAGGTGGCCATTTCTAAGCGAAGTCAAAAAAGGAGGAGGTTCTCAATTCGGGGAGTGTTTCTTCTGCTTTTTTATGTATGTACATAGATTTCTCCGCCAATTGCGGACCGATATTGATGGAAAATTCATTCGATAGAGTTCAACTGCGATGTGGTTTCATATAAATATAGTTAAGAACTGATGATGGAGTATGGAGTAAAATAAATAGACTCTTCAACGGACAACAGCTCAGCCGTCGCGATTGTAATATTGAGTTGGATTTTACATACCATAGCTGTTCTTAACACTAATAATTGTATCACACTAATATTATAAATGTGAAAGTTTGTTTGTTTGGATGTTTGTCCGTCAATCACGCTGAAACTACTGCACGCATTTTGATGAAATTTGGTATACAGACAGGGTATGAGCTGACTTGGGTGATAGGATACTTTTTATCCCGGAAAAGCAGATCACGCGGGCGGAGCCGCGAGCAAAAGCTAGTAATAAAATAAAGTTTAACAAAACTTAAAACAAGTTGCCACTGCAATTTCATTTGAGCAGCAGCGACACAGACAACGACTCCAAAGAGACCTAAAGTCTTTTTCTTCACTTTTGTTTTTCTTCTTCCTTTTAAAATCGGTTTTAAGTTTTGTTAAATTGTCTGTGTTTGTTAAATTTTCTATTTATACTTTACACATCGCGATAGGATTTATACATTAGTCTCTAGTACTCATTTTCTAGAGCGAGAAAGCCTATGTGGTAAAAAATTGTATTAAATTGATCTATTTTAAAAGTAATAAAATTAAAACTTAATTTTTATATTAAATGAAATAAACTAAAGAAAAAACTCAAAATTACATTTTAAGTATTCTATAATATCACCGCAGTTAAAGTTAACTGCAAAATAATTGAATACCCACAAGGTCGAAATGCTTTGTAAATTGAGAAAAACGAATAAATGTCAATAAACTCAGATGTCATCTAAATGAATCTAGACGTCTCAAATAAAATTCTTAATACAGAAAATCTAATTAAAACTTGCCGAAACCAACTCGCGAAAGACGGGACACGTGTCATAATATTTGTTGAAATGATATTTCGGTGTCAATAAACTATGGTGTATTGCGTGAATCTACCAAAATAATTAGGTAAATAGTATTTTTTTTATAGATAGGCCGGCAAACGAGCAAGTGGGTCACCTGATGGTAAGTGATCTCCACCGCCCATGTACGCCTACCACCAGAAGAATGATGGGCGCGTTGCCGACCTTAAAGGAAAGGGATAATTAGGGATTGGAAGGGGAGGGGATTTGGGCTTCCGGATATCCGGATTTGACAGCCTCCGTGGCACAGCGGGCGAGTAGCCGGCTGTGAAGCGAGAGGCCGCGGGTTCGATCTCGATCGATCGACTCAAGTAGAGTGGTGCCGCTACCTATCTCTATATATTGTATTTTCGCCAATTAGTGTGCCACGTGTATTTAATATTATGTATTTATTAACGTTCTCGACGCCTTCAAAGTCTCGCGATCCACGTTGAATAACAATGAATAATTATTCCTATCACTTGATGAAAACTGGGACACTCAGACTCGTACTACTCGTCTACGAAATCCTAACAGAATTGTGATAATTGTTCAATTAATATTCAAGTTACAGACGTTATGGATTTTAAACAATTCCTGAAACTGAGTAATGAATGAAAAAGGTATAAAGTTAGGTTATGATTTAAATTGTTATTAAGAATTCTAAGATAGAATCAATGTTACTTTTATACCATTTATAGCAGAGATCAGCGAACGAGGAAGTAGGTCATCTGATGGTAAATCCTTGCCCATGAAAGCACAATACCAGAAGAATAATGGGTACGTTGATATAGAAATGGGAGGTCCATATCCCCTGATATGGACCTCCGGTTATCTCACTCACCGTACGAAAAGAAAACGTGTTTCTTAAGTCAAATTATTCATCCAATTAAAACTAACTTATCACGGTTTTTATTTTAATTTTGGTTCTGACGTTTTGAAAGCATTCGTGGTCTTCGACCACGTCGAAGTGACCACTTCGTGTTTGTTGTATGTTTTTTTTTATCCAGACACGACAAAGTGACTGCACTACACCTGATAGTACACGCAGTGCAGTCCAATAAAACTCCGAAGAGGGATGACGCAAAAGGACAGGCGAATGACCGATGCAGGCACTGCTATACCCGCCCCAACCAACCATCAAATCCTGTCGCAAGACCCTCGGGAGAACCGGATATATACTGACTGATTCTTGACCGCGATCTACATAAGTGGGTCATTATGGAAAGTTTTAACACCATGTGTACGGTGGTCGCTATCCGGGCGGATATGAATCCTACCACCAGCTTAAGCCCGAAAATGCGCGGTTTAAAAATTATATGGATTGTTGTTTAAAAAAGTCGACTTTTGAACTAAACTTCACAACTGCAACTAAACTATAAGATTTATAGCTGTGATTTTTTTCTCAAATAGTACCAATAGACCTAACAATATACCTTTGGAACTACCATAGCACTCAGTGTCTTTTGTGCAAATTAAAATAAAAAGTATTTAAAAAAAAATGTACTGCGGATTTCTTCTCCGACCTTTACCTTGCCTTAAAATAAAAAAACTATCCTGTATAAGTTTGGAAATGTAATTGTTTTGCTGTAAAATAAATTTTCTATACGTACATTTATTTTTTCATAAAAAACTTTGTCCACAATGGTTTTGTGGGCGCAGATGTTTTAGGCTAATGTGTAATCAGTGTTGCGTAACTTTAAAAATCCATTTCAGATCCCAGGAGATGTTAAGGCAGCCAATAAAATAAATATTGAATGAGTCTCCTTTGGTTTTGCTGCAAATAGGAATCTTTACATAGTATAAAATAAAGTCGCTTCCGCTGTCTGTTCGCTTAGATTTTTTAAACTATTCAACGGATTTTAATGCAGTTTTCAGCAATAGATAGTGTGATTCATGAGTAAGGTTTATATGTATATCACGCTATGACCTATGGGAGCAGGGCAGTAACATGCAGGTGAAACCGCGAAGGACAGCTAGTAAAATATAAACTATAGCACTTATAGGTGTGGTAGTGAGTAAATAGAGATTGAAGGTTTAATGCTAGATTGATTGAAGAAAATACCAGATAATAGAGTTATAAAGCCACGCTGCAGATGTGGATGTGGATTGTTTAGTAGCTGACCCGTTAAACTCCAGTCTTCTTCATATTTAGATAACCGTCATCTCAACAGATGCCAAAACGTTCGTGATATCGTAAGATTAAATTTCGCTTATCTTCCTTGAGTCCTTGAGGCAAAAAAAAAATGGTATCATGCAACCCTTTGTTTTCATTAACTCCCCTTTCATTATCAAGCTGTACGATTTCACCCCCCGTAGTACTAATTAAATAGTATTAACTTGATTCGATTGCATTACAAGGACATAAAGTACTTTCGAATGTGTAAAATTACGTTTCATCATTCATTTACGCGGGCGGAACCACGGGCTAAAGCTAGTCATGGTTACGATGCCTACCGTAAAAGAAAGGAATGGGAATTGGGAAAGGCAATGCAAGCAGCCAGTAGCCCATTCATGCAGTAAACATAACCTTACTATTATAAATCCCTGACGCTAATTAGAAAAACCTCTGTAACTTTTAAACGACTGAACATATTTTCTTTAAAGAAAGCTAATAACTATGTATCTCGAACAAATACATTTAAAAAAGCGCATTCAAATCGGTCCACTGCACTGTACTGAATTTTATCATCACTCAACGCAGTAAGAATAAATTTTCCATGATTGGGGAACAAAATATTAAAAAAGTAATACCTATTTAAACATCACTGACATAGTCATCCATCATATTTTTACATGCCCTGAATTCCATGGCCCCGTTAGAATTTGACATTATAAAAAAAATACTGTCAATCTGTTAAGGCCTTTAGGGAAACCCATTTTAATATTTAGTTGGGAAAAAGTAAGATGTCTGACTAACTTTTGCTCGCAGCTCCGCCCCCGTGAGTCTTTTTCTTTCTAAAAACTCACATCTATCATAACAAAAAATAGTCTATAGCTCTCAGGGTCAATGTAAGTTCCTATTAGTAAAAGAATTTTCAGAATAAAATCAGCTTGCTGGTGGTAGTATATTCACATTCGCCCGGATAGTGACCACCGTACAAATGGTGTTAAAACCTTCCATAGTAACCCACGGACCTTGTGTGGATCGCATTCCGAGATCAGCCAGTGTATATCCGGTTCTCACAAGGGGTTTGCGATATGACTTGATAGTTGGTTGGGGGCTGGGGCGCATATAGGGAGTCATCCTTGTATCCCTGTGCCTGCATCGGTCATCCGCCTATCGTGTCGCAGGCCCCTGGATTTGCTTCTTCCCACTTCAGAGTTTGAAGTGTATATACAGGTCGGCATGATTCTGGTGACCATCACAACCATAGATAAACAATAAATTTATCGGTGGTTGAAATTTTATTTTGGACTGCAATGCGCTTACCATCAGGTGTAATGCAGTCACTTTGCCGTGTACGGATAAAAAAAAAGAAGTGGTCCCAGAAATTACCCAATACAAACAAACTAACGAAGTTACAAACTTTGCTCCTTTATCTAGAGTGTAGATTCAGCGGTGTTAAATGAATTTGCACCCTTCTTAGATAGGTGCCCTACTTATTCAGGTGGAAAAATAATACTCAGGCACTAGTAGAACTCGAGAAAAGTAATGTTTTTCGTATGGAAATGACAATGATAGAGAAAAAAACATAGCAGTATAAGTACACTATTATTTACTTTCTTGAATTTATCACAATTCATATTTCGAAATAGTGTTTTAACCAACGAAAAATACGGAAGAAATTCCCAATTTGACACTGTAATTTTTTTCTATAACTAGAACCAATCACACATTGCTGGTGGGAGGATACTTGTATCCGACCGGATAGCGACCACTGTACATTGGTGCTAAAACCTGCCATAGTGGCCCACCTTGTGTGGTCGCTGCTGCTGTTGCCTCATGCTTAAGTTTTGTCGCTTCTGTTTATGGGCAGGCTCTGATCAGCAGGCAAGCGACTTATCCGTCTAGTCATTCCTGCAGCAAATAAAGAAAAATATTTAGTAACAGTCAAAAGTGTAATTGGATTTAAATCCAATTGCACTGCATTGCATTGGTTAACCAATGTATTAAATATTTATTTATTTATCGTGACCGTAAATCAATTTAACAAAATATTCTAGTTTCCCGGCTCGTGCCCAGCAGTGAGCCAGTATAATAAAAAGCTGGCATTATTATAATATTTATTTTAATATCGGTTTATATAGACGTTAATTAAAACTTTATTAATAATGACAACTCAAATAATATTAACACACCCGACTATCACACACATAGTCCTGACCCCGCACTAAGTGAACCTATATTGAAATCGAATCCTTGGCCACTCGTTCCGCAGTCGGCTACTCGCCCAGTGCGCCCTAGAGCCTTCTGGTACATAATACACAACTTTATCCTCATTTCTATATAACAGTGGGGTAAAGTTGTAAATGGCCACTTAAAAGAAAAAATTGAACTAAAACGTGTGCTTTGTCTCCAAATTGAGGAAATTACTATTTTCCTCAACAGGATGAGGAATTTTGCTTAGCCGTCATCTCATTTTAGTATTCGACCGTCGCTCCCGACGGTTTAGCTGCTTTGAGATGCTTCGTGACACCAATAAGAATCAGTTTTCATTTGCCTCGGTTTAATACGTAAATAAGCTGAGCTATACGTTTTTATATTCGTCTAAATGATGAGACGTGCAGATCGCTGATGGTAAACGCCATGCCTGTCCATAAATGGTAACATCTCTGCCCAGGGCCTTATTACAAAGTGTATGGCGCTGTACTGCGCTCGTCACCCGGTGACGGTTTATGTCTCATAATGCCCAAAATGTTCACTAGCTTCAATGTGCTTCAATACGGACACACAAAAGAGCTTACACATTGTTCCTTAGGTGAAATGGAATGAGCAACTGAGCCAAAAGTCAACATAGTTTGCTCTTGGAATGTTGGGAAAAATGTAAGTTCATACCTACGATGAGGTAGGTACAGGTCCAACTAATGCACCCGTAGTTCGATTTTTCCAGCATCACATTGGCATATCGCGCACGAATAACAAACCAGAGATATGCACGTGTGATTTAAAAAGTGATGTGCAGTTTTACAGGTTTTAGTCGATTTTAATAAGAATCTAATACGTGCATACATATGTATCCTAACGACTTTATCCCGGAAGGGGTAGGCATAGTTGCAACAACTGCACCCATGTTTTGCCGAGTTTATTTCTTATCTTATTCCTATCAGATTTTTTAATCGAATATACTAATTGTGATTACCCGACATGAGACTTGAACCCGGGACCACACCAAGATTTCCGCCTAAATTTCCTGCCACGAGACCAATGAGGCGATAACCAATTAGCCTATTGATTGATTCTATGTTAAAATTTAATATTAACCAGTGAGGTTTCGTAAATGCCCTGCCAGATCCTGCCAAGTCATGCGAATTAATAAACGTTATTATTTTAGGACAACATACGCCTCAGCTTTGATAGTGATAATGGTTTCAATAGAGGTATCTGACGATCTATCATCCCGTACATTGTGCTACATCCGGCTTCAAGCGATCGCTGGTCGATAAACTGAGGATAATGGTGGCATCACTTGTGCGGTGATGACAATAAACAAAAAAAAAAAACAATTGCCCTAACCTTCTTGAAGTATACAAATGGATACCTTTGAACAAGTACACATTATGAAATGATTTTAAATTGCTTTTCAACTTGAATAAAATATTAATATTTATAAATGTGTTTCAATTATTGATAGATGAGTACATGTTTTGTCTTATATCTAGTATACATATTACTTATATCACTACACCTA
The DNA here is from genome assembly GCA_949126905.1 of Amorpha juglandis. Lineage (NCBI taxonomy): Eukaryota > Metazoa > Arthropoda > Insecta > Lepidoptera > Sphingidae > Amorpha > Amorpha juglandis. Next base: position 9,401,293 of record OX421386.1, on the reverse strand, counting down.
TCTTTTAACAACAAAAAAATTAAATCCTGTTTAAATAGGAGAGTTTATACAATTTTACATAAAATTCTTAGTAGAATATACATTGAACATACATTTCCTACCTCATCTTTTATTAAAACTGGATCATTATCTTTATAGCATTACAGGATTAGTACATTTATCGTATACAAGTTTTTTTACATAAATAGTATTTGAAGTAGAAGGTGCACAATTTCACCGACCTAAGATATTAAAACTTTTATACGTTGAACTCCGACAGCACTTTCAAATCGGTCCATTCTTTTAAGTGCTCCAATGCCATGGATAGAGAACCATTTCTCGGTTACCATTTCAGTCCACATATTTTATACTAAAAGATAAGAGAAATAATATTTTCCTAGCGCGAACTACGAATGGGAGCAATGTTCAAGGCAAAGTGAATTCAAACAAGACGAACAACATAAGACCGCCATGCGAGTGCTTGGTAATGTGCTATATTTTACCATAGACCTTTAACTCTAAATACGACACATAGTGAACTCCTTGATAAATGTCTTGGAGAGATCCGTCGCTTGCAAAATTTTACGAATACATCTAAGTATGACAGTCGAGACAGTGTGAGGAAAGACAAGACAGCCCTCCATGGTCCTTAAACAAATCTGAAAATGGCTCGTCTACTGTTAATGTAAGCAGAGCGAGCTTTTTTAACGTCATAAGTAATACTTGTTAGTTTCACATGATAACATAAGCGTAATAACAGCGTGTAACGTTAAATTGGTCATTTAAAACCGTTGCTTGTCTTATAGGCTAGATTAATTTATTATTAAGAACCTAGTTCATTAAAACAAAGCATAAACAAATCTGAAGCCACGTGATATAAGTGAAAACAATTATTGAGAGTTAATTAGAATAAGCAAAGGGTGACATGTTATTATCATGTAGATCATAATATGTCACCCTTTATACTTATACCAACACAGTTATGTACGTCTAATTACGTAAACCCCTTATTACATATACCCACACAGTTACGTCTAATTCAATGACTGTGGCGGCGTCTTGCAAGTTTATTTGTCTCTGCAAGTTACACTACGATTTTACCTCAATACCCTTACCTATATTTACTCACATGTACATAGAGTTATTTGGGCTATATACTAGTAAGCAATACTGTCTTAAAAATAATGAGATTCATTATGCATTGTATTTTTTTCGGGTTTCGTACTCAAACAGAGCTAACAGAACCATATTTTAAGCCTACGCCGTCTGCCCTACCTTAGGCTGATAGTTTACGGATTGTTTACAGGTGATATGGGTGACCTTGACTACGATATCGGGCCATGCGATGGTAAAAATGGTGAAGTGGTGGAGCACTTCTCGTGGAACTTAGGGTAAAACACACAGACTCAGTGTCTTTGCAGTTCTAAAGGTTCCAAGTAGTCCGTGAGAACTCGATCACCGATGTTTCGAGCAGTCCGCCTTCGTAAGGAGTCAGTGGGGCCTGCAAGTGTTTTGAGCGCCTGCCCAGAGGTGAACTGTACTCATGTACAGTCTCGCTCTGTTCAGGATAACCAGCTTTTTATTAGCCAAATTGGCCTTCTTCCAAGTGACTCCTAAACTGGACTTTGCTGGATATATGGACGTCGAGGATCCCAATACTCGCGGAAACATAGCTGTAATGTCAAATGTCAAAATGATACAACTGATGATGTTCTGAACTAGACATTTCCTTATATGCCTTTTCTGCCATCACTCGAGTATCCTACTACATCTACGTGCCTATCAAAGATTACTTCAAGAACAACAATAAAATACAAGTTTATTTTTTATTTGCTTGAATGCGAGACGAGCATGGCCCACGCCTGATGGTAAGCGCCACGCCTGCTCATAAACAAAAGCAACATCACACAGAACATTGAATAATTACAAAGCACTGCATGGCACTGAACTGCGCTCGTCACCCCGAGACATAAGATGTTAAATAATGAAATATCCACAAATACCATCGATATATAATAAATAAGCGAAATATCTAGTAGCATTCAATCTCTCCGCTTCACCGGATATTATTGGGCAGATTAGTAGTCAATAGAGGAAAATCATTTTCCCGAAATAAAAGTTATCCTGTGTTACTCTATCGAACTAACTGCATGCCAAATTAGGCAGCAACGGGCACTCTCAGGAGTTAAGGGCTAAATAAGAGCCGAATAAGATTATAACGAAATTAAGTCGATAATAAATATAAAGAACCAATATTAATTGAATACTAATTGAAGCCAGTGAGCCAGTGTGTCTCGGGGTGACGAGCGCAGTTCAGTGCCATGCAGTGCTTTGTAATTCAAAGTTCTGTGTGGTGGTGCTTCTGTTTATGGGCAGGCGTGGCGCTTACCATCAGGCGAGCGCCTTGCTCGTGTCGTCATTCAATCAAATAATTAAAAAAAGTACTCTGCACAATACGTTAAGTTTAATAATAATACTTCCGTTATCAGGTTTATATAAGTTTTCAAACTTATTTAGTAAAAACTTAACTTAACTTTAGTTAAAACTTATTTAGGTTCTGCGCTAGATACCCATCTTTCCCTAAAATAAACCAGACAACTTTACGTAAACAAATAAAAGGTTAAACGGTTAACAAAAATTTATAGGTAAAGGAAACAAAAATATCCGAAAAAATCACAAGGTAAATGTTTTTACCTTTTGGTACAGAGTCCCATAAATTCCTACATATCTAAAATAATATCATGATATATTACCAAGGTTTCCTCTGTTCGATTATCGACGTTCAGCGAATTCAATGTATTTGTGTTGGTTTATGATATAGTTTATTCAATATGTTTCCCTTTGGTGAGAAATATTCGCCTACATTAATACCGGGTTATATTTTTCACACAGTCTTATTTGGGGAAATAAATACATAGACGTCTCATTCAAATAATAATTAAATCGCATTTTTCATAACAACGTAAAGCTAATAAAATCAGCTAACGTGCGGAATCAGCTATGCGGCGCGGCGCACGGCCCGATATGCCTACTGTGTATTGGATCGCAGCAATAAGCGCGTCCATATTGTATGTACATGTATGTATTTTCCGGACGGAAACAAATACCGGACGGAATACAAAGCGGACGTGTCTATATGACGCGTCTCGGTGTCAGTTATAAAAACCATGGAAATATGCTATTTAACGACAGCATATCAGTCTCACATGTGTGATAGAACGCGATATACAGGGTTATTTTCAAAACACTGACAACCTCGCAGGGCCATATAGCTGACCCCATAAGGAACAACTTTTGTTCTACGAGTTTGGACATAACTCAATACATAAGAAAAAAAATGATTTTACAAGTTTTTGTTGTGTAGTGTTTGTGTTCGTACGTCTACACTCTACGTTTCAGTCATAAACGAACGACCCAACGCGCGCTCGCGCGCGTGCAATAGTGAAATCAGCTGACGATAATTATCGATCGATACGGCGCGGCCGGTCATTGAACTGACGCGCGCGCTGCGTGTATTACGTAATCTGCGATGCGCGTAGGTAACATTCAAGACGGAAATTAAATTCATAATTATTTTTGTATGAGAATAAAATCTAACAAATTATGAAAAGTCGTAGAACAAAAGTAGTAGCAAATGACCTTAGGAATCTACTCCTGCGAGGTTGTCAGTGTTTTAAAAATAACCCTGTATAAAGTTCTTTGAATCGATCAATCGCAAAAGGATTGCGAGACTTGGGTATTTGTACTCTTTTCAGACCATGGACACTGATACGTCAGTGGAATTTACTTGTGACTACTAGGGAATTTTAATTGCATTATTTTTTATAGCAGGGTCCTGAAAACAAGTAATTGGATCACCTGATGGCAGCTCCACCTGCCATAAATACCTACAATAACAGAAAATGAGGTAGGGTTTTTTTTATCATATAATGGGACGAAAATAATCTCAATGTCCTGTGGGTACAACAATTTTATCATTCAGATGACTTCTCAGTTCTCAATTTTTGTGCAATGAAGAGTAATCGTTATAACTTATAATATTATTATCTTCATTCAAATTTTAAACTTAAGGTCCGGTCGGTGTAAGCCACTCTCATATAATGATACGATTGTATGAATAAAGTGCCTTGCTGTGGACAATAATAGTTCGTCCACCTCTAAGCTTTTAATCGAATTTTAACTAATTAAAAGTCTAGACACTTGAAACTTTTAAATTCATTTTTATTGTGGTTTATGCACAGTGGTCACTTAAGGCGGACTCAGCGTGGGTCTGTGTGGACAGCTGATCCCCCTTAGTACGTGGCGATCCATATAAATATTTCCATATGATATTTATGAAGGCGTTCGAAGAAGGGTTTTCCAAAAACTGAGGTATTTTCAAAAACTTTGCAGAGTATTGAAAACTTGGTAAAATACGGGAGGGATTTTTTTAAAATAAGAACGAAAAATGATATTGCAATAGGACTGTCTAAGGACATATCATCACACGTTCGTGTTTTCAAATAGGCCAAGATTGCCGATATATATAATTTTTATTCGACGCAGCCCTGAGCAAAAACCGTTTCATCCATAAGTTCGTTCGTAGCCCAAGGCTAGACCATACAAACAAGTTCAAATTTCAATACGTGGGCGGCAAACTTGATAAATCTGCCGTCCGTAGCGCGATACAAAATATTAATAACCTCTAAATCTGTAACTGTTTGTCAACTTTGACCATGGAAGCAGACGATAAACTAACAAACTCTATTATTTTCATAAACAATAGAGTTTGTTTTAGCTTAGATTTAATTAACAATTATATTAGTATTTTATAACTGAATTTGAATGCGCTGCTTTTAAATTAGCGTGTTTGTGCCAGTAGAAAATTAAATACAGATTTATAAGTTTTTATTTTCCCGCCTTTTTATCTCCGACACCTGGGATAAATGAATATCTTTAAAAAACGCTCAGTTTATACCTACCTGTATGAACAACATACGACCCACATTAGTTGTAGTTATATAAGTATAATACATGGATTGTGTTCGGGTTTAAGAACTAGCAAAAAGCAAAAAAAATAATGACGAATATTTTTTTAGTAATACAAAAATTACAAAGCTTATAATTTCTAATCATAATGTTTTTATAGACACAATACACTGTAGTACGAATCATAACGATTTAAATAACGGATTACATGAAAAGAAATCTCATAACTCATCTAGACTCGTAACACACAAAATTTCCCTGTTTATCCACACCGTGAGCTCAGATTAACAATTATTGAAATTACCCGTAGTATATCCGTGGATCAATATATGGGCCTTATTATTTTGCTTAAAAAACCGTTCCCATCTTTCAGGGATTTCCCAACATTAAATTCCTGGGACAGGAATGTTTCAATTTGCTGGGATTTTTAGCGACGAAATGATATTGGTATTTCTTATTTCGAATAGTAATTTTTATCCAATCCTGATATATATCAGGAACATCCATATTACAATCTTAAAGCATTTTTTGTAGCATTGGCCTGTTATGGATGGGTTATCTATTAGGTAACAACAGACGTCGTAAGACTTCGTGAACATGGAATCGAAATAAAGCGGGCCAATATCGATGAATGTAATAAGGAACAATAAAAGAAAGAATATGGCCTTAATCTGAATGTTCCGTAATTTATATTATGATTTGTAATTGTAGTTTAATTAAAAGGGTATTCTTACGTCCCTATGCTACATAAAAGGGACACAAGATTTTGAATGTTAATTTATAGGTACAGTCATTTTTAACCGACTTAAAAAGGACGTTCTATATTTTACCTGTATGTAAAGGTACTTAAGTATATTTTTCGCGATTTTCTCAAACACGAATTGGTGTTTTTTCATTTTTTTATAACAGAAAACGAGCATGTGGATCACCTGATCTCGATCTGGTAAGTGATTTCCACCGCATATGAACATTAACAATACCTGAAGAATTATAGAAGCGAAGCCGACCTTAAAGGAAAGGGATGACTAAGTGATTGGGAAGGGAAAGGGGATTTGGGCTTCCGGATATCCCGCTTACCGTACTAGCTGCTACTTCTCGTCAGTTTTTTGTGAGACAGTGGTAACAGCGTCGTAGAGCCGGCCCTCCGGCCGTTAGTGTAGACAAAACTGTCTACATCACGGCTCTACCACTCTTAGTGTAATAAATATGTGTATTTTTCTTCATAGACAAAAAGATTTTTGTACATAATACATTTTGTTATAGCTCTTATTCATTTATTTATATGCGTAAATATACACCTATGCCATAAAAGTCTTAGATTTTTGGTATTTTTGATGTGGTTATAAAAGAAATTGACAAGAAAAATACGCAATACTCGTATATCTATTATTATTTTCCATGACATTTCACGGTTTTATAGCCAAGGCAGGAATGAATCAACGAGAGTTTCCACTCGAGTAGACATTTATACAATGTTCTTTCGGTACATAACGTTTTTGTAGGTTTATGTACATACCTAGATGTTTTTGTGAGTCAAATGGATATCGCTGAATACTCAAAATACGAAAAATTTTGCTCTTGCGTGTGGAATTAAATGGTACAGATTAAATGATTATTAACGGTTTCTACAGCTCATTTATTTATTCGCCCTAATGACAAGACGAATAGGTCGTTTCCCTGATGGTAAGAGCCACGCCTGCCCATAAACAAAATTTTAAATATAAAATTACAGCATCCAGCATGGAACTGCTCTGCTCTCGTCATTCCGCTCATAATGCCTAGTAATTTTACTAGCTGATATTCAAACCCGAACATAACAGTGCTTACACACTGTTCATTCCTCGGTGGAAGAAATAGAAACAACGATGCTACCTATCCAGTATCCAGACTGCCTCTCGCATAAGATGGACCGGGCCTACTATGAATGCACTGATCTTACCATTCAATTCAATCTTCACGCCCCGGTTGTCACCCGTGCTAGCTACGTCACTGCTCACTATGATAGTTGTTCTTTTTAAGCGACTTCAAAAAGAGGAAGTTCTCATTTCGTTCTTTTTAGACTGTTATCAAATACTAGGAGATTATGATTTCGGTGCGTATTTTAATGTGTTTTATGTAGGCATGTTTAATGTTTGTCCGATTCATCATCATCATCATCAGCCACAAGACGTCCACTGCTGAACATAGGCCTCTCCCAAAGATTTCCAGACCGACCTGTTGGAAGCGGCCTCCATCCAGCGACTTCCTGCGATCTTTATCAGGTCGTCTGTCCACCTTGTAGGTGGACGTCCAACGCTGCGCTTGCCAGTACGTGGCCTCCATTCCAGAACCTTTCTGTCCCATCGGTTATCGATTATAATTGGTTTAATAAAAAAATAATTCATAATACAGATTTGATCATAAAATAATCATATAAAACCATTGATATACGGTTTTTTTGTATATCAATGTATAAAACCATATCGTCAAAGTTTACGCAGAACGAAATAAACTTATGCTTTTCGCAATTGTATAAACAAGTAGATTAGAACTTTGAATATGATAGACATTCTGTAGAGTGAGTTGTTTATAATTTATTTTAGTATTTATTTTCGTATCAATTGCAATGTTTATTACAATGTTTGACGAATTTTATAAAACAATTACTTGCACAACAAACCTTATGAGAACAGATGCAGAAAACGATGTTTAAATCGTGGCAGTGAAATACTTTGAAATTGTTTTACTAATAAATTATTTTCTATAGATGTATCATAGAAAACTAGCGCGCGCATTACGATTTATTCTGAGTGATATTTTTAGGCAAAATTGCAGCCCATCCGCACTACAGTAAGGCCGCGGACTCGAAGTCAGCGGCAAGCGGCGGCGGCGCGGGAGCGGCGGACACCCGGTCTCGTAGTCAGCGGGCAGATCGCGCGGCTATAGAGCGGCGTAGTGTTGAGAAATTAGTGTCTGTTCGCGAACGAAATTGATGTGAATATGATGTTCCATATAAAAAAATCATTGAAATATGTAATTTGCTCCACCACGTCGGCGGGCATTTTTGAAAATATACAGCACTCCGTCAATGCAGACGCGCAGTTACCGCTCGACTGGCGCGCGTCGCTCGTACGTCGCTCCTCGCACCCGCGCCCGCGCCGCGCCGCTGCTTTCGAGGCCAGGTCCATTTAAATCTATGCATTTGAACGCGCCGCTTCCGCGCCGCCGCCGCTTCCGCGCCGCCGCCGCTTGCCACTGACTTCGAGTCCGCAGCCTAAAAACCACGCAGCGATTATAATACAGCGTCACATTTTAGTGGCTGCTCGGGGGAAATACTCAAAAAGGAGTTCTTTGCTCCCGTCTGGTCAGCAATAATAAAGTAGTGTCGCCCAATTGTATTAAGTCACAGCTCTAATTCTAAACAATAAAATTTGAATATAAATTCAGTCTAGGACTCAGGAATTTAGGTTTAGTACGTAGAATTTTCGGATTTGATTATGGTTTTGGATTCATTGAATTTAGAAATAAACCAGACCTTTTTCTCATACATTATAGAGAAGTAGTTAAACAAGTTACAATTATGAAGTAAGGTCTAACCACACTCATTCTCAGTAGAGGAGGCCCGTGCCTGCAGTAGGACAGTATATTACGTGGCTAGTAAAAAAAGTTACTCCATATTTTTCTATTAAGCTGAATGACGAACGGAGCAGGTCGATCGCCTGATGGTAAGCGCCACGCCTGCCCATGGCAGAAGCAACATCATGCAGACTGTACTGGATTAGACTGCGCTTGTCACTCCGGACATATGATATTAAAATTCTCATAATGCTCAATAGTTTTACTGGCTTCAATGTCATTCAAACAGAAACAGAAAAGTGCTTATGCATTGGCAATTGGCGGCAGAAATGGACAAACTGGTGGTACCAACCCAGTCGGCCTCTCGTATACGAGGGACCTACCACATAGTATATACGCTCTTTCTTTTATACTGGCTTAATGCCAGGCTCCACCTTCCTACTAAGACGCCTCCACTTCGCCCTATCTTGAGTAGTGCTCCGTAGTGAGACTATTGGTTATCATATCTCCCTCTAATACGTCAATCCAGCGCTTTTTAGACCGTTCTGATCTTATCCCTAGTAACTGACTCAGGCATTTGAGACCGACATACTCCTGTGGTTTCCTCAAAACGTGACATTGTATATCAGCCCTAACAACACATATCATGTGAAATTTTAAGTTTCTACTACAATTCTGAAGACGGAGAACTTTAAAAATAGAATAGACGGGCAACAGACAGACGGCATTGGCTTTTTAACACAGTTTCGATAATACCCTTTTGGTACGCAACCGTTAAATTTTGTTATGATTTTTTATGTTTACGCGAATATTACACATTGAAATAAAGCTAATTTAAACTGATTTTATCGCGGCTTTTATTAATTTTGATTCCGACGTTTCGAAAGCTTTTCAGCCTTCGTGATCACGGGGTGGACTACAAGCAAAGACAAGCTTTCGAAACTTCGGGATCAAAATTATAAAAAAACCACGATGAAATAGTCCATTGAAATGTTACATTTTTTAGGCCTCACCTTGCGTTTCTTAGAGGAGTCAATTTTATTTTTTTGATGTGTTGGGGGGGTAAGTGTAAAGCTAAAATCAAGTTTGTGGGGTCGCCACCCTTGTCCCACGGCCGCCATCTTGAAAATAGGGGTTGAAACGGTTTTTACGATATATCTCTTAAACTATTTATCTGATAAAAAAAATTTGTTAACGTCTTTTGTTGCTAATTAAATTCTCTATAACTTTGGTCCAGTAACTTTTTGTCGTAAAACTATAAATAAAAAAGTTATAAGTGAAAATGTAATAAAGAAAAAAATAAAGATGATAATTCTCTTGACAGCCTAAGATACAAACAATTCGCCAAGGCAGTGACAAAAAGTACTTCCTCCAACACAAGACACAGAACACAGTTCTCCAGAACAATGGAAGCACACTGCGGAACATTTTAGCCCTGCTTTTCGACATCCACACATCGCTCCACAGTTTCCTTTGCATTTACAAAAGATCAATTTAAGAAGCTCAGGGGGTGCTGGAGGTTTAGAGCTCTGCACTGGCATCAATAATTTTCCACATTTTTTTCCAGCCCCAGTCTTCAGGATCATTATTATTACCAAGCCACGACTGGACCTGATGTTAGACTCGGAAAGTATGAAAGCGAGCTGTGTCTTGTGTTGGAGGAAGTGAAGATAAATTAAATGTACTTTTTGTCACTGCCTTGGCGAATTGTTTGTATCTTAGGCTGTCAAGAGAATTATCATCTTTATTGTTTTCTTTATTACATTTTCACTTATAACTTTTTTATTTATAGTTTTACGACAAAAAGTTACTGGACCAAAGTTATAGAGAATTTAATTAGCAACAAAAAACGTTAACAATTTTTTTTTATCACATAAATAGTTTAAGAGATATATCGTAAAAACCGTTTCAACCCCTATTTTCAAGATGGCGGCCGTGGGACAAGGGTGGCGACCCCACAAACTTGATTTTAGCTTTACACTTACCCCCCCTACACATCAAAAAAATAAAATTGACTCCTCTAAGAAACGCAACCACAAATGTAACTTTTCAATGGACTAAAATCCGTTTAAATAAATTTTATTTCAATGTAAAATTTTGTTTCATGACTGACATATGATTGTCACATCTGGCGCGCAAATCGTTTCATTAGTCAAGCAGTTACTTACATCGCGGATTTACGCTGACACCAGGGCACCACATCCATTACGTGATAAAGGTAATTACTTTCACGATGAATGATGGCTATTATTAGTGTAAGCAAAAGTAATTAGTTTCATTATAATTAACAGATTCTCGTTACATAATCGATAAGGATCAGGGTCATTAGCGCCGTCTTAGACCATGCAGGCTCTTTCACAAAGCAATTTAATGCGTTGTATACGTCATTATTGTTTTTTGTACATAAACCCCTGGCGTCGAATTAGTATTAGTATCTGAAACTTTTAGAGAACTGTTTAAAAAACCTCATTCAATCGGTCCATTAATTGTTGGACTACGATGTCCAGACCGATACATCTAATTTTGTAGTAGAGCCACGATGTAGACAATTTGTCTATATAATATTTGATTATACTACTTAAATGATGACGACTGAATTTTAGCCGAGAATAATAGCATTCTATCTCTGTACCATCTTTTGATTCTTGCCAATTAACTTTATAACTGTTTAAATAATTTCCAATTAAAACAATAAGAATAGACAGAGGTGGTACCAACTCAGACGGCCTCTCGCATACTCTTTGTAGATATTTAACCCGCATTAGGCCAGCTTGGTGGACAAAGGCTTAACACAGTCATTCCGTGAAAGAAGCCCATACCCAGGACGTAAAACAAAACACAATACTAGGTTAGATAGTTAGGTTTATATATCTGTGTATTATATTGTAATTTGTAGTATCTAGATAATACGATATAATATTATTTTTATATCGTTCGGCTTAGCATCGTATCGTTCTAGGTATGTTCTTTTTCAGGAACATTAAATACTTTTTAGTCATTCTGCGATCATAGTGCATACTTGTAATAAAAAAGGAGAATTTCCAAGAAAAACAACTATTTCAATTGGTAATTTTATCTTTAATTATTCATCATACAAGATTTAATAATAACAATAGCCAATGGCACAGTACAAACATAAAATGTATATATTTTATTCTTTCAAAGGTAATTTTACATCTAACGATTTAATATGGACTTTAACAATATGTACTTAAAATTCAACTTAGTTAATACTTATGGACTTCCAGAATTATAAAATTTTAAGAAAATAGCTTACAAATTCTTTAAGGGCTAGTTACACACTGACGTCTCTTCTGTATATAATATCAAGGGCATGCTTTGCTTTAAAATGTAGAGATTTTTTTTATCTGAATTGTGTATTATTTTTTTTTAATTTATAATATGCCTGCGATTGGCCACTGCGATCTCGCCTGATGGTGAGCAAATTACGTAAAAGTAATATTAATATGTAGTTTGAATTCAAGTTATCATATCACCACAAATATCAGAGTGGCCTAAGTGTACAATTGTCTCTTTTGGTAACGTTTTTAACTGTTTTATATATTCGAGTGTAACCTTGTTTATGAAAAATGTACAAATATATATTAGGATGTCTGCTTTAACAAATTAGAGAGGCCACTCTGATAGTTACATCGAAATTTTTTAAATATTTCAATTCAAAAAGAGTTATTTTGTCAAAATAAAAACAATCTAAAAAAAATTGCAGTTCGCGCCGGACTCTGACGTTTAATAAACCGACCACCTACCACCGACCGTTTTATTTTCAATGTATATTATACAACGCAGTCTGCGTCTAATACGATTTTATCCGACGCGAGCCTAAGCGAGTGTTTAAAACACATAAAAATAATCTAAATACAATAACGCAACATGGATACACAAAATTTGGCTTAAAATTGTTAATCTTATTATACCATTTATAAAACACAATAATTCTTACATCAAAGTTTGGCGTTACACGTATTTTTTAAAAGTTACACAAAAATGAAATTATTTACATTCGTTAATGCTTTAGCGAACCTTATCTACCACTGGGCTCAGATGCCATTTATATTTTGTTAAACTTACAACTGAACTACCTTCTAGATAGTGTATATTTAAAGAATATCCTTCTTACAGTTTAAACTAAACTATTTAACTTGGGCCAATTTGAGAATAAGTAATCATTTTATAGGAATGTGAACGGTATGCTGTCGAAATAGTAAACAAAATAAAGATGAAAAAAGAGTTCTTAAAAATATGCTATATTCATTTTAAGAGAAGCAAAAGTAACGTAAGGCACTAAATATATTGACAATGAAGTAACTTATGAAAACAAAGCAATTTATGGCAGCAAAGGAATTAATATAATTGCAACCACAGTAACTAAGGAAGTTATAATTGCCACAAGTACTGAATAATACATCATGGGCGATAGTTATAGACGTTATTCAATTAAACACGGTTATGTGTATCTATCAATTTTATAAAAGGCACTGACCGAAAGGAAAAGATAGTGTTTAACTAATCAGTGCTTGAAAAACGTTTACAAGATTAACTACAATATAAAAAACAGACATAAAAATTTATTCGTTTTTACAAAAATCCCGATTTAATAATTCCTAAACTGAAAGTGATACAAAAACGTATGAAAGATCTATTCTAAAACTCTTCCGCGCTTATGATGTGTCAAACCGGGGCAGTACTATTGGCTCACAGAAAACCCATGGGAATTTTCTGCATTGGCATTTTCTACACCATGTAGAACGCGCCCATGATTCTTGTGGCATTGTGGGTATTCATTAGTGGTGCAGACCATTAGATTCACTTGCTCACTAACCGGCCCCTGCTATAGACATATGCCATTTTATGTTTTATAAGTAAATAATATCAATCTACACTACTACATCGCAACAATCAAACTTATTATTTACACTACACTATACGGTTTCCACCTCGATCTTATGTACCAAAACACTATAATCTACGAATACTTAAAATAATATGAATATACAAGGTTATTTTTAAAACACCAGCAACCTCGCAGGGTTAGATTCCTAAGGTTATAAGCTACTACATTTGTTCTACGACTTTTGATAATTTCTTAGATTTTATTTTCATACAAAAATAAGTAGGCATTCATTTAATTTCCGTCTTGAATGTTACAACGCGCATCACAGATTACGTAAACAAACACGCGAAGCGTGGGGAATCGGGCTAGCGCCTGTGACCTTGACCGCCCAAGCAGCTGACCGGCGCCTTTGATGTCGTGCGCGCACGCCGCGCCGCGCCGCAATCTACGAAGAAAAACACTACACAACAAAAACTTGCGCGAGCGCGCGCGAGCGTTGGGTCGTTCGTTTATGAATGAAACATAGAACTACAAACAAAACACTACACAACAAAAACTTGTAAAATCATTTTTTTTTAAACATATTGAGTTATATCCAAACTCGTAGAACAAAAGTTGTTCCGTATGGGGTCAGCTATCTGGTCCTGCGAGGTTGCTGGTGTTTTAAAATTAACCCTGTATAGCTGCTATTCAGCTTATTACTTAAGCATAACTATGAGATCCTAAACGAACAACTAGTATCGTAAGTTAAAATGCTAACAAGCCATTATTTACTTAATGTAGAAGATATTTATTTATTCGTGGTATATCCTCAGCACATATATACATTCATACATAACTGCGGCAGTCACAGAAGTCACTAAAACATTAACTGGAAGCAATTATGTAATAACATGTTAACCCACATCTAGTATTTTTTTTACTAGCCCTGTATTATATACGTCCGACTGCTGGGCACGGGCCTCTACTGAATGAGAGGGATTAGGCGATATTCCACCACGCTGTCCTAATGCGGGTTGACAGACTTCACATACTTTCAAAAAATCTTATAGAGTTCTCAGGTATACCAGATTTCCTCACGATGTTTCCTTCACCGTTAAAGCAAGCGATAATTAAAAATTAATTTACACTTAACTTGAGAAAAGTCAGAGGTGTATGCTCTTGGGGCTCGTTTCGAACGTGCTACTTTCGTATCGACCGTCCGTACTACTCCCCGTTGAGCTATCGCTGCTTAATAAAAAAAATTGTATGTCAATTTTATTTTGCTAAATTCATTGACCTAAGTCAATAATTTAAAGTTCTATTATGCATAATTGTACATTGGAAATGTTCAATTGATATTTTTTTTATAAAGTACGGAATTTAATTTACTTAAATCTAATAAATTTAGCAAACTAAAATCATCATTTAAATTTTTACTCGATGTGGATTAACATTGCATATTTACATCCAATTGAGATTAAGTCATTTTTTCGAACTAGATTGTGTCTCAGATTTTTTCTTTACTCAGTAACGGATTATAAAGCATTAGCTGGTTGTGAATGTGGAAACAATCGAATTATAAGAAATGACATAATGGAAATTAAAGTGACGTCCTAAGTGCGGCAGTTAGTAAAATATCAAATTACTGTAACAAATCCAAGTGACGATTTTCTTTAAAGGTCTATTAGAGACGACGCTTGCCTATATTGGAAGAAAATTAATTCAGTCATTTAGATTTTTTTTTGTATGGACGCCGAGAATATTTTAAAAGTTTAGTTCTTTGATAAGAAAGATGTTTAATATCATTATTTTTAGTAATTGCTATTTAATAGTCGACATTGGGGAAATCATCGAAAATTTATGGAAACATAATATAAAACTTGGAATAAGTACACTATATTTAAAACATTAAATTATAAGTAAATGTTATTGTTATTTCACTAATTTTTGAGAAAGAATCATAAAATTCGATGCATAAATGTACTAAGGTAATCAAATAGTAGACCCAAATAAATAACTTTTCAATATCTTTTATATCAAACATATAATCACCGGTTAACATTTATAACACATTCGAATATAGCTAGATAATAGATTTGGCAATGGAAATGAAAAAATACAAACTACACTTAGTACTTACATAATTAAAAGTATAAACACACAACAAACAAAATGTATCTACCAAAATGTATAAATGTATCTAATGTATCTTAATATAAATATATTACCTCATTTTATTGTTACAATATCCAGAACGCAGATTTAAATGGCTACAACTTGGTACGGCCAGTTGAGGTTGGTTAAGAAAAACTATACATCGAATCTCGACCCGCCCCCATCACATCATGGGACGGACGCTCGGCGAAATTTGAGTATACTGGTTACACCTCTGCCTAACCCTTCGGGGTTTATAGGCGATGTATGTATAGATAGATTTGACCTAAGTTGAACTAATCGGAGCCGGCTGCACCTAGGTGTAGCCAGCTGAAGGAAGTTTCGACTTAGCCGTAACATATACCTACACAATAATGTTTATTGTCACTATATTCTATTCTAATGATATATAACTTATAATACAAGCTAGTTATTACCACACTTCCATTTAATAGACAATAAAAAAGTTAAATACATATTTATTGGCTATATCCTGCTAAAAAAAAAAATCTTTCCCGTCTTTTGGGGTAAATAATATTGCGTCATGGGGAACAGCTTTTACTATATGGATGAAAATACGCAATAACATTGTGATATGCTAAATTAATTAATTTAAATCAATAATTAAAAATTCGATTTTGCATAATCGTACATGGGGAATATTTAATATTAAAAAAAATACGGAATTTAACCTACTCAAATCTAATGAATTTAGAAAACATAAAAACAATATCTCAATTTTAAGTTAATGTGGGTTGAAATTTTATTGCATATTTGCATCCATATATACAAATTGCCATTTTAGTACATATTAGTAAATTGAAAATAATGTATTTCTTTACTAAATAGGATTTAGGGATTGGCCTCACAACGAGCGGTCAGCAGAGCCACGTTCCGCATTTGTATTCTAAACGAAAACATGGGTCTTGAACACATTCTTTGCGTGAAACGAATTAACTGCCCTTGTCCCGATTTCCATATCCTCTTTTCCCGTGAATCCCTTCACTTAAGGATGCCCTCCCTTTTCCCACGCTTTTTGGTGTGCCTTTTCCTGCCAGCCTTTAGCGCGGCGGTTAGTCCAAAGTTCCCTTAATTCTAAGTTAGTCTTTTTAATGACAAATGTTCTGTACTTGACCTGTCATAAGCGCTTTCTTAGCCTACATGGTTAATAAAGATTTTGTTTTTTTTTTATTTGATTCGTCATACCCTTATTTATAGTAAAACGCGGGAGACGAGTTTAGTCGTTCTGTTGCGCGAAGTGGTAAGACGCAGGAAACTTGTAAACAAGGGGCTCTAAACGGGTGGGGGTCGTGCGTTATCTATTGTCGACGGTACCCCTATCTACCTGCCGATACATTGAGTTTGAGACTTGGCGGGAAAATGCCCGACTAAATACAGTAATACCCCGACTTACGCTACCCCGACTTACGCGAATTCGGAGATACGCGGTTTTTCTTTTTGATGGCAGCGCGCGTCAGCTCTCCTATTCCGCCTTGTTAGTGGTCCGTTTACGACAGGTTCGAACGTGTTCCGCGTTGAATTGTTTACGTATGTTGTGTTTTATTGATAAACTCAAATTATGTCACTCAAAAGTGCATGCAAAGTTGTACCCCGACTTACGGGAATTCGACTTAAACGGTTATAGCTCGGTCCCACCTATCGCGTAAGTCCGGGGTATTACTGTAGTGTTAACCTCCTCAATTCATTATTTTGTCTACCGCTTTGCTATGGAGGGAAGTGGACAATTATATTTCCAACTCCTCCCTAACCTTCTATGTGATTAATTTCGTTGCGGGACAAAGCCATTTAGGCATTCCCAG
The DNA here is from genome assembly GCA_949126905.1 of Amorpha juglandis. Classification (NCBI taxonomy): domain Eukaryota; kingdom Metazoa; phylum Arthropoda; class Insecta; order Lepidoptera; family Sphingidae; genus Amorpha; species Amorpha juglandis. The sequence continues at coordinate 9,383,983 of OX421386.1, read as the reverse complement.
AGACTCGCCGAGCTTCACTGCTTGGTGTCAACAAAATGCGTGCCACTGTTGATCCTGGTGCACAGGAGTTACAGTGGCGGGTGTGTGGGCGGGATAGTCTCTTACATAGTGTTAAGTTGAACACGACGTGACAGTCAGGAGCTGAAATCTGAAATATATTATGTCTCTGACTAAGGGCTCGACGCCTAAACGCTTTTACTCTGTAATGGTTTTAAATAAAAAAAAATGGACATAAGTAGCGATAAGACCGCCCATTGTAAAACCATTAAGTCCTATGCTAAATTATTTTAAGTGATTGGTTATACAATAAAGAGTTTTGTATTTTATTATATTGTATACGTGTGTTTGTGAATAATAACTAGTTTACTAATTAAGACAAGCAAGAATGTGGTAAAAGTAACATAAATGGGGAGATTTAAAACTTAACCTAACCTTACTTACTATGTGAGGTGGATTTCCATTTGGTTGTATACAGTATCTTCAATGTGGTTTCGAGTTGTATCGTATTCCGTATACAATGATAAAATATAACAAAAATAACGATTGTCTGAAATTATATAATAGGAAAAAAGAAAAAAAGGACTACACCAGGATAAAAAAAATAAAGAAATAAATAAAATAAAATAATTCGATTAATAATAAAACTGTCATTTTTAATTTTAGAAACATCATTGTCACACAAAATACAATACTACCCGCATCACCGAGAGAACAGAAACTTTAAAAAGAAAACAATGGGCGAATTGCATTCAAATTTTAAAATTCAAAATTTGTTACTGGTCATTAACGAGACCAGTAACAAAAAAATACATTCTCAAAAAACATAGACAAAATTTTTATATATTTTGCCCATTGTCCTTTCAATTTCAGTTGTAATTCGTTTCTGTACCCTCTAAAATATACAATATACGATAAAACTTGATAATAGACGTTAAAAATCTGTAAATTTTTATTTATTAAATATATTTTTTTTAGAATGCAACGCGAAAATAATATTATTTAGGCGGATTGCCGACAAAAAATTTGTAACGGCAAAATGATAATCATGTTATAACAGCGGTGAATGTCGTTTATATATATCTATATAAATTTTACTGATTATATCTCAAAGTTATGAAAAAAAATATTGTTAATATATTCTGAAAAAATAATATATTTTTCTTTGTATTAACAATGTTATAATAAATCAACATAGCAATATCATTTTGCCGTTACTGTATTTTAAACACATAATCTTATCTACATACAATAAATTAATATTTTATGTAAACTCTGTATCCCTTAAGCTTTTGCCGAAAAAATAACAAATAACCTAACTATTGCTAAACATAATTAAAAGCAACTTATTAACATCTTTGATAAAATGATTACCAACTAATAATTGAACGAAGGAAGCACGCAAAAACTTAGTATAAGCTAAAACCAAGCATAAAACTCGAGGAAGCAATTAAGCCCAAAATTTTCCAAAACATTGAGAAATTTAAAGTCTCTTCCACATAAGCTTAAAATATTAAGCCCAAAATAAAAGATAATTCGACTTATACAGAAAGTATCGTATTTTATAGAACTATTAAGATTTCTACCACATGTGTAATAGCAACACAATACTAAACTTCTTATGCCCATGTAGCCAGAATGGACTTCAGTAATGGCAAAGCGCAGCCAAGCCGCTGCCTTCATGACCTAAGGCGATAAAAATAATTAAAAGCTAATAATTGAACGCAAGGAGTACGCAAAAAATCCTTATATGAACTAAACCTAAGCCTAACATAAATAACATTATAAAAAAGTATTTAAGTGGAACATTTAAATGAATTGTAATTTGTGCGATCAATTTAACTCTTAAATAAATAAGTATTTGAACTATAGAAGTTATAAAAACATATTAATAATAATTAAATAATAAATAAGTATTTGATATAATGATTTTAATGCAATATGGAACATGGAATAAACATCTGCTAATTATTTTAAATGGGCTCATAAACAATGCAATAGATAATATTTAGCGTAAACATATTAGATTCACGTTTATCGAGAGGCAATATAAATACATATGATAAACAATTAATAATAATTAATTAAAGACAAACAACATAAACTTAAACTAAGCTTAACATGAAGTTGAAAAAAATGAGTGTATGACTAATTATTTTGCGGCAATTTATTATTTATTTTTAATTTATTTATATTTATTTCATTCATTTTTTATTCATTACATAATTGAAGGCATAAAGTATTTAGAATTTGATAATTCAAAATTAAAACTAAGCATAATTTTAATGTAGATATAAGTACGGTATGTGTTGGCTTCTATTACTTATCATGTGGTCTTCATTTTGAATTTTTGTGTTCTTATTTTTTAAGTTAGTTGTCTAAGCATGCTTTTTTCAATCTTTTATGTCCCTTGTACACAGTAAACTTATTGTCACTATCATGTATGAAGAATTGAGTTTATTCAACCAATTGCATCTGTAGAATCTACGAAGTTTATGCCAAATATAAAACTGGAAAAATATTCTTATTTTTTTATTTTTTTATTCGACATTTTTATATTTCTATATAAAAAGAGAAATGACAAACATTGATATTGGTCTTTATAGCAAAGTTTGGCAATCGAACAAGTCGGTCACCTACGTAAGTGATCTCATCATTCTTGAATACTAGAAGGTACGAATGATAGTTTTTTATGTGTGGGGACACGTCATGATCAAAGATATAGAAACTATGTAGATACCAATTATTTTACCGGATAATTGTTAAAAAATCTAAGTACGTTAAACGTGATAACATAATATTTAAAAAACAATAACAGACCTATCATTAATGCAAGTAATAAAAATAATTTTAAACTAATAATTGAACGAAGAGAGTGCGCAAAAAATCTTATAAATTCAAACTAAGCTTAAAGTGCATCCATGTATACATATTGTCGATGAAGTACCAATAGCTCCTAAGTGTTGAGAATCTAATTTTACACCAGACTGTTTAAAATAAGGTTTTATTTTACAAAAACTGTTTAAAATAAGGTTTTATTTATTTTGATCAACTATTGATAGTAAATAGTTTCCAATACATTACCTTTTTACTAGTTACTAAGGGATGTGGTTTATGTTTACGTCTATTGTAATCAAAAAGTAATTTTGGACTAATGTCAGTTAGGAGGTATTGGTACTTCATCGACGATATTACTCTTAATATACACATACAATTAAAATACATATGCTGAAATCATATGACATACTCGCATAACATTCATTATTTTCAGATATAAACAAGCAATAAGCATTTTTGGCAATCGATGTTTTTTTATATATACAATGACTTAATAGCAAAGCCGGAATTATACGAAAATGTGAAAAGTGAAAAGTGTATTTACACCCAACAGTCACACACATAATCCTGACCCCACAGTAAGATACGAGTCTAGTGCCGTGGGTATCAGGAACTACGAGAGACTTTCGGTCCCACAACACACACACCCCGAAACAAATATATGTGGACCACACAAACATTTGTCTCGGTGCGGGAATCGAACCCGCGTCCTCTCGCTTCACAGCCGGCTACTCGCCCGCTGCGCCACGTAGGCTGTCATGGTGTGGTCGCGAGCAACGATAAAATCAGTTTTTTTTTTATCTTTAGATATAATCTATATATATAAAAATGAATCGCTGTGCGTGTGTCTCGCCAAAACTCGAGACTGGCTGTACCGATTTGGCTAATTATGATCTTGAAATGTTTGTGGAAGTTAAGGGAAGGTTTACCCGGTGAGAAAAAATGAGTAACATGAATAATAAGTAAAGGAAAACACTAAAAACGACAACTTAATTTTCCAGTACAAACTGTTCCTGGGTATGAAACACTTGATGTCTTTTTGATGTGAAACATCTATAAGCGCAGGTATAAACCGGATTGTTAGCGTTGCCAAGCTTGCCGTGATGACGGGCCGGACAGGACAGGGACGGGACAGGGACGGGGCAGGGACGGGACTGGGACGGGACAGGGACAGGGACAGGACAGGGACAGGACAGGGACAGGACAGGGACAGGGACAGGGACAGGGACAGGACAGGGACAGGGACAGGGACAGGGACAGGGACAGGGACAGGGACAGGGACAGGGACAGGGACAGGGACAAGGACAGGGACAGGGACAGGGACAGGGACAGGGACAGGGACAGGGACAGGGACAGGGACAGGGACAGGGACAGGGACAGGGACAGGGACAGGGACAGGGACAGGGACAGGGACAGGGACAGGGACAGGGACAGGGACAGGGACAGGGACAGGGACAGGGACAGGGACAGGGACAGGGACGGGGACAGGACGGGGACAGGACGGGACAGGACGGGACAGGACGGGGACAGGACAGGGATAGGACAAGTTTTACAAGGGACAGGACAAGACAGGGACAGAACAGGACAGGGACAGGGACAGGGACAGAACAGGATAGGACAGGACAGGGACAGGGACAGGGACAGGGACAGGGACAGGGACAGGGACAGGGACAGGGACAGGGACAGGGACAGGGACAGGGACAGGGACCGGACAGGGACAGGACAGGGACAGGACAGGGACAGGACAGGGACAGGACAGGGACAGGGACAGGGACAGGGACAGGGACAGGGACAGGGACAGGGACAGGGACAGGGACAGGGACAGGGACAGGGACAGGGACAGGGACAGGGACAGGGACAGGGACAGGGACAGGGACAGGGACAGGGACAGGGACAGGGACAGGACGGGACGGGGACGGGGACGGGGACGGGGACGGGGACGGGGACGGGACGGGGACGGGACGGGGGAGGGACGGGGACGGGACGGGGGAGGGACGGGACAGGACGGGGACAGGACAGGGACAGGACAAGGACAGGACAAGTTTTACACAAATATATGTAGGTGATACGAAGTCCACCGGGTCATCTAGTAAGATATAAATCTTCTTATGTACTATGACACTACAGTAGAGGCATCGTACGATGTCACATTGGACGAATGACGCTAAGTGTGAAAGAACAATAGGCGTACCTCATTGTTGTAGCAACCGCCATAATCACATACTGCTGGAGTTATAATCTATCGAAACTACAGTATGTTACAATACTATCATTAACTTTAAACAATTATGTCTTATGTTTACGCGAATATTACACATTGAAATAAACTAATTTAAACACTATTATTAAATTTGTACTATTATTAATTTTTTATTATATTTGATCCCGACGTTTCGAAAGCTTTTCAGCCTTCGTGGTCAAGGTGTGGAAATATGGTGGAAAATATAATAATAATATATAAAAATAAAATCCGTTTAAATTAATTTTATTTCAACTTTACACATCGGACGGTGCCGCCACTGTACAAAGTCGTTAAACTAATTACATTCAAGACTTAAAACTACGAAACGGCAATATCTATGATTTTATCACTCTGTTGACGAGTACACTGTCTGAGACAGCTCGCTATAAATAACCCTATAATTAGATAATGACTAAATAAACACATTATTTACAAAGTATAGTCGTATAATAAAGATACTATGCTTAGAAACAGTGTTGCTAGAATACCATCGAATAGAAAACAAAAAATTAAAAATCATTTTATAGGTGAGGGTGGTTGAGTTGGTGAAGATTAAATAAAATAATGTATACTTTGTTTCAAAGTGTCATAACCCAAAAATTTTTAATAAACAGATAGTTATGTAAAATGACTAAAGAGTTCCATTAATTGTTCATATTTGCATTTCGAAGTTGTTCTAGTATCTTCTTACGAAATGTGTGTTATGTAAATTTAATTAAATTCATTTAATTTCAAGTTATAACACTTTAAATTTTAACGATCTTACACCCATTACGACGATACAGTTTTTTTCAACAATAGAATAGAACTATAAAAAACTCCATTTCAATATTACGCCCCCCAAATTAACCCCGATTAAACTTGATGATTTTCCCTGTATTTTTTTCTAAACATATATTGTAATAGTACTTTAGTGTACTACGGATGTCAAGAAAGAATATTGTCGATCAAATAATTCTCAAAATTGGCCCAAGTATAAAGTTGAATAACTTACTTTCTAAGTCAAATTATAATCTAAGTACGCCATATAAAACCTACGTGTCTATTTTTTTTTTCATTGATCAAATCCAATACCTTATTACTTAGTAAATATAAAAATAGCTCATAAAACAATAACTTAGAGCGAGTCTAAATGCTACATCATATTAAAAAATATAACAATTTAAAATTGAAATTAGCTTTTCAAATTTGGTTTAAAAAAGTAACGTTTTTCCTTTTTGACATTCAATGCCGATGTTGCCAGGATTCAAAACAAAAAAATCAACAAAAAATATTTTTTAAATAAAATTCAAAAAGGTTTCACATCCTCTTGTTTGACGACGCCCATTTCTTGGAGCGTAGCCTCCAAACCCTCGGGAATTCTCCCTTGGTCCAACTCGAGATTCCATTTGTAAAACTAAAAATAGGAATAAAGTTTTTATAAAAGTAATATTTTGTACAGACATTATTTTTTTAAAAGTGGTGTAGATTCGACACATTTGTGCACGCCTTGCTATGTCTACATAAGCTTAAGATATGTAGTTTATTTTTATTTGAATTAATGACGAGACGAGCAAGGCGCTTGCCTGATGGTAAGCGCCACGCCTGCCCATAAACATAATCAACACCGCATAGAACTTTGAATTAGGGGAGATCCACAAATTACGTGAGATGTTTAAGGGGGAGGGGGGGTCGAGTCAAATCTCATCTAATCTTACGTTGGAGAGAGGGGGGGTCTCGGCAAATATCACGCAATTTTTTTTCTTATTGAAACAAAAAAAACTATACTATTTTGACCCATTATCCAGATTCTACATGCTTAAGATTTAAGCATAACTGTAATACGATTAAGATCATTCACTAATTCATTCGAAAGAAAATAATTTCATTCATACTTCGACGTTATACATTACTACTGACTGTCAAACTACCATATTTGTTTTATACCAAATAGTTCAATTTAATCAGAGTTTACGATACAGTGTAGCCCGTCCTTTGTTTTCGCGCCACTGTCCAGTCTGGCGCAACTATCTAATAAAAAAATAATGTATGAAACGGGTGCTAAAAGTAATGGCGGCTATTGCTATCCTGCTTTTACACTTTTACTTTGCATCTATCACAAGAGCTGCAGAGCACAGGCGAGCAGCCCACATTGCACCAGCTAAGCAAGCGCGTATGTTCCGCAAAGTGCGACCCTCACGGATTGTTACAAGACGAGCTAATGAGTTACTGTGCGCAAGTGTCAACGGCTTAGAGTGGCTAGATGAGAACGAAGTTGAAGGAGCAGATGATTTTATTGAAAATCATATGGGCATGTTGGTTCCAATAGTCTCTCTTGAGACCACGCATGATTCTCCATGGACTGAATTAGAGTAGATATTTTTTTTTAATCGCATTAGTTACGATTTAAGTATTCTATTGCTAAATTTTTATTACACTTATAACTCAGCAATATTGATTACTAGTCTTAACTAGTCGTAAATAAAAATACGACATAATTTTTTTTTCTTTTTACAATAACACTCCAACACGTTTACATATTTAAGAAACGCACATTTTGAAAAATCTCACGTGAGATTGGGGGATGGGGGAGGGGGTTGAATAAAATCTCACAACATCTCACCAGGGGGGGAGGGAGGGACAGAAAATTCAAAAAAACACCTCACGTAATTTGTGGATCTCCCCTTACAAATCACTGACCTGCGCACGTCACCTCGAGATATAAGATGTTCTCTCATGTCACATAATGCCCATTAATTTCGCTGGCTTCAATGTCCTTCAAACCGAAACACAACAGTGCTTACACATTGTTGCTTGGCGGCAGAAATAGACAAAGTGGTGGTACGGCATGATCTTGCCGACCTACGATGGACACATTGTTTATCGTTGGTCGACACTATTCTTGGATTGCGCTACACTTACCATCAGGTGTAGCGCATTTTACCGAGTCAGGATTAAAAAAAAAATATTTTCTCGCCATACCTTATCCAACTCCTTCCTGAGTGATATGACGGACCGCTCCCTGTCCGCTACTAACTCCTCTAAATATTGATATCGGAGTTTTTTACGCGCACGGCACTCGCGCGCCGATTGACGACTGCGTTCTGTAATATACAAAAATAAGATTGCAATTGAGTTTTTTGCATACGTTTGCGTTTTTTTTTTTTTATTCTGGCTCGGCAAAGTGACTACGCTACACCTGATGGTAAGTGTAGCGCAATCCAAGAATAGTGTCGACCAACGATAAACAATGTGTCCATCGTAGGTCGGCAAGATCATGCCGGCCTGCCAAAGGGCCAAGGGGGAGGGGAAGGAAAAAGGGATGGGAAAAGGGTTAGGATCAAGGGGCAAGCCCCCTGGGGAGAACCGGATATACACTGGCTGACCCTGGAACGCGACCCACACTAGGTGGGCCACTATGGCAGGTTTTAGCACCAGTGTACGGTGGTCACTATCCGGTCGGATACAAGTATCCTCCCACCAGCAAGAAGCCACCTTATACAACAAAATGACAAACAAGTTACTCGTCTGGTGGTGAGCACCACGTCTCAGGTTTGCAGACGGTCTGCCCATGAAGAGAACCCAATCTTGACACACCACTCAAAACTTTGAATTACAAACTGGATGGCCTCGTACTAACGATCGTCACCCCGCGACATAAAGATGCTAAATGTCTTGAATGTCAATTATGAGATTCAAGACATTCATCATCATCATTCATTCATCTTTGGCGCGGTCGGTCTATCGACGGGTGACCGCCTAGTGCAGTGTTTCCCAACCTTTTTTAGGCCATGCCCCACCTTAACATTTTTTTGTTAAATTTGTGACCGATATCTAGAATTGCATTTAAATAACCCAAAGCGAAAGCGTTAAAGTCGTGTCGAGTCCATTTTTAAATTGCCCCCCTTAACTATCAAATTGCCCCCTTGTGGGGCGTGGGCCCCACGTTGGGAAACACTGGCCTAGTGGTATATCAAGTGAGCGCCTCAGTGCTTCAGAGGGCACGTAAAAAATTGGTCCCGGCTGTTATCAACTGATAGCAGTCGTTAAGCCAAGTTGAAGGCCTTAGGGCGGCTTGAAAAACTTAAACACTAGATATAGAAGAGAATACACCATATTCGTACCTAGCAACTAAATTAATTAACTATGAACGTGATAGCTTGCGCCATACGTAACACAGATCCAATCGCATAACTTATTCAAGTGTAGCAATCGATGCGAAACTATAAATAGTTGATTCGGCGATAGTGTATCTAATCATGAATCATGAATAAGTGTGGACAATGGTTTTTTTTAATATAATCGAATTATCTACAGCGCAACATAATGCTCGCGGGTCATGCCCATTATACATGTACCGTTAGTACAGGGTGCTCATCAAATATTTTTTATAGACAATAGGAAGTTAAGATTGATTTTTTTGACCTCCTGCAATCTTACTGACCGTACAATACTACAAATCACTGTTCGAGCAGGCACACTCATGCCCATTTAAAAAAAAAGTTTAAAATTAATCACCAACGAAAATTTGTGTCGGCAGGCAATGCATATAACCTTAATTATTATTCTATTTGAATTGCACAGGAAAAATATAAAAAAACATAATTTTTTTTATTTGATAAAATGACGAGACGAGCAAGGAGCTCGCCTGATGGTAAGCGTCACGCCTACTCATAAACAGAAGCAACACCACACAGAACTTTGAATTACAAAGCACCGCATCACACTGAACTGCGCTCGTCACCCCGAGACATAAGATGTTAAGTCTAAAATCAATCTAAATAAAAAAAAATCTCGCATATATTTAGCGGTGGGATAGCCGATGCATTGCGCCACGAATAGTGATGTCGCTCGTTTCATTGACAAAGACTATTCGAATCACGACTGCCAACGAGACTACATCGACACTATTTGCGTGATGTCCAATTAGAATTCACAGTGCGATGCGTTCATTCACTAGCCTCGCATTCGCCACGTAGTAATGTTTGTTTGTGTTCGTTCTGTTTGAATTAAAAATGTATAATCGAAAGCGGCGAAAATTTAAAGTGGTCATGTAATACTAACATAGTACTTAGTACGAACTCTCATTTGGTATGAAAAGATCCTCATGAGAAAAGCTCGCTGAAGATCATTGAAGCAGAAGAAAGAAAGAAGGATATTGATGCCAGTGAAATTACTGAGCATTATGAGACTTAACGTCTTATGTCTCGGGGTGACGAGCGCAGTTCAGTGTCATGCAGTGCTTTGTAATTCAAAGTTCTGTATGGTGTTGCTTCTGTTTATGGGCAGGCGTGGCGCTTACCATCAGGCGTCACTCAATCGTCATTCAATCAAATAAAAACAAAACACACCTAAAGTGGATTTATACAGTAAACAATTAACCAATAAGTGAGAACTTACACAGCAAAAATCGTGAGAAACGGCATTGATTCACTAAAACATCCGAGATGTTATAATAAGATATCACAATCATACAGCAGAGAACACCAAAACATAGCTGAATATAATTAAACATAACACAAGTTGGAAGGTGGCAGAATAAATGATTGAAAAGACCCTACTGATGTTATAAATGTGGGTTTGTAATTTTTTGAATTTCGATGTTATCATTTACGCCGTAACGGCTGAACTGATTTGAGTGAAATGAAGCCTCCCTACTGAGTGGGTTTAGGCCTTAGTCAACCAGGCTGGCCTAATGCGGGTTGGCAGTCTTCACATACCTTCGAAAAATCTTATCGAGTTCTCAGGTATACAGGTTTCCTCACGATGTTTCCTTCGCCGTTAAAGCAAGCGATAATTAACAATGAATATACACGTAACTTAGAAAAGTCAGAGGTTTATGATCTTGGGGCTGGTTTCGAACCTGCGACTCTCGTCCCGACAGTCCGTACCACTACCCGCTGAGCTATCGCTGCTTCCTTCCTTCGAGTTATGTTCACTAAATATCCGTCCTTGAACTTTGTCGTTTGTATGCTTTTTTTTATAAAAGCAAGGTGATACATAATAATTGCGATAGATGTATACATTATATACGAACGAGTCTGATATCTGGTTTGTTATGACGGCGCGGAGGGTTGGATCCGCACATTATTCGTTGACCTCGCACAGGGGTCGAGTCACCAGTGTGAATTGAGAGATTGCC